>OX439001.1:36511522-37711522 GCA_949316495.1 Amphiduros pacificus | reverse complement strand
CTGCAATTGGTTTGTTCTCAGACATGGCCGTGCATAAAGACAGTATGGTACACAAGTACATGTCCATTTCCAATGCTCTACAGCAATTTAGAATGGATCGTTTATTTTTAAAAATGGTGGGGGGGTGGGTGGAAATATCTGTTAGGAAAAGTATATCATTTATATACGAGTTTGTTTGGGATTTTTATGTCACTTTCAAAAGTATTTTAGTCATTTGATGACAGGATTTTGCTTTTCTCAGGAGAGTAGGCATATATCTGATTATCAATGATAAAATTTGTGGCGCCTGGGGTGGCTGACTGATGTTTGCTTCCTGGCCGATGCCAGGTGTGAATGTTACTGAGGCATTAGTTAAGTAAATATCATATCATATATGGAATGACTTACAAATGCACGGGTCATTTTGTGACTATGTATTACTTCAGCCTCAACATTGATTAACAAAATCTCCCATTCATAGAACTTCAGCACTTTGTGTGTGGAATGGTTAGGAAAAAAAATCTCTTGTCATTTAATCATCATTTAATTGTGATTAGCCATTTTCAACCCAGGCAGTTGTGCACCTCAGCTTCCCATGACTTCCTGTGACCAACACATGGGATGAGAATGTCTACCTGTTAAAATGGCCACATTTGTTACAGGTATTTACTCCTGTCTAAATCTTAATTCCAAAATGGCCAGATGACCTAGATAAAAATATGTATTGGTTGTAAATAAAAATACTGATACATATACTCTGTGCTACATTTACCCACAATTTTGGCGCAATTTGCCATAGATTTGTGGTATGTTTCTGACTGATTGTTGAATTGTATATATAAACGTATATATACCGGTTGCATATTACTGATGCTTGAATTACAGCCATGTATTATTTATAATTTTAGATATTTATATTTGATATGTTTTTACATGTTTTCTAGTTTAGCTTTGTAAGCCCTCGTGTCACAAAGAATGATACCCTATCAAATTAATCCCCTTTCAATTGACCCAGACCTCATGCAGTACACTAAATCAATATGTATACCTGTGACAACCTCCTTTTCAAATGGCTGCCATTGTGTCATAACAGAAAGGTGAAATAAATTGTTTTGTTAATATGGTGATCTGATGGACTGTACCAAACACCCAAGTTTTCAGGTATATGTTCAGGATTAATGGACTAATCATTTCTAATGGTGATTGGCATGGGGCGTATGG
The DNA here is from genome assembly GCA_949316495.1 of Amphiduros pacificus. Classification (NCBI taxonomy): domain Eukaryota; kingdom Metazoa; phylum Annelida; class Polychaeta; order Phyllodocida; family Hesionidae; genus Amphiduros; species Amphiduros pacificus. The sequence continues at coordinate 37,710,322 of OX439001.1, read as the reverse complement.
ATGTTATAAGACCTGTGAGACACAAGTTTCTGATATATGATATATAATTAAATTATCACAAATATTACCTCACATTGCCCACGCTTAGATATCATCTTAATTCATTTTAATATCTCGCAAGCTACAAATAAGTCATATTTCGTGAACTGCAATTTTGTCTCTTTTTTTTGTAACACGGATGGTTCCTTTTTTGACAAGCATTGCCGACAGGCAATGCTTGTCAAAAAAAGGAACTATCTGTGTTATACCTCAGTGATGCGCGTATTGACGAGATTTCCAATGAATACGAGCATGCCGATTATTTCGTAACGTATTGATTAGTTGGAACTACTTTGCGTCGGCCATCTTTAGACTGGTCCCCCATCTAGTATCCAGAACATCGTGTATATACACAGATGGCGGCAACCAGTCGATGGCTGTACGCGCCATTTTCAGGTCACGTGACGGGGTCAAATGAGGTGCGCTTTGTTTACAAATGTTTTTAACGATAAATATCTTGTTTCATGTATTATTTTTTTAAAAATACAGTAGTTGTCTGAGGTATAAAAACAAAACATGCCTCGTCGGGTCAGCTGTGTGAGCGGATTCAGTTCGTTGGTGATGGCGGACGGATACCCTTCGCCTTCGGCTCAGGGTATCCTTCCGCAATCACCAACTCACTGAATCCGCTCACCCAGCTTCCCCGACTCGGTATGTTTTGTTATATTATTCTGTGATCGGTACGATCGTGGGAAATGGGTAGTCGTTTCCTGTGGGTTGTAATTCGTTTTTTTCTGTGGTCATTATTGTTAAAGCAACTGACGCCACTGTTGAGTGTTCGTCCGTGTGCATGCAAGTTTCCAATTTGCGCATGCGCCCGGGCGTATGAATACTTTAATAAATGAAGTAAACAAAAGACAAGAAGTGCGTGATGTAAAAGCAGAACGTTCAAAACGATGTCACCTTCTTCGTCCATCGTTGCATAAAATTATCTTTTTAAATTGCTTGGAAATGCTTCCTAATCGATAGAACAAGGAATTATCAGTAAGTTTAATTCAAATTTGGTGTAAATCGGACAAATAGAACAGAAATAACATGCAAAAAGTCTGATCGATGACTTGCGGTTAGCGCCTGAGCGATATTAGGGCAACTTACGTAATCGGGCCTAAAAAGGCACATCTTTGCATAGAGTAGTGCTAAAAAAATTGTTCATATACCAAATTAAATGTTTTTAAAAGATGAATAAAAATAATTTCAACTACCCCATCAGTTTTCAATAATTGTTTGTGTTTAAATGTATTTTGTTGTTTGTTGTAATTTTTTTTTGTTTTTGTAATTTTTGTTTTGTTTGTTGTAATTTTTGCTTTGTTTATTGTAATTTTTGTTTGGTTTATTGTAATTTTTGTTTTGTTCGTTATTTTTTCCCCATCCGTGTTACATGTGGAGCACCACTTATTCTTGTTTATATATTTTGGACTATTTGTGCTTATTCTGGCACAGATATTTAGTTTACTCTTGTTAACTCCTTCACATAGTAAAAATGGTAATATATTAAAAAATAAAAGATTTAAGAGTTGACACTTTGACATAAATGCTTTTCTGTGGAGGCATGATATGGGATACTTTTCTTGCCTTTTGCATGCCTTTGATCAGACCAAAAGTAAATAATTACAATATCAACAATTAATTGAAAAAAGAATTGTTTTTCTCAATGTCCTCCATAACAAGTCTTCTCACTCATATTAGTCCCTGCATTCAATGGCATAAAAGTACATTTATGATCAGCCGCAAGTCACTTCTACTCGTAAAAACTGGCTATGCACTGTGGTGAGAATTGACTTCCAATGTCAAGGAGGGTACATTATTATTATTATATTTTTATTAGGAAATGTTGGATTCTCCATTATCTCACTTAGCGAAAGTAAAGGTATATTATTATATTATTGGTATATTACTATTATTATATTGTTATTAGGAAATGTTGGATTCTTCATGATCTATCTCACTCAGCGAAGCAAGACCATATTGAATGAATTCCTGTTGTCATAAGTTTTGAAGTTACAAAATTATTTTTTTTTGTTCCTGTAGTACAAATACTTAATACTAAAGTTAATGTATATAGTTTATGTTACTCATGGAAATCGTGGTCTTTTATTAGGACATAGTGCACTGTAAACCTGACCAATTATAACCAGTTGGAACCAAACATCTATTTGGTCATGTAGTAAAGTGACCCAATAGAGCCACATGCATATATGGCCACACTTTGCGTGACCTTATCTGTTCATACACGACCACATGACTCAACTTGAAAATATGATATCTTGTGATTGAACCTGACTGCTGTCAGCAAACTTGACTCAACGTTCACAAATGTCATCTGAAGATATGTCAATAATAATATCGTCCTATGTAAATTAAGATACTAATGTACTGGGGTTTGTTACTTGCAGATTTCATCATGTTGTGGGTTGCCTTAGCAACAGTAGCTCTCTTGGTGGTTGGCGATGCGCAAGTCAGCGAAGGAAAACCGTAAGATATGATTTTAATATATCACATACATGTATATGTAGATGCACTGACCTGATTTAAAGCTTTAAAAAATTAAATCTCTGAGGTCACAGGCAGAGATTTAGGTATATTTAAACAGTATATGGTTAATAAACTGTGACACAAACAATTTCCCTGAAGTCAACCAAAATACACAAAAGGATTATTGCAATTTGTTGAAAGTGCCAACTACCGTATATACTCGTGTATAAGACGAGGTTTTTTTCCAAAAACTCTTAGTTAATGTTTAGGGGGTCGTCTTATACACGAGAGCAGTCTTATACTCGAGTATTTACAGTAAAACGTAAATACGGTAAAACGTAAATACGATGTTCATATTTTCGAAATAACGAATATCAGACGTAGCAGATTGATTTTAATTGCGTTTTAAATGATAAATAAAGGTATATACATAACATCCATTCATTTAACATGCATTACGCAATACTAGCGTGAAAGCAAATATATCGGACAGGCGGACTATTGTCTACACGTGGTTAAATATTTCTTTGTGTATTAACACACTTTGTTTTGATGCTAAGATCAAGGACGTGGAGAAATTCTCGACCTGAGAAGCGTAATTGTGATAATATTAAGTGAATACCTTTATATATCATTTAAAACGTAATTAAAATCGATCCACGTGTGAAGGCATTTCTGTCAAAAAAGGAAGACACGACTCAACGCAACACGTGGTCGCAATTTTGAAAGGCGGAAGTGATGGGAAGAGGCTCTTGTTTTTAGCGCGAAAACGATTATGAACTCGCATTGAAATATTAATAATGGATGGTTTTGTTCTGTTCTCGACCTGCAAAGCGAATTTGTGTTAATATTGGGTATATACGTTTATTTATCATTTAAAACGCAATTCTCTAGCAAATCTGCTAAGTCAATGATCACGTCACGGACATCGTATTTATGTTTTACTTTTACTTCTATGTCTATTAAAATTAAAATTATTATTTAGATATATCGCACAATTCAATTCTGCCTTTCATTTAAAATGCAATTAAAATCTATCCACGTGTGAAAGCATTTCTGTCAACAGGGAAGACACGACTCAAAGCAGTGGAAACAAAGACGAAATGCAAAACTGTGAACGCTGACAATTGGAATCAGTGAGAACAAAGTCAAAACAAAGCGTTTCGAAATAATATTGGGTAAATACCTTTATTTATCATTTAAAATGCAATTAAAATATCAAACTCGTTTTCGCGCTAAAAACAAGAGCCTCTTCCCGTCACTTCCGCCTTTCTAAATTGCAACCACGTGTTGGGACCACGTGTTGACGATCTTAAGAAATTGACAGAAATGCCTTTACACAGGGATCGATTTTAATTGCGTTTTAAATGATAAATAAAGGTATTTACCCAATATTATCACAAATTATGCTTCGCAGGTCGAGAATTTATCCATGAAGTAAAACGTAAATATCATGTACGTGACGTCGCGTTAATTCACGTCCGCAACACGAGGAGAAGCCAGGGATCCATTATTGCGCAATATATTAATATTTCAATGCGAGTTGATACACTCCATTTGTTTTCGCGCCAAAAATAAGAGCTTGTCCCCGTCACTCCCGCTTTTTAAAATGACGACCTCGTATTGCGTAATGCATGTTAAATGGATGGATTAATTTGTGATAATATTGGGTAAATACCTTTATTTATCATTTCAAACGCAATTAAAATCAATCTGCTACGTCTGATGTCTATTATTTCGAAACGCTTTGTTTTGACTTTGTTCTCACTGATTCCAATTATCAGCGTTCACAGTTTTGCATTTCGTCTTTGTTTCCACTGCTTTGAGTCGTGTCTTCCTTGTTGACAGAAATGCTTTCACACGTGGATCGATTTTAATTGCGTTTTAAATGGATTGATGGTTTTGTTCTGTTCTCGAACAATTTGTGATAATATTGGGTAAATACCTTTATTTATCATTTAAAACGCAATCGAAATCGATCAGCTCTGATATCCGTTATTTCGAAAATATGAACATCGTATTTACATTTTACCGTATTTACTCGTGTATAAGACGTCTAATATCTTATATTTTAGGCATATTTACGTTTCACTTTTAAAATGACCGCCAAGCTTCAGCTTAAGCTTGAATGGTAGCAGAGCCGATATCTCTTGAAAAACCAACTCGTCTTATATTCGGAAATTGTTTTTTTTCAAGTAAAATAACCCCAATTTTGGGGGGTCGTCTTATACACGAGTCGACTTATACACGAGTAAATACGGTATTTGGTCACATAAGTACAAACAAAGTTTCGGGTATACACATTTAAAGCTTTTGAGAAATTAGATTTTTAAGCACTTATTCCCCACATAATATAAATGTTTATACTTTAAACTTGGAGAAAATCAAATAATAATGTTAATCATATTACCCCTACATGTATTTCTCTGCCATTTAAAAAATAGCTGAGTCTTTTGATGAAATCTAAATCATCCATTGAACACTTTGTCAACAAACTTTGCTTCGCTGACCAGTGGTCAAGAGCAAACACCTGCTCAGTGAAGGTTTGCTAACAGTCCATCTTCAGATTGGGACACTGGAGTCTATTTGCATATTACAGAGGCTTGTTTATCCATGACCTTGAGTATATGTGTATTAGTCCAGGCCATAACACATTTATGGACCACACCAGCAATCACACCAGCAATCACACCAGCAATCACACCAGTAGAGGCACAGTATATGGCACTTTGAGCAAAACACAATTATCCTGACAAGTGTATTTTAGTTTATTTCAGGGTGATAACTTGTTTGTATCACAGTTACTTGCCCATGTATCATTTAAACATACCCAAAATCTCTATAAAATTGCCCATAACCTCTATGATTCCAAGGAAGCTTTAAATGTTTATCATTTAAATATGCTGCAATATCACTGTATTATATGTGTTATTTCACCCTACCAAACCTCTCCAGAATAACAAAAGCAGTTGAAATATTTGACCATCTCCTGACCTCATCTTTGTAAGAAATACCACAAGAATGAAGAAGTGTATGTTTGATACCAGCAAATAACATTTAGTGCTTTGTATTTTTTCCTGCTACAACATCTGCAAATCTCAATTTTAACTATCTATCAAAAAGATTTATTATTAAGCTTGTATTTTTGTTGGGATAATATGTTCCACATAACTTTATAATTTAATTACATGTATCATTCAGAACTGTTTTACGAATAATGTCTCACTTTAAAACTCATAGGAGGTAAGTTATGTAAAACTACGACGTCTTAAGGTTTATTGAACAAAGTTAAACAATTTATAAATTAGACTGCTTTTCCAAACATTTCTCCTTGAAGGGCCTTGAAGTTTATTTGAATTTACTTAGCAGTGTAACTACCTTTTGAAAATGAAATTCTGCATTGAACTATATATGTGTGTGCATGTTAAATCCAAATTTAGAATTGATTGTTAACCGTGACACATGCCAGATGCTAATATAGAGCCAACATTCTTGTTTAGGAATAATTGCACAGATCTCGTTTTTCACATTGACTCTTAGGGTGTGAAGGTTTTATTTAAAATTGGTGTGCATCAAAGGTAATCACATTGCCATGGTAAAATGTGTATCAGCTGTGATTTTCACTCATTTTTGCCAACCCAGACATTTAACCAGTTCAAAAAAAAGATAAAATAATAATGAAAACATAAAAGCTATTCTCTTCTGAAAAGTGAAGATTGGTTGAAATTAATGAAACTATTCTTTCAGTCTTTTTAATGTTTTGGCTCCCAACAATATCAATAATATCTACCTAACTTTAGGTCCTCTGACCTATTTTTTAGACTTAGTCAAGGATATTTATTGGCTGAGCTTCAGCCCCCTCCCTCATGGCATGGGGCTGGAAAAACAAAAATAAAATACACATATATATTTTTCAACCATCTGCACAAACTTTCCAGCACTCCCTCACAGTTTATGTTGCAAGTCCCATTCAGTGATACAAAATATATAGGTTGAACACATGTAGATCTTCAATGGACTTGTCACACTGGGGACATATCAGGCATGATTGTCACATCCTACTTGGCTGCCTCCCAGCCCACGTAGTCAAAGAGAGGGATGCGGCACATACAGATAGATACCTAGTACTGTGTTATGACAAACACTCCTCTCAACAAGTGATGTGTTTTTCTGTTATTATAATTGTGACTTTGTGATATCCTATTTAATCTGGAGATGAGTAATGACGGGGGTCAGTCAGCAAGAGCCCTATCAAGCCAATGTTGTGTTTGGTTTAAAGTGAAGAATCATGAATCTATTAGTCTAGAGAAGAATTACTTGGCAATTACTCAAATGTACGACCAATTTGATAGAGTTTGATCCTGAAAATAGTGAAATCTATTTATTTGGGAACTCTTTGGGCAATGATATTTGGAAAGGGTTGGAGGATAAGTGATTCTGAAAGATCAAGATGGCACAAGATGGAAATATAGGAATGAGCCCCTGCCAGAAAAGATCAGTATATAGTCCCTTCAATTAATCTCATTATTTTCCGAATAACTTCGACAAAACAAGCTATTATTGTACTATTAAATAGCACAGTTCATTTTGTGTCTAATGTGATCTGCATCTCATTATTATCATGTGTAATAAGGGGGAGTAGGAAATTATCAAGCACTACTTTTGTATGCCCTGGTCCCACATATCAAATAGTAGACTCAGCTCTAATATGTCCAAAGGGTTGGAATGATAAATTATTTTATTTTTCCTTATTTATATTGTTATAAAGTTTTTTTTTTATAATTTTCAAAATAATAATGTTTGCCTGTCACAGAATGTACACACACTGCTGAGTGTACGAATGAGATTAAATCTGCCTTCAGGGATATTATATACCACCAAGTGATCATGCTTGAAGAATTAATTATGGATATCTTTATGGAGAGAGATATTGTTGTATTAATTACATGAATCATCTATTGCATATGTAATCGTGACAATTGACATTAATTATACATGATGTGGAACATCGAATTTCTTCTTGGAATTCATGATTGCTCACTCCTTGTAAACCACTGTGCACACAAATATCAAGATGCTGGATTTTTACATCAGTTTTAAAAAAAAATCCTTTGTTGATTTGCTTTGAGGTCTTACTCTGCATAAAAATATAGACCTTCAGAGGTCGTGCCGGTTCAGTGGTTTAGGACAACCCAAATACAGTCTATGAATATTTTAATCTGACGTTTAATGATGTTTACAGATTATGTCAACTCTTAACCTCAAATAGTGCTGAGCCACGCTGTAGATTTACCTCATGACTCTGGTGAACTTTATGACATTTGCATTCCTGCCATTAAATAGCTTGCTTGAATACTTCGTTATGTGTGGTAAACACAAGGATCTCTTCCCACCGTGTCTGGTACGGAGAGTTTGCTAAGGCTTTTGACAACATTTGGTTAAGCCTGGGATAGTTTAGGTCAATTGTTAGAACCGTACCATAGCCTTCCTGACACGAGTTGGCACCAAGTCTGGCTCCGTGCCAAATACAGTCTATAAATATAGTATTTTATTTTGCCCAGTTAAAATGGAAATTTGTTTGTTCTCCACTTCAATTTAATATCTTTTTAAAAGAAACAGTCAATTTGATTAGAAATAGGGATTCATATCTCCTTTGTATTATATAGGATCCATGATAGAAATATCGTATAATAGAAGTATTGTTATGGCATACAATGTATTGACTTTCTAGCCCCTTCCTTACGTACCTGGGACCCAGGCAGCACAAAAAGGTCCAAATGGTATGGTAACAGTCAAACAATGTTAAAGGGATAAAGCAGTGATTTTGAAAAATATATGTTTAAGTATCATAAATTAACAATAAAGATATGTGCCTTTCATATTTATATATTGTTTAGGTTGATGCACCCCAGTAAATGTCTGTAAAACTTATTTGAATAGGAACCTAATTTATAGCTCCTTTTTGAAAGTGAACCTCTCTTTTCGTTTTTCACTCAAGATATTCACAAGATCTGTCATATTCAAGTAAACACTGCTGACATCGAAAGTAGATCATCTACTTTAATGATCAGTTAAAATGATACATGTTCAATATTTACAGCATTATTGGGAAATTAACAGAAGTCACACATTCAACAAACCTGCAGTTTATTCGAGTTATTTGCTTTGACGTTTGGTCACATGACCACTTCTGATGTCATTTTGCAGTGACAACTTAAGATGTGCAGTAAAGAGAAGCAAACATTTTAACATTTTGGAAATCAATGGGAATACAAGATGATATGTCAGACACATCATTCAGCTCAATAGCAATTAGTACAGCAATGGTTTGCTCGATGTTTGACTGAGTTAAAAATGGCCGAGTTTCAACTGGCAGTTTCTGACACTTGCCTGTCACTGTAGTATTATTTCCCAAAACAACTATGAGATCACACCATGTATTTCTCATTCTCATTCATCGCACCATGTATTTCTCATTCTCATTCATCACACCATGTATTTCTCATTCAGGACATATGCCGTGTTCGGGATGAAGAAGTTCCGACGAGGCTACCCGTATGATGTGGCAGTGAACATACTCGATTCCCCGTCTGCTGTCACGGTGGTGGCCTCCGTCAAGAAGACCTCCAGGGACTCGAGTGATCAGACTGTCGTAGAAGACACAATTACTGTGTCGCCACAGAACTGTAATTACACATTCTATTTCTGAAAATGATTTTGTTTCCTGCATGTTTTTTGTATATGATGTATTAATGTAAATCATGAATAGATATGAATATTGCATTTCATGAATCGATATCAAAATAAAATTCTATACTTTAGAATTGTCAATAAATTATCATTTCAGTTTTTACAAGTTTAGATCATTTTTTTGAATATTGAGATTTTTTAATCAGAAGGGCATAACTTCGTAGTTTTATACCTTTTTACAGAAAAATATTTCTTAGAATTCTGTTTTGGCAAAGGAATATCAGATGTGCATTTTACCACAGATATAATTCCCTATAAATGGATTCTTTGTTGTGCAATGGCTGCAATAAAATGGGTTTTAAATATAAAAAAACTTGTATCCTTTAGTGGGAAGGACGGGAATGAGTTATATTTCTATCATCATTAAATCTTAGCTATATCTAATGTGTTATTCTTTATTTTTGCAGCGGATCTGATTAAGTTAACGGTAAGTTTTGAGAGTTATCACAATTTCTACAATCAGCCTAAGAAGTCATGCCCCATTGGTTCTTTGAGCTACCATATAGGATGCAATATTATGGAATTTAGGAAGTTAATATCAAGAGATATTACAAGGATATGTTTTTGTTTTAGATATCTTTATTTCACTTGTTTGCCATCCAAATTTACCCTAAATCCAAGGGATCCTTTATTAACAGTGCTGCCTCAGCTTTCTATAGTAGTAATTATGGAAAGTTGAGGACTTGAATAAATTATTTATTTTTGATGGCTGTATATTTTATAAGTCCTATATTTACTGAATTATTTTTGCATTAAAATTCCTTATTTTCCAATATTTTTACTGTCAGATTTGTTTGAATTTATCAAAGTTATGACATTGATAAAATTTGTATTATCTTTTGACAGATCCCCACAGACTTGGTGTTACTGCCGTATGGAGATAATTCTGTATCCTACGAGTTAGTTGTGACAGGACAGGGTGGAATTAAATTTACTCACACCCAATATTTAACACTCGAAGAGAAGTCAAACTCTATTTTCATAATCACAGACAAGGCAACATACAAACCTCTAGATGAAAGTGAGTATCAGATTGTAAAAGTTAATTGTTATATTAAATGATATTTGTAACATTCACAATGTCCCCTATTAATTACAAAGAATTTCATGATCAACTAGAATTATTTGATGTGCCCTTAGCTTTTTAACATGTTGCAGATGTTAAATAATTACTAATAAAACTAATTTGCCATAATATAATTTGCATGTGAACAGATTTTATGTAACTAGTATCACGTTTATTCAGAGATTCAGAACTACAAATAATGTTTTTGTTTTCTTTTGACAGTTAAATTTCGAATATTCAAAACAAATGCTGACCTTGAAATCAACGCTAATCCCCCAGATGTTGCCATCTTTGTAAGTTTTTATTATGACAAAAGTTTCAATGAACTTTTTTACTTAATTGCTGCAGAACAAATTATTTGGGCCATTTTTAATAAAGATATTAGTATGGGCATATACAATTATATTGGGGAGTATATAAATATATTATTGATAAATATATTTTAAACAGAATATATCTTCCTTTTTCTTATAGTTCACAATCACAAATATGGCGATCTTTTTACCAAGGTTATTCCCATTTAAAAATGATTTACAACTGAGATGAACTCATTGATAACAGAACTATTTTGTCCCCCACCCTCACCACCCTCCCCATCCTCCAAGTGTTTTTTTGTGTGCATTTCTTCATTTTTGATCCCAGACCTTGGCCAATTGACATGTATACATATAGCACAGTTGTTTTCTGTGTGACCAACATGATAAAAGCATTTTGTCCCAAATGGATCTTATCACTTCAGAATAGCACCTCTGGACTGGAATGCCTCAGTCGACTTATTTCAATCGCAATATAAGCCAATAAATGGTAATTTGTTGAATGACTTGGACTTTAAGGTTGACGAGTTCTTGTTATTATGATGATGTTTTGTAGGATAATGGGGGAACACAGAGGGAGTTGATTAAAGGAGTAAACTATGATACAGATGACTCAGGTTGGCCGTCTCTCTGTTAAGATTATTTAATTTAAAGTGATAATAAATAAATTAAAAGATTATTACTGCAATTTTGAAAAAATACTATTGTGACAAATATTAAAAGAAACTAGTTGTACAGTAGTATCTGATTGTAAAAAAATACTCGGAATGAGGAAAATATATTTATTTTGTAGGTTTGACTGAAGGAATATTCCAACTAACCGAGCAACCACCTGAGGGGGAATGGAAAATAGTGGTCAACTTTCAGGTAGTTACTTTACTTTACATACAATTCAGTGAATCATCGTCGGTGTTTTATACACATTTTTTGTGGAATGGATACTTTTGAATAATTATTGATCAGTACATATTAAAACTCTTTATTTGGATATCTGTTATTCATTAAATAAAGCCAAAATATATTTTTCTTAAAAAGCTTGTTTGTCCAAACCAAAACGATATATTTGTATTGTGAAAAATGGCAAACATCTCCATAAATTGAAACTGCTTTGTGTTTTCCACCATTTTCTATATTTCTGATAATAAGTAGCAATTCAATCAGGAAATAAAGAGTTTTCATATCCACATCCTCAGTTTCCTTTTGTAGCCTGATTACTTATAACCTTTGGTAACTGACTTAACACTCAGAACTGTTTTTGAAACAGCATTATGAATTTAGATTGTTTTTAATTCTAATAGGGACAGAAACAAGAGAAAGCGGTTTATGTTGAAGAATATGGTAAGTAGATATGTATTATTATTATTATTATTATTATTATTATTATTATTATTATTATTATTATTATTATTATTATTAATATTAATATTATTAATATTAATATTATTAATATTAATATTATTATTATGAAAAGATTACCGGTAATAAGAAAAATAATGAAAACAATTTTCTGTTATTGGCGCTAATGATGAAGACAGTGATTTGGTTAATTTGATTCTCATGGCTTTCCTCCCCTCATCATCTTTGAACTAAGTGACACTTGGAAGGCCCAGGTGATGTTTGAAATGTCCAGGCAGGTTTCAAATTAATGTGTCGAAATCTTACTGTGATAAACGTAAAGGGTGAGACTCCACAGGACATATTTGATAGTCAAATTATCAAATTTTGTGTTGCTTGATTGAACTTTATCTTTTTATGGATATTTTATTCAAAAGAACATGGGAGACAAGGAAGCTTAATTATATGTATTCCAAATTCCAAATTAGAAACATTACTGTATTTACTTGAATATAAGACGACTCATGTATATAACGACCCCCCAAACATTTACTGAAGGTTTGGGTCCAAAAACCTTGTTCTATATTTTGAGTAAATACGGTATGCTTTATTGACTTTAATTTGGGTTTTATATTTTTAGTGTTGCCTAAGTTTGAAGTGAAGGTTGGGTTGCCTCCATTTATATTGCCCAATCCACCAAAAGAGATGGCGATCACTGTTGATGTGAAGTAAGTACTACAAAAATGACATTAAAGAATTGATGTGCCAATGAAGTTGACCAAATTTTCACGATGCTTAACGATTTTGGACATCAATAGGTTCTCCACACTTTAATTGTTACCGATGATAACATCATTTGAGATTAACAGTTCAATATGTAAATGATAGTCAACTATGAACCGTGACAAGATTATCGAATTGTAATTATCAACTACCAAAAATTTGGTCTTTTTAGTGACGAACGTCAACATATGTTTATATAATAATACAAGATATGTATGAGTTATCCCGTCTTTGATCGTTATTGTGAGATTCTATGCTGTCATTTTTGACAGTGATTTATCATACATGCTGAAATAAACATACTCATAGAGATTCCAAGGTCAATAGGTCGTGACCTCAGGGAAAATAAGATGCTGCCCTGACATCTTTTTTGCTTGCCCTGAGTCAAGTATTAAATCATTCGCAATATAAAAAGACTTAAACATGTAGAATAACCAATATTACGGTCACAGTGATGTCTGTGTGATAAATGACCACAAATGTGCCGCAATGTGGAGTTTGGTATAATGATGTTATCTCCATATGGAATAATAACAGATTGCCTTTCATTCTCCCATTTCCAGATACACATTTGGAAAACCAGTGGAGGGAAGTGTGAAGGTGTATTGTTTTTATGAGAAATGTCTGGATGATGGTTCTTTCGAACAAAAGCCTGGATGCATCAGCTCCAAAACTAAGGTATGTATACATTCACTAAACAAGGTTCTCATTAACCAGTATAAAACACGAGTTTCAACTTTTCTGTGTGAGCACTGAAGTCAATATATGTTTGAATATTCCTGAACAAGATTCCCCTGAACAAAAACACAAGAAACTTTCAAGTTTTTATGATGTTAAATAAGATGGTATTGGAATCTGCTAAACTGTTTATTGATTCAGTATAAGAAACTCAACCATGAAGCTAATAACATTCCTCCAGTCATTTATCTAAAATATACACTTCTTCTTCTCACCTGTTCAGACATTGGCATTGATCGAAGGGAAGGCAACAACAAGTGTTAACACTGAGGTCTTTGAGAGCCTAGTTGCTGCCCACCTGCACCAAGAGTGCCAGAGTTGCAGTAACGTACACATGGAAGGCAAGAAAATCACTTGTCTGGCCGAGGCCACAGAGGAAGGCACCGACATCATGCTCAGTGGGCACAGTTCTGTGAAAACATCGCTCAAACCACTCCAAGTGGAAATCATCGACCCAACACCGAAAAGTTACAAGGCAGGATTCAACGTGCTGGTCATCGTGAGTAGTCATATGTCACAGTGAGTAGTCATATGTCACTGTGAGTAGTCATATGTCACAGTGGGTAGTCATATGTCACAGTGAATAGTCATATGTTAGAGTGAGTAGTCATATGTCACAGTGAATAGTCATATGTCACTGTGAGTAGTCATGTCACCGTGAGTAGTCATGTCACAGTGAGTAGTCATGTCACAGTGAGTAGTCATGTCACAGTGAGTAGTCATATGTCACAGTGAGTAGTCATATGTCACAGTGAGTAGTCATATGTCACAGTGAGTAGTCATATGTCACAGTGAGTATCATATGTCACCATGAGTAGTCATATGTCACAGTGAGTAGTCATATGTCATCGTACAGTGAGTAGTCATGTTACAGTGAGTAGTCATATGTCACAGTGAGTAGTCATATGTCACAGTGAGTAGTCATATGTCACAGTGAGTAGTCATATGTCACAGTGAGTATCATATGTCACCATGAGTAGTCATATGTCACAGTGAGTAGTCATATGTCATCGTACAGTGAGTAGTCATGTTACAGTGAGTAGTCATATGTCACAGTGAGTAGTCATATGTCACAGTGAGTAGTCATATGTCACAGTGAGTAGTCATATGTCACAGTGAGTAGTCATATGTCACCGTGAGTAGTCATATGTCACAGTGAGTAGTCATATGTCACAGTGAGTAGTCATATGCCACATTAGGTGCTGCTCACTGTATAGAAAATAGTAACTCATATTTTCATATTTTGCAAGCATTTAGGCAACTTTATATATATATATATATATATATATATATATATATATATATATATATATATATATATATATATATATATATATATATATACATACTTACATCTCAAGGTAACAATTAATATGTGTTATGTGTCAATTATTTCAGGTGAAAGTGTCTCAGCCAGATGGTTCACCACCTCCTTCTTCAAACATTAAGCTCCGACTAGATGCAGACATGCAGTGCCCCTATGATTATGATGAATGGTATCGTGTTAAGCCGGATTCGGGTTCAGATTCGGAGGCTGTTTTACCATCATGCACTCCTACCCAGTTTCACAGCAGTGAATATGATGTACCTGCATCTGGTATCTTCACTCTGAATCTTCTCAACACTCCAGATGGATTTGATGCTATTAACTTGAAGGTAGAATTTGTTTTCTAATTATCTCGTCTGAGATATAAGGCCTCTCTTTATTTTGTTTGTGCATGTGAGAGAGAAGAAAAAACATACTAAAAAAAAAAACAATATTGAAAGGAAAAATGATCTTTTGATAAACTAAGAGTTTAAGATTCTGAATATTGTAACAGTGGAATCCTACCTCATCAAATTTGATGCTCCCACCCTCTTCAGTTCAAACCTTATTTTCTCTGGATGACAGAATCCCCTTTGTTTCAGTTATACCAACACTCCCCTAACAAAAGCCTGGGTATGGGCCTGATTTATGCTTTCCATATTTGAGAAAAGCTTATAATGTGGGCCCAGATTTGATATATTTCATGAATTGGCATTTAGCAATTCTACATCTATATCAGACCTTTCATGGTATAATGAAAATTCTCCTAATCGTAAAGTTATGAAATTGATGAAATTAGGATTTTGAATGCAGGATGTCTTCCCAAATTTTTTTGTGAAATTCTGTTACTTACATCAAGACAGGTCAGGAGATTTAACCCTTAATATGAATGAATAATGTGTTTTAAGCTGAGTAATTTACTGTTTGCTGTAGGCCAATGTAACCGATGGACTAAAATGGTCACAGACTAGCCGTTCCATTGACCGTTTCCGCACTAAAAACAAAGTTGATATCATGCTGACAATGGACTCAGATGATTTGGAAATTAAGGTTAGTATTTGCCATAATATATTTCTATAATAATGATAATATGCAATAAAGAAAAGTTTGTAATGTCCCTAATAATAATACTGTATTTTACATGGTAATACATTGTCTTGATATTTAGCAGGGCAATTTTTTTTTTCATTCTGTTGGTCTGTCAAACTTTATCATATTATCTGAAACTACATGATGGATTTATTAGCTATTCATCACTCACAAGAAGAATTGTTAGGAGATAAATCGTACCTATTTGCAATGAGGCACAGATTTCTTTCAAAATTTTCACTCCTATGTGTTAATGTGAGTCTGTCAATAAAACTTTCACAGTTTGCTATGTCCTCAATCTCTTTCAGTTTAAACATCATTATAGATGACAATTTTAAATATTTACCCAGCTTTGCAAATCAAGGAAAGTCAACATGGCAAAAATAATGAATAAAATCTCAACATTGTATGCAGTGAGGTAAAAGCATCAATGAACCCTAGTGTATTGCACAGTCCCTTTGATACAATAGCTCAAAATAAAAGCATCCTAAAATATAATGCCCAAAATAATAATAAACATGTTTATGATAACATGCCCTAAAAATTATTTAGTTTTATTTTTTTTTTGTTAAAAGTGAAAACAAATATGGAATAGGGATATATCTAAATGGCTTTATAACTGAAATTTTGTATTTTCATCTAGAAAGTAAAAAAAAACCTTTAGCATAGCTGGTTCTAACTAGGGTAGGGAAGGAAATCATCTTCTGTTTTTAAGGCCAAACAAAATGTTATGTAATATCGGGGTAAGTAAGTGGGGATGATCCTTGGATATTTTGGTTTGGTTATAGCCCAGTTATCAAATTCTAGCTTTAGGACTTATAACCTATTCAGCTTGATTAAAGGGGGACATCTCTATTTAAAACAATGTGTGGGGAATTTGTGTACATTGTACACAAGCTTGCATTATACAAAATAATAAACTGATAATTTTACACAACTTCATTTATTTTTACAGGAAGGTTCCAACATTAAATATTCTATACATTGTTCAGAAGCATTTACCAGAGCCACTGTAATGGTGAGTGTTTATTAAATAAAATAATTGAATTATTGATAGAGATTTAAGCACCAATATTATATGAATAGATTTTTTAAACTTAAGATAACATTGAACTTAACATAAACTCCAATGATATGATATCCATGAAATAATTAAACAACTGAGAAAAAATTTTAGTTGACAATAGGACAGCCATAGATTTGTCTAGTCTACATATATATATATATATATATTTATATATTTATATATGCCACTTCTTCTTGCAGCTTGTGTCCAAGGGTGCCTTAGTGAAGGGGATGGAAGTGTCTGGGGCAAGTTCAACCAAACTGAGCTTCACCATATCGTTTGATGCAGACCTAGCACGATCCCTGTCTCCAAGTGCCAAGATGGTGGTCTACAGAATCATTGATGATGAATTAGTTGCTGACAGTGCATCGTTCACAGTATCGGCATCATTTGGCAATGAGGTATTATTTTATGCACTTAGAGCTGGTCTGACCCAAATGGTTTAGAATGTATCAAAAAAGACTATAAAAAAAACAACTCGCAATCGGTAGGGCATTTGCCTCAAGTCGCGGGGATTCCCAGTTTGAATCCCAGCCATTCTGGCATAAACTATGGCAGAGTCTTGAAACAGCGCTATATAAATGTTACCTTTTTTACCTTTTATTTAATTTAATTTTGACAAAAATTATTCTCATTTTCCTGTATTTTTACATAAGCTGAACGTTTGCAAGATTTTCCACACTCTACTGTAATCTAGGTCACAACTTCACAATTCCTCTGTGAGAAACTCACTACATAGTATATTCACCTCCAAACAATACTGAAGAGTGATTTTTTTTTCAGCTCACATTAGCATTCAGTGACCCTGAGGTGGTTCCCGGCGCATCAGTCGACATCACAGGCCAAACCCAACCCGGATCCACAGTTGCTATGCTGGCTGTCGACACTAGTGTTCTCCTGTATAGAGCTGGCAACGACCTCTCAAGGGCCATGGTAAGTTTGCCGATCGCTTTATTCAAGGAACTCAAAATTTGGCACTATCTTAAATTTAACAGCAAAATTTCAAGGGTCATTTATCTTCTCCAAAAAGGGTCTTCAATGGGCCATATTTTATTTTACTTCTGGTCCCTTTCATATTATTATACATTTCAGAGAGAATTACCGCGGTAAATTAATAATAGATATTTCATATTCCAAATAGTAGATGTTTCAACTGGCCAACTTGCAATGTCATATTAATTTGACCTTTGACCTTGCTGTAATCACTTTGACTCTGATAAAAGCTGTACATTTTCAATCAGGATTTGAGCTGATTGAAAATGGTTTTCCCATTTTTTGTAGATTTTAATATTATTTTAATTTCCAGTAGTGCAGGTTGGCCTCTTGTCACTCTCCAGTCTTTAAAGATATATTTTAAAAAACGCAAAAATAGGAAGATTTGTTATAAAAATAACTTGCAATTCTATTTTCAGGTTTTGGATGAGCAAGGGGCGTACGACAAAGAGAACACATACTATCCATATCTGAATGATATCTGGCTTGAAAAGCGTCGCCGTAAAAGGTCTGCATGGGCAATGTGCTGGCCAATATACTTTGGAGGACAAAACACCTACGAAACCTTTTCTGTAGGTATTTTATACAGAAAATAGGAAACTTTTTAGGTTGTTCACAAATTTATAAAAAGAAGTTGATTGTATAAAAGATGATTGCATAAAGAGCTAGCACTAGATTGAGCTGGATTGAGCACTTTTGTTTGACCAGCCGCCAAGCAGGAGTGGGGTATTGTCTCTTTTCACAAATGAAAACTGGTCACCTGGGAGAATTGTGTGGAGACTATTTTATCTAAGAATAATAGGACTATTTCTATGAATGCAGTGATTCACTCTCTTGAGAAAATCAGATCTGAAAGTAACAATTCATATATTGGACAAGTTTTAGAAAAACAGATGGTAGATAACAACAGTACCTTTTTGACAGCTGTCACAAGGTATCTACAGATGGGAGTAGTAATGTTATTTTCATACTTCCAGGAACTGGACATGTTTGCATTGACTGATGCCACAGTATATAGTCTTGGTGGAGGAGGTAAGCTATTTTTTTTCCTCAGAATTTTAATGGAAATTATCAAAAAAAGAAAGAGGACTTTACTCATATTCCTCTACAGGAGTGGGGGAAGTCTTCAAATATGTTAAATTATGGACGGATGAAATTTTATGGGCAGATGCAAACAAAGACATCTTGTCCATTATGATTGTCTTGATTTATTATTTAATGGTAGTTATTTGCAAATTGCAATAATGGCAGATGAAGCCATCTTATTTTGAAAGACAAGTTATTTTTTTATTGAATACACATTAAGACTAATGACAAGAATTGAAGTAATCTTGCTTCTTAACTACAACATTCAGAATATTACCGTATTTACTCGAATATAAGACGACTTGTGTATAAGACGACCCCCCCAAATATTAACTAATGGTTGGGGTACAAAAACCTTGTCTTATAATCGAGTAAATATGGTAAGTAGAAATCTAAGATTTAAAATGAGACACTTGGCACATAGTGACTTAATAGTATAGGAGAATACAGGATAATTGAGGCACTGAAAGATGGTATCTCTCCATGCCTACGGATCGTCACCCTCCATGTCTGTCACACTCCATCTCTCACACTTCATATATCTGAGATCGTTAATGGTTGTTATGAATCAAAATTCACAACCTTTTCCTAATTATATAATCATATAATTTGAAGAAACTGAAATGGTAACCTCGACACCTTTGTCCTTCATACATGGCACGACAAGTGACAGGGAATCAATGGTGCATTATTTTCCCCTCCTCCAAATGCAGACTGTGAATTAATTGCAGTTATTATGAGATTGTTTGAGACTATGATAAACAAATTTATTATTGGTAATGAGAAGGCTAGGTTCTTAATTGTAGACTGGGCCCCAGTTTTTCTGCGTAGGCAGTCATAGCTAAACGTCATACTTCTAGGACAAAACAGGTTGCCACAGCATCAACAACTGTTGTGTAGTAATGAAATAATGACATATCTGAAAGCTTCTGTTTGACTTAATGTTTGGCTTAATGTTTGGTCATGGCTTCTGCAGAGCTATCACTGTGTTGTCAAAGAGGCTACCATTTTGATAATTTCCAGAAAATATTCACAAACATCACAAAACTTAATGATCAGTTTAGGTCTTAGGCCAGTGGTCTATGTTTAAAGTGATTAAAATAGCAATCTGACTAAGCAAGTTCATCATATGATCACCTGTTAGTGGTTCTTTAACCACCATGCCAGAGGTTGGTGACCTACTGACCTACATCTGAATCATTATTGCTAAAAATAACCTCTTGCTTAGCAAATAGATCAACTGCAGCTTGTTCTGGACTGTATTTTGTTTTACTGTGTGAAAGCAATCTTGAAGCACATAAATAAATAGACAAAAAATATCTCAATAAAACAGCTGTTTAATCAAGAAATATTACCCTTCCTGGATTGTTATTTCCTCATTATAAGCCTCATTATAAGCCTCATTATAAGCCTCATTATAAGCCTCATTATAAGCCTCATTATAAGCCTCCATGGAGGGGGACAGACAAACACTGTTTATTTTAACATGGAAAGTTACCAAACCAGCAGTGCCTCTTCAGACATGTCAAAAAGGAGAGAGCTGGCTTTAGTTTTTATTTGTTTTTGGCCATTTTGAAAGAAACTAAGACCGTTGTTATTTACACACTTGATTTGAATTTCAAGACGATGAAAGGCCAATAATTTCAAGATGGTGGAAAGCCAATAAAACTTTCTCAAGTTGGTTGACTTTAGATATTAATCAAAGGATAATCTACAAATTGAAAACATTTAGTGAACAAGAGAAATATATTCATTTAAGAATTTAAAATGTTCCAAACATGTTGCAGGTATTTATATTGTGTTGAAAAGAAGACTTTTATTCTCTTTTAAATGTGATTCTGTTAGAAACATGGTTGTGGCATAAGACTGCACAAGACTCACTTGTTGTTAGCCAAAGAAAACAACTGGCAAATGACAATGAAAATGTTAACACTCTGAGTACTGAGGAAAAATTGCAAGATGCCAAAGTTGTACATGAAAATTTCGCAGAAACCTGGATTTGGGAAAGTGAAAAAACAGGGTATAACAAAAGGAAATGATTTGTAATTATTAGCCACTGTGCAAGTTTGTGTTTCTTCTTATTATTTATGTTGTAGGAAATGGTATTTGAATGTGAATATATTTTAGTTTTGCATGATAAATACTGGGAATAAAACTCCATAAAAAAACAAGGATAGTCAACGCAAGATGTGAATGCTATAATCTTGCTATTGTAATGAATGGAAAATCAGTCAGTCGTATCAATATGTCTTGGTGACTTTTCTCTAAGCTTTTAATCTGTTGCCTTGAAAATGTGTACAGTACGTGTAAAATTAAATAAGTTTGGCAATAATACTAAAGAAAACACACATTACATGTACATCATGAGTTAATTTAAAGTCTACCGTGACCAGCGTGATCTAGAAGGGGTTTTGGAAAAGCAGATAGAACTAAGGCATGAATGGAAGACTCTTCATGACAGAATAATTTTATCGAGGTTGTGAGATCCACCTTAACTTTGCGGATCTTGTATCAATATGTACACTCACTTTTATGTCAGCAGCTGTGCTGTGGATGGAATTAATTCTTTGACAGGCTGAAGCTGGTTTTTCAATCCTGCCCATGGCTGACGTCCTGCGTAAATTTAATCATATTTGAAATTATTTCACATGCCAGGAGATTACGTATTCCTTGCTGGTGCTGCTGCCCCAGACCTTGAAGAGATGGAAGAGGATTTTGACAATAATGTTGTAGAAAGGACTACCGAAGAGGTGGAATTACAAGATGCTGAAGATGTCCGCGATAATTTTCCAGAAACTTGGATTTGGCAAACTGAAAAAGCAGGGTATATTGAAAGTGCTAGATTTGTAGGTCTCTTGTCTCTAGATTATCATAGCTGCCCCTATTAAATGTTTTACCTATTTAATACTAATCACACAGCATGTAACGTCAGACTGAAGAGTGGTAGCATTGTGGACATTCATCCAAATGGCTTACACTTTTCTAGTGAATATTTGTTCCTTGGCACTGTGCCTCTTCCTCTGTGGTGATTACTGTTGTATTGGAATAAGTTGCTGCATGTACTTGTCTGGTGTGAATGACAGTGTAGGAAGTGCTTGATATCTCTTGAAAAAATGTGATACCATATTTATCAATGTTGATCAAAACAATTATTGATGAAATATTACAATATATGTGTGTGTGTGTGTGTGTGTATGTGTGTATATATATTTTTTTATATTCATAAGTTTATAATAATAATATTTCATTTTGAAGTACTAAATATGAATAATGTGGCTTTTTACAGAAGCTTTATAGAAATTTTACAGAAAACAAGTTTGACAGGAAACAAGTTTTACAGAAACAATTTCCTCTCCATGGGGCTGAAAACAGAATTGTCTGTAATTTATAATCATATAAATTTCATTGTTATTTTATTGTCCAAAAATTCTTTAGTTTCTATAATTTCTCTTACCCATGTGTATCTGAACTAATAGTTAAACAAGATTTGGTACAATATTATCATTTTGCCACAAAATTAAGGTTAGTGCTGAAATATCAATCCAGGGTGCTGCCCCCTTGCCACAGATTTAACAAAAAAACATCTTTAAAAAATAGAAGAATTTGTATCAAATTTGCATTTTGAAAATCACATTTATGACAGTATTATGTATGGGATAAAAAAATTATGACAGGATAATATTATAACAATGTGATATTCCTATTTTGTATTTTTGAAATAAGGATATTAATGTCAACATCTGCATAAATTGCCTAACTATACCGCTATGCCATCATTTCTGCATTGGCAGTTATGACGTATAGTATAATGGTCCAATATGCGATCATAAATTCCTTTTTATAATTGAGATTTGTTATGGGCCTGAGGTGCTAGCTTTGTCTGGCATATTCCAGTCACAGTCTGGCTCTTGACACAGAAAGAAGCGTTGACTTATTTTGTGGTCTGCACATAACAGTATTTCATGGTAGGAAATTTCCAGTAGATTTTATGACCGGGTTTGAGATGACTCTGCACTGTTGAACATATGTGTTGTTTGGTTTTTATTCCCCACTTTCTTTTTAAAACTCTTCTTGTCAGAAATACATGTGTTGGTTTAGTAACTGCAAATATAGGTGTGATGAGCTGGTGACCTGTATCTATGTTCTGTGTAAAATTAATTTTTTGGAATTAATTGTGGCAGGAGATTACTGGTTCATAGCCCGTGCAGGGGCTGAGTCCGACTTTGACATGGAAGACGGTCACGTGCCTGCGGTTGAGGAAGCTAAAGGCACTGGTGACCCAACCAATGAACAGGAAGGATTACAAGAAGCTGAGGATGTCCGCGATAATTTCCCAGAAACTTGGATTTGGCAAACTGAAAAAGCAGGGTACATTGAAAATGTTGTATCTGAATGGTCTTGAGAAAAAAAAACACAAGGTAAATGTGTAATGTTCAGTGTTTTAGCTTCTGCTTCGTGGTTATAAGAATGGCCTCAAACTATTGTTTGCTACCTTTATCTTTATTTTCATTGCCAAGTGCTTATGCTACAGCTTTTGAAACTGATTAATCCTATAATTTGGTGCATTGAAAGCTTACCCACATGTGAACATCATGACAAATTGAAGTTATGCATAGAGTAATGATATAAGTTGTTATTAGACAGAAGTTGCACTCCTAGCAGCAGTCTGTCTGAGCCAAAAGCTACAAGTGATGGGAAAACATGGTGGCGTGAACTTTGTTTGGTTTCAATTGAGGCTCAAAGTAGGGTAGCATTGTTTGACGTCAGTCTGGCACTGTTCATAGGACAGTAAATTTCATGATGTCATAAGTATATTGCCATTCTTTTATGACACCATTTTTCCTTTCAGTGTCTCTATGATAATATTCCGCGTAAAGAAAACGCCAAGAAAGAAGTGTGCTTTCATAAGTAGGCCATAAATTAAGGTATTGTTCAAATAGATTTCACAGACACTGATGGGTACGCATCAATCAAGAAGTTAAGACACGAAAGACAAACATTTATCATCAATATGTGAATTTCAAATGTTTTTTGCAAAATTGGTGCTTAATCCTTAATGCTTAATACAGGGATAAAAGCAATGGGAAAATGAGTGTTCTGAAAATATTTTAGTATTTTTTAAAACTACACTGATAGCATCATCCAATCATCTAAAATACTTTTATCTATTTATTCGCAATCTACACATTCATCAATAACAAAACTGGAAATAATAGAGTTTTGATGGCGCAATTGGATGCGATTTTACTGGCAATTTTCACACTCCATCCAGTGTTGTACAAATGTGTGATGGAAGAGTGTGCATGGATTCTCAATTGTGTGAGAAAGATGCTTATTTTGGGAGTTACTGGTCCCTCAAAATACATGGTCTAATTTTAGTACCGGTATATTAAGGAAGAAGACTCATTTGGGGGGAGGGGGGGAGGTGTCGTCTGGGGGGGGGGGGGGGGGGGGGAAATACAATTATTTAATTATTTTTATAAAAGAAATATTCAAGTACAAACATATAGGATGGCAAGGACAAACCTGAAATAAGATAAGGTTCAGAAAGTCTGAGGTTAATAGGAATAATAAATTGCAATGCCAGAACTGCAAAGATTTTATAGGGGGGGAAAGGCAAACTAAAATATTCTGCTCAGCATTGTGCAAATCTGGGTGCAATGCCAGAACTGCAAAGATTTTATAGGGGGGGAAAGGCAAACTAAAATATTCTGCTCAGCATTGTGCAAATCTGGGTCCAATAAATGAAATCAGGTTAAAGTGTGACAAGTTACATTGCGTGTCGTGGTAGAGTTGTATGCTTGCTCTGCTAGTAATTCCATGTATTTCACGCGGCATATGATTAATATAAAGTTTTGCAGGTGGTTGAATGCCCATCTTCCTAAATACTGGGTGTTGAATATGAAATCCACTCACACAGTCATTTCTGACCACAACTCGCATGGTATCATACAAGCTATGTTAAACAGTGATGAAAGTCTTCAGGAAATAACCTGAATTCAGGTTTTTTTCTTAAGATGTGAAATTCAAAATGGTCTGAACTCAGTCTGAAACATCCAAAAATGACAATTCAGAAAGGGGTAGAGGTATCTTCAGGTTAATTTTAAGGGTTTCAGGTGTTTTCCTGAATGCTGACTTTCTTCACTGGTTAAAGGAGCAGTGTGGTGGGTGAAATCTCAGAAATTGACCGCATGATGTGACCGCATCCTGGGACCGTATCATGTGACCGCACCACGGCAGGAAGTGTTATGAGTTCACAAGTCCCCTATCATTGATGCAAAAAGAAATCTTCCTGTAGGGTTATTTCCCGTCGAGGTTTATTAGCCATGAATATAATCATGTCATTCATGTATGTACATGACTAACGAGCACACCAGATTTTGTAATAAGTCTGTATTTGCCCAGATAAAGAACATTAAACATGTTGACGCATTGATAAAAGAGCATAATAATGATTTATTTCAAATATATTGTGCATTTTCCGTTCCTCCACCCTTTTGTCCTGAATGTGAATTTGAATTTGCTGTACAAGGCATACCAGGACCTGGTGCTCCTCCCGTGAGTGCTCCTGCACCTGCTTCACCTCCTGGTCTTGCTCCTGCACCTGAAAAAGTTCGAGAAAATTTTCCAGATACATGGTTGTGGGCCACTGAAAAAACAGGGTATTTCAAGATATTTAAAGACACATTTTGGGTGGTAAAGGCCTTAACACAGCTTTGCATGAATCATCTTAAGCTTTTGCCTTCTAACAGACCATTTATAGTTGTGTTCCTTTATAGTTGTGTTCCCCCACACCACTGATAGTAGATGCCTACTTCTGTTCATGAGTGTCACTGATTCAGACAATTTGCTCTTTGGCTGTGATATACTCAGGACTACTGGGAACATCAACAAGAAATGTTTATAAAGATCGGTTAAAATAAAGAGGGGTCCAGTGAAGACTACTGGTGAGGCCTCAGGGCCATGGTGAAGGTACAGATTTTGGAATAGTTCATTCATTCAGAAAGAAATTGAGACAAATTTCATTCAGGAAGATTTCAGAATAGATTCTTCGATTTTTAGCAAATGGTGAAAACTGACAGCAAAATTTGTTGAAAAAAGAAATTCATGATTTTCCTGTCTATTTTAGGTAAAAATTTGCCCCACAGGATCAAGAGTTTTCTCATTATGATTTGATATATGTGAAATAATATATTTGCCACTTATGACCCAGATAACAGATTTTGGTCTGGTGTTTGAGATCTGGCAGCCTGACCCCTGCATGTTGTTCACACCCTTTGTTGTTTTGAGCCCTCAGTAGTGTTAAAAATGGTTATAAACATAAAAGAAATGTTATAATGACCTTGAAATATTGCTCCATGAAGATGTTGTTCGAAATTAGAACTCCCATGTCCAGTCATACATGTGAGTTACTCCCAACAAAATATCGTACAATCAGAGTTTACTTGACCTGTTATCATTTAAATGACCGAGATGCTAACCAGTAAGAATCTGTATGATCATTTATTTTTGCACCCGTCAGTTCACAGCCAGATTGTGATGTATTGTCATGACTTGCTGTCGATCCTGTGTGCACCTTTTTATCTTTGGAGCCATGGACCGATATAATAGAGAAGTCCTGCTTGGAGGGTACATATAACCATGCATCACGACGGCCACATGATGGACCGGCATATGAGGAACATCAGATTCTCAGCTGCCGCCATTAAACATCATCCTGCAGTGGTGGCTTCGACACAACCACTGCTTTCCAACCATTGTTGGTATTGGCCCGGGACTGCTGCGAACGTTTTCGACTTCGTCTTTAGGATACATTGCCTTTTTCACTGCTTGAATTAGATCCGGGGTAGAATAAAGATATATTTTTCATGTTTTTTTTACATTATTTCATGGTTTTCAGATTTTCTACCCTTTGTCCCTGATTGGGATTTTGGAGTTCCCGAGGGGGCTTTGCCTGGACCAATTGCACCTTTACCTGCTCCTTTACCTGCTCCTTTACCTGCTCCTGCTCCTGTCCCAGACGAAAAGGCAGGAACTGCAACTGATCTTGCTCCTGCACCTGATAGAGTTCGAGAAAATTTCCCAGATACCTGGTTGTGGGCCACTGAAAAATCAGGGTATTTCAATAAAAAAAAAGAATTGGCTGGTGATGGGACAATGTGCACTAAGAGGTCTAATTGTAAGCTTCACTAATGTGTAGATCATCCAAAGTATTTTTTTTGTTTTACATCAACTGTAGTTGTACCTGTCACTGTCTGTTACTCTTTGAAATGAGTTGGTCACTAATCCAGACAAGTGGATCAGTTAAACCGTACTTCTCATAGTGTAAGTGTATGTACATGTATGTGTGTGTCGCTGATCCAGACCCTGAGCTCTGTTGCTCACAACACGACTTAAGACCTCTTGTCAGCATTGACAATGGAAAGAAAAGAGGATGACCAAAGCAAATTGAAAATGTCCTGAAATACTGTGTTTGAAAGAAGTATTAAAAATAATAGGTTTTTGGTTCATTTCAGGTATAATATTGCTGAACAGCTCGGATTTCACAATTAATAAGTCATTTTTTGTGTAATCACAAGATATGCATTTTTTCTTTTGTTTTTTAATACATTATAAAAGTTTTTTGTGCTGCACATTTTGTAGATTTTTATCTTTATGAAGACAGTTTTTTGGTGTATGACGAAATGGCAATGGGAATACCTGGGGTAATCAATGAGGATTCTAACTCCATTGATTTTGAAGAAAAGCAAGATGGTGGCACTGAGTGGCAAGAACCAGAATCAAGTCGTGAATATTTCCCTGAGACATGGATATGGGTGACTGAAGCTGCTGGGTACTTTAAAACTAAAGTGATCAGCTTGAAATCTCTTATATTTTAAGACAATATACTGACAGTTGTTGAGCTGTGTGGTTTCAGCACTGGAATGATAAAATCAAGTTCATTAATCAGTGATTGACTCACTAAAACTGCATGCATTTTATATTAACTTAAGGATAGACTTACTTGTATATAGTTACAAATAGAAGTGCATAAGATATAAACTGGGCCATCAGTATAAAGGCCCCAGATTAGAGATAGGGTACCAGTTACACCATATGTCCAACTGGCTCTTCCTCCACTGGTTCCAGATCACTCCCCCTGAGAGATAAGCTCGACCATCAGTATAAAGGCCCCAGGTTAGAGATAGGGTACCAGTTACACCATATGTCCAACTGGCTCCTCCTCTGCTGGTTCCAGATCACTCCCACTGAGAGATAAGCTGGACCATCAGTATAAAGGCCCCAGGTTAGAGATAGGGTACCTGTTACACCATATGTCCAACTGGCACCTCCTCTGCTGGTTCCAGATCACTCCCCCCAGTATATATATCTTTTTACATGACATGAAGTATTTATATGTGTATATATATATATTTATACTCTCTTATGTGTCAAACTGTGCATATGAAGACATGCACAGTTAAAGTCACGAACAAATTAACAAGCATAAACCTAAGAAGTTTGGAAAAGCCACATTCTACGGAGAGAAAAGGGTGGAACTTCAGAACATGATATGAGCAACTTTACTGGCATTTTAGAATGCGATTTTTGTAATGTGTAGTCTAAAAGCTGATTGGATATGTGACAGAATGCATTACACAGGGTTATAGAGTTGAAACTTATAAGCCACAGCTATATTTTTTCAGGCTCTCTTGAGTTTTGTGAAGTGTGGTCAAATGATAAAAGAGGAGACTGATGTTATGAACTAACCCAGCCCTATACTTTCAGATCAAAGGAATTGATTTGATTTGGTTACAGTAATTCAATATGATTCAGTCTGGCATTTATTTATCAATTTTTTTATCCGGGTTGTTTAAAGAATTTGAAATTTGTATTTTATGGGACCAATCCGGCTCTCTTTCTCATGTCCATCACAACATTAAAATATGCACATTGATTACAATGAAATGAAGTGCTGTTGTACCAGGTTGGCAATTCCAGAGGTTAATTTTGAAGAAGATTCTTATGTTGGTTAGGGGTTAGGTAGGAGTATTGGAATCTTGAGTTTGGGAAAAATGATATATTACCTTAACAGCTTCGCCTGGATGAACACCATGATAAAATGTATATAACAATATACCGGTACATCTCTTGCACAAGTGTTATTCAGACCTGGGCACTGATGTCTGTTGGAGAGAAAAAAAAGATCCCGTCATAAATACATGGAAGTTGTTACCAATTATCACTCATTTACAGTTTGCATATTTCAGGTCCGATTGTTTATTTTGCTGAAGCAACTAATGAAAGATGGCCTATGTTGAGGAAAGATGGACAACAGAATGTGCAAAGTACTACAGATGATTTTGAAGGA
The DNA here is from genome assembly GCA_949316495.1 of Amphiduros pacificus. Lineage (NCBI taxonomy): Eukaryota > Metazoa > Annelida > Polychaeta > Phyllodocida > Hesionidae > Amphiduros > Amphiduros pacificus. The sequence goes on along the minus strand of OX439001.1, from coordinate 37,680,934 downwards.
GAGAATTTAGCAGAGGCTAAAAATGTCCGTCAAGATTTCCCCGAGACATGGATATGGAGAAAGTTAAATGCAGGGTTAGGCCTCCAAAGAAAACTTCATTTAATGCACGAATAGATTCATTGGTAGATAGTCACCAAATGCTTTCCCGGTTTTTGTAGCTTTGCTGTGCCATTTTTTTAGGAAAAGGAATTCTCCACCAAGGTGGTTATTAAGTATGCTGGGTCCAGGGCAGAGTGTATATATATATATATATATATGCAGGGTACGGGGCCAAGCATGATGCTGGGCGTCGGACCAAAAGTGCTGGTTTAGCTTTTTGCAAATCTCTTAAAAATAAGTGCTATTAAATCTTACTTTACTTTGGAAGGTATGTATAACTAAGTGTAAGCATGGGAGAATAGAGTCTGATAATTAAAAATATAATGAATGACAAACTATTATATCTCTTCTGGACATTTATGTTTGTGGGAATACAGAAATTCTTTTGGGGCAGTCTCAGGCCAAAAGTACTAAAAGTACCATTGTTGGATTTTTCCACCAGGTTTTGTCTTTTGACGGGAAGCAATATACCAATATAAAATCATCCCAGCCACAAACTAGATCAGGTGATAAGGCAATATACCTACATAAAATAAGCTGAGCCACAAACTAGATCAGGTGATAAGGCAATATACCTACATGAAATAAGCTGAGCCACAAACTAGATCAGGTGATAAGGCAATATACCTACATAAAATAAGCTGTGCCACAATCTAGATCAGGTGACAAGGCAATATACCTACATAAAATAAGCTGAGCCACAAGCTAGATAAGGTGATAAGGCAATATACCTACATAAATTCAGCCAAGCCGCAAAATAGATCAGGTGACAAGGCAATATACCTACATAAAGATATGTTCTCATATGAATGAGTAATACTTGACCATAATTACAATAAATTCAATTCCGTTTTGTGTAATGGAATTATCCCTTCAGAAGAGTAGATTGTAGTGGTTGTGGAATAAAATAGGCTGGTATTAAGTTACACACCAGGTGGCAGCATGGCCCACTCAAGCAGTGAGAATAGAGGACAGAGCAATATTTTATTAGGTGTATATGTGTATGTGTTTTATTTGGATATTTTTGTTTTATAGCACTGATCATTCATGCAGAGTCACTGTATAATTTAAAGATTTTGTTTATGATTTTTGAAATGCAACTTTTTAAAAATCTTTATGCAAGCACTTTGCAAAATATAAGGAATTTTTCATATTTTTTTATCCTGCTCACATGCCTTTGAACACTGCCACTTTCTTGAGAAATCCTGTAATTATTTTACATTTTCTCCTCATATTTCAGGATGTTGTATTGTCCAAGACTTCGCTCATCTGCAAAAATTACATTTCAAAATTACAGAATCTGCTATTGCAAAAGCAAAACAGAATTTTCCTGAACTTAGATATGACTCCAGATCTTTTCTGTCTAAATCAAATCATCTCAAATAAAGAGGCAAACGTTTGTGGATGTGGATGAGGGAATGATTCAGGGCTTTATGAACTCTCCATTAAATATGGAATGAGATATTGTTGGATTGAGGGGATTGAGCTCTGCATGCAGAAAATCTTTAGATTTGAGCTGTTGATTTCAAGTATTGCGTTGTTTTCCTGATCAGTGATACAGCCTTTATTGTGGGACGAGTTGGGGGATGTACCAGTAGCTGATATATTCCACTCCGTAATGGACCCATCTGTACATTCTTATCTATCAAATACCAACAAAGCCGATGGGCTAGAACGTGCAAACTTTCCCGAAACATGGTTATGGAAAAAAATTGTGCTGCGGTAGATATGACACTGAGATATGAAGAAAACATGCCTGTGCAATGAAATTTTCTTCGATATCAAACTTTGAGAATTTAGTATTTTTGAGATTTCTCTTTGGCTGCTTTGTCAAGAGTTGTGGTCAGAATATGTACATTTACTTATGTGACCCAGAAGAAATGTGATATTTTGATATTGCATGGGTAACCTCTTTTGGGGGGGAAATTGCATGAATAACCTCTTCCTTGGGGGAAATATTTTGGTCTTTATTGCCTGGCACTAAGAAATAAAGAAAATCTTGCTTTTCTTAACATGCATTTGTTGGCTATATTGTGGTTTACAAATATACAAGTCTACTGTAGGAGATCAAATATTGACCAGATCAAAATGATCTTACTCCATTAAAGCAATCATTTAAACCTCATGACAACTTTGCATTTTCTGAATTTGGAAGGGAGAAATATGAAAGATCTTTGTCTGAAATTGTGATTTTCAGGTATCAGATTTTTTTGCAAAATGCAATTTACTAAGCAAAGTACTGTTTTCCCTGGGATATAAAGTTGAAAAATCTGGCCTAAATCACAAATTTTCTTTTTAGTAGAAACCCTCCTATTAAAGAATAATAGCTTAAATTTTGAGTTTCATATATATTTTTGAAAAATAATACAAACAATTTTGCTAATTTTCAGGACCAATTACCACTCTGATATTTGGTTATTCATCATGTGTCAGACAAAAAAGGGAATTGTTACTTTAAAATACCAAACAGGTTTCAACCACTAAAATGCAAAATCAGGTGATGTGCGGGAAGCAGTAAAATCCTTAAATGCATCAACCACAAATAATTCAAAATCACAGGACTGGTGTGGCAGTCAAAAACCTTCCCATGCATGGACGCTTTAATCGCTTGTGTGAATGCTTATGGTGTGACTGTGTATGTACTGTATATATGTGTGGTCATAGAAATATAGAAGTTTTGCTGTGCTTATTTGGTATTCTTGTAATAAAATAAGAGTGGTGAATGGTGATCAGTTCTTTTTTTGATAAAAAAAAACCATTGTCATACACACACATATATATATATATATATATATACATATATATGGTGAAAGGACATAAATTGATGTCACACGGATATATGAAAGGACAAAAATTGACCATATATATATTTGTGTAGATTGAACTGATCACAATTTCCGATCTGCCTGCACTTTGCCACTTTTATAACACTTAAATCTCATTGAGGAAAAGTGGAGTAAATTCTGTTTTGAATAGATAATAAAAAGTAAAGAAAATTATTTTACTTAATCTTGACTGAGAGATTTAGGTATTATTTCCACTTTTGCTTGATCTCTGACAGACATACAGAATGTTTGGCACACATTTGTCTAATAATGCATACTAGCTCAGATGGTATTTTATTACACATAAGTATTAACCATTTCTAGTCTGTAGCACAAAAAAATGTTATTTAAATGTATTTAATATCAGTACTGATATTTGGTAAGCACATTGGAGTGATATTAAAAACAAATAAAAGTTGAGATGTGATTTTTTATTTAGTTTTAAACATTTTCCCCATATCTCATTTTGAAGAGGTGCTCCGACACATTTATTGCAAATTCACAGTTGAAACTTTTACATCTTAAATCTTTTACTTTCACAGAGCTTTTGATTATCAGATTTATAAATCAGCAATATAAAATGATTGGTTTTGGTGTACAAAAAAATGCAGGAATAGCAAATGAACAGTTGTGCTACGTTTTTTTTCTCACAGGGATGACGGTAGCTTCTTGTATCAAACCAATGCTCCAGACACCATCACCTCATTCACGTTGAGCGGTGTTGCCCTCCACTCGCAGGCTGGACTCGCTGTCGCAGACCCCATAGAGGTAGGAACTTCTCTCTCAAAAAAACTATCCCTGGCTTTAAAAATTAATGTCAAAGGCCTCCTTTGGGGGTGTTATTATGTCTTTGCATCTGCTGCTGATTGAGAGAATATTGATGTTTATGTTTGTGCTGTGGTGTTATTAAAATCTGAATTGTATAATGGATACTCTGATATTATTTCTGGAGTATCTTACATAAAAATAAAATTTCAGGTACATGCTTTTGTATTTTATACCTGAATCACAGAAATCTGCTTTGGTTGGACCAAATCCAAGACAACATTCTTTGACCTAATTTTAAATAATGGAAAGGATCTGGAATGAAACTGTCTAATTGGTTTTGCTGTAGCTGTACACTTCCTGGTGTACGCTTTCTGGTGTACGCTTTCTGGTGTACACTTTCCGGTGTACACTTTCTGGTGTACACTTTCCGGTGTACACTTTCCGGTTTACACTTCCCAGTGTACACTTCCCGCTGTACAACACACACTTCCTGTTGTACATTTCCTGTTGTACACTTACTGGTGTACAATTCATGGTGTTCATTTCTGATCATAATATTTAATGAGCCAAGATTGGAACCAACCAGTAAATACAAAGATTGCTTATGGAAGTTAAATTAGCTTCTTGAGACCCTGCCAGACATAAATAGGAGCAGAAAGAACCAGATGTTTTTTTTCCACAAACCTTGACAAAATGAGTATAGAAGTTTGGAAAGGTTATTTGAAGTAATATGAGTTTTACATAGGATTTGTCTTCTTTTCAGTTGAATGTGTTCAAAGAGTTATTTGTTCAGTTCGAGCTTCCTTATTCACTCAAGAGAAAAGAGAAGGGTTTGCTGCAATTCAGATGTGCAAATTATCTGCAAACATCACAAGAGGTGAGTCTAGATTTGTACTGGACAGTCCATGTCCATGTTTGGAACTCAAACATTTGTTGATCTAACAATGGCTCTTCCCATTAAAGCAACTGAAATGTTATTTTATTAAATTTAGATGACTTTCAAGTCTGATAAAAATGGAACAGTCATGATTGAGATTTATTTCTGCTAAAGATAGACATAAAAAAAATATATATAGGCATGCAAAAGAAGAGATGCAAATTAGGGTTGTTTTGAATTATTCCCCCCCCCCCCCCCCCCCCCCCCCCAAGAACAAATTGTAGGGGCCAGTTTACAAAAATGTCATGATATATACCGGTAAGTTATTTACATTACATCTACAATGAAGTTTGCTTTATGAATATGCCTCATGACAAGTCAAATTGGATCACAAGGTGAATATACTGAACATTTGAGGGCAAAATTGACTCCGAGACTAAAGTAACTGATCAAAGCAGGAAGAGAGAAGCTATAGTATTGCTGTTGTTTCAGATGGTTTTCACCCTGAAGAAGTCTGCTGATTTTTTGGTTGTTACACCTGAAACCGATGAACAAGAAGAAACAAAACAGTCCATCACATACACAAAAACCATTAAGGTAAGCATGTTAATGGTGGTATCATTTGTATTCTGTGCCAAATTTCTACACAAAAATATTTTGATCTTGTTGAGCTGTGATCTTGTGACACTGTAATGAGGTCATTCACGTTTACCATTCACAACAAAAGTTATACCAAATCCTATAGTAATTGTTTTAAGCAGTTAAAGACTTTAAGAAGTGAGTACAGGGGCTTGGATGCCTAAGGCAATTGCCCTGTGTTGTTGACTTGATTTTTTTTTAACACAATTTATCAGAAGAGAGATAATTTAGTAGAAAACGTGAGTAACGATGCAGAATGATGCAGAATATTTTCTCAGTTAAGCAAACTATTTGAACAATTATGCAGAATATGTCATCACTTATGCAAGTTGCTTGAGAAATGATGCGGAATATTTGCTCAGTTAAGCAAGTTACTTGAGCAATGATGCAGAATATTTGCTCAGTTAAGCAAGTTACTTGAGAAATGATACAGAATATTTGCTCAGTTATGCAAGTTACTTGAGCAATGATGCAGAATATTTGCTCAGTTAAGCAAGTTACTTGAGCAATGATGCAGAATATTTGCTCAGTTAAGCAAGTTACTTGAGAAATGATACAGAATATTTGCTCAGTTATGCAAGTTAATCGAGCAATGATGCAGAATATTTGATGGTAAAAAAGTTACCTGAGTAATGCTGGAAATAACTTGGGAAGTCACAAATTTCTTTCCCATTGACATTTTGTATTTGATTTCATAGTGTGGTATACAACATGAAATGTAATGTCACTCAAAAGGAACCCTTTTAGATTATACTGTTTATTTTACAAAAAAAATATGTATATGTTGCAAGTCAAATGTTTGAAGTATACAGCCACAACATTTTTCTCAAGCTTTAGTCCTAACTTTAAGATTTCTCAATTTTTAAAGTCTCGCACCATGAGATAGTGCTGATTTGATGTGGTGTTGATGTGCAGTATTGAGATGTATGTGTGTTCTGGTTCAGGTTGCCTCCAACAGCATTGAGGTGATACGGGTGTGGGTCGAACCGCTCATACTCGGGCACATTCTCATTGAGGCCCAGGTGCAGACCCCCAAGGCAGCAGACGCCGTCCAAAAGACCCTCCTGGTTGAGGTTTGTATCCCATATCTTCTCCATCATCATGTATTATGCTGATTTATGTATTGATAATTTGACAGACAGCTGATTTATGTATTGATCATTTGACAGACAGCTGATTTATGTATTGATCATCCAATAGACAGCTGATGTATGTTTTGATCATTTGACAGACAGCTGATTTATGTAATGATCATTCAACAGACAGCTGATTTATGTAATGATCATTTGATAGACAGCTGATTTATGTATTGATCATTCAACAGACAGCTGATTTATGTATTGATCATTCAACAGACAGCTGATTTATGTATTGATCATTTGACAGACAGCTGATTTATGTATTGATCATTTGACAGACAGCTGATTTATGTACTTGAACATTCAATTGACAGCTAATTTATTTATTGAAATAGACAGTTAATGAACTTGGCAATAATGGTAAATCTTAACATGGACAGTTAATATCTTGAGGGTCAGTTGATTGAGGCAATTCACTGTAATATATTTAATTCATGGTATTTTTTTACGTTATATAAAGTGTAGGAATTGCTCCATTTCAGCCTGAGGGAACAGAACAAGACCATTCATTCAGTGTGTTCCTGCCCCTGGATGGGACCGGACCCAAGACAGAAACTTTCCGTATAGAACTCCCTGCCGACATGGTTCCAGGGTCTGAATACGTCCGCTCCACTGTCACAGGTAAGTTCCTGCTACTGAGGAAAGCTTTGTGTACTTAAAGATGTATGTTCACATCACTTATAATGGTAACTGTCTAGGTAATTTCTAACCTACTGATGACAGCTGTACTTGAAAATGAATGTGAACATCACTTACAATAGTAACTGTTCAGGTAATTTCCTACTACTTCTGAAAGCTATGAATGATGAATATGAACATCACTTACAATAGTAACTGTTCAGGTAATTTCCTACTACTTCTGAAAGCTATGAATGATGAATGTGAACATCACTTACAATAGTAACTGTTCAGGTAATATCCTACTACTTCTGAAAGCTATGAATGATGAATGTGAACATCACTTACAATAGTAACTGTTCAGGTACTTTCCTACTACTTCTGAAAGCTATGAATGATGAATATGAACATCACTTACAATAGTAACTGTTCAGGTAATATCCTACTACTTCTGAAAGCTATGAATGATGAATGTGAACATCACTTACAATAGTAACTGTTCAGGTAATTTCCTACTACTTCTGAAAGCTATGAATGATGAATGTGAACATCACTTACAATAGTAACTGTTCAGGTAATTTCCTACTACTTCTGAAAGCTATGAATGATGAATGTGAACATCACTTACAATAGTAACTGTTCAGGTAATTTCCTACTACTTCTGAAAGCTATGAATGATGAATGTGAACATCACTTACAATAGTAACTGTTCAGGTAATTTCCTACTACTTCTGAAAGCTATGAATGATGAATATGAACATGACTTACAATAGTAACTGTTCAGGTAATTTCCTACTACTTCTGAAAGCTATGAATGATGAATGTGAACATCACTTACAATAGTAACTGTTCAGGTACTTTCCTACTACTTCTGAAAGCTATGAATGATGAATGTGAACATTACTTATAATGGCAATATTCTATCATAATGGCAATATTATATCATTTGGATGTGGAATAAAATTTAACTGTGATGAAAAATTTAAAATCAAGTTGTGCAAATTAACAGATATTTTGCTGCTCATAAAGGTTGAATGTATTGGTAAAAACTTTTGCCCTCGTTTGTAGCACTTGCAAGCTTTTTGCATGTATATATCAATAAAATATAGTAAAACAACATATACCCAGACAAAATGTGGAGCGCCAACAAGGTCCATCTTAAATTCTTTTGAAACAACTGTAATTGTTTTTAAATCAGAAAAATATAACATAGTTTTAAATAAAAATGACTTCATGTTTGGCTCAACAGGTAACGTTCTGGGATCCACTATGGAAAACATTGACAAGTTACTGAAGATGCCCTATGGCTGTGGGGAGCAAAACATGCTCAACTTTGCACCAAATGTGTATGTGATGAAGTACCTGACAGACACCAACCAACTGGATGATGATCGGTATCAAGGGGTCAAGGCCAAGGCCATAACCTACATGAAGAGTGGTGAGTGCATGCTCTGCTTCTGTATCTCAAATAGGAGTTTTAACAGTCTCGGTCAAGTACTTTTTAGGGTGCTAGCTAGTTGGGCTCGTATGTGGAGATTTGCACTGGCCCGAATCAGTGTCAAAAGTAGGTCAGTAACTTGGTCAGGCCACAACTAGCAGTTTATCATGTGATGTAAATTTCAATGGTCCAAAAGGCTGTTAGTAGTTCAGTTAGACAGGCTGCTTGATCATGTTATGGAAATTTCCATTCTTCAAAAGTAGGTCAGTAGGTTGGTCAGTATCAGCTTGGCAGCTTCATCTTCCACAATAGGAGCAGCTGTATTTCTCATCATTATGAAAAGCAACTGGCGGAAGCATCTGGGGCCTGTCAATTGCTTTGTTAAAGCATATATCTTGACAGAGACTGCTTCTTTTTATATATCTTGACTTTGATTACCTAAAACGTGATGCGTAATTTGTAGGATATGAGAGAGAGCTGACCTACTTGAGGAAAGACAACTTGTACAGTGCATTTGGTGACAGCGATACTGAAGGAAGTACCTGGTAAGTTATTTTGCTTTTTAATATTTATTTTGCAGTAAGTGTTTGTCACCAGACTGTAGATTTTGATAGAAAGTGGAGCATAGCTTTTTACCACTCAGCCAAACCAAATCATCTATTGGCATGTTCAATACTATTCAGAGATTTTTTATAAGATTTGGTCACTTTGTGTGAAGATATGTTTCATGCATTATTCAAATAAAATTTGCATTTTGGGATACCTCACTCAGCTTTATAAGATGTAAGTTGCATGAAACTGACCTTTTTTTCATAATTTAAGAAAATTTAAATTTAAGAAAGTAAGAAATTTTACTGTTGAAACTATTGAATGATTGTGGCTAGAAACCTCTAAAGCAAATAAGAAATCAGTTTTGGTATGCTATTGGTCACTATTTACCCTGTTGAGTAGTCCTATAGTTGTGGGCATTTTGTGTGGGTTGAAATTTCATAAACAAGAGAGCGTTGAATTATTGGTATGTCTTCACTTTGAAATTGCAGGTGACGTTTAAAGCTTTAGTGTCCTGTTCTGCTTAATAGCTACCAGAAGCAAATTCATTATGTGAAATCTTGCACTCTTGCTTCTTTGCAGGCTTACAGCTTTTGTACTTAAAGTGTATGGTCAGGCCAAAGAGTTCATAGTTATAGATACAGATATTGTTGCTAAAAGCATGGAAGCACTGACAGCAACCCAACTTCCAAGTGGGGAATTTGAGGAGAAGGGTCGTGTCATCCACTCAGAACTGAAAGTAAGACTATATTAATTCATGTTTTGTGCTTTTTTTTTACCCTCAACCCCTGATGTAATTTGCGTTTTGTTCACAAATATTGTGTGGAGCGTATGTTGTGCTGTAAGTTACCAGGGCTGAGGATTGATCCATCTCTGATGCCTATGTTTTCTAATGAAATTGAAGTTCATAGAAAAATGAGATGAATTTATACTGACAAATCTGTTGATATCATTTAGTTTAGATTGATTGCAGATTTATACTAGTTAGCCATTGTGACAAGTGCAGGTGTCAGACAAGAACGTGACAAGTCACATAAAAGAAACTTAAAAGTCTCTTGAAATGCACTCAAAAGTCTCTTAAAAATGCAACACCAACACTCATTTTGTCAGCAGTTTTAATGTAGCTCACGTTATCTGTACGTTTGTAAGTGTTTCTTTGTTAAGTTGTGGATGGTTGTGATGCTGTTTGTTGTATTGCAGGGAGGTTCAGGCACGGGAGTGGCTCTCACCGCATTCACAGTACACAGCTTGTGTGAAAACAGGGCAGCCTACCCCAAGGTAAGTACCAACACAAATATGACAACTTCACATTATACGGTGCTCATAGACCATTTATGATTAATACTTGTGATAAAAGTGGCAAGAAACCTCCATATTCCTATGAGGTCTGATAACCCTTGGAGTTTGAAAACAGTTTGTTTTCGTTTGATATTATTTGCGAATTGTATGACAGGATCAAGTTATTAAGAGAAGGGCAAGCAACACTAGAAATAACAAGATTGAATGTTGATGACTTCTTAAAGTAAAGGTTCTGAAATAATGCTGGCGTTATCGCGGTTTTGTAGGTGGAGAGTAATATTGCAAGCGGACTGTCATTTTTGAAGAGCAAGATAGCGTCCGAGACCTCTGCCTACACATTGTCCATTGTGGCATATGCCTTGTCTAAATGCAGCAGTGTTGCAGAAGCCTCAGAGGCCCTGGATAAACTGGACTCAATGAAGACAGCTGGAGGTGGGCTCAGTGTTTTATGTGAATTCTTTCTCAAAAGTTTTAACCAAATTTCTATTTTGTAATGCACAAATGTGACCAAATTAGGTTAGCAAAGATCTGTGTTAGTGTCAGTCCATTAGAAAGCAGACACTCTTTAAAGAAGGAAATCAGAATACCAGGAGCTATAAATAGAAGTGATGAAGTAGGAGCTACAAATAGAGGTTAATAAGCAGGAGCTATAAATAGAACTAAGCAGGAGCTATAAATAGAAGGGAGTAAACAGGAGCTATAAATAGAAGGGAGTGAACAGGAGCTATAAATAGAAGAGATGAAGCAAGCAGGAGCTATAAATAGAAGTTACTAAGTAGGAGTTATAAATAGAAGTTGATAAGCAGGAGCTATAAATAGAACTAAGCAGTGGCTATAAATAAAAGTGAGTAAGCAGGAGCTATGAATAGAAGTGAGTAGACAGGAGCTATAAATAGAAGAGATGAAGCAGGAGCTATAAATAGAATAGATGAAGCAGGACCTATATATAGAAGTGACTAAGAATAAAATGAATTAGGAATAAGAGGGACTTTGAGAGTAGGCAAATATTTAGAATTCAATCAGAAAATTTTGATGACCACATTATGATTGCTTGCTGTTCATGTTCACCAGAGGGCATCAGGTTCTGGTGTGAGAGTGATTGTCCGAATGGTCGGATGAAGGGAAAGGATGTGGAGACCAATGCCTATGCACTGCTGTCCTACATTGAGAAGAATGACATCCCCGTCAGCCTTCAGATCCTCAAGAGGCTGGTCAAGGAGCAGAACAGTGATGGCGGATTTAAAAGCACTCAGGTAATGTAAATCCCCTGATGATGAATATGATTAATTACAATTCTATTAAAGATGGACTTATGCTTTGCATTTTGTTATCTGGTAGTATTCAATTACTACCTCTGCAGTCATTGCCCTATTTTTTTATTTCATTCAAAGTTTGGAAATCCCTGAGTCATAAATACTTGCCTTGCTCACAAAAATATCCACACATATCGACATGGATTGGTTCAAATGTACAGCAGCTTTATTGTGAGAAGAAAAATTACTAACCATTTTCATGTAAATAGAAAACCCATTAACACAAGGCAAAAGAGCATTGTCCCATTTCTTAATAAATGATTTTATCATCAATTTTCATGCAAAGTATAGTCTTTAGAGAAATCTGTTGTATTTGGTTGCAGGACACTGTACTGGGCATTGAGAGCTTGGCTCAGTTTGGTGTAATGACAACTGGTGATAGCGGAGAACAAAACGCTGTTGCCAAGGTGACATGGGGAGAGAGTACGTCCCACACCTTCAACACCGTCACAAACGACAACAACGCCATTCTTCAAGTCTTTGTAAGTTCCATCCAACTAAAGCTAATAAGCAAGTCAAACAATTATGCTTATCAACCATGAAACCAAACTCTTTTCCAAGAAAACATTATTTGAATTGTCCCCCTTCTTCACATATCTCCATGGATTGATTTAAGCCTGTCTATAGGTATATAGAAGAATTTTATTGATTTTGATTATTTCAAGAATTTTATTGATTTTGATTCATTCCAAGAATTTTATTGATTTTGGTATATATCTTTTTTTATTGTAGGAGATCAACAGAGAGTCCACGTCAAATTCATTTGATGTCACCTTTGAAGTGTCAGGCTCTGGGACCATTATTCCACAGGTAAATTAAAAAACTAGACTAAAATTAAAAACTTTACATAACTATTGGTAGCAAAGATAGGGAAACAGCCAGTGTATGAGACAACATTGTATGCATAACTCATAACAGAAAAATGGAGCTATATTCCATAATATACTAAAATGGTCCAAAAATGAAATATAACTGGCTCACAGTAAATATTTTGGCTTTGATCAGAGACTGAAAGTCACAGCAAGAATAATATCAGCAGTAATCAGAACCAGCTTTATTACCAGTAGTAGTAACAGCAGTAATGTCAGCAGTAGCACAGGTAATATCAGCAGTAATATCAACAGTTAGAGGAGTAGTATGGCTAGTAATAATATCAGCATTAGTAACAGCAGTTAGATTAGCAGTAGGGTTAGCAGTAATAGCATTAGGCCAAGCAGTATCACAGTAGTACAATCAGTACTAGCAGTAGAACAAGCAGTAGTATTTGCAGCAGGACCAACAGAAATATTTCCATGTCAACAGCAGTAGAAGCAGTAATAACCAGCTTTATTACCAGCAGTAGTAACAGCAGTAATGTCAGCAGTAGCACAGGCAATATCAGACATAATACCAACAATAATATTGAGAATAATAGTAAAAGATCCTATCCAGCAATTTCAAATGTGTCTGACTTGCTCAACTGGGGAAAATTTAATATGTGTCATTGTTAAATTAAGCTGATTTTATATAAAACTCTTTAATTTCTAGTTGACAGTCCGATACAATATCCTTAAAGACGAGCCTGTGAGGATGTACTCAGTTGACGTGGAATCCAATGTAATTGGAGAGGTTGTAAACATGGACGTCTGTGTCAAGTGAGAAAAGTTTTTTCCTATTTACATGCACATATGTATTTACCAAATCTTTTTCTTAACAGTGAGATATCAGTTTCTTAGCATCTGTAAAAATTGAATAATTATAAATATAAGGATTCAGACTTGATATGGAACTAGAACCTGTGTGAGACATTGAGCAGTTGCCCGATGTTTAGAACCCTTTACCACCTTTAACATCATAGTGATGAATAATAGCAACTTGAGGATAACTAGGTCAGCATAGCTTCTGCAGTGATGGTGGGGGGAATTCTGTCATTCTGTCTCTTATCTTTGATCTCCTCTGAAATTATTAATAGAGTTCTTAGATATAAAAAGAAAAGATGTATTTTCAGGGGACCAATTCTATCTTATTTTCCATTTTGTTCAGAACTTTTTTCATTTTATGATTTTTTAAAAATTCAATAGCTGTCACTGAGTTGTCAAGGAGGCTGCCATTTTGAATAACATTACAAATATTAGCTAATGAGAATCTAGATAACAAGTTGGGGCCAAATTTAATTTGTAACATGCATTTTGATTGTTCAGAATTATCTATACTTAAAGCTGCTCTGGGAAAGCACACGAAGGATCATTTATGAAGCACTTTCCAGAAAATGTTCACAAAATTACAAAAAAAAATCAATGATCAGTATAGCTCCAAGGCCATTGGCCAATGATTATTTAGTGAGATACGTCCATGTTAACTTTCTCTGTGTAGTCAGATTTAGTACAATAGACCTTTAATTAATGATTGCAGGTATAATGGCGACGGGGAGACCAACATGGCAATGCTGGAAGCTCAACCCCTCAGTGGACACAAGTTTATCAAACTCAATGAGCTGCTCACCAATAAGATCGTGAAGAGGGTGGAAGAAATCGGGCAGAATGTCAACATCTATGTGGACGAGGTAGGTCATGAAAACAGGGATAAAACCTGTAGCATAGGCTGAATATGGTTTTGTGTTATCAATGAAAGATCTGTTTTGTTTGAACACAAATCTTTAAGTCAAGCAGGATTGAAGATCCTATCTTTTTTAACTGCATGTGCAGCCTCAAAACGAGCCCATTATTATTTATGATCCTTTTTTTTTGTTTGGCTAATTACATGATAATTGATTGGTAACTGATATATATGAACGTTAGAATATTATTATTTGCAGTTCACATCCACGCAGACCTGTATTCCACTGTCACAGACCAAAGAGGAAACGGTCATTGACCTTAAGGAGTCCTTTGTCAGAGCATATTCTTACTATCAGCAAGGTAAGTAATTACAATATAATGAATACTATACTTAATAGAAGATGAGAGTTGCAGCTTAATCTCAAGGTTAAAAGGCAGTGAAATGAGCCACCTGATCTGACCTGGTGGGTTAGGGCTTCTTTCTCCATAAGCACAATTTGGAAATCGCTGAGAAACCTGTCACTATATATTTTTCAGCAAAGCCTTTGGGAAAGAGCATATTTGCTAATTAAAAGGCAAAAGATTTCACACATCTCTAATCTCTATTTTATCAATATCAGACATTTTAGCCATATACAGTAGTTTACTTTATGCTATACCTCTTAAAATGTTGGCCACGGGTCGTGCCACAGTTGGTTAAAGTGCCAGCTTATTAGCACCATTTCCTCTGTGGTGATCCAAAAGTCCTGGGTTCGATCCCCGGCCATGCCAAGATGCAATTCATGACACAATTTCACACATAAGCTAAGGCCAATGCCAAAGGGTTTAACCGTTGTCCTTGTAAATCTGTGACTGGGTGGGTTGTCATGTCAAGGACCTGCGACATGACAATTCAGTGAGGCAGCACTATATCTGCTACAAGTAGGTCTCATCATGAAATGGTTGAAAGAATGCGGAAAGTTATGTAAAACCCCAAACAAACAAAATCTATTGATGTTATAAGATTGGTAATTATTTTGAATACTATTTTTAACAATATTCTCTGTTTTTTTTTTGAAGGCCAATTTATTTAACACTGCTATATGTATTGTTTCTGTTGACAGATGACATGCAGGTGAACACCTACCTCCCTGAAGCTCTGAAAAGTCAAAGTGCTTGTTCAGCATGTGTGGACTGCCCAGGGTGCCCCATCCCACCAGCAGGTGGCACTCAAATGAAGTGTGTGTCCATAGCAACCACAGTGCTCAGCCTTGTGGTCTGCATTCTGACTATCTTAATATAAACAACACCACATATCACTTTGTGTCCATGGTAGATTTACCGATACGGCGGAGTGGTTGACATGGCAAACGATTGATTCTGTAGAAAACTTAAATGGAACCTGCATAGTCTAATAACAAATATTTGCCAGTGCAACATTTACAAAAGCACTATATAGACAAGCCTGTTAAATTGTCAAGTTATATTATGTGCAAGCGCCATACAATATTTAGTGGTTGAAAGTAATTCTTTCTGATATTCATCATAAGCTTAGCCCATCTTGTTTGTTTGACAATGTGATACTGATTATAATAATTATGAATATATATATATATATATATATATATATATATTCTTACGCTAACACAAAAATAGGTATATTTCAAAATATCAAACAATCAGAATGAAACAAAAAATTAGTTAGATATTTAGATATGATAATGAAGTTTAGATTTGTTTCTGCACTACTTTGTGCAATTTGAACCAGCTCGAACAAGATTCTTTATATTTGATATTGAAGGACACAATTTTTCCTGTTTTTATGCTTAGCTTTTTCCACAAGATTTTCTCAGGCAATTGTCCTCAATGAATATAGACATATGTAGAGATTTTTAAGTCGATAGTTAATAATCATGGAGTTCTTTTCAAGGTATCGTTAATTTATGATCTTTTAAGGAACTTTTATGAATAGCAGCAACAGATATATTGTTTGTTTTTTAAAATAAATAACACCATAGTGCATTACACATTCTATTTGGAATCTCATGGAACCACATAATTGATAATTGTATGTGCCAGTGATATTTGGGTCTCCTGACTATTCAGGAATAGATGTGCAACTCCTAATACAAATTAAGTGAGCAAAAATATGTATAATAATAAACACTGAATATAGCTTAAGGTTTAGTGTCTCAGACACAATAGAATATCAATGTCCA
The DNA here is from genome assembly GCA_949316495.1 of Amphiduros pacificus. Classification (NCBI taxonomy): domain Eukaryota; kingdom Metazoa; phylum Annelida; class Polychaeta; order Phyllodocida; family Hesionidae; genus Amphiduros; species Amphiduros pacificus. Next base: position 37,664,635 of record OX439001.1, on the reverse strand, counting down.
GCATATATACTATATATCTATGTCAGTAACCTTTTATGATTCTAATTTGTGATCACATGATGTAGACATTTTAACTCGCATACATTCGTATATTTACACATGTATCAATGGAACATCTGTGTCAATTTTTGTTTTCATACCAACACAATAATTTCATATAAATGTATGAATAATTACTTTGAGAGCAGCATGTACTTTTCATCTATACATTTGTAACAATCCAATTGCACGTTTTTGGTGTTTGAATTATGATAACAAATTATGCCAATATATTGCAATGTTTAACAAAAATTTAAGCGTCTGTAAATTCAGCATGTCCTTTAATGAACCTTTAATGAACAGATTCACATCTTTTGTCCAAGAAAATGTATAGTTTGCATTCTTTATCCATATATAGCTGTGATGTAAATATTTTCTGATGCTTAGACCTGTAAATGTTACTGCATGAAAAAGGTGCTGGATATTTAAGAATGTTCTGCCTTCACATATGAAAAACAAATTTAGTGTATTTTATGCCTTTTTATCACAAAAATAAAAGGCAGCATGGTTTTAGATATATACTTTTCTAGCACATACAACCTTAAATACTTTGCAATGTGATAAATTACATTTATAAATTAAGGGTAATTGAATTTTTATATATTTTTATGTTGAAGAGGTTAGATTACTCATGCTTATGACATAGCTTGGCCAATCAAATCACCAAGTTAAAGTTGAATAAAACCAGATAGGTCTTGTCTCTATTTTAGATCTGAAATTTAAAAAAAAAATCAGAAATGAGCAACGTGTGAGTGATTCTTACCCCACTTTTGTGAATTTTATAAAGAAGAAAATCCAGGCCCCTACCTCCAAGAAAAAACTTGTGATCCCTTATGATGTAAGGTTAGAACATGAGATATAAAATAGACCCCTTGTAATAAAAGGTTAACATTGTGACCATGTTTTAAAAAAAAACGTCTCCCTACCAATTTTGAAAAAAGGCATATATTTTGTAAAATGAGATTTTGTTCAGTGGTCTGATGGTAGGGCTAACAACCGTCAATTTCGCACATTTTGGTCTTTGTCAATCATTATATTATCCAACAAAACATGGACAGTTGATTATATATGTGCTATAGTGGGGTATATCCATCAGTGACACTTGAAATTATTTTATCTTATAAAGCGATGTGCGTATGTTATATTCTAACAAGATTTACAAGTCAGAGTCACGTCTTTGCGCAAACAAATTATACAATCATAGCCTTCGCGCACTGAACTTTTTTCTTTGCCAAAAGATGAAAATTAATATATCGATCATATGACTTACATATTTGAAGAGAATGAGTTCAATAGCTCAATTTTGAGTTGTCAATGATGTAAATCGGCCAAGAACTGACTGAGCAGCGCCAAATTGTATACTTTTGTAACAAGCTGGAGCTCACGCACGTGCACATTGACATTGTGACAAAATCGGGGTCAACGGGTGCAATTTTCATAACAATTTATTTATACCATTCATATAAACTTGTCTATGCCAAAAAAATCATTGTTCTATTTGTAATATGAACACAAGACAATTTCATAATTATCAGCCAATCCTATGGTTGCGCGAATCCTATGGTTGTTAGCTCTAGACTTTGCTGAGCTCACAATATAGCATACCTATTTTCTGGAATGATAATGATTGCACATAGATGAATTGAATTTAAATCAGTTAGAAATTTAGAATACCTGTCTTTTGAAAATATTTAAATGAAATTGTTTCATATGGACTTCAGGTTTTGTTTGTCAAAACATAAATTGGTCTTCTTAACTACAGGATGTGTATTGTGGATGAAACTTTACAATTATACTTGGAAGACTGAGCAGTTGGCCTGATTGGGTGTGGGAATATAAAACGTTTCAAAATTTAAAATAAAAATCACTGCACACGATAATGCATTTTTGTACAAGTGTTTTTATCACAATATAGATGTAAGAGTTGAACAATAAACTGGTCAATGCAAGTCGAGATAAAATATCTAGTTATTTTGTTCACAGTTTTGTAACTTTGCAGTGAAATAGTTCTTTGTGTAATACAATGGATTTGTGAATTGATATACTGATGAATGTTTGTTCACTCACATCTGTCCTGTATGGACTCCTGGAAGCATAAGGAATCGTAACAGTCAAAAAGGCTTGTTTTCAACTTGTAAAGTCTTGTGTGATGTTATGATTCTCTACAATCCTATTAATACAACATTGATAACCATCATAACATCAATTAGAGATCTGCCATGAAGATTTGCCTCCAAGTCTAAATCCTGCCCCACTAGCACATCCAGTAGAGTGTAGGATCTGTGCCTTTAATGGTTATATAAGTGGAGGATGGGAGGTGGTGGATGCGACTCCCGCTAGCGACAGTGTTTCTTTCACACTGGTTAAAAGGCTTGAAAGTTGACCTGATATGGTCATAGTTGCTGAAAGGGTCGTGAAAACACCATTTCACAATTTGACTGAATGAAAGGTTTTAATAGAAGATTACTGGTTGAAGGTATTTATGGGTGTTGGAAGTGAGTGTCCTCAGGTGGCAGATTTTCTGAGGGAACTATCTTTTTATGCTAAAATGGAATGTTTTCAAAAAAGTACCGGAAAAATGCTTAACTGTCAAAAAGAGTTCCCATTTCATTAAAACGTTCAAGTCCTGAAATGACATTCATTTTTGTAATAAAATTATTGATTTATTATTTGAAAATCACAAGGGAATTTCTTTGATTATATTGAAAGGTTCATATCCTTTTGACTCATAAAAAGTGGCGTAATAATATGTCAATGATCCAAAATTTATCTTGTCATGTCAAAATGTTAAAGGGAAAAAGGTCTGCAGATTGTAGGACCAAAATAAAGTGGATTTCCAAACAACTTTGTAAAAGTGATCTTAACAATATTCACTGTGATCCAAGTGAAACAGATTTTTTATTTTTCAAAAACATTAAGAGAAAAATAGAGATAAAACATATCAGATTGCCAAACTCACTTTTTATTTCCTCATTATACAAATCAAAATGAGAAAATCTGTTTCACTCGGATCACAGGGAATTTTCTTCCCAATGAAATGAAATAAACACAGCTAAAAACAAGCCTACTGCTGTTGTGTAATATGCAGAACTAATTTCCTTGTCTTAGTCATTTCTTATCAAAACTATCATCAAGAAAAAATCGGACAAATACTATTTTGAAAGAAATATCCTTGTAATCATACCTTATAATTCAAATATTGTAGTGTTTAAATATTGATTAATGTCATTAATGCTTTTATTTTAAGAGGGAATGTATTTTTATGTACCAATTCCCAATGTATATTTTATGTACCAATTCCCATCAAGTACAGTATTTTGGTTATTGACTCCTCTGCCACTAGGGGGCACTCATTGAAAAGACCCATAAACACCTTTAATCAGGTTAATCAAGGGGTATATGTCATATTATAACACAAATTATTTTATGATATATATTCTGAGAGTATATAACTCTGGGTATCCTTGGCATTAAGATCTGAAATATGCAATCCTGTACAATGTCCCTTTGGTTGAGCTCTGTGGTGGGTGGGGACCCAAGTGATGAAAATATATATATGATGATGTCTTATCAAAATCCCAAAAAATCCAGACCAGATACAGACAGTGATGATGACCTGAAAAGAAATATGACTAAATGGCCTTGTTTTTTAATTGCAGAAATTGTGGATTCAGAACATATTCTTGGCAAAATGTCCCCTTTTGCTGTTGCTGAGGGGATTTAAGGTGCGGCTGGTCACCCACATTAAAAAGATGGGTGACAGACTGTTGATTGAGGTTAACAGAAAATGTCAGGTAGACAATTTATTGAAATGTTTTGGCCACCAGAGGCACAAAAGCAGTCACACAAAGCAGTCTAGTCCAACAGCCAGTTCATACACTAGTATGGTTAAACCAAAAGAAACAAAATCAGTGGCAGTAGAACTGACATGAAATTGCCAATCTGTGACAAAAGCTATTCATTTGTGGTAAATAATACATCAACCACCACTGTACAACTGACTGTAATGTCAACTTAGACTTCAGAACCTGCAACTCCCGAAAATATGGATACTAATCCACCATCAGAGGCTCAGGATGTTTTATTAAATCATAAGCATTGTAAGAAAAAGTAACCCTTTTATGTTCTTCCTTTACTCATTCAGTATTCCCATTGTAAAGTATGGCTCTCGGTAACATAATGCAGTGGAACTGCATTGTTCCAAAAATATAACACTTTTATCTGCTTTCAGGAGACCATAGATAAAAAACAAATCTATGACTTTAAAAGTTTTCCAAGGATATTATAAAATTGGTACAATTGGTGCCATGCAAAGAGTGCATGGTGGACAATATTTGTCAAGAACTGCATGTATACCACAAAGTGAAATAATTCTAAATTCAAATTTACAGGCTATTGCTGTGAAGATGACTCTTCACACTACAATTACTATTTGTTCATTATATTTACCACCAATTAACTTTATAAATGCACCTGCACTTAATGATTTGTACCTAAACAGTTACCTAAATCCTGTATAATTGTTGGTGATCTTAATGCCCACAATTATTTATGAGTAGAAAGGGACAACACAGATACAAAGGGATGTTTAATTGAGGACTTCTTGAACAAGAATAATTTATGCCTTTTTAATGATGATACACCAACCTATCTTCATCCAGCTACAGGTTCCTTGACATCACTGGTCAAACCACTGACTTGCCTGTTCAGGGGAATTCATAAAACAATGCAAGTAAAAGATGGGAATGATGAAGATGCATTCTACACATATCGTGTAGTCATTCTCTTGGGCATGAATTACAAACAGTTTGCCCATTTTTGCAACCAGTTCCAGAAACACTCGCCTTAAGTGTAGTGGTTATTTAAGTGTAGGGTTGGTTCGCCTCCCAATGCCACCAGTGTTCACCCTGCTTAATGATAAATACAATAACATAAAACACCATTTCACACTACTGACGCCCAGGTGATGATCTGTGCAGTGATCTCCACACTTGTTAGTGAAAAGATGTTGGTGGTACATGCCAGGACAGTTTGTCATATCTATATTGACCCTTTTGTTTTAGATAACTACAAATAACGAAGACAGAAGATTTGGATAAAATCTCTAACTTTATTTTGGTTTCAAATTCAGCTTGCATAAAAATCAAAACAGAACGGAAACTATAAATATTATTTGAATAAAGATTGTAAGGCTTGAATAACAAAACTATTAAATTTCTGTTCACATATGTGTAATGCCTACTTGTACCATTGAAATTAATACAGTATGGCTCATCCTCAGAAAATCCTTGTTGACAAACGTAGCTAGATATGAACATCTAAATCTTGATAGAATGTAAAATTTTTCTGCAAACTGCCCAATGGAAATTATTCATCATTATCCTTAAAATATGATCATGCTCAATGCATGTAATTGGTACTCATTTCAGTCCTGGCTATCTGAATGAGTTTAACCCATCATTCAGTGCCTATTGACCAAATTACCATTGTTTTTTCCACATATATTCTTGAATTGATTAAAAATGATTCATTTAGACACTAAAATAACTTTTAAGTTTGCTTTCACACTGTGTCTCCCCAGCGGGTTCAGGGATGGACAAAATAGACCCGACTAAAGGGGCATCCTGTTAACCGTTGAAGGCAACCCATTTTGGTGGAGGATGGGATCCTGGAGGTTGAGTGGTGGTGAAATTTGGAGCATAAATCTACTGCAACACACCTCTAGGTGTGTGTGGGACATTGATCTCCCTCACATAGCGCTCCACTTCCTTCGCAATCCTCCCTCTATCTGTGATCTTCCCCAAAGGCGTCTTTATACATGGTGTGGTTATATATCTGGGTCCCCTGACATGCTGCCATAGCCTTTTTATTTGCCCTGGGGTCTTATCTCCTATCCCATCCACCTCCCGCTTGAGACGATTCCACTCATCAGCTTTCTTCTTTTTTGTCTTCAACGTCTCCAACTTACTCTGCTTATCCTCCTCTGATGTATACCCAGTCATTGCTTCCTTATATGCCTTATTGGTCTGTCTCTGCTCATATACCTTCACCTCTGTTGCTCTCGAATGCCTTTCTGACCCTGTTTCCTTCTATTCCTCCTCTTTCCTACTGTGGCTTCGCCTACACTTTGGAGTATCTCCTCTAGGTCATCCACTATCGCTTCTACTTGCGCATTTCCTTCCTTGTCAGTATGGGCCATTTGGACATCCCATACTTCTAGCTCTGCCTCCAGTGTTCTTCTGAAAAACTGCCAATTAGTGTCGTCATCTATCCTCCATCTATCCTCCTGCCCTAGCTGATGCTTGCTCCTTGATGGTAGAAGGTCTACCCATATGAGGTTATGATCCGAGTCTATTAAGTGGTCTCCTCTGTCATCTACCTCCATTTGTACCATAGCCTGCTTAATGTTGTCGCTCATCAGCACCAGATCGATGGCTGACTTTTGCAGTCCTTGCATCCTTGTCCATGTCCCTCTGCATTCCCTTGTCCCATTCATCAAAGTCAACCCTGATGAGCTAATGAAGTCAAGCACTTGTTTACCCTCTGTGATCACCTCCGTCACATTGTTGGGGATCACACGGCCTACATATCCGTTGAAGTCGCCCATGAGAATAATTTCCCATCCTGCGCCTTCCAGAATATTCACCTGCCTCGCGACCTTGTCCAGTATCCTTTTCCTTGTCTCTATCCCCACTGACATATACTACCCCAAGAGCGATATTCCAATCTCCTGTAATCATTCCTCTCCAGTCCCATTCTGCATCTATTCCATCCCCGCTTACTCCTTCTTGCAGCAGCTCCTCATCTAATGTGAATGTTTGAAGGGATTGTTTGCTGTACATACCCACTCCACCACTAGCGAACTCTCTATCTCTATGTTTACCCTCCACTGGTCGACCAAGAATGCTGACTGTTTTTCCCGCTTTCAACTTAGTTTCCGTGAGTGATACTACATCCAGCTGTAGGTCCTTAGTTATCTGCTCCAGCTGACTCCTCTTCTTAGCCAACCCTCCTTGTATATTCGGGTTGGATGCGCATGCGCAGTGCATATGGCTGCCTTTCTGTGAAGCTCTGTAAAGATCGTCTTTATTGGTGATTTTGCTAAGTTTCCTGAAGCCAATTTGTGCGATAAGCAGTCTAACCACCTAGTCTACTATTGGAACAGACTTTTTGCATCCTCTGACGACAGTCTTGGCGAGAATTATTCTGCTAGGAAGGGCTGGGACTGATCTGTCTTCACGAGGCACGGCGCTTTCGATCAGCTGGTCTTGACTGTCAGTGTCGGGTGCTCTTTGTACTGTTCCTTACAGTGGATTATTTTCTGCGGACAAACCTGTTCTAAGCCTACCATTACTTGTAGGAAATTTTGCTTACCTTTATTTGTAAGCCTTTTTACTGTGGTACTTATCGTAGCTGGCCCACTACTTGGCCTCCCTTCTACGATCACTCACAGTGTGAAGTGAGACCTGGGCTTTGTCTCTCTGCCTTCATGGCCATTCGATTATTATACGGATCTACCCATACTTGTAGATACCTGACCCTAAACCTGTGTAATTTGTAAACTTATTACACACCGACCAATATCATTTTATTATTATTAATTTCAAATTCTTTTTTTGGGAGTATTGCTTCTATTTATACCAGACGTTCACGATATGGGCGCTTGACCTTTGTGTACTGAGATTACTGAAGAACTTCAATTTCAATGTTACACAATCATGGCTTTGTTTGTATATGTTCGTGTTTTAACATATACAACAAGAATTCCAGTTTAGATAGAGACTTTATCCTTGCCCTACAATGGTATAGGGTCTAACAAATAACTATTGTGTGATGATCATGCGAGCACTTTTAAGAAGAATTTTTCTCTTAGATATATTAATTTTAATATTATCTTAGGTGCCCAATTTCAATCATTACATAACATTGTTGCTAACTTAAATATTAATATATTTGAGTCTGAGCATGAAATTGAACTGTTCCCTGCTCAATTTCGATTGGTGCTCGATACCTGCGATTACATAAAATCGAGCACGCTACTATCTGTACATGGGGCAGGCGAGCAAAATTGTCAGTTCAATTTTGTTAAATATACACAAATATCTCACCCAAAACAACTTTATTGGGAAAACATATTTGTCCTGCCCCCTCGGGCACATAAACATAGACTAAACAACAAACTTGTTGAAAGTCTATGCAATTCATCAAAAATATGCAGTTTTGGCAAAATTAACATAGATGGCACTGAATACAATACACCCGAGCCAGCCCGAGCTAATCGAGCCCGTGTTCATGGTAGGAGTGTAAATAATACACATTCCTCTTCTCAGCCAACCAATCAGAATGCAGCATCCAGGTTGCCGACCGGCTCACCACATGCTTTGCTGTACCATGTAAATAGAAGGGGCACCACGAACAACAACACACAGTCATCACAATGCAAACCTAGCAACCAACTTCTAATTGGTTCATGTAATGTCCAGAGCATCTCGGGCAAGGTCCTACTTGTGAAAGACTACTTCTCCGAACATAACCTGGATGCCCTGTTTGTAACAGAAACATGGTTACAGAATACTAATGAAGAGAGGGTCAGAGATGAACTTGAGGCTTCCCTCAAATTTCACTCATTCCCTCGCATTGGACGCTCAGGCGGAGGTCTGGGTTTATTACATCGTGTTGAACTTCCCTTTGAAACCAACAGGTTGAACCAATCGGTTGTAAAGACAATGGATCTCCTAGAAGCATCCCTTCTAATCAAGGGTAAGAAGTTCACCTTTGTAACCATTTACAGACCTGAACCATCTGACAGGAATAGGTATGCCTACTCTGAGTTCTATGATGAGTTCACTCAACTGGTTGCACACTATGGGTCATTCAGTTATGAGGTCATCTTCCTAGGTGACTACAATTTCCATGTCAATAAGCCAAATAAACCTGATGTTATAAAGTTCAATGACATCCTATCTACCTTTGACATGAACCAATGGGTACACGAACCGACCCATAGGCTAGGGAACATCCTTGATCTAATCATCACCTTCAAGGGGAACAAGTTTCTCAAGAGCCACCTGGTGGATGAGTAAATATCTGATCATAAAATGATTAAGCTATACCTAGGTATCTCACCCCCAAACCCCCCAAAAATCGATTAGGTACGGGAACTTTAAGGGATTAAATCTCCAGTCCCTAAGGAATGACATCAAATCCCTAACTGGTATAAATTCAGCATGGGAACACTTATCCTTGAGTGACATGGTGGATTACTATGACAAGGAACTCACATCACTCATGGATAAATATGTTCCAATCAAGTATGCAAAGGTTACTCAACGCAATCCTGTACCTTGGATGAGTGACCAATTAATGCTGGAAAGGTCTCTCAGAAGGAGGCTTGAGAGAAAAATGAACAAGACTGGTTCTCAGATTGATAAGAAATTATGTAACTCTCAGAGAAATAAATACAATTCCATGCTGAAGTCAGCTCAATCTGCATATTTCTCCAACCTGGTTGAAGAAAACAAGCATGACCCTAGAAAGCTTTTTAGAGTCATAGACACTGTCATGCACAAGAAAAAGGACATCCCAATGCCCAAATCTGACTTTTAGGTCACTCAAGCTGAGAAGGTCAACACATTCTTTATTGAAAAAATAGAGAATTCGCCTGGACATTGATAAGGCTCAAGTCTTAGGCCACGGGCCGTGGCGCAGTTGGTTAGAGCGCCAGCTTATTAGCACCAGTTCCTCTGTGGTCATCCAAAGGTCGTGGGTTCGAACCCCGGCGGTGCCGAGATTGAACTCATGATACAATTTCCCATATGAGCTGAGGCCCGTGCCTAAAGGGTTAACCCGTTGTCTTTGTAAATCTGTGACCGGGTGGGTTGTCATGTCAAGGACCTGCGCAAAGAAGTCATGTGAGCTGGATCCTATCCCGAACTGGCTACTACTTGACCTTTTAGATGACCTCTTACCAATAATTACTTCCATCATTAATAAATCACTGATGGAATCAGCAGTATCTGAAAATATGAATAGCCATCATAACACCCCTGCTGAAGAAACTTAGAACTGGTTGGCCTAGAACTGGTTGAGAAGAACTATAGACCTGTTTCCAACATAACATATATTTCTAAACTAACAGACAGGACAGTAGCAGACCAATTGGTCCCCCATCTGGTAAGTAACGGCCTTACCGACAAGTTTCAATCAGCCTACAAAGAATATCATAGCACTGAAACTGCTCTGTTAAAGGTGCAAAATTATATCCTGTGTGATCTTGACAATAAGAAGTCAGTCATCCTGCTTTGACACCATTGACCACCAAAGTCTATTTGATAGACTGGAGGCTAAATGTAATGTCAAAGGTCACGCCCTCTCCTGGATTCAGTCATATCTAATTCAGTCATAAACAGTGTGTGAAAGTAGGGACTCGTAGGTCCTGCCTCAAGTCCATAAAATATGGGGTCCCACAGGGCTCAGTCCTGGGCCCCATACTTTTTACCATTTATATGACACCCCTTTCTGATATCCTAGCCAAATATGGTCTGAGCTATCATATTTATGCAGATGATACTCAGATTTACATCCCTATGGACCACACTTCCCCCCATCAAGTGAATATAAGCAGACACAAACTGGAAAAGTGTGTCAGTGAGGTTAGAAACTTCCTTATATCAAACAAGATGAAGATAAATGATGGAAAAAACGGAAATGCTTATATGTACTGACAGGTATAATACTGCCACCAGCAGCAGTATCCCAGGCACAATTAGGGTTGGCAGCTCTGATATTGCTCCTAGTGAGTCAGTGGTTGACCTTGGTATACCTTTGATTCTAAGATGGACATGAAGGCCCAGATCAGGAAAATGTGCCAGAAAGGCTATTACCACATTAGGAACCTAGCGGCCATCAGACATTGTCTAGACGAGAAGACAGCTGTAACACTTACCCATGCCTTTGTTACCTCTACTCTGAACTATGGCAATGGTCTACTTACAGGTCTTCCTAAATCTGACACAAGGAAGCTACAATACGTCCAAAACTTTGCACCACATGTTGTAGGAAAAATCAGGAAATTTGATCACATTTCAGGAAAACTACGGGAATTGCACTAGCTCCCAGTTCATGCGAGAATTGATGTTAAAATCCTTCTCTTGACATGGAAGGCCCTAAATGGTAAAGCTCCGCCTTACTTGCTTGATCTATTCCTAGTTAAACAAAGGGAACGCTGTCTAAGATCAAAAGACGGCACCCACTTACAAGTTCCTAAGACCCTGCTGAGGACAGTGGGGGACAGGGCCTTTTCATCTGTTGGCCCTAGACTCTGGAATTCCTTGCCTAATGAAATAAGGATTAGTGCCTTTGTCTCCTTGTTTAAGAGTAGACTGAAAACTCATCTCTTCAGGATGCACGTCCTGAATACAGCGCTATGAACAGACTTGTCTGGTATCAGCATTATACAAATATTATTATTATTATTATTATTATTATTATTATTATTATTATTATATTCACGTAACCTATTTGCTACCTCCCCTTTTGACGGGCCCCTTTGAAGTACCTCGGCCCACATCTTCACCTCGACATGCCCAAACAGATCCTCGTATGTTCTCAGGGTCTTCCTGGTATTCTCCAAACTGCTTTCACTCTTGCCTGGTCGGTTCCTGGGGAAACAATTAGTCGCCAGGTTAACCAGGATAGAGTCCGGAACATCTGCGTTTCCTTTTACTCCCTTCACCTGCCACTCCTCAATGAGTACTTGACCATCCGAGAGGGATGCGCCCGACGTTGCTCCTATTCGCACTGACCAACTTCCTGGCATTGCCTGAGCATGATGGGCTTTCAGTATTGAGTCCCCACTGCCAATAGTGTTTTCACCTGCCGACGCTCTCTTGTGTCCTCTTCCTTACTCCTCCTCTCCGGTCTCTTTTTTCCCTAATTACCACTCGACCCTCTAGTTCATGCCCGCTACTTTCATCTGATTCATCCTGGATGATCGGTTGGTTGGGATGGCACTCCCTCAAGAAATTCCTCCTTTTCAACACTCTGCACCACTCCCTGAAGCCTATCCGCCTCTGACACCTACGTGATACTCCCTCCACTGTGGACCCCACATCTTTGACTCTCATCCTTCTCCTCCTGATCGTGGGGTGGGTTCACTTCCTCCGCACGTACTGCTTCCAAACCCTTCCTGTTGTACACGGGGCGCTGATCCATCCTTCTCTGGTAAAACTCCTCCATAATCTTCCTCCTGGTATCTCTTCGGTCCATCTGCCATAAATGGCCCTCTCCTATCCACTCTGGACTCACTAACCCATGGAAGCGCACCCCGGCTGCCTCAGCTTTGCTTCCAGGAACTTCTCGGTCTTGTGTTGCTTTTGTACCTGCCAGTTCCTGGGCTCCCTTTCTCCCGCCATCTGTCTGATACACAACTCCAGGGCTTCCCTGTTCCTGGCCAAAACCACCTTTGCCATCAACTGTCTGTCATTGATATCTCTGGCCTTACTTTAAACCAGGAATTGAGCCAGGCTAGTAAAAACCATTCCCTCCACCCTCCACACATGCTGCCGATGGTTAGCCCCCAAAGGCTCCTGAGGGTCCCACAGATCCACCCATTGGCCCTCCGGCTCCGTGCTTATATCTCCGTCCCGGCCTCTCCCTGCTGGTCTTGTTCCATGGCCTCACTGACTGATTCAGAAACACTGTGACTGGACGACTGTCTCCCTCCGTGGGGTGTCCCTGACATGCCTACGCTGTCAGCCTCTCCTTCCTTTTCCCTGATTCGGCCTGGGAGTCCCCTACTGGCATTTGGCCTGTCTTGAACGAAGCACCATCTACTGAGGCTTTCCTCCAATCCACGAATGTGTCAGGCCATGCAACGAAATACCCGGTCCTTCCAGTAACCTTGAGATTTTTGACCGTCCACTCCTCCTGGTTCCTCCCACTTTCCACATGCCTCACACTCTACCATATAGCTGGGGCGCCTACACTGTCTCTTCCCCTGATCCTCCTCCGGTGACTCCCTCCTCCTCTTCCCACCACTCCTTTGCGTTCTTGCTGACATTATGTATTTATTCTTAATTTATCTACAATTTATACCTTTTTCTTACTGATCTGCAAAAAAAACCCCTGGTTTTCGAGACTTTTAATATCAAAATTTCTCCGTGAAATTGATGCCAACCAACAAGGAGGGTTCTTGTCTTTGTTGCATTTTCCTTTCTGCTTTCTGGCATTCATAGGTGTGGTAAACAATGGTTTTTTTTTTATGAATTTATCTGTTAACTCTGTGAATCTAAATAATTATTATGAGCTCTAATATTTTGTACATTTTATTGCAATAATAAACAGGTTTAATGTTCAACAAGTGCGAATAATAAAACATAACACGCAAATTATATTTACGACATGCCACCAAGCAGACGACCATAGACTATGCAGTCCATTATATAATAGGACTATCAAGGACATCTCGTTGCAATGGGTTTGTGCAGCGGGCGAATAATGTCACTATTATGGAGGGTTTGCTCTGATTGGTTGACATAAATATAGAACAAGGAAACCCTAAACAACAACTGCAAGTTCCAGTGACGTGTGACCGGAATTCCGGGCAAAGGCATACGGGCACCTGCGAGCTGGTTTACTGTCCATATATATGGACATGTTATTACTGTCTAAGACGACCATGTTGTGAGAGGAACAAGTCCACAGCAAAATATATTTATTTACACTCATAAAACCCCTGGCCTCTGAAGGTTTATGCCGATATTGTAAGTAGTGTTTTTGAGTGGACCCATAATCTTAAGTAATAGGTTTTTGATATGTAATTGGTGTAAATCGAATAAGCGTAAATCGAATAAGCGTAATTATTCGCCTCTTCAGAGATTCGCGCATGCTCGAGCATGGTGTGGTTAGCCCACTTCCGGAAATGAGCTGAGCGATGGTGGATAACTGTCAATTTTGTTATCGTTGCTCATATCTTCAGGAATGCTTGTCATATTAGTAAATATTAATTAATCATCACTTACTGATTGATTAAACATGATTTTTTGCTTTCCAAAAATGAAATGTCCATATTAATTGTGATAGCATAGATGTAAACAATGCATACTATCGTTAGTATCGAGTTGACAAACAGTGAATGGTAGTTACTGTCAGAAGAGTCTCACTGCATCTCCACCAATAAGCTGAAAAAAAAACTTTCATTTGTACCTTTTCCTGAGTCCTAGGTGAGAGGTGATAGTGTTTTGTGAGAATATGGCATGACCAACTCACATTGGTGTGACCAACTCACACTAGTCAGTGGTGTGGCTAACTTGCATCAATGTTACTTTTTCAGTCATTTCAAATCGTTTTGCACACAGGCACCTTTCATACAGGTATAAGAGTAGTTTCCAACACAAAATGTAACATTTTCTGTTTTATCTTGAGAAAGAATTATGCTTATCTCTTGAAAATATACCAAAGAATATTTCAGTAGCTAGTTCATCAAATTATAAGAGCATGTAAATATTCAAATAAAACTGACAGAGGCAGGAGGCTTTTCACCAGTGATGTTTTCAGGTGGTGTTAATTATGTGTGAGAAGTAGTTTCCGACAGTCTTATCGCACCTTAGTGAAAAAATAAATTAGAATTTTTGATAACTTAAATTATTAGAATAATACTTTAGTTTTCTGTTCCTTGAAGATTTTAATCATATTCAGCATTTCTACTACAAACTTCTAAGAGAAAGCAAACCTGAAAAATGATGTGCTAAATACAACTTTGATCATTTATATTTTGACAAGTTTAAGTTGAAGAAAACAAATCAAGTCATTGAAAAATGTCATGATTAAACTAATGCTATAGCTCATGTCAACAAGTATTTGGTCACAGAATTTTATTTGAAATAATTTATGACCTGTGCAGAAGCCCTTGTCAGAAACTACTGCCTGCTGGAAACTGCTCGGATGCCTATATCCATTAAGTCAGAGCATTTCAGTAACAAAGACTTGTGACTTTTTCACATGCTATTAAGATATATTGATTTGACATTGTGACTTTCAGATTAGAGCTTAAATTTTGTTTTCATCTGCTTATTTTAATTTATGGTTATTCCTATTTAATGTATCTATTAATATGCATGAAGTTTACTACATTAAGGATAGATTTAAGTTACTGTTCTTTAAATTACTAACAATGTTTTGTTGAGTTGGGTCAAGTTTATGGTCTACCCCTAAGTGACGACTCAATGCACCATTAATCAGCACAAGCTATTATTAATATGACAGTAATAGGATCCTTTCATAAGTATATTGTTGCTGACATGCCAGGTGATGCATGGTGACCATCTGACCATACTAGCTGGTTATGTTGAATGATGCATGGTGACTATTTGACCATAATAGCTGGTGATGTTAAGTGATGCATGGTGACTCTCTGATCATACTAGCTTTTTAAAGAGACTTTCCCTTAATGTTTACAACTCTCAAATGTATTTTGGTAATTCACATGGAATTACCAAGGAATATATGTGTGTTTATGTTTCATTTACACATATTGCATTCAGTTATGTTTTTTTATTTAAATAATTTTCTCCAACTTAATTACTTTCATCCCGGCCACGGGCCGTGGCGCAGTTGGTTAGAGCGCCAGCTTATTAGCACCAGTTCCTCTGTGGTGATACAATTTCCTACATGAGCTGAGGCCCGTGCCTAAAGGGTTAACCCGTTGTCCTTGTAAATCTGTGACCGGGTGAGTTGTCATGTCAAGGACCTCCTACATGACAATTCAATGAGGCAGCACTATATCTGCTACAAGTAGGTCTTATCACGAAATGACTGAAGTAATGTAGAAAGTGATGTAAAACCCCAAACAAACACATGAGGCTAACACTAACAACTTGTCATGATGTTCTAAGTTGGTTTGCTGAGTGGGATATGGAAGCAATGAACCATCTGGAAAGTATCTGATTCAAAAACCATGATAAAAGCATTATTTTCACATATGCAAAATAACCAATGAAATTAATGAAGCCAAATCTACAGTGACCGGCAACTGTCCGAAACCGGCAGGTTAAACTCGGACATTTTTAACTCGGTCAAATATCGAGTAAAACTGTTCTGTACTAATTTCAATTGAGCTGAATACAGTGCCTCGCACGTCATCTTGTTATTCCTATTCCTTTCAAAACGTTCAAAGTGTTTATTTGTTTTCACAGCATGAGTGATTGTATCACTCGCAAATGACGTCAGAAATGGTGAATATCTAAACATCACTGTATAACTCAATGGAAACTTGGACAATCTGCAGGTTTTCTGAATGCGTGAATTTCCTAATAATTCTGTAAATATTGAAAGGATATCATTTTTATTTCACATGCCTTTAAAGTAGACGATCTTCTATCGATGTGAGCAGTTTTCACAAGGTTTTGAAGGGTTTTGTGAAAATCGGGAGTGAAAAACTTGAAAATGTCCGGATTTGGCTGCCGGACACTGTAGTTAATAAAACATGATAAAAGCATTTATTCACATTTGCACTATGAAGATTTCAAATGCAAGTTTGTAAACTTAGGTGTAAGATTTTGTTTACACATAACTCTTACTAATGGGGCAAACACTAACAATACTAAATACTTTAAGACATGGCATGGGCCGCAGCTGATATGTGAAACTTTATCATGAATTCAATCTCCGCATGGCTGGGTGCCTCATGTGTAAGAGTTATATGTGAACAAAAAATGACAGCTGGAATCACAAACTTGCATGCTCACATGGATGGTTCATTGCTTCCATATCCCACTCAGCAAACCAACTTAGAACATCATGACAAGTTGTTGGTGTTAGCCTCATGTGTTTGTTTGGGGTTTTACATCACTTTCTACATTACTTCAGTCATTTTGTGATAAGACCTACTTGTAGCAGATATAGTGCTGCCTCATTGAATTGTCATGTAGGAGGTCCTTGACATGACAACCCACCCGGTCACAGATTTACAAGGACAACGGGTTAACCCTTTAGGCACGGGCCTCAGCTCATGTAGGAAATTGTATCACCACAGAGGAACTGGTGCTAATAAGCTGGCGCTCTAACCAACTGCGCCACGGCCCGTGGCCGGGATGAAAGTACAAGGGCAATGGGTTAACCCTTTGGCACGGGCCGCAGCTGATATGTGAAACTTTATCATGAATTCAATCTCGGCATGGCTGGGTGCCTCATGTGTAAGAGTTATATGTGAACAAAAAATGACAGCTGGAATCACAAACTTGCATTTGAAATCCTTTCATTGCAAATGCAAATAATTGCTTTTCATATGATTTAATTGGTTTCATTGTTATTTTGCTCCTTTCCAGATGACAGATTACTTCCATCCCCCCCCCACAATCCACCTCAAAACTTCACTTAAATGTTTCAAGCATATATCATCTATAATATCTATTGACCTGTGGTCTCTCAAAATGGAAATCAGAATGTTTGGGTACGTAGATTAAACAATGGATCAGGTAATATGGAATGTTCAATGAAGTTTGATATTGTTTGATCTTACACTTGATCTTGCTTGTACTGGACATCGTCAGCCAAATGGTTACTCTGCATTGCGAGGTAGAGTCATATACTACCTCTGCCGTGATAGGCATGACACTGTTTCAATCTATTCCGCAAGGTCGATTGCATAATCCACAGACAGGTGGGCAATTGGTGGTCTTTGCACATGTTCATTCACAATGCCCGACCAATTGGCTTATACTCGCACACACATCAGGTGCACTCACTTTCTGCCCAAACAAACATTTGTGAAGTTTGTTACTTATTCACTTTTCACAGTGCCACAAAATACATCCCAGTGACATTTTGAAAACAATATTGCAAATATAACATGTTGACAACCTCATCTATTGACTTTGAAAAAGGCTGTGTTATTGCATGTGACAACATTTTTTACTTGGTGTTGATTGGCTTCTTAAAGAAGCCTGCGTGACCTCTCAGTACTCACTGATTATGGTCAATTATTGCAGAGCTAGGTATAAATCTGATTTTAAATGCTAATGGCTTTATTATCATAGGATTTTTTTAAATATCCCATTGATGTACATCTTGTAACATTACTTAGGTTATTGTGTCATTATCTTTCTCTTAAAGTTGTTTGTGGAAATTCGAGGTACTGAATGAATATACAGTTTCTTATTCTTTTTATATTTTTACTGAAATCAAACAGTCCAGCAATCTTTTTGTACAAGATAGGTTTGGCATAATACCTCAACCTGATTTTGTTTCCATGTATTTCATGATCTTTCTATTGCACACCCCATATCAAAGCTAAATGCGATTAGTAAATACAAAGGTTTTTGGATTGACAGCTGTAAGTATTATAATTTGTTATTTAGGCCCACCACTAATATGACTAAAATTGAAATATTTTAGTTTTGAAGTCTCGTAAAATTTAATGCAATTTTACTGAAAACTATTATTTAAAACTATATTTATTTTGATGCTAGATATTTGCATGTATTTATTATTGTGCCATGGCTTAAAGGTAGAGCACCAGTGCCTAGAGTTGTCATTAGAAGTATATAGTTGCATTCTACCCAAAAATACCGCTGAGTTGGACACATACGTGTTATTCATCTTATTGGGATAAGATCTGTTTAAAATAATTGACTGATTCAATTTAATTTAAATAATTTAAAAAATTGACATAATTATTAGACATAATTATTTACAAATATTTTGAATTGAATAAATGTGTAATGTTATCTTTTATTTGGTTTTAGCCAATCGCAATGACAAAAACCAAACTGTATCAAGACAGAAAGGAATCAAAACTGGACAGTGCAAACACAGCAAGATTGGTTGGGTTAGGCAGTAGCACTGCCAGACAGAGGAGGAGTCAAACCATGTTGATGGCCAACAGGATTCATGGAAAGGGGGCCGTGGCTGGACTTTGGAACACTTTGGTTGTTCGAGCTCCAAATGAGAAGCTAAAATCTTTAATTAAGGCCACATCCAAATTGAGGAATTTGTATACACAAGATTATGAGAACAGCCATGACAACATCTTGCGCAGTTTAAAAGTGCTTTATCAAGGTAAAATGATTGGAAAAATTAAGTACCAAGAGCTGAGAAATATTGATAAGGAAGCTCAAAGAAAGGTTACATCAGAAATGGGTAAATATCACCAATCTCCAGTGCCAATTGTGTCGTATGGTTCGATGAAAAAATTCATCAACTCAATAGATGTTGGAGATGTATCATATGATGCAGCCATAAATGGTTGCAAACGACCATTGAAGGAAACAGTTCTGCATTTAGCAGAACTATATCTTTCAATTTGGAAGGCGAATCCAACACATTTGTTTCTCCAGCCTCTCCCTACTATTGGCCACAAATATATTTTTAAATTGGCATTAGGTGCAGATGGAGCCCCATTTGGAGCAGATTGCACAGGAACCAGCCTCCTGGTTAGCTTTTTGAATCTGGGAAAGCTTGTTGCTTCACCAGATCACTGCTATATATTGCTGGGTGGAGATACTCCAGAAAATTCGCCAGCATTTATGAGTGCATGTGCAGAAATAGCTGCTCAGGCAGAATCTCTGGAGAAAGAACACAATATTCTTGGTTTTACTGTTATGTTTAAAGTTTCAGGGTTGCCCTGTGATATGAAGTGGTTGGCCTCTATATCAGGGGAACTAAATAATGCAGCAACCTATCCATGCTCATTTGCCAATATTCAAGGAAAAGATCTCAATAAAATTGGTGTACCATGGCAGAAATGGGATTTTGAGGAGAGAATTTCGGTAGTTAGCCAGGTAGATTTATTTAAAGCAGAGAAAGGTCAGGTCAGTAGGCAACGTATAACACAGTTTATAGCAGCTTTAGGTAGTAGACAGGAGAAAACCCCAATTTTAGGCAGATTCATTGATGAGGCAAAACTTGAAACCCTGCATTTGAAGAACAATGTTGTTCAGCGCCTACATGGACTTCTCTTTAAAGAAGTATTGGATGCCACCGATAAGAATATTTTGAGCAAAGCCAAATCATTAGAGGAATTATCACCTAACACACCTCTTAGAAGGTATATGCAAATTCTGAGATCAATTTCTAAAAAACTTTACAATAGAATAAGGGACTGGTTTTCCAACACCAAGGGCCTAAGTGACTCATTTGATTATCGTTTTACCTGAGAGGAGTCATTGAAAGTGCTTAAGAACTACAATGTGCTCCTCACTGTATTAGATCAACAGAGGCCTATGACGAACATTTTGTTTTTCGGTTTCCAAAAACTTGCACTCATCACAACACTCATGTGCAAATTTGATACAAATAAACAAGATTTGGAGGAGTTGGAATACAACTGCAAGCTTTTTTTCCATTTGTTTTGCATTTTTATGCCTTCGGTGAGCTTGACAGTTTGGTGTCTGGGCAATTTGGTGCCGGTTCACGCCAGAGAAGTTTTTGAGGATTGTGGGAAGGGGTTGGGTCTTCACACTGCCCAGGGCAGAGAATGTAAACATACTCGGCTAAAAGAATACTGTTCTCATTCCAAATGGTCTGAAAAATGGAGCTCAGCATTCCGCCATGAGTATACTGTACACAGACAAATTTTCGCGACATTTTTATTTTCGCGTTAATTCGCGCCAGGACTTCATTCGCGAAATTAAATGGACGCGAAATTGAAGAGGGGACTCACCCGGTCATTTTGATACCAAGCATGACCATATTGACCCAGTGACAGCTGAGATAATCGATGTTTTAGGAGCCCAAAATTTGTACCAGATGCCTGAATTGCCGGTCCTGATTAACAAGAATAAAATGTTTCTTCATGTCAGTTATGATTTAAACAGAATTACCTTGTATATGAAGCACAAAACAGTTGACAGCTCAAACAGCTGATCGCACATTTCACTGTAATCCAAAAATTTTAGCAGATTTCAAACTCGATTTTCTCTGCTTCTAAACAAGATATCAACAAGCGGATTTCGCGTGCAGATTCTGTGAAATCCATAGATTTTAGAAATCCAAAATTCGTGAAAATAAAAGGGCGCGAACCTGTCGAAAACGGCGATGGCGCGAAAATAACTAGGCGCGAATTTTTCTCTGTATACAGTATCCATTTGGTATACCTCAGAAAAAGTGAGCTGACTTGTTTTTCTCAACCAAAGACAACCAGAGAGAAAGACTCTTATTGTGTTTTAACACAACCTGAGTTAGTTGTTGGCAATGACCACATCATGAAAATGGTTGATATGTCTTGTCAGAAGGGAGTGTGTGAAGATGAATTGAGAGAGTTATTTTTTGGCAAGGCTTCTGAAAGTTCAGGACAGAATAAAGGAACATGGAAGGGCAGGGGTAGTAGCAGGGGTAGAGGCCGGGGTAAGGGTAGAGTGAAATAAATATGTGTAGATGAGCCCATTTCTAGCTATGCTGACAGTGATGGGGGATATTATTATTATATTATTTGACCAATAAAATCAATCAAAGCAATGAGACCAGTTTACATAATTCTTTGAATATATTTTATTATATTTTATTGGATGGCACATTGAAATGGTTTACAATTTGAGTTCATAACTCATCACATTCCTTGTGAATTGCCAATGAGAGTATAGCAGGAGCTTCAATACATTCTCATAAGAAATCAATATACTTTTATTCATATGTAAACTAAGATTATTTAAATTCTGGACCTTTACTTTAATTAAATCCAGATATTCAATTATACATAATCCTGAATAAAAAGTGTAAATAAAATGTAAATTGTAAATAAAATGTTAATTGTAAAGACATTGTAAATTGTAAATAAAATGTAAATTGTAAACAAAATGTGAATCACAGAAACCAATAAAAAGTGTTAAAAAATAAGGTATATCACCTATGAAAGGTTGCAATATTTGCTAAATGTCATGAACATTGCGGTTTTTAAATGTAAGCATAAATAAACATGTGTCCAACTATCCCTAAAAATGTTGTTGAATCTATTTGGCAACTTTGCAATTTCAAGAAGTTAGAAATATATAAATCTTTTGTGAATATTTCTATTAATTATGTTGTGGGATGCTATGCACATTCCAGTGACCATAATAAAGATGGAGGTTTAAACGTTCTGTAGTCTTGTGATAACTAAAGATCATGGGTTTGTCCTCACTACACACTAAAGCACATCTCCCTTTCTCTTCCATGTTCTGGCTCAATATCTTTGACCTTTGAATAAAAATTTTGTCTTGCTCATTCATTCGATTGAAAATCATCTGAGCTTTTTCTTGTCTGCTTATCACCAATGTAGTGTAACAAGTGGTCTTTTGCAGAGAAGTGCCAAAATAATTGGATGTGCTCCAATTGATCAGCATCTTGAAAACCTGAAAATAAAATTAAACAATTGTCAAGCTCATTAATAAATAATAAATTTGAAAAATGCTAATAAACTTACCAAAAGATAATCTATGTCTCATCCTTACTTATTTTTTAAAATAGACTCACCCTCCTTACAATTTTTTTTTATATCTGAATATATTCTATATAATTGCCAATTTTGTGGGTCAATTGGAGCATTTAAAGATAAACATATCTAAATATAAAATAAGTATACCTTGCTTGACATGTCACAAGAGACAACAATATAATATGGGGTTCTGGACGGTCTCGTCACTGGTCGCATCCTTCTTATTATCTGTCCATGTAGAAGCTGAAGAGCCCTTCTAAGCATAGGTCCAATTGAGGCTAACACGCTGCCCTGGCGTTCGTATAGGGGTCTGTCCTTATTGTGGCTGAAATTAAAGAAAACAGACTGCTGTGATTGTGAACAATATAACAAGATGAGAATTATAGTTTTGAAGATTTTACATGAATATCTCGGCTAATAATACACTTACAGAAATAATTTTAATTCTTATGACATCGTCAGAACAAGAGGAATTCAATCGTATGTATTACAAACACATCTACATGCACATTCGCATTCACTACAGTCATTCACTCTATTTGATATTTTTGTTAGAATTGAAAGAATTAGAAGTGATTGACAGCTCACCTAACAAGTTACATCACATGACTGGTATGTCATATGGGTAGGAGCTGTGTATAATCGATTAGATATTTCTCTGACAATTTCAGAACTGTTTTCAGATTGTTGATAACTATCTTGGTTGCAGAGATATTCAACAAAACATTTGACAGAATAGTGCATGGGTTTCATTTCATGGCAGACCAAACAGCTGACCTGCTACACACACACAATAGTAATACACACATGCATAATTTACTCATGAACAAGCAAAAAACTTCATTGACAAACCTTTTCCAGATTGATTGTAGGGTCCCCAACACTTCATCCATGTATTCATTTGGTATTTCATTCAAAAGAGCTGCAACATTCTGCCGACTAGGAGATTTAGTCCCAACAGGCTCAAAATGCACATGATGAAACCTGGAGGTCGCCATATTGTTTGAATTTGAGCGCTTTCCAAACTCCACACTGGAGAGTTCCTCAAGCACTTTTCATGGGATCCAGCCAGGGGTGTAAGAAGGGTCTGAGTTTGATGAAAAAGAACAAAGCAGGTGGCTGGGATGGTATCACAGTGGAACATTTAGTGTATGTTGTTGACAAGGCTCTGTAATATCTTGGTGAGAAGGAAACTTGTTCCAGAACACTTCAAAAAAGGTTTAAAAATCCCCATATTTAAGGGTGGTGATTCTAAATGCAGAGACAATCACAGAGGTATCACTTCACTGCCTGTTTTGAGCAAGTTTTATGAAACAATATTGTTACAGAGAGCTAAACCATGGTTTGTGAAAGTAGTGAGTAAACATCAGGGGGCAGCAAAGAGTCATTCATCAAGCCTTTATACATCTCTCCTTCTGCAGGAAGCAGTAACACATCTTACATGAGGTGGCAGTAATCGTGTGTATGTTTGTTAGACACAAAGCAGGCATTTGAGTGCGAGTGGATAAATGGTCTGTTTGCACAACTTTATAGCAAAGGTATTGATTATGATCTATGGTGGATCCTCAAGGCATACTATAAAGATTTTTTATAGACAGTCTATTTGAGTATCTTGAGGTAAATGGTGTGCAATACTTGATAGAGGGATATAAGTGACAGTGCACTCAGTAAATTTGAGACAGCACATCGACAAATGGCCAAAAATGTCCAAGGACTACCCAGAAATTTAGAGGGATCAGGCTGTTTAGCCCCTATGGGTTGGGTGACTATTGAAAGCTGGATTGATAGATCCAGGTTGATGATGTTGGAATTTGTTGAATTTGCCAAGTGGAAATTTGTGTAGACAATCTTGTGTGTATAGGCTTCATGAGATTTGTTCCCGGTCAAAAGCGTGTAAACCAACAGGACCAGTGAGTGTATTGTATGAGAAGTGTGAAATATGGTCTTGAGGGTGATTTGATGAAAATCGTTACAACTGGAATATCAATGACTGGAGAAGACAGTGTTCAAATAGAATTATGAGTAGAGAATATGATATGTGGTGGTGCTTGATACATTTGCACAGTTCATTGACATTGTACAGGGAGGTATTTAATGAGATAAGGTTTTGCCAATGGTGGGACCTGGCAAATAAGGTAGTTGGTATAAGAGAGAAATGCAGAACAGTGGTAATGGTTTTATTAGGTGGATGTGTATGGTAGGACACTAATGATGAAAATATATGTATGTGTTGTAAACAGGAAAAGGACTCAGTAGAGCAATTTTTATTAAATGAGATATCAACCCACACTCTAAAAAATAAATGTGTAAATTGACACACATATAAATCGCTTTTTTCGTAATAAAAAAAAAACACAACTTGTGCGTCAAATAAATCATATTTTGTGTTTTGCAAGTATGTTAAATAACATACTTTAGATATGTAAATTGACACACATGTAAAACACTTTTTTGGTAATAAAAATGACACACTTTTTGTGTGTCAAATAAATCACATTTTGTGTTTTGCAAGTACGTTAAATGACATACTTTATATATGTAAATTGACACACATGTAAAACACTTTTTTGTTATAAAAATGACACACTTTATGTGGGTCATATAAATCACAATATGTGATTTGCAAATGTGTTGCATAAAACATTGAAAATAATTACAGAAAGCACATCTTGTGTATGAAATAAAATATATACTGTACACATGATGTTCTTCCTATGAATCACTGTCAATGCACAGAAATAAATTAGATAGACATAAAATTTGATGTAAAGATTAATATATTTATTCAAAATTACATTTTTTTTTAAACAAATCATTCTGTCAGCATTTCCAATTCATTCCTGTTATGCTGTATACAAAATTTCTAATATATCACTGATAATAAATACAAAAAGTGCACTGGCTGCAAACATTGAAAAATAATTACAATAGCCACTTTATATGAACTCCATTCACTCTTTCACATTTTACAAACAAATTAACTCCATTCACTCTTTTACTTCTTTACAAAAGACATAAAATGTCTAAAACAAAAGACAAAAGACATAAAACTAGCACACACAAAATATAATTGTTAAGCTAAAAGTGCCAGTGTGTCTTTGAACCCCTTGGACTTTCCAGAGTCCGGAGCATAGGGTAGATCAAATGCCACCTGCTGCAGGATGCCCAGGAACATGGCATAGCTCCTGGGGTACTCTATGTCAAACACATAGTAAGAACCCACGAGCAGCAGGATGGCACGGCTAATAGAGCAGGTCAGCTCAATCCTCCTGGTGTCACCAACGATGAACGCTGACTCGACAGTGTCATCCTGCACCAGCAGGACGAGCTGGGGGCAGTCTCCAGGCTTGGTGGTTGTGACTTTGTCCACATCCCCCTCCGGCAGGTCCTCGTGGATGTGGATGACCGTCTGAGAATTCTGCCCCTTGCCTGCCTTATACCCTGTGAGCTTCTCAAGATACTTCATGGCAGCCACTATCCTCATGTCACCCTGAAAGCATAAAAATCAAAGAATGTGATGATAAAAAATGTTCATATAGTACATATAAATACCAATTGTTTTAATACTTTATATGTTTCTATAGTTGGAATCAGTCTCATCATGATCAAAAAAGTTCAACAAAACGCTTTAGATAAGCATAAGGGCTATTCCATTTTTGGTTGTGGGTAGGGGTGGTCCTGAAGAAATTTAAAGACACCCCCTGCCCCCGAATTCTGAATAATCCAAAAGAGCCAACCTGAATTTCAATTTGTTTGCCTGACCCCCCCTGAATTTTTTTTTTTTTGGCCAAAATATGCTGTTTTTAGGGAAATTTTCATAAAAAAAAATCTTTAATTATAATTCCTAATTATTTCAGCCAATGTCAAATTTGCATTTCCATCTTGCGTAGGGGAAGGTTGGTCCTAAAGATATCACTGGTCCCCTAGTGAATTTCAAATACGTATTCATGACAATCCCCCAGCAAACAACCAGAAAGGGAATAGCTCTCATAGACCATGCTCAAGTATACTTACATTTCTCTGTTGTCGTATGGGCATTTCCTCTTCCACCTTGTCAATGATGCCCTTAAAACGCTCAGACACTTCCTTCATGTCCTTGTTTGAACGTTCAAGGATGAGTCCGAACTCCTTCCATATCTGCAAAATCACAAACCAAAATAATAAATTAATACAATTAAAATGTACTGTACACTTATCAGACCTCGCTATGATTTTATATACACTCAAACCTGTGATGAGAGACCATGTTTTTAATAACCCGTCTCACATTTGTATTTATTTGCACCTGCAGAGGGCAGTCTTACATCACAGGTTTGACTGTATTCAAATATTTTTGTTAATAAAGTACAGGTGGCATAATATTAGAATCTGAGGTTAATCAGTTTTTTATTGAATTGAGCAGTACAATAGTGACAAAAAATGTTTATCATGTAACTCTGAATCAAATTTAAACTTGCGATTTTAACAGTGTTCAGAAAAAGTCAATTTTCTCAGCAAATTACCAACCGATTTCAAAACTTTTTGGACCTAAATGACCAGCAAGGATTGCTCTATTACATATTACAATACCAAATATTCGGACATAATATGGAAGCCACAAAAAAAGATTTTGTGAGTAAAACGCGCACTTGCAAATTTAAACTTGCTATTTCAACAGTGTTCAGGAAAAGTTAATTTTCTCAGTCAATTACCAACCGATTTCAAAACTTTTTGGACCAAAATGACCTGCAAAGATGGCTCTATCACATTTAATAAGGCCAAATATTCGGACCTAATATGAAAGCCACAAAAAAAGGTTATGTGAGCAAAGTATGCACTTGCCAATTTAAACTTGCGATTTTAACAGTGTTCAGAAAAAGTCCATTTTCTCAGCAAATTACCAACCGATTTCAAATCTTTTTGGACCAAAATGACCAGAAAGGATTGCTCTATCACATATTATAAGGCCACATATTCGGACCTAATATGAAAGTCACAAAAAAAGATTTTGTGACCAAATCCCGCACTCGCGAAATTGACGCGCGCCCCCTACACAATAGCCATCATGCTTGAGTGCATCAGTACTGAGACTGACCAAAGTTTCCTAATTTCCCAAACAGTTTACTAAATGTCCACACTAAACTTTACCTAACACTATCACAGTTTCCTAGTACATTGTGCAATATTATGCCATACTCACCCAGTTCATGAAGACATCTTGGTGCTGTGTTTGGTGGTGAATTTCTGCATGATTGTGTCAGTTGGACTCCCCCAGATTTAAACTGCTGCGGCTTCAGTGACTGAGGTCACGTGACTGGCAAGCTGTCAATCAAGATGTGCTCTGCACATGCCAGGTCAGTGTGACCCCTCCAATAGGGTGGGTGGCAGGATCTACTGACACACACCTGTTGGCAGGATCAACCAACACACACCTGCTGACACTGTCACTGTGTGTGTGTAGCTGACATATGATTTAAAAATATTTAATTATCTTAATTTTTTTTAGTTTCTTCCTAATTTTAATTTACAATGATCCCTTTTAGGTTACAGTGATCCAATTTTTATAACACAAATTAGCAAATAACAAAGCAATACCATATTTCATAACATCTTTTATAATAACAAGATTACACAAAAATTCATTCAAATTGACAATTTGACATAATACAGCCCCAGTGGTAATGTTCTTGCAATGTTGACACACTTTACATGATTTGTGAATTCGTATGTGAATCAAAGAAGCATTATTTGTGTGTTAGTAATGTACTTTATTTGCAACATGACACACTTCAAAAACATTTTTGGTGTTTCGCATATTTTGTAATGTGTCAAATAACATACCAAATGTGGGTAAAACACATTTAACACATATTTCATGTTTTGGTAAATTATTTAATGTGTGTCTGACACACATTCAGTGAGTCATATAACACATCATTTTTTAGAGTGCATGTTAGAGGTAACGTGTATGTGGAAAATATGGACACAAGGGAGAAAATTATATGGGCATTGAAAATAGGCGACATGGACATGAACACAAGATGTGAAGTAGCAAAACACATTCATACAATGTATGAAACAAAGAGGGAAATCATGTAATTTGCATCATTATAATTTTATCATATGAAACTTTCTCATGCATAAAGTGAGTGTAAAAGTTTGTACTACCTGATCTCTAGTCTGATAAGATTGATTCTAATGTTTGTATAATGTTTTATTTTATTATATAATGTATATGCTCTCCATTTTGGGGGTTAGAAATAAATACATACGTACAATAGTACAAGGAGCGAATCAAATTCATCATGTTTGGATCCCTTGACTTCTTGTCATTAATGCAATCTGTAGCATCCGTAAATCGGATGAGGGCTTCTTTCATGGCCCACTCAGTAGGGAATAGAGTCATGCCATTGTGTGAATTTATGCAACGTTTCCACCAAGAAATGTCAGCCCTTGCCTCATGAGAGAGGCAGATTTTGTGGTGAAGGGCTTTGGCCCTCTTGGCTGGATGAATGAGACGTCTTGTAAAAATTGCCCCACCAGATACAACCTTTGAGTAGAACGTTAGTTTTCCCGTTAGGGACAGAAGCTCCCACTTGCTGGCATACTTATTGGTAGTAAAACTGTCCAGATGATTAGTCACCTCCTGCAAACGTTCTTCGGAAATCATCAGCCTCCGGTTGGTGGTGTCTATTACAATCCCTAAGAACTCCAGGACCTTGGCTGGGCCTAACGTTTTTTTGTGTTGTATCTCTAACCCTGCCATCTGGGACGTTTCAATCACAATGTCTAGGGACCTTTTACAATCAGCTTCACTGTTACTTATGCACATTATATCATCCAAATAATGGATCGTATCCTTGGATGCCCCCCTCTTCTTGTAAATGAACTCAAGTGCAGTTGCAAAGTCATCAAACAGTCCGGGGGCACTATGCAGGCCAAATAGCAAACAGGTAGTATTTATCCAATCCATTATTATCCGGCCACATAAATCCCAATAAGTGTCTCTCATCCGGGTGAACTTTTATACATTGGAAGGCGTTAGCCAAATCAGTCTTGGCCAGCCAGGGGTCGCTGTGTTGTTGAATGCGGTGCATGGTATAATCAACAGTGGCGTAAACCAGAGAAAATTCATCCCATCTATGTTATCATTAATTGACCAGCCCGGTGGCCAGGAAAGGTCATGTATAACACACGTTTTTTTACTTATCTTTCCTCATAAAAGCACCTAATGGTGAGGACCTAAAATTAGGGGGGAGGTCCCTAAGCAGACCTTCTACTCTACCTAGTTCCAGGTTGTCCTTAACAAACTTTGTGACGTCCTTCCTATGGGTCAGACTAGATTTCTAATTGGGAGATTGGGAAACTGATTCCCTGCATAGCCTATCCTAACACCCTCGAGGGCCCTTGTGTAAAGGTCATTGGCTAATGTCTTGTCCGGGTGATCATGCAGCCAGTGGCGCCAAAACTCAGGTCTGAAAAACGTATTTGATGCCACCAGCTGCACATTTGCCCAGCTTAATGCAGGTGTCGAATGGCAGAGGGCCTCTGCACTGTCTGCACATGTGCAGGCGGTGACAGCCCTTGAAGTTACACTTTAGGGTCTGGAAGTTGTTACAGACCTCGTTTTGAACCTGGCGCGCCTTGCTGGGTTCACACGGCGGGTTATACCACGTGGACGCTGCCCTCGGAAAGGGGCAATCTACTTGCCTAATGTGATCTACAGACATGCAACGTGGGCATGTCTGGATGTTGGCTTTCACTGCGGTGGAATCTAAAATAGTATATACTAGGTGTGGTTAATTCTACTAAATTCAATAGATATTTTGCTTAGCTCCAATCTGTGCTTCATATCCAGGGTAGCAACGTTATACCATTTATAACGTTTGTCCCAGGACATGATTTGCCTATGATACTCAGCCATTTGATCATATATATATATAAACCGTGCTGGTGGACCATGAGCCTCTCGTACTCACCCAATGCCTCTAACCAGGTGGATAAGTCAAAAACACGCCTGCATTGCCTTTTCTGACGATAGGCAATGGCCCCAGTGTTATCCACATATGATTCAGTGTTATTAATGTTATCTGATGGCATGTGCATATTTAGCAAAAAATCGTCCATGTGAATAAACTCACCCATAAGGGCTGCTTTGACTGTCTTTTCTTGCATACTCTGGAGTTTTCACAACCTGCTGTAGTTTGCGATGCCTTCAACGTTAGTCAAGCCTGGTATCTGCCCGACCAGCTGAGGGAGTGAATTGGCTGTCGGTGGGGGTGTCATACCCGGGAGTAAAGCTGCTTCCTGGTTCTGCCAGGCTGGCCCAAAGTGAGCTGCTGCCCCCTGTTGAGTAAACGGCTGTTGTGTGCTTTGCACCGGCTGCACAAGGTTTGCAGACGGCAGGCCGCCCTGGACCCCATCAAGCCGCCCTTGCAGTGAAGCAACCGTTTTACAGTTTCTCGTGTGAGTGGAGCATTAATGAAAGTTGAGACATAATGGAAGGCAACTCACTCATAATGTGTGCTTGGGTAACGTCTATTTGTTCATGATCTGGGGTTGTTCCTACTGGAAGGCCCGGCGTGGGGGCGATCCGAGGTGTGTCTATGCGGGTGGGGGTCACCTCCAGAAACGGGTTGCCGGTCCTGAGTACCAGTGAGACCAGGACGTCAGTATCAATACCGGTAGCGGTGACTTCCTGCTGGTATGTCCTCTCCCGTGTGGACATCTCTGGAGCAATGGACACTCAACTAGTCTATAACTAGTGTATATTGAGGTTAACCAGGGTTAAACAGCCCCTAAACACACAGTTGTTGCATATACACATAAACAGCACAATACCTCTGAAGACGACGACACAGACACACATGTGTGTCTCAGTTACAGCATAGAGAAAAAATAGATAGAGGGACATCCAAACATACTTCAAAGGTACAGGGTGCGATGTTCACAACTGCTGTGAAAACAATCTGACAACTGACTCACAATGACACAAATTGCTCTTAATTGGCTAACAGATAACTGAGATAAGCTCCCTGTGGGTTGCTGGCAGTTCTATGACCTACATAAGCACAAACTGGCCACCCCATTGGTCAATCAGTCAAATGCCTGTCAGAAACTGAACCAAGAGCCATAGGAAGGTGCAACTTTGCACTCAATTTTCACTATCCGCCATCAATGTAATTCATATGACTTTAAAGCACATGTTTGAACTGTCACATCATTCTTTTAACATTTTCAGCATTTATCAGCGGAATGAATTATAACAGGTTACTTGTCTGCAGTCTTGTGATCACTTTTAGGGAACAGATTTGGTTAAAATCATCGTAGAAAGATGAAACAAAGTACCACTTTCTCAGAAAACAACAACACATGCACAAGAAATGACCTAGATAGTCTGGGACTCATCTTCAAGCATGGAATTGCAAAAAAGGGTCTTGAGGGCCAGCATTGATTTCTGCCAATTAAGTAAACAAATATAGCAAACTGGCAACGCACGTATGGTACAAAGGAGGTAACACCACACTGCTAGCTAGGCTGCTCTTGCCCAGCACTAATTGGTAGGTAATTGGATTAAAGTGGGGATGTTCCTCTATCTTATAGTTTCTCTATGGTTACAGAGACACACATTTGACGCACAGTCAAGAGACTAACGTCGCCACATGACGTACAAGACACACACATCTGGACAAGGACATTAAGACATGATTCTGTTACTCAACCACCACTTGCCCCTTGCACATACCTGGCTAACAGAGATGACCAGGACCATACCAACGTGACACCTTTTGGCTCCCACATTTAACACCTCTTATAAATAAGCAAGCATTAATTTTTTTATCTTGTTTACAAGCTTTAAAAGCAAAATAGTGGAAAACTTCTTTAATTTTCAAAATCTTATAATCTGTATAATTCAGTTGTGTTGGATTCTCAGTCATATTGGTATCCAAGTATATGAGGCTACTGGCCAAGCTACCAAAGCATTATTGGTTAAAGGACTGATTAGTATGGTTATTCTAAATATATTACTGATTGTATGCATTCTTAGTGGCTATTGCACAGATACGAGGCTGTATCAAAATAAGATTAAAGGTTCTTGTAGAAAGAACTGAAGAGAAGAGTTGGTTTTAAGTTATATCAGAATAGGACACGCTGCTATCTTAAAGGCCAAGATCAGTCTGAGTGTAATAGATGTGAAACAGCGTTGTATATGAAACATTTTAATTAAATGTATAAATCTCCATCATATAAGGATGCCATATTTTTAAGTATCAAATTTAAATGTGTTGTTTGATACTTAAGATACTTCTGTGACAGTACCATTTTCAAACCAAGTATAGGACTTGATCAATTTTAAGAGTGCACCTCTTGCTTACATAGGTCTTTGGCCTATTTATCAGGAACCACGAAATATAAATTTGTATATTAAGTCTTTAAGACTAAATATATCTATTTATACTTATTTATAACTGATATGAAATTTATTGAAATTCCGTTTTGTTGAATTCTGTCAAAGTTTACATTTGTATTGATTTCATAAATCATATATCTTGTCAAAACATTTATGTTTTTGTCATTTTAGATAGTGAATGGCCTAAACGGTTGATGTGCCTTTAAGCCATATTCCATTCTAAGATGTTCATTCCTTCCAATACGTCTGGCAATGATGAAGAACAAAATTACATTATTTTTCATTGTCGTGTACATCCAATATTTTGAACTATTCCAACAAAAATGCAACAGGATGTCCTGTTTAGGTTCATACAATTATGCCAGGGAGTAAGACTTGTCTCTCAGGGTTCAGGGCTCAAATCCTGGTTTGGACAAGTACTTTTATCATGCTGAAGATGAAATTTTTATATTGAGGTTTTATTTGAGCAATTTGTTTTTCAGAGCATTTAGAATGGATTAGATCTTTTCAGAAAACATTGTTGAAATCCTATTGGGTTCTATATGAGTGATTGGCAGAGCTCAGACGCAAAGAATCATGGAGGCAAAAAACTGATTTAATGATGGATTTTAAACTTTGAGTGAGTTGGCCACAAAGCCATTTTTGAGCATATTTATTATTTTAGTTCTTTAATGGAACAATAGAAGTAAGCTGGGGGGTATAGTGTCATCCAAATGTTTATCAGTTATGGGGTAGGTGATGATATTTGTAGCAAATGATTCTAGAAACTATTAAAACTGCTGGTTATTAACTTTAGCAGAGGTAGCAAGCAGAGGTACCTTGCAAGATAAATATCAGATATTTGTTATCAGTTGATTTTAAAACATACAAAATAGGTCTCCTTGCATAGTCCAATTACTTAATATACTCATGACAGAAATTGGTGTTTGGCCATGGGCCATGGTCCAGTTGACTAGAGCGCAAGCTGATAAGCTAACAAATGTGTGTAAGGTCTCTAATTATTTATGAATGCATAGGATAAGGGATGCAGATAATGATCACGATATGATTTTGGATTATATAAGTGCATATTTATTTATTGATATAATGTGCCTTATCAAATGAGAACCCAGAACTGAAGTGGGAAAATAATGATAAATATGTATTGAGATGATCTTGATATATTTATGCAGACTTACTGTTTAAAGAACATGCATATCATACAGATAAAAGTAGAACAATATTATCTTGCTTTAATGTCATCAGCATCAGATAAATAAATTCCATGTGTCACAAGTATACAATTGGACATTAGACCCTTTGACTCTTGATTTTATGTAATATACCTGATCACACCACTGTCAGATCACACTACTGCCTTTGGATAATTGGAATTACGAAGTTTTACCTTGCTAGACAATGGCTTTTAGAAGTTTCCAGATTGCCTTATTTGTTTTTTTACTCAATGTCGCTTCTAGAGAAGGGGCTAAGATTTTACTAGTTCCTTTTCCATTTTCGAGCCATGTATCTCAGTTGGCAAACATAGGAGAAAGTCTTGCAGAACGGGGACATGAGGTAAGCTTACTCCTTGCTCCTTCATACCCAGGACTTGAGAAAGCAAGGAAGCTATCCAACATAGAACTGATAGTATACAAAAATACAGAAAAAGATGGATTTGAGATGTACCAAGAATCTGGTGGATTCTGGGATGAAAAGCTGGAGGATGCTCTGAAAACAACACTAATTAAGGAGTTCCGTAGTAAGGAGCTTTCAAACGGATGGGTTCAGTATTGCACCAACATATTACAGGATAAAGAGCTTTTTCAAATTCTAACAAAGAAACAGTTTGATATAGCTCTGCTGGATGCCTTTCAAATGAGTCGTTGTTTTAGTATTCTTTTGTATAAACTTGATTTGCCCATAGTATCTTTAATAACCTTATATGAACCCTGGCTGCTGAGGAACCCAGCTTTACCATCCTTTGTCCCAGGCTTTCTAAGTCCACCAATGACTCCAAAGATGACATTTTCAGAGCGCTTCCTGAATCTATGGACTCAATTGGACTGGACAATAAATCCCAATTCACCTGTATTAAATGATGACTGGGTACAAGAATATGTTCCTGAAAAGGCACAAGTTAGTATAAATGATATTATTCGACAATCTTTACTATGGTTGATAGATGCAGACCCTATCATTGACTATGCCAGACCAACTATGGCAAATGAAGTCTTCATTGGTGGACTCACCACAAAACCAGGCAAATCTCTCCCTGATGATATTGACACATTTTTGTCTACTGCAAAAGAAGGTGTTATTGTGGTGTCCTTTGGTTCTTCGGATGCTAACCTACCTACATATGTGGTAGATAAATTGATGGCTGCATTAGTGAAGACGGGATTGTCTGTGATTTGGAGGTATCCCCATAAAATTCCTGAGGACCTACCAAGTAATTTCAAACTAGTCACATGGATGCCACAGAATGATATTCTTGCCCATCCCAATGTTAAACTTTTCATCACTCACTGTGGAGCGAATGGGCAATTTGAAGGTCTTTACCATGCTGTACCCATGATTGGTATGCCATTGTTTTCAGATCAGAGATATAATGCTGTCAGGATGAAATACCACAACTATGGAGATCATGTTGAAATTACTGACTTCACAACAGAGGAGCTATATGGAAAAATTAAGAAGGTGATGGGTGACCCAACCTATTATAACAATATCAGAAAAGCATCTAATATATTTAAAGATAGGCCTATGACACCTAGAGAGGTTTCTGTGTATTGGATAGAGCATGTATTGAAGTATGGAGCTGATCATCTTCACTCATATGCTCTTGATATGCCTTGGTATGAGTACCTCATGTTGGATATTGCTGCCTTTTTGTTTGTTCTGTTTTTCGGAACAGTCACAATAGTTTTGATAATTTTAAAATATTTGCATTCAGTATGTTTCCTTAAGAACGATTCCATTAAAATGAAAAAGAATTTGTAAATATTTCATAGTTTCAATGTCTCTATCACAGAACTAAAAGACCCTCGAATATTTTTAAGAGTATTGATTTGAAGTGAATAGACCCATGGCTACCCAGGGTGTTGTATGAGGCAACTAAAGGGGCATCCTGTTTGGAGTGGGATGCAACTCATGTTGGTGGGAGACAGAATCCTGGAGTTTGAGTTGTGGTGTGATCTGGAGCATGACGAAATAACGGCCGTCTTGCCTTCAAACAATTATTCCAAGATATAAGCTATCACTTGGGAGACAAACATGCATCTACAAGTAATCTTATGTATTTATCTTTATAAATACATAAACAGCAAGCATATGTGAATGAACAATTCCATTTTTATGATTACAATATATGTAATGGACTATGATCACACCACTCTTATACTGCATAGTGATCATTTCACCATGCTTTATCCTTTTCATATTGAAAGGAGGTTATTGCTCAAATATTATAATGATTCTCAAATTGTAATTAAAACCCAATGCCAACAGACCTTGAAGAACATGGAGAGCCACCTGGCATTCAGTTCGGGAACTTAAGAACAGACTATCAGACATCTTTGTAGTTTTTCATATTATCTATGATTGATAGACAACTTACTGATTAATAGACTACTAAATGTTAATGAATGATGGTATTTGTAGTGGCACATCAAACACTTTTGGTCAATCAGTGCCATTAAGGCATGAATTTAAAACATAAATGTGGATTAGTGATAAGTGTAAAAACCTAACATAAACAATGACGTTGCATTAGCAAATAATAAACAATGAATTACAAGTTAGGTGCAGACATCACACTTAAAAGACCCTTATTCCCGGTAAACATGATGTCTTAAGTAAACGCTAAGCTGACAATAAAACTAGCCCAATACTAATCCAACGTTAAAAACAATTAAACAGACCAATTATTTTTTTACAAATAATATACTCAAATGTGAAATAAGAAAAAAAATAGTGTTTGTGAGAAGTTTTTTATTTAGTTTGTATTCCACATGGAGTGCCTGAGAGCAAACATGATTTGGATGAGTGATACATTGTTGGTTGTCTAGGCTGTTTACATGTCCATTGATGTTTGTTATAGTCATTACAAATAGGTATTGTTGCTTAACATCCAATGCAATACGGGTGCGATAGTGCAGTTTCAATTATAAAAACACAAAATATTTTAATCATTAGACAAGTATAATACAAGTGCAATACACTAACGCTATATTAATCATATGCAGGTACAATGGATAATATCAACATAACCAATTAAAGGTCTCAGTTCGCTTGATCAAATCACCTGGAATTCATTGAAACAGATTCTGCTGTCAGGACGAGTTTTCTATTAGTATTTAACATTACTTTGACAAGTCTAGTCATCAAATAAGTTGACGTCTTGAAGTTCTGTCACTGATCTCCTTTTCTTGATTTTACTTGACAAACATATTTATCATTCTGGTAAGAAAATCTTGCCTGAATCTTTAATTGTTAGACTTTTCAACACCATTGGGCGTCACCCTGAAATTTCTTCTAAATCTTGTATCACGGCTGCTGGTCACAAAACTATGATTGGATATAGTAGAAATCGTCAGCATATTATTCCCATACTTGATTTTATTATGAGCCACAAAGTAGACCGCATATAGCTTGGGAAAATAGAGGCAGAGGAGATTGACATTTCCATTCATGATCAGACAGAATGCCAGAAGAGCAGCTTGGTGGGATGTGCTGGAGGTGGTGAAATAAGTGCCTGAGAGCAAACATGATCATATGCAGGTACAATGGATAATATCAACATAACCAATTAAAGGTCTCAGTTCGCTTGATCAAATCACCTGGAATTCATTGAAACAGATTCTGCTGTCAGGACGAGTTTTCTATTAGTATTTAACATTACTTTGACAAGTCTAGTCATCAAATAAGTTGACGTCTTGAAGTTCTGTCACTGATCTCCTTTTCTATATTCCAGCACTGATGCAGCACTAATGTTGAAATTGAGAAATTATTTAGACCAGTAATTGGTTTTAAAGTGTAATGTTCAGTTTTTTTATATACAATTGTTTCTATTGATTTACAACTGTCACAATAAAATTGCTCTTTCCATGTCACTTACATTCACCATTAAAGTGAAAACTACGAAGTGGTGCAAGATTGACATTAAGTGTTTTTATCCTTTATAAATCAAAAGTTAAATGATAAGAATGATCACACCTTTGCGAAGATAGAAAATTAAAGATTTTACTTGACAAACATATTTATCATTCTGGTAAGAAAATCTTGCGTGAATCTTTAATTGTTAGACTTTTCAACACCATTGGGCGTCACCCTGAAATTTCTTCTAAATCTTGTATCACGGCTGCTGGTCACAAAACTATGATTGGATATAGTAGAAATCGTCAGCATATTATTCCCATACTTGATTTTATTATGAGCCACAAAGTAGACCGCATATAGCTTGGGAAAATAGAGGCAGAGGAGATTGACATTTCCATTCATGATCAGACAGAATGCCAGAAGAGCAGCTTGGTGGGATGTGCTGGAGGTGGTGAAATAAGTGGGGAGAAATACCAGCCACACAAACGCTGTGGTGAACACAGATACACAAATGTACCAAGACTCATTGAAATTCTCAGGAAGCTTTCTGGTCAGAAATCCAAAGACAGCGCAGATGAGGATGAGAGCAAGGTTGTAAGAAAGGGGTACCAGAAGGGCATGTTTTGGAATGTAGCAGAATAACTCTGTGTACTTCTGTGTTGGTATTGGCATTCTTATCGTAGCCACAGCAGGATATTTTAAGCTTGTGATCAGCACCAATATAATCTGCAACAAAGGTATCAATTTCTCATTTTGGTGTATTTATATCTGTATATTATCATTTATTTTACCCCCTTTTGCATAATTATATATTTGGTTAAAATTAGTTTTATAAAATCAAACATCTGAGAAAACTAAAAACTTGAAAAAGTGATCTTTTACATTAGAATTAGCTAACCTGTAATGATGAGAGGACGGCTACGACACCCATCTGCACTGAGGTACTGATGAATCTTGGCTTCTTGAATCCTCTTTTGCCACTCTTAAATATTCGGTAGATACGGCAAGTTTTGACAATCAGTGGAGCATATATAAATGTTATGGACAAGGTAAAACCAACCCTGTTAGCTGTGCAGCTCAGCGAGGATGGTTTAGATATAAAAGTAGGAACAGTGATGAAAGCAAACACTATCCCAACCAATATAACACAACTAAGCTCTAAGCAGGAAGCCTTGATAAGTCTGCTCTCCTTGTTAAGGAGATACAGAACAACTACAGCAACCCAACAACAGAAACAAACCAGAAAGGCTACAGAGAGGCCGATAGCCAAGGGGTCTGACCATATGAGGTGTGAGGGTGGAATGTCCTCACACACTGTGCTCTGAGCCTCATCTGGCCAAGTATTGGCATCGCATGCAGCGCAACCAGAGGCGTTCACCAGGATTTCATTTTCCCTGCAGGATTTGCATTCCCAGCAACATGGTAGCTCTTTCTGGAGGATGTATTCCCTTGCATTGCATGGTTTACTGCACACGGACTCAGGCACGGCTGTTTCGTTTGTTACTCCCATTGATGTGATCCACTTGATTGAATTTGGAACAATGTGCAAAGTTTCAGATTCTTTGTGCCATGTAGCCACAGGTGTTAGTTGATGTCGGCCAGCAGCTGGGTGGATGTGTTGTTTGATAACATATTGTCCAAGCAAATCTCCATCTTTATTAAACACAATATTATCTGTTATGCCAATAAAGCGAGTTTCCTTCATAACCTTCAGCAATGTGTTCGGTTTCAGGCAATCGTGCAGTAATGATACATTGTTAAATGCCAATGGGCAGTCAGAACGAATCAGAGAATCTAACGCATGTGCATAAACCAAGAGCCCATCCATTGCTTTGTTTGCCATCAGACTGCTGTGTATTCTGGGTAATGTTGCATTAGCGTCAATTTGACAATCCAAATCTTCGCCTGACTTGCTTTTATTTGAATCTGCCTCGTTTTCACACCCATATGCAAGGTCCCACATTTCATTCATCCATGGATTGACATTTTGATCATCATCGGGGGTCAAGGAGTAAAAGTAATCTTCAAATGGCTGACTGTTTCCACTTTTAAAGTGGATAGCAAACAGCCCATGACCACCCGGCCCAGAATCCTCAAAACTGAGAGTATCTGATCCTATCCAAATAAATTTACCTCTCATACCTCTATTGTGAACCACTTCAAACAAAGGCTTGATATGCAAGACTTCCAAGAAGACGACAACCACATGGGCATTTGGACGATCCAGTAAAGTATTTAGGGCATTGTTTATATCAGTCTGTGTTAAGATAAAAGGTAGTTTAATTTGGGAAGCAAAGCAAATTCCAAGTTTCTTGCCATATGTATCAATCCATTTTGCTCCATTTTCGCCATACGATGCCTCAGAGTAGACTAAAGAGACATAACTCCAGTTGTTATGGTGAAGAAAATCTATAATTGCCTTGGCCTGGAATCTATCTGGAGGAACAACACGTAGGAAATAGCCATACCTGTAAAAATTATACTAAATCTTAACATCACTCAACTCAGAGAAATTGTGAACTAAACTATTTATTTATCCCCGAGAGTAAGTGGTGTTCGATACAATATATTGTCGTTAACCACAAATATTTTCGCCGTCATGGTCCAAAAGCTGTCAATTCAATTGAGAGGAAAGAAAGAGCTGTCAAAATATAATAAGCCATAAAAATGGCTGATGTTGATAGAATTTATCAATTTCTTTTCAAACCACATCTAAATATACAACTGTCATATTTTTATATTTTAATCATCAGCAAATAAATAGTGTACAACCATTAGTCATGACAAGGAAATCAGGGGCACATATGATAAGGTTATTTTAACAAAAAACATGTGTACATTTGCATTTTCAATCTATTGCATTTTTTTTGGCTATATTTATGTTCCCAATATATACTTTACAGACAATTGCAATCTTTCACATGAGTAGCTCTTAAAATTATTTATTTGAAGCTGTCATATTTTCTAAGATGATGGCTTTGAAGCTAGCTTTCACAAAAACAAATAAACTGAGATATAATCAAACACACTGAGATATAATGATTACAATATATGGCACATCAAAGTTTTGTGAAGATGGGCTTAACGGATGTGACAGCTGAATATTAACTAAAAATTCATGGCAAGATTGACTCCCCTTGGTTTGAAAGAACAATAGTCAGCTCAGACTATTGCAATTGACATAGCTACAAACATCTGGCTATATTTTACAGGGATATAATATTTGTTTACAAATCCACATCTTTTAAGAGTTTAAGAAAGTTTAAGAGTTTAAAGAAAGGATTTTCTTATTAAGTCTTATTCATTTTCTGAAGTTTAACATCAAATTATGAAATTATATATAAAGCACTTTATAAAAATCTGCTTTGCAACATTTTTGTCTTTGTTTATAGTTTTCAGAACAGTATTCATTTAATTTATATCTGTCTAATGCCTCAGTCACATTTGCACCGGGCGCCGGCCGGGAAGTAACAATCGGCTGACTTACCAGTCTGCCGGGCGCCGGGGAGTTTATCAGCAACAATCTCAGATATGCCGTAGCTGTGGTCACATTATACACGGGTGCCGCACGGCACGTGCAAGACTGAATGGCACAGACGTCTGCAGGATATCTCAAAGACGTCTGTCTCATTGACAGACGTCTGAAAGACATCCTAAAGACGTCTATGATATATCGCAGGGAGCCCGTGCGATCATCTGACGATGGTCTATGAACACATGAAATAAATATAATCCTATTTTCACCGCACGATGCCACCGGCAGCCCTAAGATAATCTGCCGATGTCCCTGCGGGACACTGCCGGGACACTGCCGTGTACTTTAAGATGATATTTGCTGATAAGACATCGGGGAAACGCCGGCAACTTTTATGTTCAAGATAAAAGTTCCCGATGACCCGCCCGACGTCTTAAAGATGCCCAATTGTGGCCGATGATCTCCCGGTGCCCGCACGGCAATCTGAACTGCCTGCCGATTTTGTAAAAAATACCCATCGGCCGGGCATCTTTACTGCAATCGGCGCAAATGTGACTGAGGCATTAGTTTGGAA
Organism: Amphiduros pacificus; assembly: GCA_949316495.1. NCBI lineage: Eukaryota > Metazoa > Annelida > Polychaeta > Phyllodocida > Hesionidae > Amphiduros > Amphiduros pacificus. The sequence goes on along the minus strand of OX439001.1, from coordinate 37,622,673 downwards.
AAATATGAGAGAAAATATAAGTTCTCCCCACTGAAGCCTGTTTGTGCCATTGACAGCTCACAAGTCTTTCCACTCAAAACAGGTGGTACCCCCTATAATGAGTGATAATAGGTAGTTTGCAGAGCGCAAGAATATCCATAACTTAAGATAGAGATTGGGCACGTGACAGCTTTGGGGTGACTATTGACAGCCCCAGAGCCATCATGGAAATATCCACTGGATAATGACGTTGATTGGGCAATGGTAGGGTACCCACAAATAGCATATCTGTCAATTTGAACTTTGACCCAGACGGGACCTCTCCCAGCCAGATCATATAGCACATCGTGCATATTGGTGCACATAATTGGGCAAGCAAAGAAAAGTGGTAAAGTCAGTTAAAATCTCTTTGCAGCGGCCACATTGCTAACAAATAGTATTTTAGCATTTACACTTTCAACTCTTACTGTGCCAGCAAAGGTGTTAAACACACCCAAGTGCAATTACGAGGGTTAGCAAGTGGTTATTTCTGTTCAAAACATTATGTAATTTCATTTTTAAGGTAGCTCGAAATATTTGTCTCGGTATATTCCCTCCAATGTTCTTCCCCAGTTCAATTAAATGTGCCTCAAGTCATTGATTTTAACCGATGCGTATCTTTGCACGAAAATCCGCATTGCATATGACTCTAAAAGATGGATATTTTAAATGGGTCACAAATATCATTTCCGGTAATTTGAAATTTGACCATGGATATTTCTTGACTAAGTTGGATATCTGCCGGGACGCCTTTGGGATGTGATGGGGATTGGGCAAAACATTCTGCAGCAAATCATATTCCAATAATTTACTGGAAAAATTGCTTGAAAATGCCAATTCTGACAATGGGATGTGGCATGCCCCTGCTAATGAGGCTTTTCCTGTGCTTCTGAAACAAGACTTATTTAAAGTTAACTACCCCAACAAGATCAGTATACTACACAAAATACTAAATACAGTAGGTCCAAAACATGCCCAAAATTAAAAGATATATATATATTGAATGTTGAAAGGGTCCAAAAAGGACTCTTTCCAACCATTAGGACAAATTAATCCTAATTTATATATGAATGAATGACTGGTGACTTAAAGGCACATCAACTGTCCTAATAAATTTAGCACTTTATATTAATGAAAATCCTAAAAAATAAAATTATCAACACATTATATGAAACAAGCGGAAAAACCAGCACAGGTCATTTCAAAGGTCACCAAATTTTGCATGAGGGTTGAGGGGTGTCCAAAAATCCTGAATCTTTTGGACAATCTTCTACTGGTGCTAATACAAAGCGAATGGATCCAAGTTTGAAAGTGAACAAGACAAGAACTCTATGGCTATAAAGGTGTGTGTTGACCTTTATAGCCAATTTATAGTCTTTTTCAGTAATGGAAAAACCCTCTTGACAAGACAACCTTCACATGTTTTTTTTATAAATAATTCTGGGAAAGTTTTATTTCGCCCTATATATATATACATTCAATTGCATTTATCATCATGTTCATTTATATATTTTCATATTTTATATTTATATATACATATATATATATTCAATATATATTCAAGATATATATATATATATATATATATATATATATATATATATATATATATATATATATATATATATATATATATATATATATATATATATATATATATATATATATATATATATATATATATGTATGTATCTATTAGGACAGTTGATGTATCTATTAGGACAGTTGATGTGCCTTAAGGTCACCAGTCATTCATTCATATATAAATTAGGATTAATTTGTCCTAATGGTTGGAAAGAGTCCTTTTTGGACCCTTTCAACAACAAACCTCGAACCTTTTAACCAGTGTGAAAGTAACATTACTGGCCATGGGAGTCGAATCTACCATCTCTCGTCCTCCACTTATATAACCAATTAAGACACAGATCATTTGCTCTACCAACTGTGCCAGTGGGGCTGGTCCTTTATGTTTGACATCTGACAATAACTAAAATAAACCCTACATAATACACTAATTTTAATATATTAAACTTGATTTTGAGGCTTATTCCTGACGATGGTCTTACCTCTCCGTGTCGCTGAGTTCATCACTTGTGGATAGGATTCCAATCGTTGGTATTCTGTACACACTCATTAGACTTGCTACTTTGACTGCTTGTCTACTGGAGGCAGGACCAACAATACCAGATACCTGAATATACAGGGCAAATCAAAGAAACGTATATATATATATATATATATATATATATATATATATATATATATATATATATATATATATATATATATATAATATAATATATATATATATATATATATATATATATATAATATAATATATATATATATATATATATATATATATATCAGTACCGCGATAATGAGTTCTCACCTCGTCACAGCCTTTCAACTAACCCAATTTGATATCATTAAAAAATAATAAAAGGTTATTGAATAGCATATATATATATTCAAATAGATTTTTGTTTCAAATACAGAAATCCATACCATTCAGGAATATTATATTGTGTTTCCTTTTTGAACAAGATCATATGGAGGCTTCACACTAAACTATTTTAATTTTTTATCTTGTTTACAAGCTTTAAAAGCAAAAGAATGGAAATGTTCTTTTATTTACAAGATCTTAGACTCTGTGCTCAGGAAAGTAATTCAATTGTATTGGATTCCCAGTCATATTAGTATCCAAGTATATGAGGCTACTGGCCAAACTGCCAAAGCATCATTGGGTAAACGACTGATTCATATGGTTATTCTAAATATATTACTGATTGTATGCATTCTCAGTGGCTATTGCACAGGTACGAATCTGTTTTTAATATAGGCTGTGAGAGAGTGTTGAATATTTAGATACTTCTGTGACAGTACCGTTTTCAAACCAAGTATAGGTCCTGGAATTGATCAATTTTAAGAGTGGATCTCGTGTTTACTTCGGTCTTTGGCATATTTATCAGGAATCACGAAATATGAATTTGAAGTCTTTAAGATTAAATGTATTTATTTATACTTATTTATTATAATTGATATGAAATTTATTGAAATTCCGTTTTGTTGAATTCTGTCAAAATTGTTTACATTTATATTGATTTCATAAATCATATATCTGGTCAAAACATTTAATATGTCTTTGTCATTTTAGACAGTGAATGGCCTAAACGGTTGTTGTGCCTTTAAGCCATATTTCATTCAAAAACTTTCATTCATTCCAATACGTCTAGCAAAGATGAAGAACAAAATTACATTATTTTTCATTGTCGTGTACGTCCAATATTTTGAACTATTCCAACAAAAATGCAACAGGATGTTCCTGTTTAGGTTCATACAATTATGCCAGGGAGTAAGACTTGTCTCTAAGGGTTCGGGGCTCAAATCCTGGTATGGACAAGTACTTTTATCATGCTGAAGATGAAATTTTTATATTGAGGTTTATTTGAGCAAAATGTATGTCAGAGCATTTAGAATTGATTTGTTCTTTTTAGAAAACAATGTTGAAATCCTATTGGGTTCTATATGAGTGATTGGCAGAGCTCAGACGTAAAGAAACATGGAGGCAAAAAAACTGATTTAATGATGGATTTTAAACTTCGAGTGAGTTGGCCACAAAGCCATTTTTGAGCATATTTATTATTTTAGTTCTTTAATGGAACAATAGAAGTAAGCTGGGGGTATAGTGTCATCCAAATGTTTATCATTTATGGGGTGATGATACATGTAGCAAATAACTATTAAAACTGCTGGTTATTAACTTAAGCAGAGGAAGCAGGCAGAGGTACCTTGCAACATAAATATCAGATATTTGTTATCAGTTAAATAACAAATTAAAACATACAAAATAGGCCTCCTTACATAGTCCAGGCCAATTACTTATACTCATGACACAAATTGGTGTTTGGCCATGGGCCGTGGTCCAGTTGACTAGAGCGCAAGCTGATAAGCAAACAAATGTGTGTAAGGTCTCTAATTATTTATGAATGAATAGGATTAGGGATGTAGATAATGATCACGATATGATTTTGGATTATATAAGTGCATATTTATTTATTGATATAATGTGCCTAATCAAATGAGAACCCAGAACTGAAGTGGGAAAATAATGATAAATATGTATTGAGATGATTTTTCGGTTATTCTTGAAAGTGGAAAAAGTAGTGTTACTAAGGTATCAATTCCTTTTTAAACTCAGGTCTTGTTTCTTAGAGCGACTATCTGATTTTAAACATCAGATTGACATATATGTGGTGCAAGAGCTTTCATGCCCTTAGTTTATATATATGGTAATGCTATATATAGACACATGGCTGAGATCAAACCTATTTTTATCATTTAGTTTGCGGACAGCTCATGATTTGGACTGCATAGTCTATGGTGACGACGTACATATGCACGCTGATCATACAAAGACTGCTACATGGTTTTGCTGCTTGTTCAAATTTCTGCAAATTTAACTGCCATCAACGTTTTCAGGTATGTGCTGGCTGGTTAGTGGACTTCTCCAGATGTGTCCCCCACAGGTGTGTGTGTGTGGGCCTTTGCTTCTTTGCTGAACTTTCTGCCTTACTTTCACGTTGCCCCACTCTGGGTCATCATGAAGAACATCCAATATGGCCAATCATGTGGCCCATGACCTACTTTGGGAATGTTTAAATGGTCACTATGCATTCTTCATCGTCACCAGCCAGTATGTACGGATTGTTACCATGCATTCCCCATTGTGTTTAAAGAACATGCATATCATACAGATAACAGTAGACCAATATTATCTTGTTTTAATGTCATTATCAGCATCAGGTAAATAGATTTGATGTGTCACGAGTGGACAATTGGACATTAGACCCTTGATTTTATGTACCTGATCACACCACTGAAGATCACACCATTGCCCTTGGATAATCGGAATTGTGAAGTTTTACCTGGCAAGACGATGGCTTTTAGAAGTTTCCAGGTTGCTTTATTTGTTTTATTACTCAATGTGGCTTCTAGAGAAGGGGCTAAGATTTTACTAGTTCCTTTTCCATTTTCGAGCCATGTATCTCAGTTGACAAACATAGGAGAAAGTCTTGCAGAACGGGGACATGAGGTAAGCTTACTCCTTGCTCCTTCATACCCAGGACTTGAGAAAGCAAGGAAGCTATCCAACATAGAACTGATAGTATACAAAAATACAGAAAAAGATGGATTTGATATGTACGAAGAATCTGGTGGATTCTGGGATGAAGAGCTGGAGGATGCTCTGAAAACAACACTAATTGAGGGGTTCCGTGACAAGAAGCTTTCAAACGGATGGGTTCAGTATTGCACCAACATATTACAGGATAAGGAGCTTTTTCAAATTCTAACAAAGAAAAAGTTTGATATAGCTCTGCTGGATGCCTTTCAAATGAGTCGATGTTTTAGTATTCTTTTGTATAAACTTGATTTGCCCATAGTGTCTATAATAACCTTATATGAACCCTGGCTGCTGAGGAACCCAGCTTTACCATCCTTTGTCCCAGGCTTTCTAAGTCCACCAATGTCCCCAAAGATGACATTTTCAGAGCGCTTCCTGAATTTATGGACTCAATTGGACTGGACAATAAATCCCAATTCACCTGTATTAAATGATGACTGGGTACAAGAATATGTTCCTGAAAAGGCACAAGTTGGTATAAATGATATTATTCGACAGTCTTTACTATGGTTGATAGATGCAGACCCTATCATTGACTATGCCAGACCAACTATGGCAAATGAATTCTTCATTGGTGGACTCACCACAAAACCAGGAAAACCTCTCCCTGATGATATTGACACATTTTTGTCTACCGCAAAAGAAGGTGTGATTGTGGTGTCCTTTGGTTCTTCGGATGCTAACCTTCCTACATATGTGGCAGATAAACTGATGGCTGCATTATTGAAGACGGGATTGTCTGTGATTTGGAGGTATCCCCACAAAATTCCTGAGGACCTACCAAGTAATTTCAAACTAGTCACATGGATGCCACAGAATGATATTCTTGCCCATCCCAATGTTAAACTTTTCATCACTCACTGTGGAGCGAATGGGCAATTTGAAGGTCTTTACCATGCTGTACCCATGATTGGTATGCCATTGTTTTCAGACCAGAGATATAATGCTGTCAGGATGAAATACCACAACTATGGAGATCATGTTGAAATTACTGACTTCACAACAGAGGAGCTATATGGAAAAATTAAGAAGGTGATGGGTGACCCAACCTATTATAACAATATCAGAAAAGCATCTAATATATTTAAAGATAGGCCTATGACACCTAGAGAGGTTTCTGTGTATTGGATAGAGCATGTATTGAAGTATGGAGCTGATCATCTTCACTCATATGCTCTTGATATGCCTTGGTATGAGTACCTCATGTTGGACATTGCTGCCTTTTTGTTTGTTCTGTTTTTCGGAACAGTCACAATAGTTTTGATAATTTTAAAATATTTGCATTCAGTATGTTTCCTTAAGAACGATTCCATTAAAATGAAAAAGAATTTGTAAATATTTCATAGTTTTAATGTCTCTATCACAGAACTAAAAGACCTGCGAATATTCTTAAGAGTATTGGTTTGAAGTGAATAGACCCATGGCTACCCAGGGTGTTGTATGAGGCAACCAAAGGGGCATCCTGTTTGGAGTGGGATGCGACTCATGTTGGTGGGAGACAGAATCCTGGAGGTTGAGTGGTAGTGTGATCTTGAGCATTATTCACTGCAACGCACCTCATCTATTCAATTATTTTGTTCAGTACATTTCAGATTATTGAAAGGTTTATGAAATAAAAGAAAATGAGATTTTGACAGTTTTGTTTTAGAATTCATTTGACTATAAAAGAAAAGGTGTTAATTGGAGATTACTGCTTCATCGGGTTAATCATGGGATAAATATGGTTGTTTTGGGGTTTCCCCGGCATTGGGATCTGGAATATCCGATCCTGTGGTGGGTTGGGACCCAGTTGAATGAAATGCATGAATTCATGACAGCACATGGACATATCAAGGTCATTCAGTGTCATTAAGGTATGAATTAAAAACTTGTAAATGCATGAATGATAAACACATACAATAAACAATGACGTTGCAATACCAAATAACAAATTAATGAGTCACAAGTTACGTGTAAACATCATACTAAAAAGTCCTTAAATCATGGTGAACGTGGTGAATGTTAAACTGATAGTTAATGGCGGAGACTGGGATGGATGACGACAATCTCTTCACAGTTGTTAGCATGGCGGTTGCATCTATCAAGGGAGCTTGGGTATTTTATTATATTTTTTATATATGATTTTATAAAAGACCCAAATTATCGCACGGTAATGTCAATACTTGGGGGAGGGGAAAGGTGGGCACCGGTGAAACCCAAGAATTAGGAAGCAACAATAAATTTTAAGAATATACCTTTCTAGTGATATCTTTGCACCGATTCAACATATTAACGAAAGGTTAAGATATGCAAAATCTGGACCAATGCGGTTCTTTTAACATACTTTCCATAATAATCAGTGGGATATTTGTCTTCTTATCGGCGTGTTAAACTCTGTATAAAATAGTCTGCCAATGTTAGTTTTAGAACAAGAATCCATTTTGTATCAATTGGTTGATCCATGCAAAAAAAGGAAGTTAATTTATGATATTCAGATTTAAGTCATTTCTTGCTGTCAGTCCCTACACATCAGATGTTGATACCAACACATCAGCTATTTATCTGTCAGTCCCCAGATACCTACACATCAGCTATTTATCTGTCAGTCCCCAGATACCTACACATCAACTATTTATCTGCCAGTCCCCAGATACCTACACATCAGCTATTTATCTGCCAGTCCCCAGATACCTACACATCAGCTATTTATCTGCCAGTCCCCAGATACCTACACACCAGCTATTTATCTGCCAGTCCCCAGATACCTACACATCAGCTATTTATCTGCCAGTCCCCAGATACCTACACATCAGCTATTTATCTGCCAGTCCCCAGATACCTACACATCAGCTATTTATCTGCCAGTCCCCAGATACCTACACACCAGCTATTTATCTACCAGTCCCCAGATACCTACACATCAGCTATTTATCTGCCAGTCCCCAGATACCTACACACCAGCTATTTATCTGCCAGTCCCCAGATACCTACACACCAGCTATTTATCTGCCAGTCCCCAGATACCTACACACCAGCTATTTATCTGCCAGTCCCCAGATACCTACACACCAGCTATTTATCTGCCAGTCCCCAGATACCTACACACCAGCTATTTATCTGCCAGTCCCCAGATACCTACACATCAGCTATTTATCTGCCAGTCCCCAGATACCTACACATCAGCTATTTATCTGTCCGTCCCCAGATACCTACACATCAACTATTTATCTGCCAGTCCCCAGATACCTACACATCAGCTATTTATCTGCCAGTCCCCAGATACCTACACATCAGCTATTTAGTTTGCTAAAACCACTTTTGATTTTTGATAGAGCCGGAGACGTTTTTATTTTATTTATTATTTTACAAAATGTGTTTGAAGTTTGATCCTGAAAAGTTGGCTTTTATGAATGGTCAGTTGACGAAATCAAACAGAATGATTAATGTTTTTTTCTGGAATATTTGTTCCATGATATTGTTTATTACACACAGCTCATCAAAAACTTTAAAGATTAAAGATTATCAAATATTTTCTCAAGTTTTTCCATTTTGTTTAATATGTGAAAACAAATTACCTCTTGAAGTGAGATCTCAGAATGAACAGTGAACGTGAATACACTTTATAATATACCTTGAAATGATGGTGTCCATCAGAGCAGTTAGTGACATGTCCAAATTTAATGACATCGTTGGTGCTTTCATCCGGAATGAATTGAGTTGATCTCGCGAGAGCTGTCACATCGCGATGGCAGTCATCAAAGGCCACAAACCCCAAAGTGACTCCGGGCAAGATATCAACCCTGGAGTTAATCTGCTCCAGCATGTATATGAATCCCATCAGCGCCTTCACTCTGCTAACATCGTGTAGCCGAGGACCACAGAAATCGCCATCCTGTCCTGGATCATGCATAGGTAATAGGATACCAATGTTTACGTCCCCAATATTGGCATAACACTTCTGCTCTAGTCCAGGAATCTCACCCCCATTGGTCAATATGGCTGCCCAACTCAGCAAAATCAGTTCAGGAAAACCCATTGCCATGTCCCCTATTGTTTAGTTTGATGTTATGCGAATGATACGTCGCTGTATAATGGTGTGTTCAGAAAATAAGGTTGGTCGCTTCTCTGATATTAATTGGGCAATTAAGTATAGGTGTGGTTTGTATACTACTTTGGTAGATCTCACTAATCTGAAATAATTAGATAATTACTATCAACGGCTCCAATAGATACAATATATATATATATATATATATATATATATATATATATATATATATATATATATATATATATATATATATATATATCTCATTATTTTTTAATGACATCAAATTGGGTTAGTTGAAGGCTCAGACGAGGTGAGAATTCATTATCGCGCTACTGATATCTAATTTTATGAGACCAGGTGATAATATAATAAGGTGACAGAAGTTAAACGCCTACGGAGAGGACAGTTGAGGGTGGCTTATTCTTCATATCAGATTTTACATGATTTTAGCATCACCAATATGTTGAGTCGTAATTCATATGTTGAATCAAAAAAATCATTGATTTTTAACATTTTATATACATATATATAAAATCATGTAATAAATAAATAAATATATATATATGCATACGATGTCATTTAAATAAGATTGCATTAATTACTTGCAGACCATTATAAAGTTCAGCAAACCCAAGAATTGAATGTGTATAATGTGACACGTGGGAGTATTCCTTTTTTTACTATGCCATTGTTACCATCTTCTGGCTATTGTCTTGGAGTAATTTTATAATTACTCTGAGGTATTACTATCAGGGAGGTACCTATCATGGGAGAATGGTGACGTATGTTATTAACTTTTTTTATTTCTCACAAAATGCTAGTGTTTACTAGTGGTTTATGGGCCCCGGGCCGTGGCGCAGTTGGTTTGAGCGCCAGCTTATTAGCACCAGTTCCTCTGTGGTAATCCAAAGGTCGTGGGTTCGATCCCGTGCCTTAAGGGGTCAAATCGTTGTCCTTGTAAATCTGTGACCGGGCGGGTTGTCATGACAATTCAGTGAGGCATCACTATATCTGCTACAAGTAGGTCTTATCACGAAAGGAATGAAATAATGTTGAAAGTGATGTAAAACCCCAAACAAGCAAACAATCAAAACTTATGTATCATGGATTATGATGGTGTAAATTTTGTAGAAATCATTGATGATTTGAGGGTAATATATGCCCCCAAATCTTGATTATTCCTGGATATGCAATCTTAAACTGGAGCACTTTTCTGTTCTACCATTGTGCAAAAATCTCTTTAAATTTCCGTTTCAGATGATCATAATATATGTCATTGGTGAGATTGAGTCACATTCTACCTCTGCAAATATACGTTCATTTTGCACATTATCATGCAATTACCATACAGATGAATGGTTGGCTCTTAGAAATGTTCATGCACAATGCCATATCTATACACTTGTACATGTCATTTCAGATGTTCAAAGGTATTTCAGAAAGGAAGATTTTTGAGACTGTCTCAACTGTTTTGTTATAATTTACAACGGAGAAAGCCAAGTTGTGAATTATCTACTAGATTTGTGAGCGGTCATAGAGAAATGTCAAATGACAAGGAAGTCTTAGGTGCACAATGGAATGGGTTGAAATGGTAAAGCTACAACATGTAAAAGGATTAAATGACTGGAGTTTAAAAAAGGGGTTTTGTTGGTCTGTTGTTACTTGCGAGGTGTGTTGATTAAGTCTATTAATAAATTATATCTTGATATTAGAGTGCATTGCCATTCACTGTTACGGTCCAAAAAGAGGCTACGGAATTGAATTTATAGAAAAATAGACAAGTTTTTTTATCGGGTCAGGAAGACCTGGTAAATGCGAGTTAAAAAACCTTCTTTAGGCAATCTACCCATTATAACCTATTGAGGCTGGAAATGACATGAATATTCTACTGACTGGAAAAACTCAAATGACATGAAAATGTATTAAAATATGGTGTTTGAAGTAAATTCCTAAGAACCTAGAACCTCGAATCTAGATATTGACAGATAAAAAGGAATATATGACACATTAGCGCAGATGGCTTGAAAACAATGAAATAAAATGAATGGTTGTGAAAGTATATATCATCATCGTCTAATACCGGAAATTGGAAGAATCGCTGCTACCACATTCAGCATTGTCCCTGCACAGGACGGTTTTACCCGTTCTAACGGTTCGGTTTTAAGAATTGCTGAGGATTAGCTATTGGTCATTTGGAATGACAATTAGAAATACGAGTAATATTGTCATTGATTGCTGTGGGATGGAAATAACTAACTTTCATTTCAACTGAATCGTAAAACTTGAAGTTCGGATTACAAAAGAGCACATGTCTACCAAATGGAACATAATTCATAATGGATATTATATACTTCCAAATTAGTTTTATTGTATATTTTATGCTTTGTAATGAGGGTTTAGAGGAGTACAGGATACTTAAGGTGTGCATAGATATCTAACATTGGTAAATAAACCTTTATTTACATCACATTATAGAACACAATAAATATATTCTCCTATATACAGATCTGAGAATGTCGATCATAGTGAGCAATCTTAAGATGGAATGTTTCTGCAACTTTTATTAACTAGGAATATTAACCATCCTATGTACTGTCACACTTTCCAATATGAAGCAAGCTCATTAATGCACCAGTTTTTTTAGTCTAATTCAATCCGGCATCGATTAAATTTACAATATTTTACCAGTAGACACAAAGGGAATAGTTCAGCAAACATAATATGTGAAATTATAACTATTTGAAAACCTATTACTTAAAGTGTGACATGTACATGCTGTATACAGTTGCACAAAATCATTAAACCCTAATTATCACAAAATTAAATAAGATAATTACCTAATACGTTACGTTTAGATGTCATACTCGATTCGGTATAAGACTTCTAAAAACCCGATTTAAATTATATAAGCAAACCTTAATTGAGGTTTTTGTCAATGTCCATACAAAGTTATCTATGTAAATGTATTGTTTTAAGTATGAAATTAGTTTATAGAATTGTTATGGACATCATAATTCTAAAAGTAGAACACCTGAAACAAAGGCGGGGATGCTTCTGCCAAATTATACTTCAGCGCCACCTATTTTTTATAGTAAGGTTATATTTTGCATGTATTGGTTTGTTTCCCTGATAAATAAAGACAAATTTTAAATGTAAATATGCAATTATTGTTGGCAATTCCAACATTTACCCATTGATTTTTTAATATCAAACATAATATTCCTCTCACAGAACCAATTTTACCCTTTTAATGTACCAAAAACATCCCAATATAGATACCGTAATATCATGGACTCAGTGCTTTTATGCAGTGCTTTATATTTAATGGCTAGAGCACGATAAAGTTTACATTATACAGTTCATTCCAATTATGAACAATGAGTTTGTGTTTGTTTACAAAATACATTATTGTGACATTACATTGATTACTATTACGTGAAATTCGATATTCGATATTTATTATTCAATTTGTCTATATTATATTCTGCATTTCCTGAGGTAGGAAAAGAATCAAACGTTATAAGTTATTATAAAATAAACGCAATTTTGAAATTTCCACAGGATTTCAAAACTTTGCAGCATCTTATTTTGATCCGGCCAATATTACGGTATCCAGACATGCAATATAAGGTCAGCGAATTTAAGAGACATACATTATTTTTTTTAAACAATAAACCTCATCAGAACAAGCCACGGAGATAAGGCGTGGAGACGCAGGATAGAGGGTCACGTGACCCTTCTCTGGTAGGGTATTGCACGAATGCCCAGTCTGATTGACTAGTGGTGAACTGTTTGTCTTGTCACCGGGTTCACACTGGTCCACGCTGATTATTGTGTCTTTTTTATGTTCATAAGACACAGTTTGCACTCAACATTAATAACTGGTGTTTTCAAACTGCTACTCTTGGCTGAGTTGGACTTTTCTTAAAGCCATGTATAACCTTTGACCTCAACGTCCAGTGCTTGTTGATGTTTCTCGTTTTTATACCATGTGTGAGCCATATTGAGATCAACATTATGGTGAATTACCACTATTTCTTTCTGTAAAAATACACACGTTTGTCTTACTATCTTCATTAATCTTTAAGCATTTCCATCTCTGAAAACAAATAATAAATATCATAATATTTTTAGATTCAGTTCACTTTGGTCTTCAGGTGCTGTCCTCTGGTGTGAGAACACGTTTTAACTGGCAGTGAGTTCCTTGTTGACCTCCCATGCCGCGGCCATGACAGCGGCCCACGTCTCCTCCCCGGCGGGTACTAGTTCCCCCTGCTCTATGAGGAATCCCCGCTTCATGCCCCTCAACTCCGGGGCATAAGAGTATTTCACATGAGCTGCTCCCTTCGCCCAGTCCATAGCCGTACCTCCTATCGTATCTGTAGCATTATAAAATCGTTTGTATTTATTCTATGTAAAAACGTTAAATATAATCAATCTGGTTGTAATTATAATCTGTAACATAAAATCTCATTGTATGCTGAAAAAGTTTAATCACTTTGTATGCAGAAAAATATAAAAATGACCATAATATCCTGTAATATATAACATAAGATATTTTTTTGTTTTTGTAATATAGTATACTCTTATCGTATTTACAAAAATATATATTGTATATATTATTGCAATCTATAACATGATAAAATCATGCTATATATTCAACTAATTTTATCGTAGAAAATAAATTGTACAGCATTGCAAAATTGTCCACAGCAAAGATAAACTGGAGAAATATATTGAGTGAACTCACGTAGAAGAGTGGCTGGCGAGCCGACCAGGAAGCTGGAGAGTCCATGCTTAGCCTTGAGAGCCTCAACAGCTTTATGAGCTACTCGACTCTGAAATAATAAAGATAATAAAGATATTAAAGAGATGCAACGCCCACAAATACAAATCTCACACTATAGTGTGTTTGTTTATTTGTTTGTTTATTTGTTTGTTTGTTTGATTGTTTGGGGTTTTACAACACTTTCAACATTATTTCAGTCATTTCGTGAAGGGACCTACTTGTAGCAGATATATATAGTGCTGCCTCATTGAATTGCCATGTCGCAGGTCCTTGACTTGATAGAATTTTTTGTGCACTTTTTTAGAACTTCCGGTATGTTGTTTTCAATGAGGCAAGATGGCGACCTACAATTGGCTTGTAACCAGTGTTAGATTGAGTTTTCTCTCTCCTCCTTTCTTTGTGGTATGCATCAGAGAAAAGGGATCATGCAGGACAATAATGGTCAGTGGGTACGCCCTGGGAGTCAGAATGTGCAAATGTCTAAAATGTCACTCAAAATATTTTCAAAGTGTAAGACTGATCATTCAGGTGAAAGCTTCTGGTGGTGTCACCCCTGAGTTTGACTTACCACATCTCAGGTATCACTGGGGACCGTGGAGGTCTCGCCCCTGAGTTTGACTTACCACATCTGAGTTATCACTGGGGACCGTGGAGGTGTCGCCCCTGAGTTTGACTTACCACATCAGAGTTATCACTGGGGACCGTGGAGGTGTTGCCCCTGAGTTTGACTTACCACATCTGAGTTATCACTGGGGACCGTGGAGGTGTCGCCCCTGAGGTTGACTTACCACATCAGAGTTATCACTGGGGACCGTGGAGGTGTCGCCCCTGAGTTTGACTTACCACATCAGAGTTATCACTGGGGACCGTAGAGGTGTCGCCCCCAAGTTTGACTTACCACATCAGAGTTATCACTGGGGACCGTGGAGGTGTCGCCCCTGAGTTTGACTTACCACATCAGAGTTATCACTGGGGACCGTGGAGGTGTAGCCCCAGGGCATCAGCCACATCTGCACGTAAGAGTGGAAGCTGAAGAACAGCTTGAACTTGCGGGGACGGAGCTCGAAGAAGTTTCGGATGGCGGCGGTCTCGGGCTCGGAGAACGGGGCGGTGCCGATGTAGCTGTGCGCGCACGGTCTGGCACTTCCACACCTGTACCGACGACCCTGATCACAGTCTAAAAACATCAACAATGTCTTTTTTTATACGATCACCATATAAGTTGTTTTTAGGATGGTGAATTTGTGTGCCATAAAAAGCGATGATAAAATATCATTTATTGCTTTCAGCTTAGTTTTGGAAAAGGAGGTGGTTGATATTTATATATCTAATCTGGCTAGGAAGACCTCACTTACTGTTCCAGTGGTAACCGAAGTTTCTGTTCAGGTCAACCCCAGTACACCTTCCGGTGGAGTCGGGCCTCATGCTTTTGCGCCAAAGTCTATTCTGTAAGAAAATGCTTCATGTCAGTGATATATTTTGGTGAACCTTATCCAAACACAAATCAAAAATTGATTCCTTTTTACCTGAAAAAAATAATCAGTTACATAAATATGTTACATATATATTTTTTTAATATTGTTTAAATTATGATATCAACAGAGGCACATCGCCATCTAAAGATTGTCTCAACCTGATAAATATCTCAAGCGATTTATAAGCTTATGGGTTGATCTTACTTTAAATCCCATTCAAACAGCTAAAAACCATTTTAATAGCTTACATGCGTATGCGTGAATTCATAGCCGTCTGGGTTGACGACTGGCAGGATGAACCAGTCATACGTCTCCACGAGGGAAGTAATGTTGCCATCGTGCCCATACTCACGTACCAACTGTAACAAGTTATATGGACATGACCCGTGTGAACAGCTACAATATGACTTCTTAAGGGAAATTATAGTAAAGATTGTTACCAAAAACCAGATCACCAATGAAAATCAATGTGTATATATGTATATATCATTTGCATTAATGAAATGTGTGGATATACATACATATTTATGTGTATATATATATATGTGTGTATATATATATGTGTGTATATATATATATATATATATATATATATATATATATATATATATATATATATATATATATATATGTGTGTATATATATATGTGTGTATATATATATATATATATATATATATATATATATATATATATATATATATATATATATATATATATATATATATATATATATATATATATATATATATATATATATATATATATATATATAAACATAAAATCATTCTCCAATAGGACATAAACAACCAGTGCCCGGTGATATAAGATGCCAAAGAATGATGTAAAATGAGTGCAAACTCTATTTCTAATTTACCATTGATAGGCTTTAGTTAACAATACCTGATCAATGATGAAGATAGCCACGGTGGGCGTGACCCATTCTCTTCCATGGATTCCTGAGTCAATCCATATGCCAGGTTTCTCGCTTCCGTCTGCCTTTGGTTTGCCAATCTGGAGTGTTATGGAAACAACAATGACCGTGAATAACTACTGAATGTATATTGGATCACATACTTGTTCCAGCTGAATATTAGTTAAGAATTAAGGTATTATATCCTGTTGCTAAATTCCTCTAATATTATTCAAACTAATATGGTATTTCTTACTTTGATAACTTTCATTTCCCTCCTCTGGTAGGATCTACCGATCTGAATGACGGAGACAATGTCAGGTTTAGCACTTTGAGCTAGGTCTAGCCAGGCATTGATCTGCAAAATGTAATGAACATAAGCCATCTTTCTCTAAAGCAACCTTAGTTAAACTCAAATGGGCCCCATTAATTCAGTGGCAGATAGAGTTTTGGGATTTAGGGTTTCTCTCTCTCTCTCTTAGGGTGTACAATTAAAATGTGGTCTATTCACAAGAAATGGTGTATTAATGCTGATCTTACATTGCCGTGCCTGGGGAATGTACCAACGAGGTGGGTCCAGTAGAAGTCATGGTTTTGTTCTGGATGTGACTGGGTTCTTGGAGTCCCAGGCAGCAAGCGATTGGTCTGCAGTATCAGACGATCAGACTGCAATCGGGCCGCCACCGGACGTGGGGCTTCTTGCGTTTCCGGGCCTGACGTCACTGTACCTGGGGCGCCCTCTGTCACTGCAGCTGCCCCTTGGGTCTGCGTTTCTTGTGTCGCAGCGTCTCGACGGTGTCGCTCCCTGTGACCGTGCCTCGTTCTGGGCGGAGATCGCCCTCGTCTGCGTCGTTCTGCTGGCTGTGGCTCCTGGTCTCCCATCATTAGATTCATGTTGTCAATAGGATCATGGTCGTCCAAATGAAATCTGGAAAATCCAGAAGGGCTCCTCCTACTTTCCGCTTCCAAGTCAATCAGGCTAAAACATTAAATTAACAGTCTGAATGACATCAAATACTATTGAAATCCATTGAAAATATTCTGAACGTACATGAGTAATCAAATTTTCATTTTAAACGAAAGCAGTTCTATATATAAACAATGTCATTCAAGGTGCACAGCTAACATTTTTGATTATTTTATCAACTTAATTGAAGCACAACAAGCTTGTAGTTTTCTCTTAGGCCAAATAAAATAATATCTTTAGTCAGGTATCCCAACCGACCCTCCCTCAACCTCCCCCTCCTGACCCTAAGCATTTTTTTATTTCCTAATTTGCCTGGTTGTTTTGGGGTTTTTTTCTCACTAAGACGAAGTAGCTCAAATGGAAACGTAATCTATTTTAATTGAATCCATTCCAGTATAAGCTAGTGGTAAATACAGGTTGGTACTTATCGAGGAGACACTGCATGTCCTCCTGAAATCCCTACCCACCTTGGCTATTTACAGGCATGTCACCCGAAACCAAGATATTATTTCATTTAGCCTTAATATTTTTTAAATAGGTTTTTTTAAATGCGTGATGCATATATGCCTACCGTTGTACGTCATTGACCTCCACCTCATATCTGACCCCCAGGTTGTCCATGATGACCTTGAACTTCTCCTGGATATGTGGAGGTACCCGGATCTCCATGGAACGATCCACAGGGTACTCTGACCACAGGTCCAACTGCCAACATACCAGTAATTGATTAAAAAAAACACACATCGACCTGAGCTCTATGAAAATGAACATCACAATAGGTTGTATTTGGTTATTTCTGTCATATTTTTCTAATATGTCTTCTGATCAGTTTCGCTGCTGTTCTTTTTTATGGCAAAGAATGATAGTCTGACAAGAAAATGAAATGTTTGTACCTCCATGGAAGGTTCGTCCACCATTTTTGCTAGCTTTTCCCTGGAAAGCGATGAACGTGGATATACCCGTAATACCTGGTGCCTGAAACAAAAACCACGGTCACATTTATTTAATATTTCAGGGAAAACATGATAACATCCAAATATATAATAATTAGTTGAGTTGGAGCGCTGAAAATGGCGCCTATGAACCTATATAGAATGCATAGAAAGATATATTATCTGAATTAATTTTCAAATAAAACGTCCTTTAACACATTTCATTTATCAACAATGAAGATGGTTGTTTAAATGAGTGATAATTATAATGATGATAATGGTAATAACAATAATATTACACAAGATGATAGCATAATGGCTTGTTGACATCTAATATTTTCTGGACAAATATAGTTTAATTTCAATCTATAAAATACATGGATATTTTAGGAAAGCTCAACAGAAAAGCCTCCAAGATGAGTAGATCATGACTTCTTATTCTTATTATTTTACGTTTTTTTTAAGAATATTTGATTGTATATGATATTGATGGACGCATGACATAATTATTATCAATTACATAATGAATTTGATTGATAGTTAGTCTGATGTCATTCCTTCAATAAATTATGTAAATGAGTTGAGTACTTGAGTGGCTCACAAGTAAAATTTCACTGCACTTGTTAACAATGTTTGCACTGCTTTGCTATGGTTACAGAGTTGATGGCAAACCCCAACTCGTTGGTTCTGGGAGAAGGACATCAAAAGTCTGAAGGACTCTTGAGAGATTCCCACAGAGCTGACTTGAGAATTATGTGAGCCATGTTCTTGCCGCAATCTCTAAAGGGACTAACACTTAATGCTGTGTGTGTCAGGTAACTCAATTTTGTCCCCAATATCTGCTCATATATTTCAGACGTTACTTTATTCTGTACCAAATCAGACATTGTTCTTTTTTTCTCCTCAATAATATGGAACACATTGTTATACACAAGTTAATAGTGTGTGAACATCACAACCAATATCTGGCATTATGTATTATTTTCGATTACAGCGATTACAATTCATAAAAATGTTTTGATAGCAAAGCCAACAGCGAGAAAAGATTTTTTTTGCTTTTTTGATTCTTCATCCACAAAATATTTAACGGAATACTGCATTCTAATCTTGATGTCTTTTCATTGTTGCCGCAAAATGTCAGAAATTAATGTATATCTGTTTTATTCACAATGAAAATCTGTAGTTTTCTAAAAATAATTAATAACTTGTGGATCTTTCTTTCACCTAAAGAAATACTATTGTTTCCATTAGCTTTTTTAAGTATAACATTATGGAATGAATCATTAGGAAGAATATGATAAATTAAATAGGTTGTTTTTTAAGTTCAAAATGGATATTTGTGCGTGAATGAAAAATTATAAAAAGTTCATTGTACACATCAAAGTAATGTGCTCAAAGTTGGTTTTATGCTTCGAACTTACAAAATGATATAACAATGGTTCTCTTGATTGCATTCAGTAGTTGTCACAATATAATAACAGATGTGTTTTTTTATTTTCAGTCATGTCTTAATTTTCTGCAGTTTATTTTCCTAAAGAGAGTAGCTACTGGTTGAGGCCGAGGTTTGTATTATCATGTTTTTTGACAATACCAAAGAAAGATCCCCAGTCACTCTTTGACAGGAGTGGGGAATTTATACCAAACGACAGGCTTCTATCGGACCTTATATTCCCGAAGTACTGAAAAGTTCCTTGATTCAAACAAACTAACAAAATGTTATGATGCAATTTTGTGGCTTTCCTAATTATCTCAACCACTTCGATTGGCTCTCAAAACCATATCCGCGAAATGCTTAATTGTCCAATTCAACATTTGGTTTAATCATTCATCCATATTTCAATATCTTTCTATTTCAAAAACTTTCCCATGATTTATTTGGTGTTAGTAAATATTGTTTTCATAAAAGCATATAAGTTAGGTCACATAGGTTCACATTATCAGCGAAAAACGCTTGTTTGTGCAAACCGTTAGTGTGTGAAAATCACAAGTGTTGATGGAATTGTTTCAACGTATACGCTTGAAATGTTGCAATCCAATCGAATTGATATGAAACATTTGACTTGGAATTTGACAAACATGTCTGGTGTACTGGTACATATACTTGAGAGTGTCAGACGGGACCTCCACTGGTCCCACTGGGCATGTGTCACTCCTCAGAATATGTCCCACTCTCCAAGTAAACACCAATGTCGTGACAGGCTTGGGGAGCTTGACAATATATCAGCCATTGGTATGATGTTATCTATATGATCTAAATGATTTACCATAACAGCCCCTGGTTCCTTTTTGCCTCCAGGTATATCTACACTTTATGAACTTAAAAGGTTTTTTCTGCACATGGTCAATTCCTTTTTCGATCTCAAAAGTTTCATATTTATTACTGTCCTATTAATGTATATATGATCAAATGTTCATTACCAATACTTATTAAAAATAAATTTAAGTTACTTTTCTTTTATTAAGAAACAGGTAAATTTCTGACATATTTGATTTTCCATGTGGATTCACAGATGTGCATTTTCTCGGGGTGTAAGTTTCCCCTGGTCTTGTGGTCAGGGGTCAGCCACAGTTTAATGAAAAGATGTCTGTCGGTCCCCTGGAGCACAAGAATGTGGATTGACTTGTCAAATGTCAGTCACACATTAACCTCAGAAACAGACTTCACCACGTTTATATTTCACTGAAATCTATTCCTGTTAAACTGTTTCCATAGTTTCTATAGTTTTTTTCCCTCAAAAATATACATGAACACTTTATTGGTCAAATATGTCAAAGACAACACATGTCTTTCTGTGTAATTTATGTTTTAAATCATCATCTTTGAAAAGTGATAATATCTACTTGATTTAGATACGTTGTGCTGAGGTGAATTATCTAAAATGCTTAACATGTCAATACTTCATGGATCACGTGATCACTAAGGCGGCTGCACTTCCGGTCTGGATATCGGGAAATACAGCGAGATAGATGCTTTCGCTGCTCCATTTTTGATGGTAAGCCATTTTGCACGACACCTGAGAAATGCTGATTTCTGCAGAAAACGGACTCATCAATATTTACTTTGCCTCCCCACACACCCACGTTAAGAAATGTCCCACTTCCGAGGGGTTGAGTGCAGTCAGTACAGTTACAATTGCTTCAGCTCTGAGGTGGTCAGGGAGAAAATGCCGAGAATGTCCTCATGTTTTGACAGTAAAGTTTTCAAGCAACATGCATTGCGATTTTATGACGGGAATCGGAGATTTCCGGGAAGCCTAGCGCAATGGGTAATGGTTATTTAGTGGGAGGGGATGTAGCAGGGATTAGGGGAGGTGTCTGGGGTCAGGAGAGGCCCTGCAGATAGAGTCGGATATAGGTTGATGGAGTGAGACTTCGGTATGTATAACATGTATAACTGTGTTCACAGCTCACACTTTTAAGAAGTGCTATCAGCTCCGACTATCACATACCTGTTCTCCAAGGCCGCATATCTAATATATTCGCTAAAAATCACGGGTAAACAAGAGAAAAACAAGTGTTTCTATTCTCTGCGGCATAGACTGCATACCACGCCCTAATTTATGATCATCATAATTATATGCAAGGGCTTTTTAAAGTAATTTTCTATTTTAGTCTTGAATGAAGAAAGAATTTGTTGATGTGTATGGGTATGAATGGAATAAAGCAACCAAGCACATTCCATAGTGGGGATCTCCAGTCAGAGCCCATTCACACTCCAGCCAGCGGATCCATTGATACTTGCGTCCGATTTCACTGACCATTTCAACCCTGTTAACTATTCGAGATGCAGGAAACCCGCGTCACTTAACACAGGGGGTTGGATTAACGTCGCTAATCCGTTAATTCTGTGCGATGATCTCGCAGCAGCGTGTTAGCAGCGAGGCCTGACAGGTGTCTTATCAGTACGTCGGAGGACCTCAGGAATGCCATGGTATGCTGCTCAGCGGGTAGGGTAGGGTGGTAGAGAAGGACCTCTCTCAGGAGGGAGCAACCACCGCTCTCTACCGCTCTCAGCCACTCTCCCCTCCCGGGAATGCCACCATTCTAATACACTCGGACCTTAGCGTAGTACTCTAAGCCTGGACGTGAATGATAGATCATGACAAACTGGACAAACCTGTATATACTCATCACAAATTTATGAATTGACATTTATGATTTTTTTTTGGTTTTTTAAAACTTTTTCAGTATCAAACGCTTGATAGTTTTTTTTAAATATAAGAGTGAACAAACACCTTTCTTTGCCTCTTCATACGTGTAAGCATAACGATCTCAGAAAATATAAGAACCGAATTATTTATACATATATATTTGCATGACAACTACTTTACAAGGCATTTTGCGTTAAAAAATATCAACTCTGAGTGGGTGGAATAAGACCTCGTTTCAGACTCTTCATTAACTTTTTTTGCACGATTACATACGTCCATTCTGTCGCAAACACTGAATTCGTTGAAGGTTCCACCTCATGGGAACATAAACTGCACTACAGAATTCGGTAAATTGGCGATGATGCAGAAAAGAGTGCGCATTGTCGGTAATTTTCATCGCGCGGAATGGTACCGCAGTGAGCTGTATAGTGTTTATTTGTGATGAGAAGTGGGTGGAAATGGTCAGATCCAAGTAGCAATTATGCAACTCGCCACAGTAATTTGTCTTCATCTTCAAGTGATTCGCCTTGCCTAAATCATAATAGATTCGTGTGGCGATCGGTTGACCTCCGCTCACATAATGTTGCTCAATCCATTTGCGTTTACGCTGTTCCGATGTGTCAGTCGCACTGTTATGATTCCATGAATTGCATAACGAATCACGCGGCATTTCAGTCTAATCCTTGAATTTATTTTGTGACCAAACATCTCTGACCGCCCGAAGACTTGGATTAGGGATTAGTGGGAAGAGGCTAAGCAAAACAGGGCACTTCCGGAGCGCCTCTCCCAAAGGGGAAATGTGC
Source organism: Amphiduros pacificus (assembly GCA_949316495.1). Lineage (NCBI taxonomy): Eukaryota > Metazoa > Annelida > Polychaeta > Phyllodocida > Hesionidae > Amphiduros > Amphiduros pacificus. The sequence continues at coordinate 37,599,411 of OX439001.1, read as the reverse complement.
GTTGTAAATTGGAGTTTAAAAAACCTGACAGGTATTAATATTATTCTTTATGGCTGTTTTTAATTTCTGGGAAACTGTTCCCTCCCAATTTCAGATGATTTAGTTGAATTGGAGTAGTTTATTTATCGTTTTATTATTACATCGATTCTATCTTAAATTGAAATGTTTCGAAATCTTGATTATCAAAAGTTGCTTAATTAAAATAAAGCTCTTTCTCGCATTTATTTAGTCCCGCACCTGTGATTTCGTAGATAAAATGTTCTCGTGACCTGCAAAATGTTGCAATAATGTTAAAAAGTCCATCCAAAAACAGATATACGCGCTTCTCTAATTGATTATTCAAACAATAACCATTGTCCCATTGTTCACTTTTTTCAAAACCCACGTGTGGGTTTGCTACAATTGCAATGAATATGTAAAATCATATTATATTATCAACAATGGCAGTATCTCATTTCCCCCAAACTTTTATTGCTGAGAGATTTTTCACCCTTATATTGTTTCCATTCCGTCATACAATACTTCATCACTTCTGTATCAGAAATTCCGTTCACTTCCAGGCACAGAATGTGACAATAAATCTTGTAGTGTTATTTGGCTTTTTACTCCCACGCTTGCAACACGCCCATTGAACAGCAGTTATTTCAATCCTTTTAGTCATGAACACTACTGCCGAAATAGGATATGAAAAATCAGATGATCATTCCATGAGTGGATATCAGCTTACGCGGAGCATGTCCAAATAGTTTAGTCCTTATTGACTCTATCAGGCCATGCAATGGTTTTATCTAAAGATTTATATTTGTGTGATTTTATATCGGATTGAACAACAACGAAATAGTTTGATATTTTAGTAGAATGTCCTGTTATTTGCTATACATTGATCGCCGTTTCACCGAATTTGGAAGTTTTAGTGTTCAAATTCAATTATACTATTTAAAATCAATTAAACTAAATTGAAGCTTTCAGAATTGACCTTTACTGCTGTCATTTTAATGTAAAATGTTTGGCAAAATAAGAAACAATAATCTTTACATCTCTTATGCGAATGTAGTCAGTTTGGTTTATTGTGTAAAAACCCAATTTCAGAGAGGTAGTCTGTCCTGAAATTAATCGAGTTTATATGTTTATTCCAGAAATATAAATTGAGAAAGACGAAAGAAACAATATGTTTCTTTAAGAATCTTAAAATAATCATTTTAACCCGTAAAAACTAATATATTAGGACAATTTAGTATCTCATTATAATCAAACGTCGGATCCCTAAAAATAACAACCTTCAAACAATATTTTCTCTTTTTTCTCTGATAAGAAACTTAAACTTTTGATTAAATTCATTATAAATTGAAACCGCGAGGAACACACAAATGTATTTTTGTAGTTTTGTAGTTGCTAATTTCCAAATTATACTTTTTGTTATTTTGTAGTCCCATAACTTATATCACCGGTGTGCCTTTATTTTATCCATCATTTTAAATAAATGTCCACAATTTCTTTTCAGGAAAATGCAAATTACCAGGCGTCTATACCTTTTAACACTTTTGAACCTTTTTAAATAGATAACATCGCCTTTTAAAAGACATGTTCACCATATCTATCAAAAATAAAAAATAAAGCCTTTTTTAACTTCAGGACCATGTATCAATGATAAATAGAATAACGCCTTTTTTAAAGATAAATACCATGTAACAATGATTAATAGAATAAAAAAAGCACTCACCCAGTGTAGTCAACCATGGCATGACAGAGATGCATGATGACCATGAAGAGAAAACAGATAAGATTCCCAGAGACATTTTTCCACATACTTGTTACGGAGCACCTCATGCTCTGACAGTAAGATAAATGCTGTCCCCTGAACCGTGGGTCCCTTCTTCTTTCTATGATTTGCCCTCAACCTACGTATGTCTCACGTCATTTTGGTATTCATTAGAATTAACTACTTTTTCTTCTGTGAGTTATGTGTTTCCAATGTAACTTTTCACCTAAAAAGCGCCATGTTTCTTTACCAGTCTACACATCTCGGCATGTTTCCCCCATAGTGCGCCAGCATGAATGGACATCCTCTGTCATCACGACTTCTGATTGGCCCATACAACTCATTAGTATGTCCGGAAGTGCCCGCTCTTATTTTCACGGGGAGGACAAGGCCACAGCGTTCCCGTGCTTTCTTGTTTGGAATGAAATCAAGGAATTTTAGGAATGGCTGGAATTGGTGATGCTAATGCGTTGATTTGAAACATACATTAATACTATGTTTAAAGTTAGGTATTGTAATAACAGGTCTTAATCATGTCAGATCCAAAAAGGTAAATGTTGTTATTATCATTATTGTTATGGTTCTTTAATATATTTTCTTCACATTATTCATTTATATCGTTCCTATATATTCATGATTATGAACTAATAAAACTAATAAATTGACATGAGCATGTAAAATGGAATCTGCTTCCTCACACCAAAATTCAAGAATCGTTTTATCACGTCTATGTGATAATGCAATAGAAGGTCCCCAGTTAGTATTCGAGTAGGGCATTGAGTTCCGGTGACCGGCTGAACTGATATAGCTTAGATTGTACTGAAAAGTCTTAATACCACCAAACAATAAAAAAACTACCTTGAAGACTATCAGCGTGTTTTCATGTCATTGGGAACAGTGGTGGGATACCTTGTCGCTCATTAATATCATTCCGAGTTATTAATTGTGTTTGATCATGATCTTAAATAGAGCTTCAAGATTATTGCCAATATCAACAAAACTACAGAATAAAGCATTTTGTATATCATTAAATTATTTCCGACTTCTTATTAAAGATTCCCTCTATCTTTGCGTTCTTCTTGAAATAAGGTGATGAAGCCATGTCATATGCAAGATTCAGATTTATAACGGCGGGTAATGTTATATTCATGATTATAGTCTTGATGTTGATCAGCTCTGACACCGAACAGTGCCCTAACGTTAACCCTAGATTATACACTGATTCAACATGATCCAGCCGGGAGCACCAACCCCAAACCTTGCGGGGGTATACCCTCTTGGTTGGGCAGATCCAAAATATCGGGTATACCGGAAATGATTATGTATCCCTATCCCCTATTGCAAATCAGCAAAGTGAATAATCTGTTTATCTCTCATTTAGAGTAATTATATAGCATAGACATTCATAATCCTCACTTTATTTATTACTTGCAAAATCAGGCCCAGGTTTATATTATAGTCGCCCGCCATTCTGCTATCAAATTGGCTCCTTTTACCAGAAGATATGCCCTAAAATGACCTAATAGAAATAAATTCAGATAAGAATACTAATAAAGCATATGGATATCCGATGAAACCAATGATGTATCCAGAAATCTGATTAAATCAACGACACATTCTTGATTTTCATAAAATCAATAATGTGTCCAGGAATCTGATTAAGTCAATGACACACATTCAGGATTCTTATCAAATCAATGATGTGTACGGGAATCTGATAAAATCAATGACACATCCAGGAATCTGATTAAATCAAAGTTACGTCCAGGAATGCTACATTCAGGCATGTGACGAACACCAATGATACAGCCAGACATTGGATCAAATAAATAACACTCCGCACATCAGAACGAATCAATAATTCATTTACAAGTGCTGAAAACCAATGATAAAACTCATGATGAGGTATAAACCACATTCTGTTATTCTGTTTGTGACCAAACATCCTGCACAATAAGACGTAACTGTAGATTATCAGCAGCTTTAACTGTATTTTCCACAGGACTTAATATAATAGTATATATATATATATACCTATAGTAACAATCCAACCATTTTATTACAACAAAATACACCCTGGTAGTAACGGAAGTTTGAACTTTCACCTTGTCAAAGGTCTTGTATTAGATTACAAGTAAAAATATTCTCATTTCTTATCATCTCAATCCTGATTACTTCATTTATACTCCACAATACTTGCCATTTTACCAGAAACAACGAGAGGAATATATATTATCAAAAATAACACATAAATAGTTAATAGTACGATGGAGATAACACAATCTTGGGTATCGCTGCCCTAAAGACTGTTTGTCTTGTGTAATAAGTTTTGTGCAATTAGTTGTGTATTATTACCTGTCAAAAACATCCCAACAGCAAAGGAAACATGAAATACAAAGGAACGAAAAGTGGGCATTGGAAAGTATCCTTATTGAAAGGTGCAATTATAATTAATATTATCAAAGCTCTTTATTAAAATGTGTTTTTATTAAAGTTATGCAGAACATTGATGTGTAGAAAAAGTAAAATGTGCTATTTTGATATTTGATGAAACAAATCCAGTTACCTGTAATAATTGTCTTTTGAACGTTGCCTGTGGTTGCTACAAGTTTGAAAGTTGGCTATTGTTGTTGTCTTTTGAAAGTTGCAAGTAGTTGCTATTAATTTGAAAGTTGCCTACAGTTGCTGTCCTTTGAAACATATCTATAATTTCTCTTGCACGGCAATTGCACAAAAGGAATGAGATATTTAGCCATATTTCCGATGAATGAATATCATGCAGTATTTTAAAATTTTAGGATATGTTAAATCTTGTACTGTCACTTTAATTATCTCTATAAAATCGACGGAGAAATAGTATTAATCATCATATTATATACATAAAGTGTAATAATCAAGAATGAACTTAATTGACACAGTGTTACTTTATATGTCCAATAGGGGCATGGTGACATTTTGGCAAATAGGTAACAAGTATCAGGTGATCAACCATGGTAATGACTTCCTGACAAATACAGTAACATGATCGTCTCCCAAGGGGGTATAGGTCGTGTACATGTATCCTACATTCCGAGAGGTCATAACACGCAATACAAAGGGAAGCTGGGAACGACCCATGATTAACTTTAAAACTGTAGCGACCTTCTCTCTGAGTCTTGTCTTCATTAAACTTTTGCAACTGTAAGATGGTTACTCATAAATAACGCCTAAATATAATAATCATGTTATGTTTAGACGCCATTTATAATGCATGTTGGGAAGGGCTGAAATTACTACCTAACATGAGTTGGTGAGATGACATTGTCAATATATACATATATATATATATATATATATATATATATATATATATATATATATATATATATATATATATATATATATATATATATATATACTGCAAGAGGCAGGCGCGATGAAGAGGGCTTCATGATAACAAGTGTGCAGAGAGAGAGGGAGAGGGAGTGAGAGAGAGGAGGTAGGGTGAACGTTCCACGCATTGAGCAGATAACTGAGCATAACTGAGCAGGACATCTCAGATACCTGCCAGTTAACTATATCACTCAGCTGCCACCAGATGGACCAGCCGGCATTCTACCCAGCATTCCCTCCCAACCTCAGCTAATTGCCCACCATCTATCTCACCACATCATTCTGAACATCAGTTTGCGTTGTTAACATATAACATAACAACCGCTAACAGGACTAGTGAAGTTGTTGTGAAGTTGAATACATTTTAGATATGTCAATGGTTTTAGGTTATTCTAATCTAAAAGTACCCTTAGCGTCTATGTTTTAAATTACCATAGTTGAGTATTCTATAATGACACTGTAAGAGGGTCGTATAAGCTTCTTATAATCCTTAATCTTTGACAAATGAGGAAGCTCACGACAATCTTAGTATTGTAAAGCCAAATCTTATTTAGCGATGCTCTATGTTCAATGTCGCAGCTTTAGAGATAGCAATAAGACAAAAGACGCTATCCAACTCGCATAGCACTGCTTCCGGTTGTCTCCTCAAAGCGCGGAACTCTCGCGTGACTGACGGCTTTTCATTGGCGTTTTCTGCTGGTTTACGTGATTTCGTAGATTTGTCAGCTCTATGTGTAATTCTTGTTCTATTATGTTTCATTTTTAGCCACTCACTGGCCACTCTTCTGATTCAGATATGGCAAGCCCCAATCTCAACACTCTCATGGAAAGTGTCGTTATTGATTCCAGCACAGACAGGTATTCACAACTGTATGAGTTCAGGGAAAATTGTACAACCATAAAACAAAAAATACGTTTTGAAGAATGCCTCGTGTCCATTTTAACTTGTAAACTGCATTTTCATGTACGTCAGGATACTGAAGAATTGTCAGATTGACTTGATGCTGCTTTTTGTTTGTCTCTGTGATAATAATGGAAGTTCGGATGAGATTAACATAATCCTCAAGACAGCCACACAAATAAGCAAAGACACGTGTGTGCTTGTTTAGAAAATGTTTACTCACTTCACATCTTCATTGAGGTCTTTTGAGGTAGATGTTAATCCAAGCACGATAAATTCAGCTACTCTGTAACATCCTGCAGATGTTAAGAACAGTCATTTGTATAAAGGACACGTCTCATGTGGTTCTGAAAAGCCAACTGGACCTCAATCATTTATTAACCATCAGAATATTTGTTTTATTTCATTGATTAATATCATATTTTTTTAAAATATCAAATAATTTCACATTGTCAAAGCACAAAAATAGTGAGACTGAAAATAGTATATTAAGTATATTTTCTGGTGATGTAGCAATGGCTTCTATAGCTTTCCACACATCATTTAAATTACGATAATGACTGGGAATCACCTCAGGTAAGTTGTAAGCCAGGCAGGTCCTCCTACACCCAACCCCATTACTGCTAGAATGTGAAAACCCATTCTATTCCATACCGGAGGGGTAGCGCTATGCTTTTTTTTAATGTTTCAAATGTATGATTAGGCTTGAACAGCCACCACTGTCATCCATCAAAGGGGAAAAACGCAACCCCACTGTTGACAAATGGGTATCCATTATCTCCATTGGAGAAAAAATCGCAAATGCCTGTTGAGAGGTCTGTTGATGATTACCCCCAAAAGTTTATAAATGGATATCCAGTATCCGATCTCCATCTTAAACAGATCACAAATGCCTGCTCAGAAGTCTGTTGTTGGATAAACAATTTATCAGGAGAGGAGGGATATTCTATAAATAGAACGGTTCTGCCCATCAATGTGCTAAATTTAGCAGGAGATCCCAAGAAAGAGATAATTCTTTGCTTTGATACATTGCCGGTAGGTACTTACGAGACTTTTCCAAACAGCATGAATCCATACAAACAGTTTTTCATAAGTCTCATTATGAAAGAAGAGGAGAAATTCAGTTTCAAGCACCAGAAAATGTTAACTTTGCATTTTACCTTTGTGGAACCAATTAAGCGCCTTTCACGAAGGGAAGTATTTTGTGAATTATATCGAATGTTAATTGAGTTGAACTTTTTATGCATCTGGACTCCAATATGTAGCCACTCAAACCATTAACTCTCAGAGTACTTTGATACTGACGGTAGCCAACGCTTTTATGTCTTTTATTCACATGCCTCCGAATGTACAATGTATTGATACATTACTTATAGCCCGTATTGTTATGAGGGACAGAGTATTAGATTTTAGGTGAGGAGATATCTTGGTCTCCCTGATTAAAATTGTTTTTTTATTGAAATGAAAAGAAGGGCATTTTCCATGTCTCTCCATATTTTGCTCCGTGCTGGGGTGCAATCCTGGGTCACATGATAATCCATATACATTCACCTTATCTAATTCCTTGGACCTTGGGATTCTGGGTATGTGTTATGACATAATTATGCAACCCTAATCTGTGTGATGCTGGTATGTTATTGTCCCAGCTTGTGATGCATGTTGGGTCACTGCAGGGAGGTTTGGTTACCATGACTACAAGACTGACCATATATCACTAATGTATCACCTACTCGCTGAGCAGAGACCAGCAGTGACACGTAGACGCAACATACTCACTAATGTTTTGGCTTATTCATATTGGTCTTTACTCTTTTGAGATAACCACGCCAAAAATTGTCAAAGGTCTCTGGTCCAATCATGGAATCAAACATTGGTTACTGAATAGTCTGTGTGATTATGCAAAACAAACTCCCAATTCACTCTTTGAAAGGAGCACCGCGCTGGGTTATGGTGACAGGCTTTGTTATCAATCGATGTTGCCTTAAGTTTACTAAAAACAGCCATTGATACTGACAAAGAGATTCAAATTCAAATTCATATAGAAAGGAATTGCGTAAACAATAATTATTCCAAACTTTAACAAAATATCATGATATTATATTTTAAAATTAGAGATCTGAACATATCATTGTCATGCAGATGTCTTCGTTAAAAAATAAAAATAAATAAATAATAAAAAAAAACCCAATAAATGTAAACAATTCCTGTAATTCCTGATTCCAGATATCCAAATGAACATGATGATAAATGCAATTGAATATATATTGAATATATATATATATATATTGGAAATACATTGGGGCGAACCGAATGCTCTAACTGCTTTGACTGAATCTAGAATCATATTCCCTGTGATTACATTATAATATTATCTTTGACGGAATTAAGGATCAAGACTATTTAATTCAAGGGCGAAATAAAACTTTCCCAGAATTATTTATAAAAAAAAACATGTGAAGGTTGTCTTGTCAAGAGGGTTTTTCCATTACTGAAAAAGACTATAAAATGGCTATAAAGGTCAACACACACCTTTATAGCCATAGAGTTCTAGTCTTGTTCACTTTCAAACTTGGATCCATTCGCTTTGTATTAGCACCAGTAAAAGATTGTCCAAAAGATTCAGGAGTAATAGAGAATCGAAGAATATGTGTTTACAATTCTACAATAAAATCTGTTTTTTTTGTGTGGAAGGGATTGAATTAGAATTTATAAATATATGATTTGCCACAATATTGTTATTTTGACAGGTGATGTCTCCAGGTATTTTCCAGGTAAAATAATATCTACTTATATCTATTCGTCTGTGCAGGTACTCTCCATAGCAGAGCCAGGATTTATACCTAGCTCTGCAATAATTGACCATAATCAGTGAGTACTGAGAAGTCACGCCCATAACAAGTTTCTTTAGAAGTCAATTGACACCAAGTAAAATATTTTGTCACATGTAATAACACAGCCAATCAGCCTTGTTTTGGTAAGAAAGTGACTATTACAACAAATACATGTGCAAGCATAACTCGGTCAACTGGTGTCATTGTTTTGGATGTGTGTGAGTAACACATAAGTAACACACTTCACACACGTTTGTTTGGGCAGAAAGTGAGTGCACCTGATGTGTGTGCGAGTATAAGCCAATTGGGTTGGCATTGCAGTGCACATGTGTAAAGCTCACCAATTGTGCACTTGTCTGTGGATCATGCAATCGACCTTGCGGAATAGGTTGAGACAGTGTCATGCCTATTGTGGCAGAGGTAGTATATGACTCTACCTCGCCATGCAGAGTACAAGAACTCTGGTCTGGTGCATATAAAAATATGCTGTTATGTCGGTGTTTTGAATCAAGTTAATATAATAGTTATGCTGTGACAAGCTTAAGAAGCAACAATTTCCCATTTCACAAATTTCCCAATTAGAATACAACTAGATAGAGCAATTGGTTGACTCTTGGATATATGGCCATTCACAATGACAGAACTGTATTCGTGTACATGTCCATTTCCTATCCCCCCAAAAGGTTTAGAATGGATCATTTATAATTGGGGGGAAAGGGTATATTGAAAATATCTCGTTGGAAAGGTATATCTTTGATATATCAGTTTCTTTGTTTGGGATTTTACATCACTTTCAAAATTATTTCAGTCCTTTCATGATGAGACCTGATTCATCAACTTTCACCAAAATATTGATTCAATATTTTTCTTTTGCCTTCCCCTGTCCGTCCCCTGATTATTTTTGTCTGACTACTTTGGTATATGTGTCACTGACGTCTTAAATCATTAATTGTTGTGCTCACTTTCTAGTCATAACTATAACACCATTTGGCTATGTAAAACTATGTGCAAAATATCTGACACCATGCTTATTGGCTGCTAAAAGTAGCCTGTACTGGGTATGGCCTCTAAGTTCTGACTTGAATAGACAATTATGACCATTTACTTGTAGAACCTGGTAAAAACCCAGGATCTTATAAGGAGAGTAATTCCATATTTGATATTTTCTTGTTATGTTCACCTTATAAAGGCCTTGTATTTTTGAGTATTTTTCCATGTGGATCACTCATTTCCCAACTTAGTACCGCTTGCCTGAAATAAATATATTCATAACTCCAACATCAATGTCCCAATGGGTGTCAACAAACCTCATGATTACCCAGAATGTGGAAGACTAAATATTGAAAGATACATAAATTTGAAACATTTCCATTTAACTCATTAGAGCTCTTTTATTGCAATTGTGCAACTACTTAATGTTTGGATGGAATGTACCAACCATTCTATTTTAATGAATTTCTTGATGAAGGTAAGTCAGCATTCTTTTAAAACTCAATTCTCACTTCCCGCCAGGTGTCTCTTGTGTCATGTACATTGTATGATGGGACAGGCTTGTAGACATGATGACTGATTTTATGACTTCCATTCCGCATGTTGTGAAGAGAATACATTATTACCTTAACAACAAATGGAGGTACAGAAAAAAAAATGAATTGATTTCGGAATCTTTAGAAAAAAAAGATAGTTATAAGTGAAATAAACTGATTGAAATAAAATGTCATGTGAATCAATATCTGTTACAACAATGAGCCAATCTTGTATGTGTACAAAGTTTCCCCAGCACACGAGGTGGCAGCATAGCCCACTCAAGATGTAAGAATTGACCCTTTTTTGTTTGCAACCTTTAGAGCAATAATAAATATATGTAATAATATAGACTATATTATAACATTATAATGCATATATATTGATCAGAGACGATGAGGGCTGGTGCATATACGTCAGAGATTTCTATGTACATGTTATTCTGTGATCTTCTGAATTAAACTGAATCACAATCGTAGGGATTATAAGGAAACCAGATATATACATTTATGTTACAATGTTCTTTTCAAAATAACATTTAAAAACACTTCAGTTAGAAGTAGAATCAATTGTGTAGACTTTTCATTTACTTCTCAGGGGTTGGGATCATTAAAAATCTTTGCCAGGTGAATGTACATATTGTTGTTTCAAGATCTCATTTCCCAGTCTCTTTACGGACTCAAAAAGTTAAGCCCATGGACCACTTGGATTCTGCTGCTGCTGCCTTGGAACTTGGCAAGATTCTTTGAATATTTACAAATCCCGGGGGCGAGAATTGCTTCATTATACCACATGTTTGTCAGCAAAGAAGCTAGTGGTAGTTGTGGTTTAAGATTTAATGTGTGACATGATCAAATCTGCTGAACATGCAGTGTACAAATGGTGCGGTGTTTGGGTGACAAGGCACAATAGATGCTGTAACAGTAGAGCTCATATTTGCATGTCATTTTGATATAATTTTGATTACACAATACCATATTTGTAGATTGCAGTAGATTTTGATGTATGATTTTTATTGGAGTGCTTTTACACCAGAATTATATTTTTTAATAAACAAAAATCTTAGTCAAACAAAGACGTCAAGTTGTTGTCTCTTTTACATTATATCTTCAAAATGATGAGAGAATATAAATATCATTTCAAAAAAGGAAATTGCATACAAATTCTTTTTTTTTAAAAAGGCTTTCTTGTTACTGGAATGGATGTCTTTTGGCTTATTGGATTGCAAGGTGGCTTCCATGGAATGTATGGTATGTATGTATTTCTTGGTTCTGGGTGAAGTATATTTAAGTTGTTCTGGTCCTTTTAGTTATTAAGATGACTAAAATTACTCTCACATAATTACAACAATACTTACTAATCACATATTCACGCAGTGTTCATTCTGACAGATCTCTCAAGTTGATTTTGATGGAAGGATCGAACTCGCTCTGGACTTGTTAGTTCCTTCCACCAGAAGCAAGCTGAACGCTGCATGAATCCAACAGTCCTTGTCTTTGTCTCATACTTCTCTTCTTCAGATGATTGGAGTTTGTAATTACATATATATGTATAAAGCAAATCAGTGCAAATGTAGCAAGTCCAGTACTATATCCAGTACTATGGGTGAGCCATTCAACTTTTCAGCTCATTTACAAGATGTGGTCAGTTTAATTATTCATACATGCAGTGAAACTAAGTCAAAAAGCACCGCGGGAGGGGTGTGATTTGGTCTCAGCTAGGTTGACATTCATCAGTTTTGAGATTTCACAGAGGGTTGCAGTTTCTGCCAACAGGGGGCCACCTGTCTGGCTTTGAGGTCTCCATGACCCAAATCTGAAATGTCGTCTGTTCCAGGTCAAACACACCCATCATGTTCATTGCAGGGAAATAGACAAATAATCAATTGAACAAATGGTGTCAGAAAAAATTGTCAATTACACTAATTATGTAACTGACAAATATCATGACATGTGTACAAAAAAGTCATATTCAATCAAATATTTTATTCATTTGAAAATAATATATCTCGAAAAATAATCTTTAAAAAAAGAAAAGGAAATTAGTTTGGGACAGGGGTAATCTGCCCAGGGATGATGTGCAAAAAATATCTGATTGGTGCAGAACATTCTCTTGAAGCAACAAGTATGAAATAAATAATATATACTATACCCATTTGCATACATTTAAATCATTATGTGATTTCCTTATGATGACTAACTAAAAAGCGACATCTTAGTAGATTTTCAAAATAAGGTCAATTAATGATGCAAAATAATTGCAAGATTCCATAAATTACGCAGAATATGGGTACCAATAATTGTCTACCAGATGAAACTCCTAGTATGAAAGATTTTACCACCAGATGACACTCCGACTATGTGGTTCCACCACCAGATGACTCCCTATGTATAAAACACCAGGCGTCACTATTCAATGTGGTGTTGCAATATGGCACAATTTTTCAAAATAATTCTAAATTGAATAACCGGGATACGTATCCTCAGCCTATGGAAAGGAAATCAAAATATAGTGATTCATAAAAGCAACACACATAATATAACCTTCTAAATGTATATCTATCAATTTATATCATGCCTTGTGCAAAATAAAATGCACCTTTCCTCTTGACTGATACTTGCAACCCCGGGGGGGGGGGGGGGGGGGGGGGGGGGGGTACTCTCATGATTTTAACCCGCGGAGGCTGGGATGGAACTGAAAACCCCAGAGCCTGAATTAGGGAAATATTCTATCATTATTGGTACCCTGATTTAGGACTAGCTGAAATTTGGTACCCTGATTTAGGACTAGCTGAATTTTTGATACCCTCATTTAGGGATGATGCAGAAGGAGGAGATTTGGAAAAGGGGATTGTGATCCCTGTTTTAGGGATAATTTTGAAAAACAGTACCCTGTTTTAGGGAAATGATAAAATATCTTAACCCGGATGGAACTGTAAACCCCAGATTTAGGGTTTAGGATTTAGGGAAATATTCTATCATTATTGGTACCCTGATTTAGGACTAGCTGAATTTTTTATACCCTCATTTAGGGATGATGCAGAAGGGGAAGATTTGGAAAGGGGGATTGTGATCCCTGTTTTAGGGAGAAATTTGAAAATTAGTACCCTGTTTTAGGGGAAATGATGAAATATCTTAACCTGTTTTAGGGATAATATCAGCGAAAAGGACCCTATTTAGCCCAGCTTCCCCGGTAACGCTGACTATGAGAGTACCCCTCCCCCCCCCCCCCCCGGGCTTGCAACTGCAGATATTGCATCAGCCACAGAGAACAGACATGATAATAAGGACATGTTTTGTTCTTACTGTAAGGAAAATAGTTTAAAGAAAGAAATAGAAATCACGAATAATCGAACATAACATCGAATATGGTAAATAATTACACAGATTAAATAAGATATGTAAAAGAGAAGGTACCGACAGTCATAAAACAGAATTTAAAGTGCTGAACCATTTACCAACAAATCCGTCGATCCTGGTAAATAAATGATATTCCTCTTTTTTCTTTTGTTTGAATTTTGAAAAGAATCTAATTCTTCTTGTTTACATATTAGACAGACATCATTTAAAGGTTGAAAGGGCATGAAAATTTGACTGTGATTACTCTTTTAATCAAATGAAACTATGCCAACCATTATTATTTCAAGACAAGGAATTGTAATAGTTAGATTTGTAATACCAATAAACTACAGTCTAATATTGAAGAAAATGAAGAGTAAATCAAAATTGCTGGAAAAAAAATATATAAATTAAATCTAAATGAGCACCAAATAATGGAAACTTGGAATTAATATGTAAATAAATGTGTTGCTTATAACGGGTCCAAGATAATAGTTTTCAAAAAATAAATAGATTTGACCTGATAAATAGAGCTAAAAGACCATGAAAACCAGGCAAAGAGTGGGCATTGCATAGAACAGAAGAAGAACAGAAGTAATGCTGTGCAGACGACAGTAGAAACTCGTAGAGCAGAGTGGCGCAGTGGAAGCGTGCTGGGCCCATAACCCAGAGGTCCGTGGATCGAAACCACGCTCTGCTAAGTATTTTTTATTTTATTTTTTTGATGAAAGCAATCGGACATAATTCCACCAAAATTGACATTTACCAGCAGATGGAAGAATTATGATTCTAATTTCAAGACAAGTGCATTCAAATTGGTCGGCATTGCAATCAATCATAAAAGACAACATGTAAATGTAATACCAAACCCTAAGTTTTCAAAAGTGTTCTAAAATCTGTTCTAAAATGTCGTATTACTATTTATAAACTAGAGAGGATTAGTTAATTCTTCTTAAACTTGTGAATTATAGACAAACGGTACAACGAATCAAATGTCATAGTGTTAAAACAAAGAAGTAAAATTGGGGACTATTGAAGTCGTACAGCGACCAGGAGAAATAGTCTTATTTCTTTTTGGGGTAGGCACGGTTTTTTTCGCATTTATGACATGAATTCATTGACACATGTCTTGCCTTTCTAGTACATATTCTGGATAAAAATATAATATAAAATAGATAACAGTTCTAAAACGCATTTTCATTTATTTGATGTTTGTTTATTTAAGTATTCTTAGCTAAGCTTCGCTCCTCTCGCTGTTTTAGTTGCTGGCGTTGGTCGGCTCACAGAAGTCGGTGCCGTTCATCCTATTATATCTCAAAATAAAATATAAAAGAATTTTAAAAATAAATAAAAAATAACAAACAAAAAACCAGCGTGAAAGCTTTTAATCCTGCAAACATGATGATCATACTATTTTCTCCCCAGTTCACTCTATTGCCAAAATAAAGTGTAACTAGCAAACGGGTTATGGTTTTCCATACATGATCCCAATCCAATTTTGATATGATATTATAACTGTGCAAAAATCATATAAAAATTGTCTTTCAATATTTTTTACAGTGGAGTGATGGGTAGTGTTAGTTATTCAGCTCATTTTGGCACATCCTCTCAGCGGTTCGGCCCTTAACAATGACAATTTCCGTGACGGTATTATTATGTGGTGTATGGGGGATACTATAAGCTGGCACCAAAGGAAATTACTACATAGACATATCAAAGATACAGTTATTTTCATGTTATCCAGCAAGATCATCTACCAAACCTACCATGATCTCATTCAATAAAACTTTGAGATTTCTGCATACCAAGTATGAAGGTCCTCCTGTAAAAGATTGCTGAAATATGCTCCCCACAAAATTTCTGACCTTAAGGTGACTGCAATAAGGTCAATTGGTGCAGGGGCAAAAAAATGACTGCGCACAATTGCACCTTGTGGTTGTTATGCATGCCCAATATTTAGTTTCTCCCTTTCATCATTCATGAGCTATGGCCTGCACAATAATACAAAGGTCAAGGTCACATAATCAAAGTCAAAGGTCAAATCTTTAAAAAATGTTTATGGTGCTTGACATAGTGTTGATGTATATTAGATATGAAGTACTTTTTATTTACTTTAATGGTTGTGAGATGTTATGTGCACACACATTTTGAATTCAAGGTCACTGTGTCAAGTCAAAGGTCACAGGAGTAAAAAGTATGACGAGGCACAGCTCTAACCCAAAACATTTCTGTTTACCAAGTATTAATTTCTACAAGTGGTTGCCGATATATACTCTTTACAACAGTTGTGACCTCGAGGTCACTGCACCAAGGTCAATAGTGATATCACTAAGATTTGAGGGAATCTGATTTTTCACCTATATGTCTACCTCTGTATAAAAATTGAAACATATGTTACTTGTAGTTTTGGAGAAGATTTTTGAAGAACCTATTGAAAGATGGATGGACAGACAATTTCCCCCAGTCCTAAAGTTATGTGACTTAAAAGAAGTCAGCAGAGCAAAAAACAATAAAAAATACCGAGCTTTACTAGGCCTCTTCAATATAGTGAGCCCGATGCAAAGGAGAGTAAAAAAAGGATCGGACATTGCTTCCCCATGATATGATCTATAGACAGTATAAAAAAAACTTGTTTTCTCAAACCAAAATATCAACCATCAAAATAAAACCATCTCTTCAAAACTATCGATATCCGTTTCTCAGATAACCAGAAAGGGGTTGTCAGAATCTCAGTTAAATTTTCCCGCCATTATTTCGATCCTAAACGTTATCACGGGTAAACCATGCAGCGTGTGAAAACTTTCGCTCTTTGTCCTTGCATAGTGCCCGTATGTGGATAGCGGGAGTTTGCAAATAGAGAAATCTTGATCGGTGTTTACATTCGCAAACAGGGATGTTTTGTGAAATGAATCGCATGGATTAACATATATACACATGGTGACAATAGTTTTGTAGCTAAATGCAGTGGTAAGTACCGTCAGGGTGGTTTAACCATGCTGTATGCAGCCAATGTTGAGTCTAGATCCTCTTTTAGTAAGGCAATCCGTGGCATCACCCTCTCTCCTGTTTGTCAGCAGGCAGCAAGCACCCAGCCCTGGCTGTCAGGTGATAGCTTGGCAGCATGCTCTGTTTGTTGACATCAAAGTCCAGTGATCAGATGACGCTGGCAATGACCATGGGAAATTATATTTAGGCTTCACTTTTCACATCTTTACTGTAATAATATGATCTGTTATATAATTTTAAAATTGTGTGTCTGACAAATGCCCAGCTGCCTGTGTTTGTCATAGGCACTGTCACTGGTGAGATTTTACTTTCTTGTCATTGTGGAGCACTTCTGTAAAATGCCTATTGCACTGCACCAAATAATTAGTCTACTTAAAAAAAAAATATCTACACAGGACACTTAACATACTTAATGAATATACAGAACTTACTATTGAATCTTAATTCCTATTCAGGAAACAAAATGTTCTGAATTTTTTAAATATTTTTGATAGTGATACAATTCATTACAACATAAACTTTTGAATTCAACTTCAGTCTGGCCAATGGATGAAAAAGCTTTGTGAAATTCAACTGATCAGTGCATGTATTATTTTGTCAGTTCATGTACTTAATATTCATTTGACTTTTAATTCAATTTGGAATAATTTTAAATTTACCTTTAGAAAATCCCAAATGCCAGTTTTGTGTTCATGTCAAAACACATGAAAGTTTGAAAGCTCCTGGCTGGAGAAAAGTTGCATAAAATGAAATCCAGAAAATATGAATTGAAATGGCAAAACCAAATCCACTTGTTTAGCGCTTATAAACTGAGGACATTAAGCTCATTGACCCAGAAATCTTTATCAAAATCATTCCATAGAGATATTGGCTGTATACTTTGATCTGTCATAAATATACCTCTTTTAAAACTATAAGATGCACAAGATAAAAGAAAGTGTGGAAATTAGTTGGTATTTTTTGTTTGTTTCAGCCATGGATGTATAAAAATGAATCATGTCCATACATGTCAGCAACTTAGAGTCAGGGGAGACTCTGACATATTCCCTGGCATTGCTGGCTGGGGAGGTCACTCCACCCCTGGCTCAGTCCACCATGACAGTTGGTTACCTGGAGGGGGGTCACCCCCAAGCTCTCAGTTGGCCAGTGCACAATGGTCAGTTCAAGGCCCTTGTACCACTGCAGCCGGGACAAAATATTCTACAGCTAAAATTTTATGATGAAACCCAGGATTTTATACTCCATTACACAGTGCCGGAATTCACCCGTTTTGTACGCCCCATCTATCTGGTTGCCGCTGGAGATGATGGATACTTTCAGGGACCTGATAATGAAGACTGCTCACCAGACAGTGCTTTACGACGAATCTCCCTTGGTGCTAAACTCCTGCAGACTTTTACTGCAGAGAAATTACATGAACATGGTTTGGGCCGCAGGACGTTTTTACTAGAAACTGACCTCTACCCCGACCATCCACCGTGCTATATATTTAGGACCAAATTAAAGGTGGAGGAGGCCTACAAAATGACCGGAGGGGATCTGTGGATGTACTTTGCCAGAGAGCTAATGTCTAGCAAATTGTTTCTGGAGAAAGACAACTGTAAATGGTATACATTCATGTCATTCACCAAATATTGTCCACCAGAGGGCATTGTGCCAAAGTCCCACTCTGATGTTCTGAAACATACAAAGGGCCACACAGCATTAGGTAAGTGTGAACTGACTACAATTTATTTATTTGTAGATTAATTTTACAATCTATTTGTGAAGCTGTAAATTTCTCGTTGTTGGGAAAGGCTTATTCTGGTTGAACAAATTAAAAGATAATCCATATGATAAAATGGTAACAAGAAAATTGAAATAGGGATTGTGCTACTCTCAGTCAAATGTTCAGAGAGGCTAAAAAATTACTTTGTAATTTTTTACTCCTCTGTCATAGACCAATGATTGATGTCATTAAAAATACTGCATTTGGTCTCCCTTTTCAAATTACAGTGCAGCTCCTACCTTGCTTGGGATCAGGTACAAACTGAAAATACATGCCTACCATTAGTCGAAAGTGAACTGATTCTTGTTATTCTATGAGAACTATGAAATTTACCATATATAAGTGTTCTACTTTGTATTTGAGATGGAAAAGTTCTTGAAACATGTACAATAACAATGTTTAAATGTAGGGCATGTTGAGCAGATGCCAAGTTCAAATTTGATTTATGTTTTTGTGGCACTTAATAATTCATCAGGCACTAAGCATTTAAGTTGCACCTTGGGGAATTTAACATTTTTTCAGCAAAAGGGAAAGGAAAGATGCGTTTCCTCTCATCTTATACGTTGTTTACTCTTTCAGTATTAAACACAACAACATTTTGTTTAAAAGGATTGAAATGACATTTAAAAAATGGATTTGTTACATAACCTTTACAGTGATTCAGTACTGAAGTATTATTTTAATGTAGTCCATTATTCCTGTAATGAGCTTCAGTGATAGACACAGATCTTATGCCATTCATTATCGAGACACTTTAAAAATAACCAACTAATTAGGCTGATTTTTACTGCTTTGCTCTTGTTTGCAAATTGGAGTAAACTTTTCCTCATTACCATCATTCTTCGTTATTTTAGCTTGCCGTTAATCATGGAAATGTTATTTTGTTGTTGCATGGTTGAGCATCTTTTTTGCGATGAGATTTCTTTTCAAAGGTAGGGATGACGAGATCATCAGTTGGAGCCAAACATCTTTACAGTCAAACATAAAATTCACAGAAGGATATATTTTACTATGTTACAAGGTATGAGCGACAAAATAATATGGGGGATGGCCATGCATGACTGTATTTCATCCTGTTTATGCCTGAATAAGTAGGTGCATTTAAACTGTTTTATTCTCATATTTACAAAATTGTATGGTTCATTAGATGGAAATTTTTGTCGTATGTGCCTCATTATGTGCAATATATTTGTCTTTACATTGCTGATTTAGAACAAAAATGGTAATACTAATTAATTGAAGAACTGATGATGAGGCTGGCCAAGTCCTTCTGATGATCAGATTGGGTGAGTCCCTCTGAATCTTTCTGATGACGAGGCTGGCCGAGTCCCTCTGATGACGAGGCTGGCCGAGTCCCTCTGAATCTTTCTGATGACGAGGCTGGCCGAGTCCCTCTGATGACGAGGCTGGCCGAGTCCCTCTGATGACGAGGCTGGCCGTGTCCCTCTGATGACGAGGCGGGCCGAGTCCCTCTGAATCTTTCTGATGACGAGGCTGGCCGAGTCCCTCTGATGACGAGGCTGGCCGAGTCCCTCTGAATCTTTCTGATGACGAGGCTGGCAGAGTCCCTCTGATGACGAGGCTGGCCGAGTCCCTCTGATGACGAGGCTGGCCGTGTCCCTCTGATGACGAGGCTGGGGAGTCCCTCTGATGACGAGGCTGGCCGAGTCCCTCTGATGACGAAGCTGGCCGAGTCCCTCTGATGATGAGGCTGGCTGAGTCCCTTTGAGTCCCTCTGATGATGAGGCTGGCCGAGTCCCTTTGAGTCCGTCCCTTTGAGTCCCTCTGATGACGAGGCTGGCCGAGTCCCTTTGAGTCCCTCTGATGATGAGGCTGGGGAGTCCCTCTGATGGTTTGGCTGGGAGGATTCCTTGTGTAATGATGACAAACTGTTCTGCCTCATTGTGCATTGATCCAGCAGCAGAAAGAAAAAATACCCCGATGAATGAAGTGCTTATTGGCACTCTTGAGGGGTTTGTGATCTGTTAAAATACATTAGTAAGCCATTTTAGTGGTAGATTTATTGCCACAGATTATTTTTTAATGCTTTGACAAATGGGTGTCAAGGGAACGGTTTTCAAGTGATGGGCGTTGTGCCTAAACATTTTGGTGAATCATATTACTTTTCAGTATGCTTTCTAAAGATGTATTGAGCATGTAAAGTCAGAAACCAATTTTGTAAAAGATATTATATCTATTGCTTGAAGTCTCATTTATAAGCATGGTGGATATTATCTTGATTAAATTCATGATAAAATAGACATATTTTGAAGTGTATGATAAAAAATATTATTTCAAGCAAAAAAGACTTTATGGTGTTAATAATTTTTGGAACTAAACATCTGTATGGTCCCTTGAGACCTTTACCATATTGTGCACTCATGGTGTAGGCATGACCAAATATCATCATGCCATAGCTGTGCAGGACCAGATATGATATGATTACCGGACCTGGTCTTATTTGGTCACCTTTATGCATGAACAAATTGATGGTTGCCTCATGAAACTGTTTATTGTGACATTGGTAACAAGGGCGTGTCATGTGTAAAATGCTTGGCTGACTTTTACTGCCACTAATCACTCAGCCATGGCAGGGTACATCATAATGACCTCACCAAGTCCGAGATGAGGTGTTTTCCGCTGGTTTTTCTGTATGCTTTTTCAAACACAGTCTATTTTTGTTACACATAGGCACATCCATCTTTTGGTCCAATACAAATCCATTCTAAAGGATGGACAGGATCTTTCTTTTCCGTTTGATATCTATCAAATTTACACACATACACACAGACACACACCAACAGACACACATATATAGTATATATAGAGAGAATGTATATAGAATGTAAATATATGATAAGATTGTTAAAGAGTAAATTCAATCCATTTACTTTCACCTTCCCTAAGCTTGTTTTCAAGCTGAGCAGTCAATATTTTGATGTACATCTCTGAAAGTCACAGATGCCTTAGCAAACGGAATGGGGAGTGTAATGCGCTTTTCGTGTCCGTGAACCCAGAGCCTAGCATTAACAAGGAGATAAAGAAGTCCGACCAAATACACACAAAGCACCACAAATGCTCTGTTTTGGTCTCGACAAAAATCCATATAGAAGTTTCAAAGAAAGACTCGTTCCTTGAGAGAACAAGGTCGTGCTTACTGACTCAATCTTCCACCTTCGGCTTGACTCCATTTTCAAATGGTATTTCCTATTGAGGGCATGTCAAACCGATATATTGATATTTCCCTTGGAACCACTATTGACCATCATTATCTCTCCAATTGGATATTGGAAAAGGATGAATTATTGGTGGTGAATAACAAAGATGTAAATTGATTTCATTCTTTGAAGTGATTCTGGAGAATATTTGTGCATTAAGTGAGCTATTTATTGGCCGTGGCCTTCCTTCTGAATCGAGTTTTGTTCAATATTGATGACAAATTGGTTAATCTTGGTGGTGACCCGTCTTCTTGTGGTTCAATATTTCAATCATGAAAACTCAGGCTTAAATATGTAGAGTGTCCAAGGACATGGAATTTTGGGAGATAGAAATCAATAAAAGATAATGAGTACAGCCTCTGAAATCCTTTTGATATACCTGTGAATTATGTACTATTTTTCACATCAATTTATTTTGCCCTTTTCAAATATTTACAGAGCACTTACTTGAGCCCAGAAAAATATGAGTGATACACAGTCACATTGGTCCACATCCATTCCCAAAAAGCATATACATGTATTTTCAATCTTAGTCAAATATTAGCCCACACCATTACCACCCTTATTGAACCTGGCCACGGGCCGTGGCGCAGTTGGTTAGAGCGCCAGCTTATTAGAACCAGTTCCTCTGTGGTGATCCAAAGGTTGTGGGTTCGAACCCCGGCCATGCCGGTATTGAACTCATGATACAATTTCCCACATGAGCTGAGGCCCGTGCCTAAAGGGTTAACCCGTTGTCCTTGTAAATCTGTGACCGGGTGGGTTGTCATGTCAAGGACCTGCGACATGACAATTCAGTGAGGCAGCACTATATCTGCTACAAGTAGGTCTCATCACGAAATGACTGAGATAATGTCGAAAGTGATGTAAAGCCCCAAACAAACAAAACTTATTGAACCTATATGATCTTATAGAAGGAGGAGATAATATAGAATGCTAGATACAAATGCAGTGGTTTAAATGTTAACAGTTTCCATCATTCTGTATAAAAGTCACAAATTGTCAGTGTGTTCATTAGATCATGGTTGATGAATGGTTGAACTCACATGTCCATCTTTGTTACCTTTTATCACTGAGACCCCCAGGAGTAAAATAGAGAAGTAAGAAAATGTGAACACATGGGTTCACCCATGATAAAGCGCAATAGATGAACTTAAAGACTCAATCTTTAGTGACAGATACAGCCAATTGAGAATGTCACACAAAAAGGACAAGTTGAAAATCACACAGAATAGGCAAAGTGGCTGTCTTGCAAAATTGTGACCATAAAAGTTTAAAAAAAAGAGAAATTATAAGAAAATTTCCCAAAATAGAATCTGACATTGATTATATTTGTGCAAGAAGTAAATCTTGTCTCGATGTTGGGCCTGAATAGTGTACAGTCGGTTGAATTCAAAGAGAGTTGGTTGGTGATCAGCAAACTGTCATGATTACAGGGCCTGTGGTAAACATCAGCCGTGATCACAGGCTGGCAGTTGGCATGAAGTGTAGATTCCAAGAAAAGAATTTATGAGCTGAGGTGTATAAAAAATGCAAATGGTAATTAAATCGATATAATTAGCTCAGGGCTAGTGATTATATAAGTGTGATTAACTGGTGTTGCATGATTGCAGCAAACCATATAGCTATCCTTGTGTCAATAACAAAGCTGTAAAACTATATTTTATCTATAAAAATGGTATAATTTTTATAATTGAGAGAAGAAAATCAGAAATAAAAGACGAAAATGTCATTGAATTAGTATTGAAATAAATATGACAAAGAGAGTGTGATTGATGGTGAATTATTCGGATGTGGGTCACAAGTGTTGTGGTATAAGCCTGTCACAGTGTGGCCAGTAGGATCGATAGCTTAGAGATGGCAGTAACTCATGTGAACACTGACAACTCATGCTGTGGCAGGGAGATGATTGGGCTGGAGTAATGGCCCAGTCACACACAAATGTATGCTGAGAATATGAAGAAGCTAGAAACATGGTCGCTGGGCAGATTGTGAAGAAGCTGTAGACTTTGTCTTTGAGTATATTGTCAAGACAAAGAAGATACAGAGACATTCTATGTGTATATTGTCAGTAAGAAGCTATAGACACATTCCCTACACATGTAGATTGTCAGTAAGAAACTATAGACATGTTCCATGTGTAGATTGTCAATAAGAAGCTATATAGACATGTTCCCTTGGTAGATTGTCAGTAAGAAGCTATAGACACGTTCCCTGTGTAGATTGTTAATAAGAAGCTATATAGACATGTTCCCTTGGTAGATTGTCAGTAAGAAGCTATAGACACGTTCCCTGTGTAGATGGTCAATAAGAAGCTATAGACATGTTCCCTTGGTAGATGGTCAGTAAGAAGCTATAGACACGTTCCCTGTGTAGATTGTCAGTAAGAAGCTATAGATATGTTCCCTGTGCAGATTGTCAGTAAGAAGCTATAGACACGTTCCCTGTCTAGATTGTCAATAAGAAGCTATAGACATGTTCCCTGTGTAGATTGTCAGTAAGAAGCTATATAGACATGTTCCCTGTGTAGATTGTCAGTAAGAAGCTATAGACATGTTCCCTGTGTAGATTGTCAGTAAGAAGCTGTAGACATATTCCCTGTGTACATTGTCAGTAAGAAGCTATAGACACGTTCCCTGTGTAGATTGTCAGTAAGAAGCTATAGACATATTCCCTGTGTAGATTGTCAGTAAGAAGCTCTAGACATATTCCCTGTGTAGATTGTCAGTAAGAAGCTATAGACACGTTCCCTGTGTAGATTGTCAGTAAGAAGCTATAGACACGTTCCCTGTGTAGATTGTCAGTAAGAATCTATAGACATGTTCCCTGTGAAGATTGTCAGTAAGAAGCTATAGACACGTTCCCTGTGTAGATTGTCAGTAAGAAGCTATAGACATGTTCCCTGTGTAGATTGTCAGTAAGAAGCTATAGACACGTTCCCTGTGTAGATTGTCAGTAAGAATCTATAGACATGTTCCCTGTGAAGATTGTCAGTAAGAAGCTATAGACACGTTCCCTGTGTAGATTGTCAGTAAGAAGCTATAGACATGTTCCCTGTGTAGATTGTCAGTATGAAGCTATAGACACGTTCCCTGTGTAGATTGTCAGTAAGAGGCTATAGACACGTTCCCTATGTAGATTGTCAGTAAGAAGCTATAGACATATTCCCTATGTAGATTGTCAGTAAGAAGCTATAGACATATTCCCTGTGTAGATTGTCAATAAGAAGCTATAGACATGTTCCCTGTGTCGATTGTGAAGGTGAATAAGCTTCAGACACAATTCTCAACTCAACATGTCTATGTCATAGGCTGGGGTGTTCTATGTGCCACTTACCATCCAGTATTCAAAATTTGTCCTTGCCCTGTTACCTGAAGCTAGGGACTTTTAGCCAAGGCCAGTAACCTTTTGCATCATCTAAATGATTGAAATGGGCTAAGGGCAAGCAAACTAAGGGCAAGCAAACTAAGGGCAAGCAAACTAAGGGCAAGCAAACTAAGGGCAAGCAAACTAAGGGCAAGCAAACTAAGGGCAAGCAAACTAAGGGCAAGCAAACTAAGGGCAAGCAAACTAAGGGCAAGCAAACTATTTCATACACTGAGTGCAACCACTGCCACAAAATTCTTATATATGCCAGATTGGACTCTATGTACATGAACCCCTGTTCTCAAAGCATCTTGCATCTGGCCCACACATCCCCTCTTCTCCCCAGCTATGTGGGAATGGCCAGAAATACACAACGGCTAATGAGGTTAGATGCTTTACACTGTAGTATGGTTCATTGTGGGTGTTCAGTCATACTTAGGAAAGGGTCCTCAGTTACCACTAGGCTTATTATTCCTCCATACTATTTCCAGCATGCTCCACACATTTTGTGCCATATTTTACCTCAAGACTGTCTAACTGTTGCTTACATTACTTCAAATCAGTGATCAATAATAAAGATGAGCATCACCTGATAAACAAGGAGCAAAGGGTCTACTGAACATCCTTAACACATCATTTGTTGTAGAATGCATTGTCTGGTATTAAAGGAAGAGCATTAATCATTGGCACCATATGTATAAATATACAAACTGTTGCCACCGTCGGCAATTATTCATAGCTTTTGTTTTGCTATCGATGTCCCTAGACGTGTATGTTATGCACTCCTGTCAATAAGTGTTGGCAGTGCTCATTTCCGGGCCGGTGTGGCCAGTGTATGAAGCGTGAACAGATTAAGGTGACAGCCTTTCACCGGGCTTCAGGACCTCCATTCCTCACCGGGAAGCGGGCTGCTTCACTGAGGTAAATGGCTGTGGCATTGTTGGGCTTGATTAGAGCTTCCCGGCCCTCCAGCACTGAATGATTACTTCCCCTCTCTGCCTTACCCACCCCCGTTTTTTCTCCAGATAAAAAGTGCTAATCTTGAGATTTATGCTGGAATCTATAAATGTGCAGTCTTATCTCTACCATATTTATCCCTGATCGCTGGGAGTTCACGTTTGCTTGATCTCATTCCGAAAAAGGATTTTCGTTAATTTGGCTGCATGGTGGAATAGAGACCTTTTTTAATATGTGATGAAAAGATAAAACTGCAAGCTGGTAATTGCAGAGAGATTGGCAAAGCTGAAGTAGAGACCTCAGTATCCCATTGCCCTGAAGATTTCCTGTGTCTGGTGACAAAAAAGAACCCCCCATTTAGTTGCCATGGTAACCTGGGCGACCTAGCCCCCTAACGCATCTGTATGTGTCCCGAGGTCAGCTTTGGGCAGCGATGACATACACAGGGGGATAGAAGCTTTCCGAGCTGAGAACCTCAAAGCCTCTTTTTATTTGTGTTTATGTCTCTGGTGGAGATCGGCAATATATAATGCCACAGATGCTTCTCTTCTCATACATCCTGTAGAGCAGCCAGATTAATATGATGAATATCGTGAACTTATGTAATAAGCTCATGGAGAATGTTCGCATATCGTATGTAGAATAAAAATAACTGATCGTGACCACACACTGTCATCAAAGACCCTTTTTTGTCACATTCATGTATAACCAAATACATGTTTGACTCAAAGTGATAAAAGCAGAAGTATAACAATGGAGATTCTTACTGAACCTTGATCGAGACAGAGACTGTCATCAAAGACCCTTTTTTGTCACATTCATGTATAACCAAATACATGTTTGACTCAAAGTGATAAAAGCAGAAGTATAACAATGGAGAGTCTTACTGAACCTTGATCGAGACAAAGACTTTGGGAAAATGTCAATGTTAAGAGACTCAGCATTAATTTTATCAGAGCATTTTTTGTTGAATGGAACAGGCGGTGTGTCAACACTGGTTGCTTGCTATAAGAGAAAAGTTTTATGAATTTTTTTGGATCATCTACTGACAAAAGTGACATCATATCTTATAATTGACCTGATCACACCCACCTGATCCAGCCCACCTGTTCTGGCCCATCTGATCACACAAACCTGCTCACTTCCACCTGCTCACTTCCACCTGCTCACTTCCACCTGCTCACTTCCACCTGATCACACCCACCTGATCACACCCACCTGATCATGCCCACCTGATCATGCCCATCTGATCACACAAACCTGCTCACTTCCACCTGCTCACTTCCACCTGCTCACTTCCACCTGCTCACTTCCACCTGATCACACCCACCTGATCACACCCACCTGATCATGCCCACCTGATCATGCCCATCTGATCACACCCATCTGATCACTTCCACTTGATCACACCCACCTGATCATGCCCACCTGATCACACCCACCTGATCATGCCCATCTGATCACAACCATCTGATCACTTCCACCTGATCACACCCACCTGTTCTGGCCTACCTGCTCACACTAACTAACCTGATCATGCTGACCTGATCATGCTGACACGCTGACACCGACCTGATCACACCCACCTGATCACGCCCACCTGATCACGCCCACCTGATCACGCCCACCTGATCACGCCCACCTGTTCTGCTCACATCCAGATCATATCCCCACCTGCTCATGGCAACTTGATTCATGCACCTACTTCACTAAGTATTAATTGCACAGGAAGGTGCGGGGGATTTATGGATTCTCTCCATATCTTCAGTTCCACCATAGAACATAAACATGCCAATCTACAATTGTCTCTCATTCGGATTCAGAGAATGTAGTGTTCTGTTTCTCATTGTAACAACCTGCTGAATAGTCGTGAATACACAAGGTGTGTTCTTCCCTTTATCTTACTGCTGAGCTTGGGAACTTATACATGCAGATTGTAGAAAAACAGAAAATTACCATTCTCTGGTAGCACCACCTTTGTACCTGTAATCTGGTGTGAAGACAAGGATGTTTGTGGTCCAGAATATAGTCTCTGTGAAGTGAAAGCAGTTGAAGAAAAAAAAATTTCATGCATTAATGTGACCAAATATGGTCTTGCATTTTCATCATGTGGCATCTCTTGGTCATGCATAGCTATTACATGACAATATTATTTGGGGATTTGGAATTACATGACAATATTATTTGGGGTTTTACACAAATGTGAACTCTTTTCATAACCAATAGGTTTAATCAACCTAATGTTACAACTATGGAACTCCTGGAAGCATCCATATTCATTAGTGGCAAGAAAACTACCTTCGTGGTAATCTACAGACCAGAACCATCTAATCGGAATAGATATACCTATTCAGAATTTTATGATGAATTTACACAGTTGGTTGCCCATCACAGTTCCCTTAGTCATGATGTCATTTTTCTTGGTGACTATAATTTCCATGTCAACACCCCATCCAAACCTGATGTCATAAAATTCAATGACATCATATAAACTTTTCATCTAACTCACTGGATCAATGAACCAACCCACAGATTAGGAAACACCCTTGATCTAATAATCACTTTCAAGGGGAACAAGTCTCACAAGAATCATTCAGCTGATGAATATATATCTGACCATAAGATGATCAGATTCTGCCTTGATATCACACCCCCTAAACCTCCCAAAAAGTCCATTAGTTACAGGAATTATAAAGGCATGGACCTCCAATCCCTTAGGGACAACATCAAATCCCTAACAAGTCAAACCTCTACATGGGAACATCTATCTTACATGATTTGGTGGATTTCTATGATAAAAAACTTACATTTCCAATGGATAAACATGATCCCCTGAAAAATGCCAAAATATCCCAACGCAAGCCAGTGCCTTGGATGTCCAACCAGATTAAGCATCAGAGGTCTCTCAAACGAAGACTTGAGAGAAAATGAATAAAACAGGACTTCACATTGATAAGGAGTTATATAATATACAGAGAAACAAATTATAACTCCTTATTGAAGTCATCCCAATCTGAATATTTCTCAAACTTGGTTGAGGAAAACAAACATGACCCTAAAAAACTCTTCAGGGTCATTGATTCAGTCATGTAGGAGCAGAAGGATACACCTATGCTTCAATCTGACAGTGAGATCACTCAAGCTGAGAAATTCAATGATTTTTTTCTTGATAAAATAGAAAAAATCTGCCATGATATGGAGAATACACCAGCATGTGCAAATCTATCACCAGGTGTCACTACAAACAATAGTTCATCACATCTTGATAGATTTTATGCCCTTAACAGTAAGTGATGTGTGCAAATTGGTTAAAAAGTCAGCTCGATCCTATCCCGTCCTGGCTCCTACTTGACCTTATTGACGACCTCTTACCCATCATTACTGCCATTATAAACAAGTCATTTACTGTTTCGGCAGTATCAGAAAATATGAAATTGCTATCATCACACCCCTTTTAAAGAAACTAGGTCTAGAACTCATAGAGAAGAATTACAGACCTGTCTCAAACTTGACCTATATCTCTAAGCTTACTGAGAGGTCAGTTGCTGACCAATTGATCCCTCACTTAGTAAGAAATGGCCTTACTGACAAATCCCAATCAGCCTACAAGGAAGCTTATAGCACTGAGACTGCCTTACTTAGGGTGCAAAATGACATCTTACGAAATCTTGATAATACGAGGTCAGTTATCCTACTTATACTTGACCTCTCTTCTGCCTTTGACACCATTGACCACCAAATACTATTTGATAGATTTAGAAACAAGATGCAATGTGAGAGGGCACACCCTGTCTTGGATTCAGTCATATCTTTGTAATAGGAAGCAATGTGTCAAAGTAGAATCCCATAGGTTCTCTCAAACTCATAAAGTATGGAGTCCCACAAGCCTCAGTCCTGGGTCCCATAATGCTTACTATTTACATGTCTCCTCTGTCGGACATCCTAGCCAAGTATGGCCTCAACTACCATATTTATGCAGATGATACTCACATTTACATCCCTGTTGATCACATTTCCAGTCAGCAAGTAGACATTAGTAAAGGCAAACTAAAAGAATGTGTCAGTGAGGTCAGAACCTTCCTGATCTCAAACAAGATGAAAATAAATGACAGAAAACCTGAAATGCTTATCTGTACTGACAGGTATAGTACTGCTGCCAACAACATTATCCTTGATTCTATCAGAGTAGGGGACTCTGATATCACACCCTGTGAGTAAGTGGTTGACCTTGGCATCACCTTTGACTCCAGAATGGATATGAAAGCACAAATTAAGAAAATGTGCAAAAAAGGATATTATCACATCAGGAATTTAGCTGCAATCAGACAATGTCGAGACTAGAAAACAGCTGTAACATTAACCCCTGCTATTGTTACATCTACTCTGGATTAAGGAAATTGCCTTCTTGCAGGTCTTCCTCAATCTGACATTAAGAAGCTGCAATACCTTCAGAACACTACAGCACGTGTCATAGGAAACATCAGGAAATTTGATCATATATCAGGAAAACTGAAGGAACTACATTGGCTACCTGTCCATGCTAGGATTGATTTCAAAATCCTTCTAATGACCTGGAAGGCCCTCAATGGTAAGGCGCCGCCTTACTTGTGTGACCTGCTCCTAGTGAAACAGGGTGATAGGTGCCTGAGATCTAACAACGGCACTTACCTATCAGTTTTTAAGACTCATCTCAAGACAGTGGGTGATATAGCCTTCTCGTTCGTCAGCCCTAGACTTTGGAACTCCCTCCCTAGTGACATTAGGACTAGTACGTCATTCAACTCCTTTAAGAGCAAACTGAAAACTCATCTCTTCAGAACACATGTTCTGAACACAGCGCTATGAACAGACCTGTCTGGTATCAGCACTTTATAAATTTTATTATTATTTATTATTATTATTATTATTAAGTCAAGCATACAATTATGCAATGGCAATGCAGACTTTAATGTCAGACCGAGTCTGGTACTGGGAGCATGAAATTTAAACAGCAGCAAAATATATCCGACCTAGCTGATACTTTTTGCTAAAGTCTGGTATATTTTCTGACGTAATCGGACCTAATGACTGATATGTATTTATGTGAATATTTTTATGTGAAGTTTTCTCAAAACTTATGCCTCAACAAGTTTGGCAGTCACTTTTAATGTAAAATGTAAATATGAAGTGTCAGGGATCCATCATTGCACAATATATTAATATTTCAATGCAATGTGATGGAGCTCCAATTGTTTTCGCTCCAAAAATAAGAGCTTCTCCCCATCACTTCAACTTTTCATAATGGCAACCTCGTGTGGTATATGCATATTTAAGCAATGTTAAACAAAATTTATTCCTACTTATAAGTGCATACTTTACACTTACAGACTACTGTTGATATGTAGTAGAATATTTCAATGTGTATTATACAACAAAGATTTTAATTATATGGCCATTGGGGAAGCTTGTACCTTGACAATATGACCATGCTTTATTTACTTTTCATGCTGATATCGTCTATTATTCTTTTATTTTGGTCCAGTAAATTACTGTTGGTCTGACAAAAGTGTCAACTTTGTCGGACTGAATGTCTGTTGGAGGTCTTGCGACTTTCAGGAAGACTGACATATATATATTTTTATATATAATATATAACTGGAGTTATATTTATATAACTGTTATTTAACTGGCCCATTTTAATAGGAAAGTTTTTGATAGGAAAGTTTTGAAATGATGCCTACAACTATAAATATCAGTCAAAATTATACAACTCGAATTCCTAAGATGCAATATGATACCAATATTAATTTGTGTATTAATTAATAGCTAAATAAGATGCAAATATCAGTTTGGAACAATATATTAGGAATGATGTCAGCAGCGGCAGCAGCAGCAGGAAGGATTGGTTTTGTGCCTCATGTTTGCATACACTGTGGATATGGCTCAAGCATCAATATAATGATGGAACGCTGGTAGGAGTCGGGGCTTGCTTCCTTCTACCTGTTTGTCATTATTCACTCATCTGTCATTGTTGCACACCAAACCAAGAGCTCGTGAAATGAATCAGTTGCTTTTCTTGCCAGTCTGGAAGACAACCTTCAAAGGAGTCTCGCAGAATTTATGGTCATCTTTTCTGTTAAAAAAAGGTTTTAAGAAAAGGCTCATAAATATTTGTTGTGAGTGAGTCATATACGTGATAAATCTTTGGATTCAAGCAGTGTTATGATAAAAATATCCATACATTTTGTCTCAGAATGTATTTTAAAATCTTTAAATAGATAGAGATTGATGTATATGATGGACCAGTGGCAGAGATACTTAACTGGTGTTTGTAAACCTGGATATATTCTCAGCCACCATAGACAATTATGTGCCAATTTGAGAGGCTGGGTAGTACACATCTGTGTCTGAAACCTGGAAGGATGCCAGTTTGTAATATAGCATATGGCCCCAAGCTCTTGTTTTGTCTGTCAATGCATTATTTACTAAACCGTTTCGCTATTGAATATGTATTTTTAAGGTGAATCATCTATGGCAATGATTATCATGATCAGCATTTAAAAAAAAACAACAACAAAAACAACAACAAAAATAGAACTTTATGTTGATTTTAATATGACCAACATCTGCATTATGAGAAAAACATCTCAATACCTGAGTTTCAAGTTATACTGTTCCTTTTTGTATGATTTTCTTAAAATACCTTTTCTTAGAATGAACAGATTTCTTAGGATTTTATTGGCCTTGCAAATAATTCTCTAGATTGCTGTGCAAATAATATAAATCAGTTTGGCCCAAACATATATGGTCATGTAGGCCTTGATATTAATGTGTTTAGTCACTGGCCTAATAAAATAGACAACCCTTAAATCCACTAGCCATTTTGTTGTCAACTACTGGCCTTCAACATAAAACAGTGAAAAATAACAAAATTTTACATAAATCTGGGCCAGTAGAATTTAAAACCACTGTCCCATACTTGCACAGATGCTAGAAAAAACAATCAGGGCCACTGGGCCAATTCTAATGTCATGCCCTGTCATGACTGAATGAGAACAGGCATGACCAGTGCTGAGGATATTGTATGACCCCTGAGGTATGATAGTCCCGCAGCAGCCAAGCATGACCTCGGTGAGTCACACGAGCCACCATGACCTCAGTGAGTCACGTGAGCCACCATGACCTCAGTGAGTCACATGAGCCACCATGACCTCAGTGAGTCACGTGAGCCACCATGAATTCAGTGAATCACGTGAGCCACCCAGCATATCATCAGGCCACACACATGTGTGACCGTATAAGTGGTTGACTCCAGTCCAAGATTAATGGCTATTTATATGATAACGACTAGGGAGGAAAAGTTGGCGACATTTAAGGAGGTTTTATGCAAGCCTCCACAGATCAGCCAGGTCTAATAATAGTGTGTAATGCACAGCCATGTAATCAGCAGAAGAGACTTGCACTATTTTCTATTTCAGGCGGCATGAAGCAGCCTCGGCCATATTACTTGACTTCTAGCATCAAGGCCTGCCTCTTGAGTCACAGTCTCAGGTGTTTGCCAACTCAAGATTTGTGTTAAAATAAACATGGAATAGAATGCCTAGATTTGTCGATTTTTTTGTATAGCTAAATGATAAATGTTCATGAACTTCCATAGTGATCCAGAACTTTTCTTTGGAATGTTTTTATTCAGGTTAACACATTCTTAATATGCATTTCTAGTAGAAACAAAATGATGTTGAAAACAAGTTATTCTCACCTGAATAAAGTCAAAATGCCAGTAAAAGTATTTTGATCACTTTTGAAACAGAGGTTACAGTTATTGCAAAACTATATCAATTTCTGATCAATTTCTGATAAGTTTTCCAGTCAGTCCATCTTAAAACTGCCCAACATAATTATTTGTAATTAATATGAAATTTAAATAGTTAAATTCATTCCAGTATTAAGGTTATATCCTGAAATTATAGAAAATATTGTGGAAGTTATGAATTCAAGGACACTGAAAACTAAATATAATAAAATAGATGAATAGTTTGGGAAAAAACCTGTTAAATATTTATAAACTTTATGACGATTTACCTTTTAGGACTGTTTGACATCATTATAATATTTATTTTGCATCTGAAGATTGCAGTTGGAGCCATACTGGTATATAATCAAGCATAAACGTGACCCAATCAGGTCATCAATGGTTATTATTTGACTTTATCCAGGCACCTCCAGCTGTTGTGTGGTAACATATGATGACCATTAGCCATCAAGAGTGACCATACATGGCACAATTTGGTTACACAATGGCCATGAGCGACTTTATTAAGCCAAATGCATTTGTGTTGAATACATGTTTGACAGCAACTGATTTCCACCAACCAAGCAGAGCTTTTTAAAAAATATGGAGGGATGATATGTGCCTTCAGAGCAGCAAAATCAGGCCTATTACTTATTGGTGAAGGTTCAGCCTAGAGATCAGCCGAGTACACATCGGTCACTTCCTGGGTCTCAGGGCAGAACGCTGGTACACTGCAGTGCCGTCTGAGATAAAATGTCACAACCCAAAAATGGCAGGAGCTGTCATGCAATTTTCTCCTATAGCCAGGCTGTATAATGATGTGCATCTTCCTTTGTCTGGAGAGAGATATATGCTGAGGCATGATGGGGGTTAAACTCGGCCGTAAAAAGCTTTATTAAATCAAGACTACGATAAAAAAAGCTTGATTATAACATATGGGTATTCAGTAATTTGTCCCCCTAAATCAACATATGAGTCCATTTTGTATATTAGATGGGATAACTAATGTCCAGAAATCCCGTCCAGGCCCCTCTTGGACATATATCACCAGAATGACTGGTACAAGGCGAAGTGTAGCATTGTACATTGATCTGTGATTATAGTGATAGCTGTAGGATGCATAATGCATATCCCATTAAAATTCAGTATTATTGTTGATCTTGACATGCAAATGTTATGTAATTCTTTGTGAAAAATTACAACTTGGAAAAATTATAACGTAAGAAATACCTATATCATGTGTTTCATAAGAAAGTGAAATTTTACAGTAATATCATCTCCCTTATTGGTGTACCTTGGTGAATTTTGATTCCAGTGTTTTATTTTAAGTGGGCACTTATCATTGATTAGTTAAAAATGAAATATTAGTTCGCTGAAAAGGATATCCTTGATTTTGAATTCACATGTTATTCATGAATTATCTGTTGTGTCAGGCCTGAATACCGGTATCATTTGCACAAAAAAAAGATTAAGTAAAATCTTTCTTTTTTACAGTCAAATAAAATAATTGTTTTTTTAAAATTTATTGATGCCAATATTTAAAACGTGAAGGGATGGTTATAGAACGAGTTGCAAGTTGATTCATTCTTTAGTTTATGTTAAGGCTGAGAATAGGATCCAGCCCAGCCTCCATGTTGACACACATCCTGCAGTATATAATATGCTATCATGCTATCAGCGAGCTCTGCGCGATTGTCACAAACATGTTCACCATTAAATTTACAGTGACTGGTTTGTTAAGCCAGGAAATATTAATGTCAGAGCCAAACATCTATTTGGTTATACATGTTACATGACCAAATAAGGTCACGCTAATGTTTAGGGTTTGTTTGTGTCTAAATTAGTAATAATTGATGAAAACATAAAAAAACTTTCAAGTTTTTTTTTTACAAGATGAGTTTATTTTGAAAATAACTGAGTATGGCTGTGGGATAAATATGACAAAATGTATTTATGTTCACCTGATTGAATCAGATTTAATATTCCAAAGTAAAGTACTTTGAAATAATATAATGATGAGGTTGTTTTACAGAAAACATGTCACTATTTTGTTTATTTTCCAGTTGTTTGTGAGGTAAGCATGAGAGTGCTTATGTTGTGTTTAAGCTTGTAATGGAATTCAAAATGAATGAATCATTATCCCAATATAAACAGATGAAAAGATGGTGTTTTTATGTCAAACAAGCGAAAAATAATAAAAGAATTCTACTACTCTCGTTATATGAAGAGCAGGAACTCCCTTACATCAATGAATATAAAATAAAACATTTAATTGAAATCTACGATATCAGCAATAACATTAATAATTTGCCATGTTTATAGATTTACGCATGTAGACAGTCTAGTGTAAACGTGGTATGAGCGTAATAGGCCACTGGCTCAATATGGGAATATGAGGACTCAATGTAGCATGCTAAGCTGTGTGGGATAAATATTGAACGTGTCAATGAACAAACACTCCCTAATAAGGCTTATTTAACCAGAATCCTCACCACTCATATCACCTGTTATCGTGATAATCATGGCCTGTATTATAGTATTGTTTTTTTGTTACCTTCTTCTGTAAAGGTGTATTTGTATCTTGCCTTTACATTGTATGGTATCATTCACACAATTAGTATCATCTTTATGGCATCATCTTCAGGATACAAACCAGTAATCTCACCCCCCAGCATTGAATGGTGTAAGTCACACAAACATCAATACCAGCAATGTATTTTTATCTTGCCTTCACATTGTATGGTAACGGTCACACAATTGGTGTTATCTTAATGGTATCATTTTTAGAATTAAACCAGAAATGTTTCCATCTCACCCCTAACATTGTATGATATTAGTCAGTCAAACATCCATACCAGCGATGTGTTTTTATTTCACCTTCACATTGTATGAAGTCAGTCACATAAATATTCATATCAGTAATGTGTTTATGTCTCACCTTCACATTGTTGGTAGCAGTCAGTCAAACATTCATACCAGCAATGTGTTTGTATCTTACCCTAACTTAATATGGTATTAATCAGTCAAACATTCCTACCAGCAATGTGTTTGTATCTTAACCTATCTTTGTATGGTATTAATCAGTCAAACATTCCTACCAGCAATGTGTTTGCATCTCATCTTTACATTATATGGTACCAGTCAGTCAAATATTCATACCAATATCATGTCTCAAGTTTTTATTTTTGTCATCTTTGTATCCATGTGTACTCCATTAGGAGATGTAGATGTTTCGTTTTGAGACATTCGTAGATATTTATAATATGAATATATAAAAACATGGCTTCAACTACAGAATGGGCCTACTGCCTTGCAGATGACATGGTCCATTTAGCATAGTTTAGTACTAAACTATTGACCAGCTGGGATTATGTGAGGGGTGGATATCTGGATATCAATATCTACTAAATTGGATGGAGATCATCTAATCCTGTTGGTAGCATAATGGGTTATTTGTTACCATGACAACTAACCCATCCCTGCTGCCCAGCATACAAACCCTTCTGACCTGTAGTGACAAGGCGGGTTCAGCATATGAATCCGATTTATCTGCATTTTGGATGACTTGAGATCATGTAGATAATAAAGAGGTCCACAAATGGACTCTTGCTAACCCTGCTGCGGTGCTGTGATTGGCAAACACTCCACTCATAACCGCTTTATTTGGCCTTGACTTAGGACGGAGGAATGGATACCAAACATCTATGGAGCTATGCTCACAAATAAGGTCACATGTGGCCACTGTGTGACCTCATGTGTTCACATACATTTAATTTGTTGTGTGACTTTATTTGATCACGCATGACACAACATAAACTTGATGTTAAGTGATCATTTTATTTGTCGAGAGAATATTTACAATAACACTAATGTAATATTAGGTTATTTTTTGTGGGATACAAATGGAGATGCATAACGTGAACTAAATTGGATACATTATCTCTTGCTTACTCTATCATATTCTTGGCTTTTATAGTGTTTTTAAATGAGTTGCAAAGCAGTTGGGTTTGTGAAGCAGGGATTGTGAGAGAATCTGGTGGTAGCACACTGGAGCAGTTGTGTACTTCATAGACGTCTACTTCATCAGCTTCAAAGGTGGCAGAAAGCAAGGCAGTTACTAATCTCCTGACTAGGTAACAAGGATGGGGGAGATTATACACAGGTCAATCATATAGCACTCCAGATCAATCATATAACACTCCAGGTCAATCATATAACACTCCAGGTCAATCATATAACACTCCAGGTCAATTATATAGTACTCCAGGTCAATCATATAGCACTCCAGATTAATCATATAGCATTCCAGATTAATTATATAGCACTCCAGGTTAATCATAAATCACTCCAGATCAATAGTATGACACTTCAGGTTAATCATATAGCACTCCAGATTAATCATATAACACTCCAGGTTAATCATATAGCACTCCAGGTCAATCATATAGCACTCCAGGTCAATCATATCACACTCCAGGTCAATCATATAACACTCCAGGTCAATCATTTAACACTCAAGGTCAATCATATAATACTCCAGGTCAATCATATAGCACTCCAGGTCAGTCATATAGCACTCCAGGTCAATCATATGACACTCTAGGTCAACCGTATAATACTCCAGGTCAATTATATGACACACCATGTCAATCATATAACACTCCAGGTTAATCATATAGCACTCCAGGTCAATCATATGACACTCTAGGTCAACCATATAATACTCCAGGTCAATTATATGAAACACCATGTCAATCATATAACACTCCAGGTTAATCATATAGCACTCTAGGTCAATCATATAACATTTTAGGTCAAATGTTTATGATGATTTTATAGGAAAGAAGTGGCTTAATTGGCCATGTTTTAGACTCAAACCTTTGACAGCTATATTTATGTCCTATATGTATTTGAAAATACAGGGTCAAATATCATTTAATGGTGGTCTTTTGTAGAATCAGACTCCCATCCAGCTATGCTTGTATATAACTCTCGCATTTCATCATGAAGTTAACCATTATAATTAAAATCCTTTTTGCTTTGTTTTATTTAGTAGCATATAGTAAAAAAATTAATATATTTAACATGTTTGATGGATATGGCGCCAGTTGCTATCCATTTCTCAGACACTGTCAGAGCTTTAGCAGCCAGCACCAGAAAGCACAGGCATACATAATGCAGGCCGGAGCATATGTGTGGTGGCATGGCAAGATGCTCGCAGTGTCATACTGCGCTGCATGCATAATATCCAACTCCCTGGCAAAACTGACACAATTTACAGTCTGTTGTTACCCCTGTCTCGGTGATATGTGATCGTGATTTCCCTTCTTGACAAGCTGGTTCATTTGTCCCAGAAATATCTTTTGAACAAATCTTGATAGATTAAGGGGCCACAGAAAGTGACAAGTGATTTCTGATTAAAATTTCTTTGATATTTAATTTAATGTGAGAATAGACATTTTGCAGGATAAATCAATTTAAATAACCACGGTGGACAGCTCCATATTTGCCTGTGATTTATTACAGGCTTGTATTATGCAGTGGGAACTCTGGCATTTACCAATGTGATACTTATAAGTGTCATGATAACAAGACAAATGCTGATGCAGCTATCAAAAACTTGACAAGGTCATTGGGATTGAGATAAGGTCATTTTAAGGTCATTGTCCTGACAAAAATAGATTCGTTCATTGAAGGACTGAATATGAATTCAGAGTCCCTGCAGTTGTCTGGTACTCAGGGTATTGGTCAAGTTTGTGGTCATCGTTCTGGCAGCCTCATTAGGCTGTCAAGGTCACATCAAGGTCATTGCAAGATTACCAGTATCACCCAGAGTTCATCTTGCTGCAAGGGGATTATGGGATAAAATTGAGTCATTAGGCTAATTGGTCTAATTATACTTGGCATGTCTGTGGTTCTCACTGAGGGATTGTTAAGATCCTAGTTATTTTAGATTCTAGCCCTTCAATTACATCAAGGCCCGACCACGGATCCTACGAGATTATACCTCCGAGATTATCTTGAGATAAGCCCATGGACATGACGCTAATGGGAGTATACAGAAAATGGCTGATGGTAGAAACATAATACTCTGCCTCCCAGGGTTTTACCCGAAGGTTGAGCACATCTTTCAGTTATCATTGGTAAGATTCTTGTGGAGACTTGTCTACATAAGGTGCAAGAGACTTATATGGGATAGTAAAAGAATTAGGGCTTCATTACTCACAACCTGCCTCTATCTTTATGAGGAGAGATGCTGAAGAAGAGATTATTCCAGTGCGAGATATCCTAACAATATATGATATGGTCATTTCTTTTTTAATGAATTAGTTGTTTTTGACTCATCATAGAAATTGAAAAATCATAAATTTGAGAACAAAGGGCAAAATAAACAGTTCTTTTCATTTGCACATCAGTTTTATCCAATATATCCTTAAGAGACACTACATATAGGTGAGGGGAGTTTGTGTGCTTCTGTCAGGAATGTGATTAGGGTCTGTTGGAGGGATTTTTTGGCCCATTTTCTTTTGCTCTTGATATGTTCTTGATATCATCATTAGGAGTTCGGCAGAGATTGTCCACGTCTTGCATTAAACAGTTATTTCCTGAATCTGGTCAGTTTCATTCTGAAAATATAATTGATCTTGTTGTAACATTCCTTATCAGTTGAGCCCAAATATATATTTGGTAATGCACTCCCGTGACCACACAGAGCCACATCGTGGCCCACGTTGACTCTATTTGGTCATGTTTGTCCCTGACTATTTGTTCAGATTTTTACATGACAAAATAGATGTTTGGCTGAGACTGCATGTGGGAAATTGCCTTGCTGTCTGACCAATTGGTGAGTATCAGTGTATGCCTTGTTGGTTTTGAGCTCTGGGGTGGACTTGAAAGGTTCATCTAACTCCCATCAAATGTCAACACAATGAAACAGTCTTATACAGTCTCTGTCATTATCAGGCCTGTGTCGGCCAGGTGCAGCCAAACATCTTTTGGGTCATGCATGGATGTGACAAAATAAGATCAGACATGACCATCACATGGCATTGTCTGGTCAAGCACATGTTTTGTGGTATTATTTGGTCAAGCACAGGTGGTTTGTGGCGTTAATTTTTCAAGCATAACTGTTTTGGGGCATTATCTGGTCAAGCACAGCTGTTTTATTGCATTATTTCATCATGCACAGCTGTTTTGTGGCATTACTTCACCATACACAGCTGTTTTGTGGCATTCTTTCATCATGCACAGCTGCTTTGTGGCATAATTTCATCATGCACAGCTGTTTTGTGGCATTACTTCATCATGCACAGCTTTTTTTGTGGCAATACTTCATCATGCACAGCTGCTTTGTGGCATTATTTCATCATGCATACCTTTGTGTGTGGATCATTATAGTCCTGCTTGACATTATTTGGTCAAGTTCATGCATGACTATAGCAATGTTTGGCCCCAACTGTTGAGTGTTTGGTCTTGATATGACATACAGAATACAACATAACCCAAATGACGTGACCCAGATTGTCCATGTTGAGCATTATGCAGTCTATTCCCATACTCAGGCCTGTTTGATATCACACTGGGTAATGTCAAGACCTGCAGGGATGGTCCCCACCAGCTGGGCAGGAGGCAGTGGTTTACTGTCATACCGCCTGGTGATCCTCGCATCCTGCAGGGAGACTTACCCCAGCCTGGCTTAGACATGCTGCTTCCTGCAGGCTCACGAAGATTAGATTAACACGAGGTTTGGTGCAAACAGCTGTCCTGACCTGCCTTGCAAAGCACTCATTGGGGTCAAGGAATTGTGACCATTTATCATGTCAGTAATAAGATTACTAGGGGTGAGATCCGGACTAGGTCATCTGCCTCATCAGGCTTGTCCTAGAGGCCATGCCTTCCCTATTCACTGTCTCTAACCATTTTCCTGCAAACAACAGAATTTTAAACCCTAAAAAGATACCAATCATAATCCAAAAGTAAAAAATGTTGGGTTTGTTTTTAGAACTCACGATTTCTTGAATTCAGGGAGTGATAAATCAACATTACCGTTAATGGGGTTTAATTACATTCTGTGTGACACAGTAATAACCCGCTTTTTAGCATCACTAACCTGGCAGTGCAATATTTCAAGGCAATGACCTTAACCATATTTGCAGGCAGTAAAATATGTCATAACCAAATAGAATATTTGTAGTGTCCATGTCACAGCCTTTATCCGGTAGTTTGGATCGCCAGCCACGTCATGGTTTGCCTCTCCACTCACAACCAGTAATTAGCTCCGGACAGATTGTTTATTGACACGTTCATAAATCATGGTTGTCAAACAGCTTTCAATGATTGGCTGTCCAGTGATACAAAATGGTACCACCCTGATGACCTTCTTTGTGCTCTCAACAAAATCACCTGCAGCTTTTGTTACCATGGTGAAGATGCATTGTCGTAGTCAGCCCAAAAGATTGTGGCATTTATTGTTCATTGATCAAATATTCACATTCTTTTGCTTTGTGAAATTTATCACCATTGCTCTATCATCCATTTTCATTATTGTGATCAGTGAAGTCAGTAATGTCATTTAGCAATTTTCAGCTGCATGTTTTCTTCGGAATTCTTTTTATTCATTTCTTTTAGTGACAGGGAGAGTTCAAGATTTTTGACAGGACAGGGTTAATTAATACCATGACCTTGCATGACAAAAAATGAGTGTTTATCACTAACATATCATGATTATTCATTGAGTTTTATTAATATATTTGATACAAATTAATCTGCTCGGTGTTAACAGCTCTGCAGTGCTTGACCTTATTGACATTAGCAAAGAACTTGACCAATCAGGGCATAGTAATGCTCCAGACGATGGTAATTTCCACCTATCAGTGTGCACGATTGCCTTGATATACCGAAGCAGACGAGGAAAGTGGTTTGCTTTGGTTAGCAGGTCATGTTTGGACCGTAGATGTGGGAAGTAGAAAACATGCTTGGCAAAAATAAAAATAATCAAATATCAAAAATAACATATTGTTGGCTTAAGGGCAAAGTTGAACAAACTTCAGATAAAAAGTCCTTGGTATTATATTTTGATCCATTTTGTTTTTTTATGTTTTCCAATTAGATGAAACACTACCAAATGAGAAAAAAATTAATAAAAAAAAGTATATTACACTTTGATATAATATCCGAGAAAAAAAAGAGACTGTGTGACAGCAATGTGTAAATGACTTTAGAGGTTTTTTGGCATGGCTTTCTGTTTCATGTTTGCTTT
The DNA here is from genome assembly GCA_949316495.1 of Amphiduros pacificus. Classification (NCBI taxonomy): domain Eukaryota; kingdom Metazoa; phylum Annelida; class Polychaeta; order Phyllodocida; family Hesionidae; genus Amphiduros; species Amphiduros pacificus. The sequence continues at coordinate 37,556,341 of OX439001.1, read as the reverse complement.
GTTGAACACTTTTTGCCATTGCTATCACTATGAAATGACAGGAGAGTGGAGTTGGATAGAGTAGACACATGTGGTGGGACATGACTCAATCACTGTTATTGAATTTGTGCATTGACATAGGGGACGCATGGGGATTGCGAGATGGGAAGGCACCACGTGTCCTTATAGCTCTGTACTCTGGAATATGTCATCTCTGCGAGGTGTCCTGCTGCTGTATCCCACTGCCGATTCCACTGATCCATCTCTCATATAATTCCTCATAAATCCTCATGAGATTGTGTCACATCACATCTTGTGGTGATGTTTGAGAATCTTACAAGTGTAGAACAACTTCTGAGTTGAGTTTTTTTATAATTTTCGTTCAAAGTGTAAATGTCACTTTTAACTGGAAATAAATACGTGGAATAGCAAGAAGCAACAGCAGAATCAAAGTCACATCAAGAGTCAAATGTGATTTTGACGATAGCGTTTTTCATGACAAATTCGATTTGTGTCTCTTCTGAATGTGATTTGTGGATCACTTCTTGCAGTATTTGTGGCCTTTTATCTGATGATGACATTCAATCCAATCTTTTCTTAGTCTTGTCAGTTTGTGTAAAAAAGGCATCACTTTAAATCACCTTTAAACATTTCACAGCATTATTGATGGAATCTTTTCCATATAGCGTGCAAGATTTGTGACCCATCCATGACACCTGTAAACTTGGTTATTAAAAATGAGCAGTTCTACTCTACTATAGAGTAACATATAGATTTGTCTCTAAAATTATTTGTCTTATTTTAGTATGTGGGTTACAAAATCCATGCTCGCTCCTGCCCACCTAGTGACATGCAATGAGACAGTAGCGTGTATTAATGTTACTGTTATAGTTAGCAAGAAAATGGAGCAAAATTGCAAGTGCAAGTCAGACATCATGCTTGTGCATATATGTCAGGGTTAATCAATCAAATGAGTTGTGGTGAGATTCTCCACTGTATGAAAGCATTGATGCAAGGCATCCTGTAAGTTACAATGTGTTCAGCAGGTTAGAGCAGGAATGTGGTGAGATTTCTTATTTGAAATTGATTGAGAAAAAGACATTTTAACAGGATAAATGATACAAAAACAGAATTGCAGGAGAAATATCACAAATTCAATGTTACAGGAAATGATCAGTTTCATTTGTGTTGTTTTCAAGGAAAGCAATCAGTTTTATCTTGAGGGGGGAAGTAACTTATTTCCTATGTCAGTTATTTTGGTTATGGACTATTTTTTATGTGTCAAGATGTCAAGATCTCAAGAGCTTTTGCCAAATCATATAAATGAATCAAATGCCTCAGCTTATTTTGTTTTTTGGAAGGATAAATGACTGTTGATTTTCTTTATCTAATACTCCTCAAAAAATCTACATTTTCACATTTGCAAATCTCAGAACAGTAAATCATGGACGTGGGCAAAGGTCAACAAAAGGTCAAGTCTGGCGTTATAAGGTGTTCAAGAAATGGAGCATGGTTATTCCATTATACATCTTTGTCTTTAGCAATTAGTACATTCAACAGATGATGTCAAAAATTTATTTAGTCACACATAAACGTGATGAACTAAGGACACATTGCGTGACCCTATTCGACCTTGGGGAAGTTATGTTTGACTGGAAAATAGCACAAAATACCTGTAAGATATTACCACATCATGGCCATATTTGTCACGTTCATGCAAGACTAAACAGATGATTGGCTCAGATTGGTCAAAGGCTAAAACGCATCATAATGCACTGAAAAGATGGACGGAAAATGTGTGGGTATGCAGTGTTTTTTATGGGAGATTTTTGCTGTGTTTCAGGTGGTGGGGGTCTGGCGTTGTTTGGCACAGGAAATCTCCACACCTGGTCAGATTGCTTGGAAGATGTGGTCACTCGCTTCACAGACGCACGCAAAGTGGACAGGACCAAGTTCATGGATGATAGTGCATACAGGTAGGTTTAAAAAAGTGTCATGTTGCTTTATTTAACTTATAATAACATAATAGTTTTTCAGTATTGTGAGCCACACCCATGGGGACAATGGACTAATCAAAGTTTTTTTTAACATAATTTGTTATGTTTTTCAAGAACTACATATTTACTTTTGCTATCTATTTTGCTAGGAAATTGCATATCACTGTTGCAGTGTACAGCAATTGGCTGTTATACATTGTCCGCTTAAAAAATGCCCTTTAAATTTTGAAACAAAATTCTTTTTAGACCATTTGCAACCATAGCTCCTTTGTGTAGTATGCTTACCAAAATTGTCACATAATTAAGTCAGATTTATGTATTATCAGAGTACAAATTTTGAAACAGAAAAAAGAGTTTTTAATGAAATTTGCAACCACAGCTCCTCAGTGCAGTATGTTTGCCAAGGTCAGTTAAGACCAACACCCGGCAGTCTGACAAATTGCTAGCTTTAATCAAAGCAACACTCCACAAATGGGAGCTGTGCTTAGTTGCGTCGCTGTTGATTTCCCCGGACGCCAGAACCTGATGGCCACTGCTACGTAATGTTGTAGATATCATGTGTGAAAAGTGAGGGGAAAGCGGTAAAACATAGCACAGGGACAACCTCCGTAGGCAGACGAAGCCTGGTTGGTGTGAAAGCAATGGGTCGGTTATTGGGATACACCCCAGAAATTATCACATAAAAGAGATTTAGAGGGTCTTCTTAAACAAATAAAGCTATAGAAGCATGTACTTTGGCAGATCTCATTAAGCAGAGCAGAGGGAAATTGGCAGACTGGCAGATAGGCCATGTTGAACAGATGCTGTCAGTCTTCAATATCCACAGGGGGAATTTATCCACTCATCCGGACCAGTATACTGTCAATCATATTCATTTATTACAGAAAAATTATGTGGGAAATAAAGAGAGGTTATTTGTACCAGCGTGGGCTGTCTGTCCTGGATACACATCAACGTAGTAAGATAGGGAGGTAAGAATGTATGTAGCAATGTGAGATGTCTGTCCTGGATACACGTCACAGTAGTAAGATTGGGAGGCAAGGTTATACATGTATATAGCAACGTGGGCTGTCTGTCCTAGATACACATCACAGTAGTAAGATAGGGAGGTAAGGTTGTATGTAGCAACGTGGGCTGTCTGTCCTGGATACACATCACAGGAGTAAGATAGGGAGGTAAGGTTGTATGTAGCAACGTGGGCTGTCTGTCCTGGATACACAGTACAGTAGTAAGATAGGGAGGTAAGGTTGTATGTAGCAACGTGGGCTGTCTGTCCTGGATACACATCACAGTAGTAAGATAGGGAGGTAAGGTTGTATATAGCAACGTGGGCTGTCTGTCCTGGATACACATCACAGTAGTAAGATAGGGAGGTAAGGTTGTATATAGCTACGAGGGCTGTCTGTCCTGGATACACATCGCAGTAGTAAGATTGGGAGGTATGGTTGTATATAGCTACGTGGGCTGTCTGTCCTGGATACACAGTACAGTAGTAAGATAGGGAGGTAAGGTTGTATGTAGCAACGTGGGCTGTCTGTCCTGGATACACAGTACAGTAGTAAGATAGGGAGGTAAGGTTGTATATAGCTACGTGGGCTGTCTGTCCTGGATACACAGTACAGTAGTAAGATAGGGAGGTAAGGTTGTATGTAGCTACGTGGGCTGTCTGTCCTGGATACACAGTACAGTAGTAAGATAGGGAGGTAAGGTTGTATGTAGCAACGTGGGCTGTCTGTCCTGGATACACAGTACAGTAGTAAGATAGGGAGGTAAGGTTGTATGTAGCTACGTGGGCTGTCTGTCCTGGATACACAGTACAGTAGTAAGATAGGGAGGTAAGGTTGTATGTAGCAACGTGGGCTGTCTGTCCTGGATACACAGTACAGTAGTAAGATAGGGAGGTATGGATGTATGTAGCAACGTGGGCTGTCTGTCCTGGATACACATCACAGGAGTAAGATTGGGAGGTAAGGTTGTATATAGCTACGTGGGCTGTCTGACCTGGATACACAGTACAGTAGTAAGATACGGAGGTAAGGTTGTATGTAGCAACGTGGGCTGTCTGTCCTGGATACACATCACAGGAGTAAGATAGGGAGGTAAGGTTGTATATAGCTACGTGGGCTGTCTGTCCTGGATACACAGTACAGGAGTAAGATAGGGAGGTAAGGTTGTATGTAGCTATGTGGGCTGTCTGTCCTGGATACACAGTACAGGAGTAAGATAGGGAGGTAAGGTTGTATATAGCTACGTGGGCTGTCTGTCCTGGATACACAGTACAGTAGTAAGATAGGGAGGTAAGGTTGTATGTAGCAACGTGGGCTGTCTGTCCTGGATACACAGTACAGTAGTAAGATAGGGAGGTAAGGTTGTATGTAGCAACGTGGGCTGTCTGTCCTGGATACACAGTACAGTAGTAAGATAGGGAGGTAAGGTTGTATGTAGCAACGTTGGCTGTCTGTCCTGGATACACATCACAGTTGTAGGTCAGTGAGGGAAAGTTGTAATCAGCAATGCGTATTGTTTATCACATCATCATAATCATTGGAGTAAGTAGAGAGGTGTTTATTCCAGTTAAACAGAAAACGCTGATTGGAAAACAATGTTATGAGGAGCAGAGTAATTAGAGCAGAATGATTAATGATTTCTTGGCTATCGCAATGAAAAATAGCTACGCCCACAATAATATTTAATTATATTTTGATAAAAATTTATCATATCAATACTTAAATGTTCTTGATTCTTAAATGCATGTATCAAGCAAAAAAGGATTCAAATGTCAAAATACCCATAGGAATATTAACTGTGTCTCTGCTGCAATATTTGGGGGCAGTTGCCTGGAGAGTAGAAAAATTCCAGTGAGTGGGAGAATGACTGCAAGCAAAGGCTCAGATAATAACACACATTTGAATATCCTAGGGATTTTTCGTGAAAGCAAAACACTCATCAACAAAGAGAATTTGTTACTTTTTATCATGAATATACAAAAAAACCTGAAAAATATGTGAAAAAGTGGACACATTTGTCCTTGTATCAGGTTCTATGATATATGTATGTAATCAGATAAATATGGGGCTGGCATGCTGATGTGGTGTTCTGACTTCCAATAACATTGATTGAGCGTAGGTCTGTGAAATTAGATACCACTCCATGGATTCTTAAATCAATACAGTTTATAGAGAGAGTCTGTCTCCTCCACTTCACTTGTCATGCTCTGTGTAGTCAAAAATATGATGTATTCTGTTTTGGTTTGAAATGCTCTGTTTCACATGCTATCTAAAGTGTTCTATTGATCTTGTTTATATAGAGTAAAAGACCAAGAGATGTGGTATTATTAAATGATCAGAGCCAATTAATCCTATTTGTCCTAATTTATCCAGGACCTTTGACAAGAAGCAATATATTTTATTAATGTTTATTTGTTTATGTAAAGAGTTAATGAAGATTTGTAATGAATAGAAAATTTAATTATTTTGTGTGTTCCGTTGACAAACTCTTTTAATACAATCCATAATTTATCTCAAAACTGTGATATGTTTACCTGCATTTCATCCAGGCACTTTAAATATTACCATAAAACACTCAATGAGTGACCCCTACATTAATCAACCAAATATGGTATAAACAGTCTCTTGTTTCATGCAGAATGGTTTTGGGTGACTTAAAATATAATGGATCTCAACATTATATAACACAGGATCTTAACAGATTATCTAAGTGCATTCAAGCAGAGAGAGATTTCATTCAGAAAATGTGATTGGCCTGGGGCGCTAATTAAGGAGTATACAGTGAATTCTTGGCCATGATAGATACTACACTTATCCTGATGCTCTCCACAGAAGTGACATTAAGTAGAGCCATTATGGTACATTACGTTTCATATTCATCTTAAATCAATATCTGCGAATAGTAATAGACCTGGTCAACATTTACAAATGTCAAGGGCTGGAATTCAATATGCGAGGACAAAGTTTTGATGAATCATTAAGTTTCCCACTTGATAATACATGAATTATTCATGAGCAACACATCTCTCACACCTAATTACATTTTTTTTATAAATAATAAGTTACCAAATCAATTAAATGGATTATGGTTGAAATATGTTCTTCAACTCTGTTTGCCTTTGGAAGTAATGTTATCTAGCATGAATTGCAGTTTTCAGTCTTTTTTTATATAAATCTGAGTTCAAAAATGCTAGTTTTCAGTCTTCTTAAGAAAAAAGCATTTCTATTTGCGAAAGAAATAACTGTATTTGCATCATGAACTGGTGAAAAGAAAGTTTTTATGAGTATATATAGTAACATTTTTTATGTCATCACAACGAGTTTGTGAACATAAATATAGTGTTTTTATTGATGGAATAACAGAGTTAAAATGTGAGGACAGCTAGAAGAACATAATGAAACATTTGATATGCTTGGCTGCATACCGGCAGTATGGATGCCCTGGAATGTGGTGGCCATTGTATTGAACAAAAAGTGGACTGGTGAATAATTCGGTGTCACAAATTGCCACTCCATTTTGCTGTTCACCCTCCCATTCATTGAATGTAGATGGGAAATTAATACATGATGTTCCAGGCAATTCCTGTCTTGAATCAGTCTCAATGAGCAACGGTAGAGCCCCACAAATTGACAGATTATTCAGTGTATATGTTTGTGTATATCATATTAGTGAGAGAATTATTCTAAGAAGATCAAATTTTAGCATGTGCTGTTAATAATGAGAGAAATTCTTTCATGAAAATATTCTGATGATAGTGTTACAATTTACATATTTGAGATGAATGCTCAATACAACAGTAAGAGGGATAACTATTAAAGGGAGAGATGATTACATTCAAGCATTCTGCATACTGAATTAGGCTGAAAAACATTGATCTTTAAGATTGGAAATTGTGATTTGATGAGATTTAGATTGGATTAGAAGCTATGAGGAATATTTGAATACCAGATTGAATATCATACTCCAGGATCATGGCATTGAATGTCTTACTCCAGGATCATTTCATTGAATATCATACTCCAGGATCATTTCATTGAATATCATTCTCCAGGATCATGGCATTGAATGTCATACTCTAGGATCATGGCATTGAATATCATACTCCAGGATCATGTCATTGAATATCATACTCCAGGATCATGGCATTGAATATCATACTCCAGGATCATGGCATTGAATATCATACTCCAGGATCATGTCATTGAATATCATACTCCAGGATCATGGCATTGAATATCATACTCTGGGATCATGGCATTGAATATCATACTCCAGGATCATGGCATTGGATAACATACTCCAGGATCATGGCATTGGATATCATACTCCAGAATCATTTCATTGAATATCATACTCCAGGACCATGGCATTGAATATCATACTCCAGGATCATAGCATTGAATATCATACTCCAGAATCATGGCATTGAATGTCATACTCTAGGATCATGGCATTGAATGTCTTACTCCAGGATCATTTCATTGAATATCATACTCCAGGATCATGGCATTGAATGTCATACTCTAGGATCATGGCATTGGATATCATACTCCAGGATCATGGCATTGAATGTCTTACTCCAGGATCATTTCATTGAATATCATACTCCAGGATCATAGCATTGGATATCATACTCCAGGATCATAGCATTGGATATCATACTCCAGGATCATGGCATTGAATATCATACTCCAAGATTATGGCATAAAATATCATACTCCAGGATCATGGCAAACTTAAAAAAGAGCATAATCCCAAAATTTAAAAAATTTGAAAAATTTATCATTCTGACAGATCTATATCTTAAAACTTAAAAATTCATGCAATTTTAAGATTTTGCTTTGAAACTGCGTCATTAAATTTCAGAAGGATTAGACCTGCCATAAAGATAAACTGATGGAAATATGAATATTGTATGCATGATCAATGGGCGTGAATATTGAGCGTGTAAATCTGTTAGATGCTAACGAAGCGACGACAGAGACTTAATTAACCTCTGGCGGATATAAGCTAGGCACTCATTTATCAGTCTGGTAAATAACATTTTGATAATGATAGTTTCTATCATTTTGAAGATGTCCGTATATATTATTATATGTGATGATCCAATCACAGACCAGGCATTATATCATTGTGTGTTGATACGATCGCTCTCTTTAAGTAAAACAGGATAGACAGAGAGCTTTCCTGACAAATTCTAATTACTCAGAAAATTTGACAGAGAACATATGGTTTTTCCTTGCCACGTGTCTGCTTGATTGTAAAACTTATCAGGTTTGCAATATTCATTATAGCAATAATTTTCCAACGGTGAGCCTATTTTAAATGTGTGTATTAAAGAAAAAAATGATCTCACAATAGCGATTAATGGTAATAAATATCTAGTTTTAATTGTTTTTGGTAGAACTGGTTTTTTGGAGAACTGGTCAAGAAAATTGTGCTAAATATCTCAGTATCAATATGGAAAGATGCAGAAAAATGGAAATAAAGTTGTTTTATTGAAACAATATGCTCAATAATGTTTTTAAATAAATTTTCAGACACAGTCCATACTTTAAATTTAAACAATGAGTCAATAAAGAAGACATGTACAAAGAATGATGGCTTTATCTAGACATGCAGATATATTTTTGAGTTACATGTAAAAGCAGATTCCCTGTGCCTTGTCGGCATGGGACTGACAGTGTTGTGAGGGGGACGTGGGAGGACAGACAGGAGACGATATTGATCAGTGCTGAGTGTGGAGCTGGCGGGCACATCACACAGACTGAGATATCAGCTGAACTGACATGATAAACATGCATCACACATCCACACAAGACAACAACACCAGCACACCTTGCAAGCAGAATACCCCGGCAACTAGTCTACTCATAGACTGGAACCGACTGTGTGTCATGGCAATACAGGACCCAGTGTAGACTAGAGTCTGGATCTTGATACAGACCCTCAAATAAAGTCATACTCCTAGAACAGGGCCTTGAGTACAAACCCTCCAGTTCAGACCTTTCAGTTCAGGGCCTTCAGTAATGGTTCTCCAGCACAGGGTTTACAGCACAGGGCCTGCAGTAAAGGCCTTACATTTCAGGGAGTCCAGAACAGACCCATCAATACAGGGCCTCAAGTACAGACCCATCAATACAGGGCCTCAAGTACAGACCCATCAATACAGGGCCTCAAGTACAGACCCTCCAGTACAGACCCATCAATACAGGGCCTCAAGTACAGACCCTCCAGTACAGACCCATCAATACAGGGCCTCAAGTACAGACCCTCCAGTGCAGACCCATCAATACAGGGCCTCAAGTACAGACCCTCCAGTGCAGACCCATCAATACAGGGCCTCCAGTACAGACACTCCAGTAACGACCCTCCAGTTCAGACACCCCATTTCTGGGACTCCAGTACAGACCTTCCAGTGCAGACCCTCCAGTGCAGACCCTCCAGTGCAGACCCTCCAGTACAGGCCCTCCAGTACAGGCCCTCCGATATTGATCTTCAGGTATTTCAATGCAGATTTCAGTAGAGATCCAAATGCACAAATCCTTACAGACCAGCTTTAAGATACCAATGTCCCATCTCATGTTTTCTGCATTTAGACCACCATACTTGAATGGAAGGTTAAATCGAGGAATACCGACAGAGAAAGTTAGCTGCTCTATTCAGCTGTCTATATACGGAGTCCAGGATTTCTCTCCTGATTGCATCATATCTGCTTACATTCTCAAGCTTGGAATGTTCTATGTTGAGGTCTATTCCAGGCATAATCCATATCATGCTCAGTTCTATTTCAAAATTATCCCTACTCATATAGTTTTGAATTTTGGAAAATATAATGAGGATACTGAAATACTCTCACTGGAAATACCAAAACATATGCATCAGGCTTATTTATGAAAGTTTAAAGTGTCTAGTGGAATGATCCAGGCACCACAATATCTGACGTATGTGAATTATATTGTGAGATCAATAGTATTGAAGTAATGATCCCCAACATTTATTTGGTCACACATGAATGGGATGGGTCACTCTGACCTCATAATGCCTTATTTGGTCCCACATGAATGGGATGGGTCAATCTGACCTCACAGTGCCATATTTGGTCACACATGAATGGGATGGGTCACTCTGACCTCACAGTGCCATATTTGGTCATACACGAATGTGATTGGTCTTTCTGACCTCATGATGCCTGAGATTTGCATGACTAAATTGAGTTTGTAAAGGTCGAGCATTCTCATATTGAATTGCATTAACCCAATGTGACCTTATTTGGTCAGGACCTCATTTGGTCAGGACCTCATTTGGTCAGGACATTGTGCGTCTAAATATATATTTTTCAGCAACTGGTGAATATGGGAGGCACTTTAGGCTTGACATAAAGGATTTTGGTCATTTGGTTAAAATGGGCTGTTCTCCAACTCACTGGCTCTTAGCAGTTGCTTTTGTCACGGTCTTCTAGACCATAACATAAGAGAGTGAAAATATTAATGAATTCACCATTTAATTTTATAATCACCAGCCAGAACTAGCCTGCAGGCTCTAAACATTCCGGGCCATGAAATCAGTGATAATGTAAAGCCCTGTAAGATTGGTGGAGGCAGGCAGAGTATTAACTGATAGATAGGTGATTTGCATGATTAAACAAAGTGTCCATGATGACTCCTGTAATCTGACCATCAACAAATGAATAGCCCCTGATGTGATATGTGCCTGTCATTTATGTGACAGTGGTGGCAGGATGGTATTGCATTCTATCACAATTTTCATACATGGAAATGCTAATGCATGAACAGGTGATGAATGCTTTGAAAGGCAGGCCCCGCATGGTTGACAGTATAGCTTTTGATGATGTTTTATGAGGGATTGCTTTGAAGGGGCTATATAGAGGGTGATGTAGGGCTGGATGCCTGCCCTAATGTTGCTGCTGCTGCTGCAGGAGAGGGATGGTTAAAGCCACCAGTGATGGCCACTCTGGCACTTGTCCACATGGTAAGAACACATTATCGCCATGGAAACCTGCCATATGACCATATACTCTCCCCTAACATAATACAAAAAACCCCGAAATATGGCTTTAAATGACTCTGCCACTTGTTTGTATGGATTTTTATATGCTCTGTTTAGCATATATATATATATTTGTATCAGTGTAGAGAACTTTATTTATGTTCTCTCACAAGTGCAGAAGATATTTGTGAACTTCCTTTGCATAATGTCATTCAGTTTGTGACTTTACGATCAAGCTTCTATCATGAAAGTATATAAAACATATATAAAATAGTGCAAGTTTAGCAGTAGATCAAGATGAGGTTAAGATATTCTTTTATCGTCAACATAAATTATATTGATATAATCACAAATGTTTCAAGTGACAGGCTTGCATTGTCAATAAAAAAAATAAAAGAAGTTTTTATAACTTTTAAATGTTCTCATAGAGCATTTAAATGTTCTCATAGAGCATTTAAATTTTAAAAATTTTAAATGTTTTTCAAAGATGGGATTGTGAGTGTTTTTGCCTTAAGAAAAGCTTGGGGAGGAGACATTACCATTTAATGATAGCAGCAAGCTTCTATTGCTTCCATCACCCATTTGCTCCAGTCCTTACTAAATGGTGCCCTCCTACCATGAAAAGGACTGCTCCCTTGGGCAATCCAAATGTGATATTAGGGAGCAGCTATTATTCTAATCTGCACAAGATTAACTCCAGGAAATGGATGCTGTGAGAATAGATCTGAGAGCCAAGGGCTCAAGGCTATAAGATTTCTAACCTTTAAGGGACAATTGTGAAGTTATATCCTTGAGAGAATGTAGGTTAAAATATTTAGACTTCTAATATCATGATTATCATTAATTCCAGTCTATAAAACATAACTCTCTCAAATGATGTGAAATCATCATTTGATTTACCATGGAATATACATGTAAAGATATAACACCCTGAAAAATGACAAAAGATGCAGTCCATATGATAAAGGCAATTGAAATGTGAGATGGAAAAGCTAAAAGTTATACATTTCTGAGGGCCAACTCTTGAATGAATATGAGAAAAGAGAAATCTCCCTTGGCAAATGATGTAGCAAGTGCTACAAGTTGTAAACTAGTAGTAGATAATGAAAGCTTCCCGTGGGACAGATCACCACCTTGAGACAAGTTTAAATGAGGCTCCCACCTCTTTCAGCGGTCTCCAGACTCTGCGGCTCGGCTCGGGCAAAAATCTCAAACCAACTGTTCTCCGAAACCTGGAGACCCAGAGGAAAATGGTGGTATTCCGTGAGCAGGTGCAATGGCTAAATCATGATATATAGTTGTCCTTCACTCATATATCACAAAGATCAATGGAACTGTGGGAAGCAGCTAGATTTAGACCATCAGAAGGAATTTGATATATAAAAAAAATCATGTTTAGTTTTCTCCAGTTGAGCAAGTCTTATTTAGATTCTGTGAAGTATATGAATGTGTATTTCGGAGAAATTTTTGATAATATTTCAACATTGGAAAAATTATTCAATATTTGTCATTCAGCGTAGTGTGTCATGTAAATTTGAGTCAATTTGCTAATTTAGGAAATCTTATAATAACACAAGGTGAATGTTTTCTTCATGATTATTGATTACCTCAGTTTGCTTCAGATGTACTGTTTATTTACCAGAGAAGCAGTTTTTTGTGTGAGCAAGACTTCAATCCTCTTTTTATCACCATGGTATCAAACTACACAGGAAAATTGAAAATTGGTGTCACACAATTCAGATATTGATTGGTTTGATATTAAACAAATATCACAACAGAATGAGAGAGACCCTACTTTCCAAATCTTGGCATGGTTTATCTTATGCGAGATTGGATAACATGATTATGGTTTAGTATAAGTTGGATGGGAATCTCAGCATTAAGAGATACTCTGATAATCTGATTTGTATTTCGAGATATGGATAAACCCTTGAGCTTAATGAAGGAGAATGCACGGTGGAAATTCTTGGGTAATTGCTCTTGAAGTTGGAGCCAAGCATATATGGTCAAGTATGTGCATGGAGTTGACCAATCCGATGACTGCAGGAGTGCATCACATGACCTTTAATTGATATCACATGACAATATCTTACTTGACCAAACCAGTTTCAATGTTTGTACTCGACCAAATGTACTGGTTTTTCCATCATTGTGTGCAAAATTCTTGAGAGATGCATTTTATGAAGAAAAAGAAAACATGCTAAAATCCAGTTATTCATAATAAGTTTAATAAGCATGACAAGCATTCATAACAAGCATAATAGCCATGACAGGCATTTATAATTAGGAGGTAAATTTCTTCCCGCCAAAAAAGATCGAATGATATTGATCTAGGAACTGTTTTTCAGTCTTCCTCATTCTCTGCCAAAAAATTAAGTTCATGTGTGATCAAATAGTGATTGAGACATATAATACTTGGCCACCAGAGGTCACTGATGTTTCAGGTGAAATTACAGATGTGATATGTTATAAGTGATGTGGGTTTTACCCTGTAGATAATCCCCTGGGTTGGATTAGTGAGACAAGATAAAAGGCGGGGGCCGCAGCATCAGGCATTGTACTGGATGAGGTGAGAAGCTTCGTGCCCGTGGGAGGATGGAACAAATTGCTGGGCTAGATGTGGCAGCTTATCAGGTGTCGGGAGCGGAGAGACAGCTTTGAGAAGCTCTGATAGGCATCGTGTCATAGAGACAGGGCAGACCCCAAAACGCAGGAGGCAGATCTCACCACCGCCATTCAATGCGTGTACCCCAGAGAGGAGGCTGAGGGAATTGATGGAACATCTCTAAATCACTTTGCATTTGAGAGTGTGATGTTTCTTAAGGTCAAAGTTATCATTTATTGAAAAGCCACATTTAAGTCATTAACAATGAACTGGAGATACTAAATATTGGGCATGCATGACAAGCACAAAGTGTAGTTGGGCACTTTCCACTTTAAGGTCAAAAACTCTCTGCTGTGAATATTATTGTATATGATTTTTGCTCATTTATAATAAACAAGATATATCAATGGATATCATATCAAAACTGAATTGGGATCATGTATGGAAAAACCAAAGCCTGTTTGCTAGATACACTTTATCTCAGCTCATGTGTTTTCATTTAATATTAGGTACCTCATTTTTTTTTTACCGGATTTACTGTTTTCCATCAGCAAAGCTGAGTAAACACTTAAAAGGTTCTTTTATGAAGTTATTTGCAGGCATTTCCAAGAACATAACAAAAAGCAATGGTCAGCACAGCTCGAAGGCTGTTAGCCCATGCTTGTTATTATTAAGTAGAAATCAAAGTCCATGGTAAGAGATAAATAGCCATATATCAATAAGGCCAATGAGTAAAGTAGGCTGAGAGTTTGCACATGGTCAGAGCATCAAACTGCCATTTGCTGCCATAGAATGCTCAAGTCCACAATTCCCACATGACATAAAGCAGCCTAGCTTAGAAGACATTAAGGAAGGTCGTAGTCTGCCTCCAGAGAATGGTGTCACATCAGGTTTCCATGGCACTGTATTCATGTAAAACATTTATAAGATCATATTTACGGCAACTGGGAGTCTGTTGTATAATTTGCTCTTTATTCCTGTACATGATTTACAAAGAACCAACCAATTTTATGTCGTGTCCAAAATGTGACATGCCAATATTCATTCTTCTTCTGTAAATTCATTTAATCTGTTTTGCCCTGTAATAAGTGTCATAAAAGGGCACATCAGTGAATAACCGCTACTAGGTCATGTGACTGTTGTCGTAGATACAGGACAATGGAATGTGAGACAATGCCACCAGACAGTTTGATTGTCGGCCATGTCTGTCGCTATGAATTCTATGGCATTCTCTGGGGGTGCAGCAGGCGGTGATGATATTGATGTTTACGACTCCTCAAGGTTTGGAGGAGGTCCATCCGGAGAAGTGGCAAAGAGAGATCGAGGCAGGTTTGTGAGGTAGGAAAAGCCCCCAAGATATGTTAGTCGACGGAGGAGCAGTGGTTCTATGAGACTGTCTACTGCTGCTGGCGGCAATAAAGCGACTATCACGACCGGTCTAAGTGTGCCGGTGTACAGACCTGAATGTAACTCTTGATCCTGAATTATGGGGCAGACTGCCTCTTACAAAGTTGTCCCGGGTTTAACATGCGCCGAGTTGAGCCCAGAGTGCAGCATGCCATGGCTTTATACATTCCAAGTTTTATCCATAGTGAAGCCATAGCAAATCAAACACATTTATGAAGTGTACCATTTGCTTGATAAATAACACTTCTATAGAATTGTTCACTTCCAAATAACACTCTTCTCCCAGCTTGTCTCATTTAATTAGTTATAAAGTGTGACAAATATGATACTTTGCCATTGAAATGAATGGGTTGGTATTTTTTTGGGAGTTAATATAATTGTGTATTATATTAACATCATTCCAACTGTGATATTTACATTACAAATTAAAGGGGAAATTACAGATGCAGTGGATGATTCTCACATTTTGTTATCCCAATGCATTTAACTAGGTGCTCTGAAACTTACAATCTCGATATTATATGATTATTTCAGATATTTAAAAAAATGAGTCATCACCCTTTAACTTTACACCAGGTTGTCACTTTATAACAATTTTGCTGAAACCTTTCAAAATCAATTTAAAGTTTCCATTTCATGAAAAAAATCAGTATTACAGACATGAAACAAATTATGATCAATTATAAATCAAAATGACCTACTTGCCTTTTTATTATAATTTTCCTTTTTACCCTCAGCCCCTGATGTAATCAGGCTGAGGGTATTGCAGTACTCCTGGCGTGGGTATGTATGTATGTATGTATGTCTGTATGTCTGTATGTCTGTATGTATGTCTGTAGCGAACATCCTTGTCATCGCGATAACTTGAGAACAAATGATGGCAGCTTCATGAAACTTGACACACATAAGCATCTGGTGAAAACCTCGGACGAGTTCGATGGACAGCGACCTTGACCTATTTTTCAAGGTCACAGGGACAATTATGTGAAATCCCAAGAATTGCAATAACTTAAGAACAAATGATGGCAGCTTTATGAGATTTGACACACATAAGCATCTGGTGAAGACCTCAGAATTTTTTCTATGAAACATGACCTTCACCTACTTTTCAAGGTCACAGGGACAATTATGTGAAATCATCCTTGTCATCGCGATAACTTGAGAACAAATGATGGCAGCTTCATGAAACTTGACACACATAAGCATCCGGTGAAAAGCTCGGACGAGTTCGATGAACAGCGACCTTGACCTATTTTTCAAGGTCACAGGGACAATTATGTGAAATCCCAAGAATTGCAATAACTTAAGAACAAATGATGGCAGCTTTATGAGATTTGACACACATAAGCATCTGGTGAAGACCTCAGAATTTTTTCTATGAAACATGACCTTCACCTACTTTTCACGGTCACAGGGACAATTATGTGAAATCATCCTTGTCATCGCGATAACTTGAGAACAAATGATGGCAGCTTCATGAAACTTGACACACATAAGCATCCGGTGAAAAGCTCGGACGAGTTCGATGAACAGCGACCTTGACCTATTTTTCAAGGTCACATGGACAATTATGTGAAATCACAAGAATCACAATAACTCAAGAACAAATGATGGCAGCTTTATGAGATTTGACACACATAAGCATCTGTTGAAGACCTCAGAATATTTTCTATGAAACATGACCTTCATCTACTTTTCAAGGTCACAGGGACAATTATGTGAAATCATCCTTGTCATCGCGATAACTTGAGAACAAATGATGACAGCTTCATGAAACTTGACACATATAAGCATCTGGTGAAAACCTTGGATGAGTTCGATGGACGGCGACCTTGACCTATTTTTCAAGGTCACAGGGACAATTATGTGAAATCCCAAGAATCGCAATAACAAATGATGCCAGCTTTATGAGATTTGACACACATAAGCATGTGGTGAAGACTACATAATTTTTTCTATGGAACATGACCTTCTCCTACTTTTCAAGGTCACAGGGACAATTATGTGAAATCATCCTTGTCATCGTGATAACTAGAGAACAATTGCTGGCAGCTTCATGAAACTTGACACACATAAGCATCAGGTGAAAACCTCAGACGAGTTCAGTGGACGGCGACCTTCACCTACTTTTCAAGGTCACAGGGACAATTATGTGAAATCATCCTTGTCATTTTGATAATTCAAGAACAAATAATGGCAGCTTCACTAAACTTGACACACATAAGCATCTGGTGAAAACCTCGGATAAGAGCGATGGACGGCGACTTTGACATATTTTTCAAGGTCACAAGGACAGTTGTGTGAAATCCCTAGAATCACAATAACTCTAGAACAAATGATAGCAGCTTTATGGGATTTGACACACATGAGCATCTGTTGAAGACCTCAGACATTTTTCTATGGAACATGACCTTCACCTACTTTTCAAGGTCACAGTGACAATTATGTGAAATCCCTATCATTGCTATAACTCGAGAACAAATGATGGCAGCTTTATGAGACTTGACACACATAAGCATCTGGTGAAGACCTCAGTGAAGACCTTCACCTACTTTTCAAGGTCACAGTAACAATTATGTGGTGCGGTGACGTTTTGTTCACAAATATTGTGTGGAGCGAATGTTGTGCAATAAGTTACCAGGGCTGAGGGTTGATGCATCTCTGATGCCTATGTTTTTCCATTGTTTTCCTAAATCATTTTATCTGTTTTGGTGTTCTTGACATTCTGGATTCACAACTTCCTGACATGGTTAAAAAGAATTATTCCCTGGCATGAGAGTTGTTTTAAAATTTTTATATTGCTAAAACATTTAAAATGAAAAGGTAATTCTGTAAAACCTAATTCAGTTTATGAGCTCTAAACTACATTTGCACAATATTATAATTTGAAATTTTTCAATGGGAGTTTATTTATATTGTATGACACTTTTCAGCCAACTGAACAAACGTTTTTTATTATGAAAATTTAGTTATTGCCAGTTCTACTCAGTATACTCTTCAACCCTTGTATTTCAGCTGAGGTGAAGCTTTGCTGAAACAACCTTGGTTTGCCTTGAGCTTGATGGCTGATTTTCATTTTGCCTTTATTCTCAGGGGTCTCATTTCAGCCCTGCCAGTCAAAAACCCAAATAGGCATTGCAACAATTGTTTACCAAGATCTGTAATTGAGAGAATGGCAGCATTAATGTGGCTTGCAGTATTCTCCATGCTCTGGCAAGCAGAGCTGAGGGTTGTAACATGTTGCCAGTGGAAGCATCAAACTGATTCTACCTTAATCTCTCACAAAGGACAAAAAGCCATGTCATTAAATGTCCCAGCTGAGGAAGCGGGTCAAACACAAACAATGTTAAAATCAGCTCCCCTGACAGGGATAAGGCTTTGGGAGAAAAGCGGAATTGCGGGTCAAAACAAGGGCATAAAATAGCAGGCCTAAACAAGACGTGGGTAAGCCGGCTGCATGTTGTGGCCACATAAATTCGTCCAAATTCTCTGGCCAATATGTCGACATGGACAAGCGCCATCAATATAGACCAAAGCTGATATTCTTAGTTTCTGCCTGTCAAGTAGAGGTCAACAGAAGGTTTGCTGGATGCAAGAATAGAGAAATATGAAGTTGGTTTTTTTTTTGCCTCGAAGGATATAATAAGAATAATAAAAGCTTGTATTGTGAGATTCTGTGAGATATGAATTACCTTGCATTCCTAAAACAACATTATCATATGAAATTTATAATGATAAAAATAAAATATTTATATCAAGCTCTCTCAGATGAAATCTGCTTGTGGTGCTCTTGCAAGTAGTGCTTTAGGAACAAGTGTGTTTTTAAATGCTTTTTCAAATTATCTGCTGATTTGCAGTTTTTAATGTGAAGGGGGCAGGGCATTCCAAATCATTGGAACATACACCTCATAAGCCTGGTCACATTTACAATGTGTTATCACATTTGATCATTTGTGACATGGAAGAAAAAAAGTGGTATGTTTGATAACATGTAGCCAGTTTTTGAAGTATGATTTAAAATGTTGCTTGATTTATCATTATTTTAAAGTCTAACATAAGAGAAAAACCTCAAAAGTTACTGTTCCTAGACAGAAGTTACTTGCCCATAGCAACAGGGCAAGCTTATATTTTGAAGGCTGCAAGGAAAAATATGATGAGAGATAAAAGGGTACTATGTTAGCGCATCTCCTCATTTCCAGAGATGCCTCCGGAAGTTTGTTTACATGACACAAGTGACAGTAGTCTGAGAGAAGCTTTGGAGGCAGATGTGGAGTTGATGGATTAAATGCCTCTAACACTTTGCCACTACATTTATCAGATTCTTATGTTGACTTGTAAAAATTAACGAATCAGAAGAACAATAACGAATATGTGACAATTTCGGCAGCTTCATCTAACATGCAATTAATGAATGAATTCACAGTCATAATGTGACAGCAGGGAAAAACTCAACGATTTGCTCTTCTTTTTCCAAATAAGAATCCATTTTTTTTGGAGGACAGATTAATGGCACAAAAGAAGCGTGCCTTATTAATATTTAATGCTCCGCCAAGATGAATGGTATTGGAATATAATGAAAGACAACAAAACAAGACATATTAATCAGCATAAACCTGGGTGATTTACTGGAAAATGCAGTGAAATATTTTAAGAAGATGAGATGCCATGAATGCCTTGCTCACATTGTATGGTTACATCTGTTTTCATCTTGCCGGAAGGTTTATTTATTACATAAATATCTCCATACATTCCACACACAGTGAATTGTTTACTTATGCATTATTTTGGAATTATTCCAGTACACTTTATCTTATATTTTTTTATATTATACATAATACCTGTATCATACGACCTTAACTATCTCCTTGATCAAAAAAAATTGTCCTTATTGATTTGAGTATTTGGAACAAATGTATTCATCATAGATGGCTCTGTCGAGATGTTTTCTGCTTTTATTTTTTGAATGCAGAATGAGGGAAAGTATTGTGAAATATCGCCACGGTAACATGATGTGAGGAAAAGTGGCTGCTAGGTTCTGTCAGTGGATTGTCAGGATGGGTAATGTTGTCGGATCAATCATGGAGATCAGAGGAGAGCAAACGGTCTATTCTTGGCAGCAAATTGAATCCATCCACATTTTGTCATTGTAATATCATAAAAATCGGATGAAAACAAATCTCACAGCGAGAGGAAAAACTAATGCCAGCTCATGACCCGAAATGTTCCAAATTCATTATGGAGTCTGTGCCCGCAAACAAATCAAATGCCCCTTGACCTCAACTTTCCCAGGTTCCACTTCCTATGACACTCAGGTATCCCAGAATGCCATTTTGGCTGATTCAGGTCACATGACAGACAGCTGATTGCATACAATTTTGATGCTGCAAAAGTGGTTTCATTTCAACAGTTGAAAAACGTTTTTGACGCCAAAGGAAATTATAGAAGAGAGCCAATCTTGTTTTTGCCACTTAAATCAAGTAGTTTGGGGGGGCAGAGAAAACTCATATAGAAATATACCACAAGCAATGTGCTCAACAGCTACATTTAGTTGCACTGTGATGCATCATAAACTGATGAAACATGGAGACCAGAGAATTAATAGTGGGTAACCATGGTGATGGAATTGAGGATATGTTTGAGGATGGGAGAATGATAGAAGGGAGAGGAGGTAAGTGGGTGTGACAATGATTGCGTGTAAAGGCAAACTTGTAACACAACCTGCCAGTCCCGGTGAATAAATAGCATATAGTAGCTTTCTCCATTATGAAAATCTGCAATTTGAAGTGCAAATAAATGTCAGATTCTAACTGAAGAAAATACACATTACACACTGTCAGATTAAAGGTGCTTTAGATTTTTAGTGATGAAAGTGAATTGAGCTTTCAGGACTTTATAAATACTCTTAGACTATAAATACATAAAATATATGTGTAAAGAACGATACAGGAGAATGGGGCTTATATGGTATAACCAGAAAGCATCACTTGAAAAGAAAGTGAGTTATGTTTTTGTGTTGTTTTTGGTATATATATTAAAGAAAGGGGGTTTATAATTGCACAAAGACACTCACTATGACCAAGACAGACAAAGACAGACCAAGAAAGACCAAGACCAACCAAGACCAACACAGACCAAGAAAGACCAAGACCAGCCAAGACCAAGACTAACCCAGACCAAGACAGACGAAACAGACCAACACAGACCAAGACCAAGACACACCAACACGGACGAAGACAGACCAAGTCGAAGACAGACCAAGACCAACACAGACAAAGACCAAGACACACCAAGACAGACAAAATGCCACAGCCAATATTAATTTGATATTTATGAAAGTGAATTTGAAATGTTTCCACCAATGGAAGTGGAATCTAATGAATAAAAAGAATTACTGTGACAGTCATAATTTCTGACTTCATTGCAATTTGCATAGTCTCAGAATGAAACTGGCCATTAAAGATTTTTATGGCCACATCATATTATCCTGAGAGCTTTAGATTTAGCGACTTTGCCAGCATTTTGTAATGATTTAAAGAGAAAACGACTGCTGCGAAACCATACGATACCATGATATAAACAATAGACTCCCAGAAGGTTTAGTCATAAAGAAGAGGAAAAAAACAAGATTATATCTTCAAGTGAAAAGATTGACGATAAAAGGCAAGAATAAAAATATAAAGAAATCTCCATCATTTCATCCTTCTTGCTCTTTATTAGAAAATAAAGAAAACTCGATCATTTCATCCCCTTATAGGTTTTGGCATGAAGTAAGTGTATCTGCAGGTGCGGATCGATGATATATTAATATTAGTGAAGTGCTGATATATAGAGCTTCATGCCCACAACAGTTTGGCTCAGCTGCATATTTATTCACCCCAAGAAGTTATCATCTTTGTCTTGTGTACCATTGAAAGTTGTCAGATGTTTTGACCATATTGCATCATGGACAACATCATAATGACCAGACTAAAGTAAGACGGTGATTTGCTGGATAAGATGAATATCTGGATCATAGGGACAACTCTAGAATTGGAAATATCCCAGAGTCATTTCTCATGTCATGGTTGAATCTTAAGTGTCATTCAGTAGTTGCCATAGCAACAGAACATCAACAAAGGCAAAGTGTTATCTAACCCAATGCGAGGAGGACTTTTTTCTTTGCCCAATATTGTAATAAATAGATATATTTTGGACAGCAAGATATAAAAGAGATTTTGAACCTTGGTAATTAATGAAGTAAATAAGAATCATTTGAATTACATATTAGTGATGTGTATATGAATAGGTGTATATTTGGTGTTTGAGGCTTGAATGAGACAGTGCCTGGCAATGATGCTCTGTTAAGACATGGTCTGACCAGCAGGCGGTGTCTGATATTGAAGCTCTGTTACATCATTGTCTGACCAGCAGGCAGTGTCTGGCATTGAAGCTTTGTTAAGACATGGTCTGACCAGCAGGCAGTGTCTGGCATTGAAGCTTTGTTAATTCATTGTCTGACCAGCAGGCGGTGTCTGGCATTGAAGCTTTGTTAAGACATGGTCTGACCAGCAGGTGGTGTCTGGTATTGAAGCTTTGTTAAGACATGGTCTGACCAGCAGGCGGTGTCTGGTATTGAAGCTTTGTTAAGACATGGTCTGACCAGTAGGCGGTGCCTGGCATTGAAGCTTTGTTAAGACATGGTCTGACCAGCAGGCAGTGTCTGGCATTGAAGCTTTGTTAAGACATGGTCTGACCAGCAGGCAGTGTCTGGCATTGAAGCTTTGTTAATTCATTGTCTGACCAGCAGGCGGTGTCTGGCATTGAAGCTTTGTTAAGACATGGTCTGACCAGCAGGCAGTGTCTGGCATTGAAGCTTTGTTAAGACATGGTCTGACCAGCAGGCAGTGTCTGGCATTGAAGCTTTGTTAAGACATGGTCTGACCAGCAGGCAGTGTCTGACATTTAAGCTCTGTTAAGACATGGTCTGACCAGCAGGCAGTGTCTGGCATTTAAGCTCTGTTAAGACATGGTCTGACCAGCAATCCATTGTAAGATATGCCACTGGGTGCCTGGTGACAATAACATTAGGTAACATGAGGTAATGTATACAGTTGACACCATGGCAAGCAGTGCAGAAAGGCAAGTACTGCAGGGAGCCCAATCTGGAAACACTGTCATAGTTATGCACATAGCGTGGGTGCTGTATGTCTGGCTGGGACTATAATTACTAGATGATAAGCGCCCCCCTAGGGTGGCATGGTAGGCCCACAGTCTAACCTTACTCTTATGAAATGGTCACAATTCCACCCACACAGCACATACCACTCTCCCAGGATTGCAGACCTCCTCTGTCATGGTGAAGGAGACTTGATAGATGGACACATCCTCAATATAATACTGGCCTTAAGAGTGTATTATGCATTTTCTAGTGTTTTTTGTTGTTGTCAAAATTTTATTAGTAAACAAAGTCAATCGAGCTAAGATCAAAAGTGTTTCTATTTTGGTACTTGTTCATGTGCTTCTGTAATATATATTAGCGGCACATTTATTCATGTGATGTTGTTTTTCTTTCAAGTATATATTAGGTTTTATAGAAGAGCTCTGAGAGCTGATCATGATGCATTTGCTGGTATGATGCTTAGGCTCCCTCTGGTGACGATTTCCTTTGGTTGAAGTCTCAGGGGACTTGGCTATGATGCCTGGATGTCCTGGCTCCGGATGACTATGGAGATACCGGACACATTCGGATCAATAGGCCACCACAAGGTCACCCAGATACGACTGACTATTGTGTCAAAACGCCACTGCCTGTGGGACTGATAGGGGGTTTATCAGAAGCCCCCGGGGGACCTGGATGGGTTATGTGGAAGCAGCTTTGTTGCATCATCACAAACATATCAGATAATAAAGAGAGCGACACGATGAGTCGAGACCAAAGTCTCCGGGCCGCATCAATAGCAAAGTCCCAGAACCATTTAGAATTTTGTGGTTTCAAGTGGTGTGGAAACTAAACAAACTTCTCTGTCTGTAAATGCTTTCAAAATGTTAAAATGTCGTCCATTGTTGCGGTAGGGGATGGGTAGTGTAAGCTGTGATTGGTTGCTGCAGATATCTCTGGAGGTCATTAGGTACAGATTTGTCTGATATCAGGGCATAGAACATGAATGTAACAGAACATTATCAGTGGATGATGATGTCTTGGTGTATATCATGGAATATTCAAACAGTAGAACAAAAAATAAAGTCAGGGATGAAAATGTTTGTATAAATAACTGGAGTTATGAACAAAAACTATTCAACAAGGATAAACAGGTTGGCAGAGTTGATAAGTATAAAATGTGGATTTCCAATTTCCTCAGAGGTTTTCCATGAATTTATAAATATATAAGTGTTTTAATGGAGAGTTATAGTTTTAATGGAGAGTAATACTTTTTTGGTCGGTCTTTGTGGAGACATGTCAATGTGGAACAGATGTTTCGGTTTATTTATTTCTACCAAATGCTTCCCATGTTTTGGCCTGATTGACACACAGAGGGCAGCATCAGTCAAACTTCTAAGAACAATTGAATGACAAATGAACATCTCGTCATGTAATAAACAGAACCGTTTTCTATAGAGTGTTTCTAATGTTGTTTGACGATGCTGCTGTTTGCCCCCAGTTTTGGTCAATGGAAATATATCAATGGTCCATGGCTTCCAATAGGATTATTAAACACAAATAAGGCATGGTGAAAATAAGATTGACTCCGAATTTGAGTCAAAACTTGAGCATGTTCAGAAATAGATTGAGTCTTCCACCATAATTATCAGTTGAGACCAAATTAATTGGTATTGCACAAACTTGACAAAATAAGGCAATTAACGGGTATTTTCAAGTGCAGAGAGTCTTCCTACTAATTCTTTTTTTTTTCAACTATAATTCGATGATTTGAACTAATCAGTGTTTCTTTCGTTCTTAAAGAAAGTGCGTCTCTCACCAAAAGCCTCCTGGCCCGAGTCGTTTTGAAGATACTTTACAATAGAAGCAGATGAGTTAACAAAGACTGTCGGCCAGTGTGGGGAGAGGATTGAGAACGCCATGTGCATCAGGCCCATCTGTTCTGTACAAGCAAAGTAGTGATTACATTGTAACCATTGACCAATATTAGATTATTTACCTCCATAAAACACACATCAGGAGTACTATCGCATTAGGCTGTTGCCCTATGCGTTTAATCTGAAATTAAAGGTATATAGATAATTTAAATAATTTTTTTATTTTATTATGAAGTTCAAAGTTTTTAGAAATGAATTTGAATCCAGAGTTTAGACTTTATAAACTGAAGGTGTCTTCTCAAATCAGCTTTTATGTCTGAAACATACCAATTGCTTTTATATGCATATGATAATGCACAAAATCATTATTATATAGAAGATTTAGTTAAGCTCAGATTCGAAAAAGGTGTCTAAAATCATGCAGCAATTTAGATAGCTTAGTGTCTTGTATTCACATATATCGATAACAAAAATTGTAATTTTCTTGACATGGCCAATGATAAAAGGAGTGATTTTCCAGCGTGACTCACCCAGTCTTCATCCAGGAGAGAACACATAAGCCAGATGATAGGGGCCCAGACAGAATGGCTGAGAGGTAATTAGGCAGGAGGCACTGACGGGGCTTAGTGATGGCCATATATGGCTGAGAAGGTCTTTTCGTGTATTATTGACACAGGCTAACTTAGTGGGAGTAATATGCGGTCCAAGTACACAGCTGCAATTTGCAGAGACTACCATTTGGACAAGCAGTCCGTATTGTAAGGATCAAGAGGCAGATCTCGCCATGAAAAGGAAACAGCTATGTGTGAAAGCAATATCTTGTGAAGTATTGATAAAAGATATTAATATATCCTTATGAACGAAATGTTAAGATTTCCACTTCTTTCCTTTATATGACTTGTTATATGACTTGTTTTTATCCACAAACATACAAACATCTATGCATTATTCTCGACTCAGTACATCATCATTCAAAGAACTTTAATCTTAGATGCGGCAGTTATCCAAGTTCTATGTGGGAAACTATTGTAATTTCTGCAGCATATATTCATCTGAGATTTAGCAATAAGTGTCAGACAGTGATCATGAAAAGGGAAATAGTTTTTCTTGGCTGGGAAGTACAAGGTGAAATCACAGTCTGAAGCCTGGTAGTCAGTAAAACACAATGATGTCTAATTCTCCTCATTTAGCAAGTCATTTGCCATCTCCTTCTCTAATGTATTTGTCTGTATTCAGAAAAGTTGAAATGTTAAATAATTATTATAAGAATGAAGAATAATTAATTTTTTCTTCTTCATTCCATAAAACTCGACATCAAAGTAAAAATAACTATTTTAACTTTGATGTAAAGTTTTATGGAATGAAGAAGAACAATTAAATTGTTCTTCATTCTTAAAATAACTATTTTGAGTTCGTGTAAAGAGAATAGTTTTTACAACTCAGCCATAGGGCTGATGTGGTATTGTCGTTGCCTTGGCGGGCGGGCGGCGGGCGGGCGGGCGGCGGGCGTGACACTTTGTGCAGGCCGTATCTCAGCAACCGTAAACAGCAGGAGCTTCATATTTGGCATGCATGACTACCATCCACAGTAGATGTGCACTGTCAGGTGTTTTGACCCCTATGACCTTTGACCTTGGTGCTGTGACCTTGAGGTTTCAAATTTTGTGCAGAGCATATCTCAGCAACCGTAAATAGCAGGAAGCTCATATTTGGCATGAATGACCGTCCTGGAGTATAGCTGTGCCTCGTCATATTCATTTTGTCATTTGACCTTTGACCTTGGCTCAGTGACCTTGAACGTAAAAGAGTTGTGTATACAATATGTCAGCCTCATCAATAATGGACAGATTGCGAGGCACCCAAATTGTGACTCCTTGCATACTGCCAGTTGCTGCCTTAACAATTGTATATGTTAATGCCCAGTCACTCAGGAAACATTTAGATGATATAGACAGTGATGAAAGATTCAAGAAAGCTGATCTCTTGATCTGTGCAGAGACAAGGTTTGTCCCAGATGATAACATTGAACATGTTTCTTTGCACCAGTTTGCTACTGTCGGTCGCAATGATGAACTTTCTGAGGGAAGTAGTGGAAGGCCAGCTCATGGATTGGTAGTTTATGCAAAGCCAAATATCTGTGTGGAAACACAAAATGCCAACAGACCTGGGATAGAAATGACAGTTTCATCAGTATCATCAACAAGTACCAAATATGACATTATAAATATTGTAGGCATTTATTGCTATCCTCATCCAAGCATTAAGAACCTGAGACAGGCTCTTTATTCAGTGATACAAAAGTATAGTCTTACGTCAAAACCATCAATCATATTAGGGGACTTCAATATTGATGCATCATCAAGCAATGAAACAAACATTTCAACATTCTTGAGACAGTATGGATTCAAGCAACAGATCAAAGAATTCACTACTGACCAAAGGACCACAATAGACCATATTTATGCAACAAATATTCCAGACAATGATATGGCAACTGGAGTTTATGAAACATACTTTTCGTATCACAAGGCCATCTGGCTTAAATTTCTTTGAAGTGGATCACATGTATTCTTGTAAAAGTGTGCAAAGCAGTATAACATGTAAAATGAGATGGTAGGTGTTGCAAACCCACCAACCTGAAACTCCATGTAAGTTATCATCAGAATAAAGTTAATAATCAAAAAGTATTATTGTTGATATATATATATTTCATGTTATAATGATAGCAATCAAACATAACAATTGGGCAATATCAGGTAAGCTGCAATCTCCTTATATCAAATTAATGGTACTATGATCCATCAACTATCAGTGTATGTTACTAAATAAATGTGACACAATTTTTTCCTAATAATGTTGTAGGCCTGCCATTTCACAGTCAGTATACATTCTGTGATAGCTGAGTGGTCTCCTGATTTCTAATCAGTCTCGTTCATAAATATTTTCAAACTTGTCAAATTAATGAGATGTATTATGCCTACTCTATGTCTTTGTTGATTTGTATAAACTTAAAATATATTAGCAATTTAAGGATATATTTTGAGTGTCTTTTGATACTAATGAGGCATTTAAAACACAAGTTAAGAACATAAGATATGTCTCCATATTCTTGGTATAAGAAAGTTAGCTTTTCTCTATTGTGCTTTGAAACTTGATATTACATAATGGTGCCACTGTTATGTTAACAAATTGTCAGAACTGCGTAAACAACCTATTTTCTGTGAGTTTAATCATGAGGATTGTGTGACCAAGCAGTGACCATATAATTCGGTATATTTGAAAAATTATAATCAGTCATGTTAAAAATAGACACTTTTTACATGGATTTATGTTGAAAACAAAATGACCTACACTCTGGGTTTAGCTTGTCAAGGAGGTTTTGCTTTAAATAGTTTGTGAAAAAAAAAAAAAGAAAAAGAGAAAGAGAATAGAGTTGAATCCAGGTTTATTTGTACTTAACAGTCATTACAGTCCTCTATAATCTTTTTACATCTGAGTATATTTTTTCCCGATTCAATAATTGGTAAAATTGTTATGGATATCCCAATTATATCAGTCAGGATGATTTGAGAAAGCATTGAAGTTGGGAGTAAATTCAAATTAGATGTTTAAGAGTGACTGATTTGTCTTTAATAAAGACATTTCATCATGGAAACCTCTTGCATTGTCGTGGCCATCAGTCATGTTATTTGTAGATAGTGATGGTACTGGTAACTGCATCACATCAAAGAGTTGCTGAAGTTTTAAAGTTGGTTGTGCAAAATCTTTATTTGAAAGCAATGGGATCATGAAGCTGCACATATTTAGAATCTGAAGTTCTCAGTTTTTAATCAATACCAAACTGTATTTATTGGAACCGGATTTAATAGAACAGTGACTATATTTCCTGTAAGCCAGAGGACCAGACTGCATCAGGTCTATGGTGGAGGACAGTTTTTGTTACCTTGATAAGCCAGAGGCTGCATCAGGTCTATGGTGGAGGTCAGTTTTTGTTACCTTGATAAGCCAGTGGCTGCATCAGGTCTATGGTGGAGGTCAGTTTTTGTTACCTTGATAAGCCAGTGGCTGCATCAGGTCTATGGTGGAGGTCAGTTTTTGTTACCTTGATAAACCAGGGTCTGCATCAGGTCTATGGTGGAGGTCAGTTTTTGTTACCTTGATAGGCCAGAGGCTGCTACAGGTCTATGGTGGAGGGCAGTTTATGTTACCTTGATAAACCAGAGGCTGCTACAGGTCTATGGTGGAGGTCAGTTTTTGTTACCTTGATAAGCTAGCGGCTGCATCAGGTCTATGGTGGAGGTCAGTTTTTGTTACCTTGATGAGCCAGAGGCTGCACCAAGTCTGATGGAGGTCAGTTTTTGTTACCTTGATAAGCCAGAGGCTGCATCAGGTGTATGGTGGAGGTCAGTTTTTGTTACCTTGATAAGCTAGCGGCTGCATCAGGTCTATGGTGGAGGACAGTTTTTGTTACCTTGATAAGCCAGAGGCTGCACCAAGTCTGATAGAGGTCAGTTTTTGTTACCTTGATAAACCAGGGGCTGCTACAGGTCTATGGTGGAGGTCAGTTTTTGTTACCTTGATAAGCCAGTGGCTGCATCAGGTCTATGGTGGAGGTCAGTTTTTGTTACCTTGATAAGCCAGTGGCTGCATCAGGTCTATGGTGGAGGGCAGTTTTTGTTACCTTGATAAGCCAGTGGCTGCATCAGGTCTATGGTGGAGGTCAGTTTTTGTTACCTTGATAAGCCAGTGGCTGCATCAGGTCTATGGTGGAGGTCAGTTTTTGTTACCTTGATAAGCCAGTGGCTGCATCGGGTCTATGGTGGAGGTCAGATTTTGTTACCTTGATAAGCCAGTGGCTGCATCAGGTCTATGGTGGAGGTCAGTTTTTGTTACCTTGATAAGCCAGTGGCTGCATCAGGTCTATGGTGGAGGTCAGTTTTTGTTACCTTGATAAGCCAGTGGCTGCATCAGGTCTATGGTGGAGGTCAGTTTTTGTTACCTTGATAAGCCAGAGGCTGCTACAGGTCTATGGTGGAGGTCAGTTTTTGTTACCTTGATAAGCCAGAGGCTGCTACAGGTCTATGGTGGAGGTCAGTTTTTGTTACCTTGATAAGCCAGTGGCTGCATCAGGTCTATGGTGGAGGTCAGTTTTTGTTACCTTGATAAGCCAGAGGCTGCTACAGGTCTATGGTGGAGGTCAGTTTTTGTTACCTTGATAAGCCAGTGGCTGCATCAGGTCTAGCTGACCACATCTGTAGTCTGGCCATAGGGCTTAGTCATACCATTACTTGTCCCACATATATATCACCTCAACCTCCACACCACAAACAAGCAACCTTGCCAGCCACTCTTCTTTGAAACGCAGGATGGAAAAACAAAACTAACATCTTTAAGGACAATATTTGTCATGTGTTCTGTATTATATAATTATCTGAAGGTAACAATAAAAAAGGCAAAGAACCTCCACCGGATGACAATCATAGTCCCTGACCATTGTGTATGATTCAGTTAAGCTTGTGTTGCATATTGGGATGGTTTTTTTCCTCATCACGATATATTAGCTTTTGCTTCTCAGCTTTAAGCCTATGCCAATATAGGTAAGTCTAACAAAATTTGTAACTGGACTAGTCCATCTGCAGAATAAAGTGCTGAAATATATAACCAATGGTTACTTGATATAGCCAGTAAGGCACTGAGGTCAAAATATTCAGATTCAAGTAACTTGCTGTCATCACATTGTTATAAGTTGCAGCCCCAGATTATGTCAGAAAATCAAGTCCTTCCTGTCTGTTATTAGTGGTGTACTTATATGATTCCTCTATCATATAGGAATAAAGCTTAACATGGGCAAAATGTTCATTTAAGTCATTTTTAGTTATTAAATGAACAAAAATGCATTTAAACTGATATTTCTGTACTTCCAGGCAGACCCACTGGGCAAACTACTCGACTGGGTTAGGAGCGTCGCTTCATGAGCTGGGGCACACGTTTGATCTGGCTCACACCCCTACTGGGGTCATGGCTCGAGGCTTTGATGATCTCTACAGGTAAGATCTAACTCACAATAAATGTATTTTCAGATAAACAGTAATAATTTTTTGTAGGGAATATTTTTTAATGATTTCATTATTGATTGCAAAGTAATTTTTTTGGCAGGGTTTTTACTGTGCAGCCTTTGGTGAATAGTCGGTGCAGCAGCAGGGACAGTAGTCACCTGGCCAGTCCTATACCCTACAGTCCTAAACAGAGTCCAGTGCACAGACCCAGGGTGAGTACATCTCAATGCTGCTGCAGCGCTAATACACTGGTCATGGGTGGTGAGTACATCTGATCTTAATGCAGCCCTAATGCAGTGGTAAAGGGTGGTGAGTACATCTGATCTTAATGCAGCTCTAATACACTGGTGAAGGGTGGTGAGTACATCTGATCTTAATGCAGCTCTAGTTCAGTGGTGAGTACATCTGATCTTAATGCAGCTCTAGTGCAGTGGTGAGTACATCTGATCTTAATGCAGCCCTAGTGCAGTGGTGAGTACATCTGACCTTAATGCAGCTCTTATGCAGTGGTGAGTACATCTGACCTTAATGCAGCTCTTATGCAGTGGTGAGTACATCTGATCTTAATGCAGCCCTAATGCAGTGGTGAGTACATCTGACCTTAATGCAGCTCTTATGCAGTGGTGAGTACATCTGACCTTAATGCAGCTCTTATGCAGTGGTGAGTACATCTGATCTTAATGCAGCCCTGACGATGGAGAGTTAAAAGAATAAAACACTTGTAGAAAGTTCAGTCAAAGTTGTACAAAGCGGGACTCCATGAATCCATTAACTTAATATTATCCTATGTCTTTGTGCAGCAAATTAAGAGTTTTTTTATTTCACATGCAGTTGTCGGTGGCCTCAGGATCAAGTAGCAGTCGGTCTGGATCCCCAAAGCCTTGCCCTCCAACTCGTCCTGCCGCCCGCTTCTCGCTGGGTCATGTTCTCGCCACAGGGGGCGCTACCGTGCCAGCCGTTGTACAAATTGAAACTGCTTTCAAGAGACTGAGGCTGGAGACCAGTCAAACATTTACCATAGAAAACTATGATGGCTCAAAAACCAAGAAAACCGTGATGAAGCACAAGGATGGCACGGAGACGGTGACGGAGATCACGTCATACTCCAACGGAGAGCGCATAGCAAGGGAAGTCATCAGGAACCTGGCCACTGGAAAAACTAGTGAGATTCTTCTTGTAGTTTCTATTATAAAAAGTTATAACTTGGGGGTCTTCAGTTTTTTTCACATGGCATATAGATTCTATGAAATTTACAGATAATCTAACTTTCTGCAGTGTAAAATGCAAAAATGTTATAATAGATACCAAATATCATACTTAAAGACAACTAATATTTAAATATTAATATTAGAAGACAATTAAGATATTTGCTTCACATGAATATGATACAATGCCTATATTAATGTTATGTTGGTGTTCTTCAGGGACGACGATGTCAATGAGTACGAGCAGCGATGCCCTAAGTGACCTTGCCTCCCCCGCGGCCTCCATCAAATCTGCCGCAGATCTCTCTCCATCTGCCGGAGCACCACATCCTGCCCCCAGCACTGCAGATGCAGTGCTCCCTGGTGGCGGAGACACAGTGCCATCTGCTGGCCAAACAGTGGAGGAAGTGACACCTAGTGGTCACTTAGGAAGGCAAGAGCATTTGGGTGGGGGAAGAAGAGGTGAGAATGGTGACGGATCAGAAAATGTGAGCTTCAAATCATCATTCAAGCCTGAGACTTCAGTGAAAAATGGAGGCACACTCGAAGCCTCAGACAAGAACAACAGTTCTAATGGTCAAGATCAAAACCAAAAAGCGTCACAAAAACCTCCTGGTGTTGAAACATTGGCAAGAGAGAATGGAACGAGAGAGAGTAATGGACACAGAATATCACATAAAAAAACACCGTCGGTCGGAGCCGTGCCAGCTTCCACAGATCCTGACGAGTTGCCGCGATCGCCTGATGAGGGCTCCCCCTTGTTGACATTCCAGGAAGTACAGTACAAAGACGGTGGAGCCCACTGGTATCGGGCCTCAGCTGTCCTGCTTGGCTACCACAAGTCAGTCATATTGGGTTCATAGCTTTAATATAATGATATAAAATCAACAGTCACATATTTATATTACCTGGTGAATAATGCTGATACTAAAAATTTGGGGCTTACAAGAAACTTAGATATAAAAGTTTTAGATATATACACACGTTTCATTATATGTGTAAATTAAAATTGTTTTATTTGAAGTTACTGTATACCGAGAAAAATTCGCGCCTAGTTATTTTCGCGCCATCGCCGTTTTCGCCAGGTTCGCGTCGTTTTATTTTTGCGAATTTTGGATTTCTAGTACATAAT
This sequence comes from Amphiduros pacificus, assembly GCA_949316495.1. Classification (NCBI taxonomy): domain Eukaryota; kingdom Metazoa; phylum Annelida; class Polychaeta; order Phyllodocida; family Hesionidae; genus Amphiduros; species Amphiduros pacificus. The sequence continues at coordinate 37,522,928 of OX439001.1, read as the reverse complement.
ATTATCACAAATTACGCTTTGCAGGTCGAGAACAGAACAAAACAAAAAATTTCGAAACACTTTGTTTTGACTTTGTTTTCACTGATTCCAATTATCAGCGTTCACAGTTTTGCATTTCGTCTTTGTTTCCACTGCTTTGAGTCGTGTCTTCCCTTTTTGATTGTGTTTTAAATGATAAATAAAGGTATTTACCCAATATTATCACAAATTGTTCGAGAACAGAACAAAGCCATCAATCCATTTAAAACGCAATTAAAATCGATCCACGTGTGAAAGCATTTCTGTCAACAAGGGAAGACACGACTCAAAGCAGTGGAAACAATGACGAGATGCAAAACTGTGAACGCTGATAATTGAAATCAGTGAGAACAAAGTCAAAACAAAGCATTTCGAAATAATATGTTTTAAATAATAATTATTATTTGATTTTATCACATAATTCAATTCTGCCTTTGATGTCTTCCCATTCAGTGGTGTGAAAATTAGTAAAATTTCACTGATACCAATTATCAGCGTTCACAGTTTTGCATTTCGTCATTGTCAGTCGTGTCTTCCCTTTTTGGCAGAAATGCTTTCACACGTGGATCGATCTTAATTGCGTTTTAAATGATAAATAAAGGTATATACATAATATTATCACAAATTGCGCTTTGCAGGTCGAGAACAGAACAAAACCCTCCATTATTGCGCAATATATTAACAATCGTTTTCGCGCTAAAAACAAGAGCCTCTTCCCGTCACTTCCGCCTTTCAATTGCGACCACGTGTTGCGTTGAGTTGTGTCTTCCCTTTTTGACAGAAATACCTTCACACGTGGATCCATTTTAATTGCGTTTTAAATGATAAATAAAGGTATTTACCCAATATTATCACACATTATGCTTCGCAGGTCGATAATTTATCCATGAAGTAAAACGTAAATATCATGTACGTGATGTTGCGGTAATTCACGTCCGCGACACGAGGAGAAGCCAGGGATCCATCATTGCGCAATTTATTAATATTTCAATGCGTGTTCATAGACTCCAATTGTTTTCGCGCCAAAAATAAGAGCTTGTCCCCGTCACTCCCGCTTTTTAACATGACGACCTCGTATTGCGTAATGCATCTTCAATTTCGCGTCCATTTAATTTCGCGAATGACGTCCTGGCGCGAATTAACGCGAAAATAAAAAGGTCGCGAAAATTTGTCTGTATACAGTATTTCATTATATTTGCAGGTGGTTCAACCCTCACATTCCAGCAGACATTCAGGGAGCAAACCCAGAACTCAAGGGGTGAGTCAAAACAAAATATATAATCCAAAGAGATAATCAGGATTATCCCAGAGGGTGCATTTTAACCCCACACCCCCTTACTAATAGGCTGAATGGGATATTGTAATTGGTTGGGTCAAATTACAATTTTCTCCAAAATAGACCAGCTTCACTCCCCCAAAAATGCCAACTGTGAAAAGTAAGACATTCCATACCACAGTTATTATAGTATTTACAGTATAATAGATTTCACTTATAAACCATGATGATAGCTGAAATGTTGAAATTTTAAAAAAAAGGAATAACTTACGTTTCAGGAATATATTGACAGCACCGTGTGGATTGCGTTTGATAGAGCTGCGTAGTCTTCCTGATAGCGTGGTCTTTCATCACTGGGAATTCTTGCATAAGCATCCACCCACGCAGTTCCCACTCTCATATTCCAACATCATGCACCTATCCCAGCAGGCAGCATCAATCACTGTCGTTGCCGAGGACAACAATGGCAACATCTTCAAGAAGAAAATCCAAACAGACTCCCTCAAGTTAGAAACAGATGAAGTAACAGAAGAAACTAGAGAGAACTTGAGTTCGTAGTGATAGTTTCAAGGTGTCAAATAGTACATCTGCTGCATAGAACTGTTTTATAGCAATAGATGTGAGACATCCCAACAACCATTATGGTTGCCATGGTTACCCTTAATAGATACAATGGGGGTAGTGAACATAGCTATCAGTATATATGAAATAGAATATCTGTATGGTTGTCATAGTTACTGGCATCCTACTTATTAAGAGAGTGGTTGCCATAGTTACTGAGAGAATCAGTCTAAATGTTTGTCATAAATAACAAGGTATTATAATAAGGTTGCCATAGATACAACAGATTTACTAATTTATATACCGGTAGTTGTTATGCACTTTTGGTTTGACCCTGTATTTGTGTGATTGAATATCTGGTATCAATTGTGATTTTTATTTGGCTGATCAAAGTTTTATCCAAGCAATATAGTTGTAGGGTGGATTTTAAGTTACCAAAATGTTTCCATTAGATGGTAAAATTTTTAAGTGAAAAACAAATGAGTCAGCTCTGTAACTTTGATAACTCAAAAATGGAATTCATATTTTGTCATTTAGAAGAAAAACTCTTGTTAAATTCAGTAATAATGGTATTATCTGAAGATTTTTGAAAGTATATCTCAATTTTACATAAAAAATGGGCATTACCAGATGAGAACAAAAAGCTAGTCATTGAGGCAGTGAAAAATAATGAGATGATTTGAATATGCATAAAACAGAACCTAATCAGATCACCTTGGTTTGAATAAACAGAGAGTAAAACAGGGTAAAAAACCACATTTCGTTTACAAAAAAAAATCACTAGTTTCTGTTTTTAAAATCCAATTGCAGAAAAAGATCCTTTAAGTAAGATATTGAAAATAATTCTGAATCCTGCATCCCTGCCAGGTCTTTGCAAATTTTCCAGGTCAAAAATGTCTTTTTTTATGTGTTGCAGAAAATTTACACATTTCAGGTATCATTACAGGTTTCAGGCATTATTTTGAAACAATTTAGAACAATAAAATAGTGCTGATAAAAATATATAATAAAAGCAGTTCTTAAGGTAGAATTAAAACTATATATACCGGTAAGTGTGATATATTACATTGTGACTAAATATATATACACAAGATTTGGAATGTTTTATATATTTGGTTAACCACTTTCAGAATTTGTCAAAATCTAACCTACCATGTGACAGGATTCAAAAATAATTTTTCCCATAGGCTTTAATATAATAGTGCCATATTTGTCAACATTGACATGTTAATATTAGTGTGATATTGTTTAGATATGGGTCTATGAGTATAATTGTTTACATGCTCTCGCAAATATCTGGGTATTGCCAGAAATGAAAATTAAAGGAATCATATTAGTTTCATGAAATCCAGGAAAATTTGCGATGTTCAATTTGTGTGTAAACCATGAGGTTGACAAGTTAAACAAAAATATCACTTGGAATTGAGAAAATAAAGGTAATTTGTAGGGGGCGGAGATGGGGAAAATTGATAAGAATTAATGGCAGTTAGCTGCACATTGAAAAAACCTTGCTCAGAGAACTAAAAGACACCCATGCATAAATTCAATATAAAAAAGAACCATGTCATTATCTTCTTTATATCTGAGAGCAATAATATATTGCACTCAGTTTTTATTTGTCGCATTTGTATTTCATATTCAGGTTTGGCACAGAGATAGACTTTGGCAAAGTAATCAAATGTGTGGGATCATATATGTATATATATATCGATGTGTGTGTGTACACTAATCTTCATGAGTACACTGTGAACTTTGTGTGTAAAGGACTTGTATTGAAGATATTGGGTTGTTGTGAAATAATGAGTTTGTGGGTCAGTAATATGTGATTATTGGTGAAAATAAAATCTTGGTGATGTGTCTGTCTGGTGATATCTATTTTTAACATCTGCTGTACATTTGAGAGTATTGACAAATCACACTCACTCAAATACAAAATCCAGTGATCTCATATATATTTCCTGTCTGAAAGCAGATATAGATATGTATTCATGGGAATCTTGCATTTATATTGAGGGCAAATGACAGTAGATTTGTAGTCTTACAACTTGTTACTACAATAGTTTTTAATGCTTGTGAAACACAATATTGAACAGTAAATGATCATTTGATACTAGAAAACTACTACATAAATGTACTGTATTCATCACAAGGAGTTTGACTCAATACAAGTTTTGAAGCTATTTTATATAATAACCATGACAAGGAAATAATTTTTTTAACATTAATCTTCTATTAAAACCATTTATGATGGAACCAATTTTGTCAGTTTGATAAAATGTTATCATTTATAATCCTACTGCGCTTTGTATATGACATAAAGTTTATATATATTATGCAAGGTTTATAACTAATACATTAATTTGTTCTAAACAAATCTACAAGCATGACCTTTCCAGTCATGGTATTTGAAATAGAAATATTTTTTCAGTGAATGATGGGACACTATATGATATATTATTATATGATATATTATTATATGATATGATATAATGCTGGAAGCATAACTAGTATCCTGTAAAAGATTCTATTATGTCAAATGTAAAACATATGTCAACTAATGTGAAACCCTCCAAATGACTAACTGTTTAACTTTTCTTTGATATTGTGAACGTTTTTTGTGTCACCAGTTTCATACAATATACGGACAGTATTGTTATTCATTGCAACTGATACATTGTTATTACTGGAAAAGAAAATAAGGACAACACCAAACAAAAAAGAAATTATGTATATGAGTATACACTGATTCATAATCTTGACATCAAGATTATTTTTTTAATGGCTGCATAGGTCATAGGTCAAAGTCAAGGTCAAATAATGTAATATGGGTCAGTAGCAGTATGATCTGATTGATCTTTGACTGAAGGAATATTAACAATCACCTGCTATAACTATAACATTCTCATTCAAGCTATGTATATTTTTTTTTTCTTATTTTAATGATGTACTCCCTTGAAATTAACATTTAACAACTATAAAATTTAGATAATTGCTACTGTTCCTTGTGTTCCTGTAATGAAATATTTTGAAAGTTCTTTTATATTTAAATATGACTTTATATAAATTAATCAATTTATTAATAACACTATGAGTTAATTTGAGCAATGTTACTGAAGCTATGCATTAAAACTGGGGCAGCGAGTTTTGTTAGTTACAGAAGATAAAGTCAAACCAATCTAATACACATAAAATCCAACATTAGTCTGAGGAAATAACCTTGATAAAAAAGACTAAAACTTAACACATAATTTGGGTTAATTATAGGTCTGACATTATTTTCTGATAATTACAGACAAACATATTAAGAGTATTATCATATAATTCAAGGAGCAATTTTGCTGAAGATAAAATATCGATTCTTAGGATTTGTACTTTCTGTGTGGATCTGGTAAATGTCCTCAAATTGACAAATTGATTCTAATAATCAAACATATATGAACTTGATGTATTCTGCCTGTGTGATTGACAGGTATCTAATGAGTATATCCCAACCATTTCTCACTATATTGACTTTAAAAAAAACTAATAATGAAGTTGTCCTGGTCTAAGTGAAGGTTTATTTTTTTCACACATAGTCTTGTTCTCAACATTTCAATGCAAAATAATTAAAATTAATTATAATTAAATTAGTTATGGTTTTATGATTGGCATTTTAAGAACAATATTATCTGTATGATTAATCTTAATTTTAAGGTGTGAAGAAAATGTAATTTTTATTATTTATTTTTATTGCTCATTAGGCCAAAAAAAAATTGTTTCCGATAACATGCCCCTGAATAAATAGAAGAGGGGTTAGACTTTTTAAAAATTTGTTTTTGCTAAAAGTGAAGAAAATGAGAATGGATATATTTAAATTACATTGTAAATGAAATTTTGTCTTTTTACCCAAAAAACAACAAAAACTTGAGGGGAGCTGGTTTGAACTAGGGTAGGTAGGGAGATTGGAAACAAGCTTGTTTTTTTAGGCCTTACTGCATTCAGTGCGATTGAGGTCTTTGACCTGATTAAGCATTGCTACACGGGCAGTGAGCAAATTATACACAGTGCTTGTTTGGAAATCAAAATCACAAAAATAAAAAAGAAATAAAAATTCAGGATATTATGATTTAGAAATTTTAAAACGTTACCATACATTTTAAGATAATGGCCATTAATTCATCAGATGTAGTTACATATAGATATATGTTGGGCATTACTGTTAGTATATTTACAACAAAAATATCCCAATGAGATATTTAAAATAAATATTGTTAACTGATTTAATGTGTTGGAAAAATGTCTACATTGCTTGATATTGTAGGTGTAGCATGACTGGTTCTAGTTAATTTAATGTTATCAGTGACTTTGGCTCAAATTGTAATAAAACACATAAAATTGTGAGAAATCAATCATGAATCTGTCAGTGCTCAAGGAAAAAAGCACTTGTATTTTTAATTTTTAATTTTTGCAAAATGTATAATTTACCTCCGTGTTGTGTGTCTACGGGAATATTTACTGACTAAAAGTTTTTTTGTTAAAGTGAAAATAATTAATAAATAAATAATAATAGACACAAAACGTGGGGAGTTTTAGAAATCAAAATTGTACATAGGAACTAGGTTGTTCGGCCTGTGTTAATGTTAGGGCGTATTTTTGGTGAGAAGCAGGTATCTGTACAGGTGGATGCAACAATTCTTTATAAATTGGCAGGAAAATTAAACTGTTTTAGTGTAGTTGAATCTTGATGTTGAAAGGCCACTTTACAAAACTCTTTTGAGAGGCAATGGAGCTGTTAAATATTGTTTTAGCAATTGTTGACCACAGTACCTCAAATTAGTTCTTTGAAACTAGAGTTTTAAATAGAGTACAAGTGATTGGATTGAAATATATATTTTGGCTAAAAAAAAGGTCAGTTGCAACAAATATTTTTGAGGGGGGGGAAGATTTCAAATTCAGCAGTGTCTTACCTGAGGGAAATTCTTCATAAATGTACTTCCCCATTCTGATAAAATGTAATTAAGTCTTAAAACTTGAATACCCAATTTGGAAGAGGTTTGGAATAACATTTTTCTCAGAAAGATCAAGACTTTGAGGTTTTGATTTTTTATTCAAAACGTTTATATTTCGTCTCATTATATGATCCAGTTGCAAAATAAAACAAAAGTAAAATGTTTTAAGTGTACAAGATGATTTGGCATTGAGGAAACCTAATCAAAGTTCCTCATGGTGCACAACCCACAAAATTAGAGTCCAGGTTTGCAGTCATCACTAAAAGAGTTCTATAGGAATGATCATTTTTATATGGCAGTGAAGTTTCTCTTCCTTTGATTCACCACCAGATGTCCCCACATGGCTTATAGTATCAAACCAGTGGCTTTTATCAGGGTGTGCCATTGTCAACAATTGAGGCCGGCAAGTGCGGATGTTGGGGCATGTTGAATGCTAACTTGCGATATCCTTGATGGAATGGCAGGGCACAAGGGAGACCAGACAATCTGATGCATTTACCGACAGTTTAACGACCGTTTTCAATTGTTTGGTACCAATGGTTTATCATAAAGTGATTTAAAACTATAAGGAAGCCATTAAAAGAGGCAAGGCTACATATGAAGCAAAAATGATGCTGCATTCTTTAATATGTTAAAAACTCCTTTATGGTATGATTATTACAAAAATAGATACACAGTTTGCCACAGGCTCGCCACGGAGAGTAATTTCAAGCTCTCTGAACTCCATGTCAAAAATGACAATTGTCACCTGGAATTTTCCTGCATATTTTTTATTTGATTTTTATTCTTTATGTGATGGAAATCTGGATGATTGCAGTTGGATCAGATACATAACAGGATACTAATTATTAGCTGCTTTGTTCTGGGGACATCATCTCTGATACAAAAACAATTTTTTTAACTATACAATCATGTATATAGTTAAAAGAAGGCCAAATTGTGTGGGTTTTTTCAGCAGCACATTAAAGGTTTGTTGCAACTATTGTTAAACAATAAAATTGTGTGGAAATTCAATATGCACAAATGATGGTTTTCCAAAAAGGTATATTAGTTGAACTTTATCTCAGTTTCTGTTTTTGATAACAAAACACATGTAATGAAATCTACCCAAACTTTGTACGTGTTAATCTGCAAGAAATTTTAGCAAGTTACTACTAAATATTGTGTGCATTGTTGTGTAACCCCAATTACTAATCTAGTCTTGCCACAGGAACCCGAATAGTAAAATATAACCTAATCACGACATTCTTGTATTGGATTTTATTTTTATCATGGAGAGACTCCTCAATTCTCAAGCTTAATCATCATGGCATTAGACCTTAATTAACATTACGCCATCTTCATCTGATAATAAAAGTGCATATTTATCAATAAAAAAGTTAACAATGAGTTAAAAATACAGAGTTTAGTAAAAAAAAATCTAATTAAGAGACTTATATTTGACTATTGCTGTTCCTGTGGTTAACCTTTGGTGTTCTGATGCATTGGTATTGTTGTGCCTGTGTAGCCACTTTTACATATCACCTTGTACTCCAACATGCCTCTATTTTTACTTGATGAGCAAATAAAATGGTCTGTAGATTTTAAAATGTCTTTATTATTTATTTCATGGTAATCCCTTTCTCTAAAAATCTATTTTATATGTCAAAAGGAATTTACAGCAAATATTAAATTAAGTTTTTTTTTACTTTTTAATTTGATTTTTGAACTGACTATAAAAATCTACACATTATAAACATTTACTTGTACCAAAGACTGATACAACAACAATAAATCTATAACATTTTTTAATAAAAAAATGATGAAATAATAATGCAATAATAATGAAATTCACCATTCTTTGTTCATGGAATAAACAGTATAATATGCTGTAAGGTAAATTTCACAATATCCATTCAGTATATCTGGTTTAAAAGATAATTAAATTAATATAATCCAGTTTATGCAGTCTCTTTTCTGCCTTTTTACATCTGGGTCCACATGTCTTCCCCCATGCCACCTCTTAGACATTTGAGATGACCTTTTTGACCTCATCTCTATGTCAGGATGCCCTCTCTACCATGTGGACTATCTCAAAGAGAACCTGCAAATAGAAGCATAGAATTTATCCAAATCATGAAATATCAAGTGTTAAGTCATGTTTCTTGATGTTTAAAGGTACAAAACAATACTCATTCTGTAAAAATAGATTGTCATCAAACCTTTTTGTGTGGGCCTATCAGGATAAGAAATCTAATACAAGTCTGGGGTCACCAAGCTTATTTCTGACATATAAACAGGGGACATATCCATACCTTTTGCCATTTGTTTAATATAGGAAATAGAATAGTGGAGGGAAAAATAGTATTTCTAGCTCTGCTGACTCTGATCATAACTTATTCGGTAAGTCTGTTTTGAAGTTTAAAATCTGCACCAGTCATGTATGTTAGTCTCGCCCACAAATATACCGGTATCATAAAATCAGAATTGACCAATCTCAGGTCATGGCCTGTAATCAGTTGGCTGAATGAGATAACCAATAAGAATCTGTATGAATAGTCATTTATTCTGTCACCAATCAGTTCTTAGACAGATTCTAATGAATAGTCATGACTTGCAGGCAATCCTTCTTGTCTTTGGTGACAGGAATTAATATATGATAGATAAGTCCTGTTCTGGAGTACATACAAGTATCATTTCTGTACTATTCAATAAGATTATTAATTAACAGTGGAGTCCATGAAAAAATAACTGCAGAAATACATTTTGAAGTAATAAAATGTAATCATTATTCTTTGCGGGTTCAGCAGTATGACTGGATGTTGTCCCCGGCAATATTCAACCTATCTAAGCCTGACCTGAACACACCACGTGTCCCTGCTGGATGGTGAGGCTGTTTGTGTACATGGTGAGGAAGTGTCAACACTTTCGGAAAGTCTTTCCTTTCCATGACCTTTCATGTTATCTTGTATTTAATGCCTCAAGAAAGTGTTCTGTACATATGAGATATTTTTTTCAGATCTGCCTGTCCAAACTACTTTTGCAGATCATCATTGTGCCATACTATTTATCTTTTATTGTTTTTAAAGATTCCTTTTCTATTTACACTATTTTCAAATGAATAAATTGTTTGATTGAATATGATATTTGGTTTGCATTTGCTGCCGGTGGCATCGTGTGGTGAAAATATGATTGAATATTATTTTTAAGCCTACCCAGACGTCGTAAAGACATCCTGCAGACGTCTGTATCATGAAACAGACGTCGTAAAGACATCCTGCAGACGTCTGTGTCATTTCATCTTGCGGGTGCCGTGCGGTGCCCTTTAATAATGTGACCACAGCTACGGCATATCTCAGATTGTTGCTGATTAACTCCCTGGCGAATGTGACTGAGGCATTACCTTTCGTGCACTCACCCATCACAGGTTCCTGGAAACTTAAAATCATGCTGTTGATGAATCACAACCGTTACTATTTGACTGACTTCCTCAATGTCAGCCTGACACTTTCCACAGTATATAGTTAGTTGTATATGCATGCATATATTGCCTAACATACATTAAAACTGGAATTATTTGTCCCCTTTCAATCCTGGAATAGAAACAAAATTCATATTCCAACATATCAACTGTATCTAAAAGAGACGCATGTTTCTAGAGCACTAATTGTCCTGGAACAAGTCAAGCCAGACCAGGAGTACACATATTATGAACTCATGGTACAAGAATAACTACAACTATTTTTTTCTTCTTGATCTTTACCTGTACATGTGACTCCAGGAACCGCATAACCTTCTCTCATAACCTTATAACCATCAAATATCTCCTTTATGGATTTAGATAGTCAAAATATATTTATTTGGGCATTTGTAAGCCGATAGTATATCTGACTTGTCTTGTGTGGGAGTAGCACCGATTTAATTAGAAACCATTCTGTCTGTACAAATGTACATGTACACAATTCATGTAAGTATCATTGTCTATCCATGGCTTTGTATTCTTGATTTGTTCCCAACTGCACAAATTTCATTTTTACATGTTGTTATTTGTTCCTGACTGTACAGTTATAATTATTGTCACTTTCAATTTCTTTGTAATTGTTTACTTATAGATGGGAATTTTGAAAGCACTTGCACTATAAGAATGACTTGTAGTAGATTAAATCTGGTCAAATCTAGGATGTATGCTGTGTCTTTTGTGATTGTCTGTTTTGCTTTGCATGGACGTGAGCATTTACTTTTATCATTTTCCATTATATTCATAATCTTTGGGTAATTAAGATTATTTCGTCATACACATCAAAGTCAGCATTATTAGATTTTAATTATTTACATTATACTTGTACTTCTCCTTTTTTAAAATTACACTCAAATATATTCTATTCAATGAGATTGCATATTGCTTGCACTATAACAATGAATATTATATATATTTTGTTATGCCATTATTAGCGCTCCAATTTATCATTTACATATAAAACCTGCATAAATCATTTCATATATGTATGGATAGCCATTTGTCCTAAAGATTTAAGGAAATCTTGTAGAATTGGGGACTTCTTTTGAGGTAAAAGAAAACTCTGGTCATGTTCAAACCAAAGCTGATTCTGGTCAAGGTAAGGCTAAAATAAATGAACTGTAATTTTGTTATTCCCTTTTCATTATATTTAAAAAAAACAACTGGTTTCATGAGAAGAAAAAAAACATTTAAACAATATTTTCATGTTTCAGTGAGAAAAACTGTGGAAGCTCAAAATTATTTCACAGAAGAAATCTTCACAAGTGAACAGTACATGTATGTATAAAAAATATCATTTTTATAAATGAAATTAATTTGTGACAGCTGACCTGGTGCATTTATTATTCACAAGAAACAAAACATTTTTCTATCAGGCCTTAAATAACATATATTAATCTGATAAGATTTCATCAACTCTAAACTATAAAAGATGCATCTGGAGTCCTTATCAATAAAAAAATTATTTTTTAAAATTTTGATCTTGTTAGAATAGTATATACAGGCATTTGTTGTTTGTCAACTCTCTGTGTTTGTTGCTGCAGGTATTTGACCTTAGTGTCTCAGTCATATCAGATCGTTCAGATAACCAGTCTCAGGACCAGCAATGCCATCATTCACATATATGATGGTAAGCCAACCCTTAAGCTATTTTTTTTTTACTTTTGAGGCGAAATAGTGGTGATAGTAGATGGACAACATTTTATACAAAATACCTCTCAATAGATTCAGTCTCAGTAATAATTTCTGTGTGTCTCTTAATGCTAAATATATTTAATCATAATGAACAGAATTAAAAATAACCACCCCAGCTATATTTTGGGCATGCTATCTGAGACTATTTTGGCCTAACTTAACACATGATATGAGGATTCCATGCTCATTTTGTGAAATTAAATATAGGCTTGAAAATATAATACCTTGTTTCTGGTTGATGGCCGTTTGTCTTGTTATATGAGAAAATCAGGTTTGAAAATGATTTTTGGGTGTTTTTTTTTAATTTACTGGAATTAAAAACAATAAAATAAATTAAAATTAAGTCTGTTTATATATCATCTAAACATTTTTGCCATAACCAGAAAACAAATTTGCATGGGTCTGTTAAATTTCTAATATTTGCTGATCAGAGACTATGATGATTAATAATCATTGCACCATATTGTGATCTGCTTATATTAATTATACAATTAATTAGCACACTATATATTGCAGGAGGTACTGAAAGGTCTCCAATCCTGTTTAGAACGACAAGAAATCACACCCACAGTTCACAACATCTGCGTTCAAGTTCCAACCAAATGCTTATCACAATGGTGCCAAAAACTGCTAAGACTAGATTCCATGTTATCCTGGAATACTCTGCAGCTATCGAAGATTCAGGTGATCAAAGATTCAGGTGGTAAAAGATTCAGGTGGTCAAAGATTCAGGTGGTCAAAAGATTCAAGCGATCAAATATTCAGGTGGTCACAGTTTCTGATGATGAAAGATTCAGGCAGTCAAAGAATCAAGTGGTCAAAGATTCGGGTTAAACTTTTGATAGCCTGAAAATGTTGCTTTATTTAGGGAAAAAATTCAGAGAGCATTTCTGACCTGAATATTGTTTTCAGAATGCCAAGATTTTGAATGCCTAAACCAAAGTAAATATTTTCATTGAAATAGCTTAAATGCCCTAGGAGTAGACCAGAAGACAAGTTAGAATGGAAACTAATGTATTTATTATTATTTTTTCAGAATGTCAAATCATTTTGAGTGACAGCTCCTTATTATGGACAATGGTGATATCTGCTAATGTGAATGAGGGATATAACATGTAAGTCTATTAATTAACCATTTAATTTAATAATCAATGAGTTCCTACTTGTCCTGTTGATAAAACTCAACCATTTTTATCAGCTAAATTATCATAAGACAGAATAAACCATAGACTTTAAAAAAGTTACTTTGCCTTTAAAAAAAAACAAGATGAGTATGAATATCTCCTCTCTGATGGTGTTTTTTTTAATTAAAGTTTTATGAGAAATCATACTGAGCTTTTCATCAAACAGGGAGCAGGCAGTTTGTGCTGAAAAACACAAGGATGATGGCGATGGAATTGGAAATATACAGTTCATGATCCGTCTAGATTATATATTCAGACAGAACTGCAGAAACGACAGTCTTCTTATAGAAAACCATGGTATAATATTACAATCTTATAATTCAAATAATAATCATGAAATTGACAACACAAGATTTCAAGATTGCACTTGAATTCTTTGACTTTTACTGCATCTACCGTTAATTGAATAAAATTCTATATTTTATGGTATTGGCAAAAAGGTGATTTTGCAGGTTTGATGAAACTTTCCCATTTTAGAGCAAATAAATGAGCAATAATCAAACACTACGCAATAAACCAAGGAATAGCAATGCAGGGCACATGGCAACCCATAACTTGACCTCAATGAGCCAAATGTTCAAAAATCACTTGATGTAAATTCAACATCATAACCTAACCCTGGAAATATTTAGTGCTATTTAAAGATTCTTGTAAATCTATTTACGAGTTCAATGTCATGTTCTTTAGAATATGTTTTTGTAATTTGCTGTAACGAGACGTCATTGCTGAAATTCTGAAATATCCTAATTCTAACTTTTAGCTGACGATTCGAGGGTGTTGATCCCTCTGTGTGATGTAGGAGAGAATCATTTTGTGAATGTGAACAACCTCTACACCAAAGTACAATTTACCCTCCTTCATCATGATGGTGTGAACAGATGGACAACATTTTATGCAAAACACCTCTCAATAAACAAGATGACTCCAGGTGAGAACTTCAGGAATTCTCTTATTTTTTATGCAAAACATCTCTCAATAAAATGTGATGATTTATGGGACGAGCTTCAACAATTCTCTTATTGTTTTATGCAAAACACCTCTCCTTAAAAATGATGACTCCCAGTGAGTGCTTCTCTTATCTTTTTATATATTCACAAACCTTCACACAGCAGCCCTATCTAAAGACATGGTTGAACTCTCCAGACTTTTTCCAAAAAAGAATTGACAAATTGGCATAATTTAAGAAACAAAATGTTATGGTTTAAGTTAAAGTAAAATCAATTAAAAATATTGGTTCCATGTTCTCTGTACTTTCAAGATTTCATGATTTTTATCAATCACATTTAGCTAACAGTGCCTCAATAAAACAATTCCTCAAATTTATCATAAATGTTTAATTCATGAAAGTATAAATTGTGATTGCAGAAACCATTTCATTGGAGTCATCAACATCACAACCTGAGGGGCCATCCACAGGACACAGCACCTTGTGTATGCTATCAGCCAAATGTCGGCTGCCATTTTACTTTTTTCCTCCATTGAAAACTACATTCCAAAACTGTATAATATACTTAAACTGATAATAAAGGCCTGTTCAGAAGTTCTGGAGCAATGATAGAGGGGCAAAGTGCCAAATACTGTTCACTGAAAATTTTCTTTAATATATCAAATATTTGAGAACATTAATTATTTATTTTTGAATTAAAAAGTTATTTAGGGTAAATTTGGTAGAGTTTCACCAAATATACAATAGCTTTTTGAAGCTGTGATGTTTCTTGCACATTTTTCTTTCAGTAAAAACAATGATTGTGCCAATCGTGGGGACTTGCTTTGGTCTGATCTGTCTTGTGTGCATCATCAAACAAACTCGAGTTCTATACTGGTGCCGCGGGCATCATCAGCATCTCCCAGGAAGAGAAGAGGATGAAGATGCTGTAAAGATGCACAGGCTATCACAGTCCACATAAGAAACACAACTTTGTGTGAGAGATCCCATAATGGCGGCAGGAAATGTTGAAAACTGTGAACAATATTTTACTTCCTATTTCTCTATTATATTGTTTGAGATTAAACAATATAACAGAAATTTTGTTGAAATCAAACAATATAATAGACAGTTTATACCATACTATATAATGGCATTATATACATGTTTATGAGCTTGTCACATTAACGTATTTTTTGTCTAAATATTGGAGGACTGACAGACAAATGGATGTGCAGACAGGCCACAAATAACATGTTACCGGTACTTAAGTCCTAGCCATGATAACAGAAATGGTTTAAGCTGAATGTACGAATTTCACAAATTTGCACAGAGTAAAAGGGAGAAAATAAACTGTGGATCTGAAAAAATGTTTTGTGAAGGTGAAGATAAAAGCTCAGCCTTCCATTCTAGATGTAAATATTGTCCTCGGAGGGATTAAGAAAATGATGGATTAACAAAAAAGTTTGTGAATAAAATGCAGGTTTTCCCTGACCAAATCCAAAATTTCTTGATTTTTCCCTGACCTTGAGAAATATATAAAATTCTTTACTTCTTTTCCCTGACTTGTGCTAACCCTGCTTTTCAACAGGAAAGGGGGAATAATATTAAACGTGGACTACAAAACAGCATAGTGTATGTGATCACCCTCAGACCTTACTAGTAATGTATGTGATATATTGCGTTGCTTAGTTACCTCGACCATGATGAGGATGATGATCATCCACTCGAGACGGGTGTGGTGCTTGTATGTGATATATTGTGTTGCTTAGCTACCTCGACCATGATGAGGATGATGATCATCTACTCGAGATTGGTGTGGTGCTTGTATGTGATATAGTGTGTTGCTTAGTTACCTCGACCATGATGAGGATGATGATCATCCACTCGAGGCGGGTGTGGTGCTTGTATGTGATATAGTGCATTGCTTAGTTACCTCGACCATGATGAGGATGATGATCATCCACTCGAGGCGGGTGTGGTGTTTGTCGTTGAGGTGAGAGATCAGTAGATCAGCCAGCTCACAACAGTGCGTCAACTTCTCATTCATCACCTGCAGTCATCAAATAGAATAAATCACATTTTTTATTTCCCCATTTTTCCCCTCAAGATATCACATTCATTTCAGTATATCTCAAGGCAAAACTAGTAAGATATAAGATTCTTGGCAACATACAAGAATTTAACTTTTAATACAACTGAAAATGGAAAAGAGTTGCCATTGCTGTATACAAATATAGATGTGTCATACTATCATTCATATAGATTATGTAATTAATAAATGTTTTAGCAATTACAACAGAAATCTAAAATGTCTGCAAATAAAGCTTTTAATTATATGTTTACAATTTGTTAGTCTTGGTGTTCATAGATTCTTAGAGCAAATTCATTACTCCAAAAGCAACAGAAATATCTTAATCAAAACTGATCTTAGAAGAAACTGCATTTTTTAAATGGCTCCTGTTTTTGTTTTGTTTTGTTTTTTTAATTAAGTTAATCAGCTGAAACTGAATCATAGGAATAAACATAAATCAACAAGTGCAGTAATGTGGTGAGTAGTGAATCTGTCAAAGTTTATCTTTATATTTGGTTCACCTTGGTCCTTCGTGCTATACTCAGGTAGCTACAAGTCTGAGAGTAGAGAGGTTCCAGTCTGTCCCGGTCCCAGTAGAAATCTGGGGTGTCCAGAAGATCTGAGCTCAGGTTTATCAAATGTCTGAATAACAATAACAATGTAAAAATAATAACACCAAAACATTGATAATTCCCTGTCGTTGTAAAATTAACCTATATTTTGCATATTGTATCAACAGTTCATCTTATTGACCCTTTTCATGTTTGCTAATTAAAAAAGAATAAATGAATAAATTTCCTTACCTCAGAGTAAACAGCTCGCCTGTTTTGCGTAGTACATCACCCCTAGATATGCGTATTTTCTTTCCGTCTCGTAGATCCTGGAGAACCCATTCTATGGATTCCACATAACGTTGCAGGGACTCCTCCCACACTGACAGCTTAACTGAAAACATAACACTTCAATTTCAAACCAATCTACTTACATATTACCCCCCACCCCCCCCAAAAAAAAAAAATAGTCTAATAACCTCAAAACCATAACGTCCCCAATTACACAATATGTGACTATGAAGTGAATGGACTGAATATAATGAAAAAAATAATTCTGGTGCATCACCTGTGTGTGCTATTTACCAATATGATATTCATCAGGATTATTTGCCAAGTTCAGAATATAATAAAATCATAATTATCTTCCTCTTACCACCAAGTGCCAATGCATTGGAGTAAGTATATTTTTCCAACTGATGATGCTTGATTTCTGTCTCAGCATCTAGAGGGCGCCTCAACTGGATCTCATCTCCAACCAATTGCGTTGGACTCCTTTGAAATAAAAATCAACTGTCAATGTTTCTATTTCTTCATTTCTCTATTTTCAGATTTTTCATAATGGTCTTAAATCACACCAAATTTCATTAATAAATGATTACAAGCTATACTTCACCATAAAATATACATTAAGTTATATTTATAAATTCTAAGCAGCATAAACTATTCTTACTCAGGGCCTGTGAATGTGAACTCTACATGTTCATATTCTTGCAGAACGAGGGCGCTGTCATAGCTGTCAGTCTGATGTCTCCGGACAAATTTCAGCACAGCATTTCTCTGTATCAATGAATAATATATCTCAATTAATTCCCTGCCTCAGAAAATAAGGTAAATGCAAAATACTAGTATGACAAAACTGAGTCAAGTTTATAAATATTTATAATATATAAACAGTTAAAATGCTATACTGCTAAAATATTGCTCGCGTTTTACATATTTTTCTTCTTTAATGGTACCAAAGAAAACATATTGTGTTCTGTTAATAAGGCTCAGTTGATTGAAATTAAATAAAACATAGGCCATAGGCTATGCTGATCATTGCTTTTTTGTAATGTTTGGAGCATTTTCTGGAAATTGCTAAAATAAATGATCATTTAAATCCTTTCCCAGAGAAAACTTGAGCAGATGATAACTTTGATCATATTTAGCCCCGATTTGTTATCTAGATTCTCACGGAGTAATATCTGTAATGTTATTCAAAATGGCAGCTTGACAACTCAGTGATACCTACTTCGGAAAAAAATCATTGAAAAAGATCTGAGCCTAATGGAAAAGAAATGAAATAGAACACCTATCCTACTAATAGTTAAGAACTCCACCAAGTAGTTTCAAGGGAGAAGATCAAAGTTTACTGTCAGAATGACAGAAATTTTCCCTCTGCAAAAAAGGGGACTAACCTCAACTTCTGGCATGTTCCAAAACACTATAGCGCCCTCTCTGAAGAAGAATATTTCCCTGGAATCATTATCAACTCTGTATTTGGCCTCAACATGTAGGGCATCGACCACATCTGTAACAAAAATGGAGTGCTGAGAATGAGTGGAAATCTCACTGCTCAAGTTGGCCCTGCTGCCACCTGGTGTGTAAAAATCTGTCATGCCACATAAGCTTGGGTCATAATGGTAACAAATTCTGATTGACTTCTCATTATCTTTTATTCCACCCATAGCTGTTTATTTCTATTCTCAAAGTTAAAAAAATGATTAAATGTTTTTTTTCTCTTCGTGCATTTAAATATAAAATATTCATGTCTTCCTTTCACAGCATATTAATCATTAACCGTCATTTCTCCAAACAAATCCCACCATGCATGACACAAGAGACACCTGGTGGATCATAAATTTTGAAACGCAGTGTTCAAATGCAGGGAAATACAATAAAATGATGCTTTAATATCCACAACTGATATATCCTCTACCATTTTTTCCCCCTGAAAAGGGTTGACAATCTATGTAAAAAATGAACTATACATACAAAAATAAAACATACATACAAGGTCTACCACTGCCATGAAACATTGGATCAAAAATCCAACTGCACTTTACATATTGTATTATTGTATTGCATTTTATTTATTATAGTGACAAAGTACAATATACGATCATATAAACATAGTAATAAAAAATGTAGAACCTTGATGTACCCAGCCCAAAAGTCACCTATTCTGTTTACATTAATAATGTTGGACATATATTATGAAATTATCAGACATACAATATTTTTGATCTAGCATTGCAGAAGTTATCTAGGTAATGAAATGTTTCTTTTCACTCTTTACTGATTAATAAAACTATTTTTATAGTATCACACATGTTCATAAAATTATCGTATTTCCTAGACAAAGTGTGACACAATGTTTCTCTCGGGTCACTATATGCATTACATGCATAAAGAAAATGTTGTTCATCTTCTACAGCATTTAGTGTGCATAACTTATTAAGTCTTTGCTCTGCTTTTTGTCCTTTAAATCTACCAGTTTCAATTGCGATCGGAAGAATACCCATCCTACACTGAGCTAATAATATGTGCTTCCTACGTGAGTGACATTGTTCTACATATTCCTCAGTTTCAAAGTTTTCCTTAAATTTAATATATATTCTCAGTTTTTATTTCAATGACATACCAAATTTCCACTTATCATTAAAATTACAACTCCATTTAACATCTCCATTTACAATATATTTCAGTCATATTACGAATCATATCAATAGCATTACAGAGGAGTTTAATTTCAACTGAAAGTTTATAAATTTGATAATTGGTACATACCATTTGGCAATTTACACTCCAGATAGAGTCCCTGTCTCCCTAAGTCTGCTGCCAAATTCTCCAGGTTAATCTCCTCTGATGGTGCAAAAGCTGTGACATCAAACACTTCCTGATAAAGAAAACATTAACTCATATAGCCATGGTGTGCCCGGCAGTATAATTTTATCTGATAAGATTGCAGTTATTAGCAAGTCATTCAGCTAGGAGTGGATTTATATTTCCCAGGACATTAAAAACTGTAATCAAATATAACTTTTTTATCACATTTTATCATTTTTTTCCACATGTAAATCTTACACAAATGTTATTCTATATAACCTTTTCATCATACCTTATCCAGTGCAAGAGAGTCCTTAGTTTTCTTGCGTCTTACAACCCTCTTTGTCGTCAGTGGTGACACATCTTTCTGGATGCCTCGTGCCTTGGCTTTGAGAGTGGTTTCTGATGGCGGTGAATACCACCGAACTAATAACTCTGACAGAGCAGCCTGAGGTTTTCGATATGAATGCCATGCTGGCCTGTTGTGACTTAGAATATTTTGTGATTTTGGCAACTGGTGTAATTTAGATAAACTCCTACTTAATACATGTACACTGCTTCTAAAAGTTCTATGAAGACCTGATGAAAAAATTGTGTTGATAGGAGAAAATGTGTTTTTCCATTGACCTCTGTCCCAGCATTTTGACGTATAGCTCCTCATAGTTGCGGAGTTTATAAATGGAAGCATGCCAGTGCCCTGTTTACATCTGCTTGCCAACATTATGGAAGTATGCAATCAAGCATGAGCTGTCCTTATTCATAAGTTTCACAATTCAAATCCAAGTGTGCAGATCTGCAAATAACAAATATTGGATTACAGAGAGTAGCATTTCCTAAAGATTTTGAGATGCTTGAAGCACACGAATTGTGTACTGTTTAGTATATTGTACCTAATGAGGAGAATTTTGTATGATTCTATATAACTTTCTAAAGAGAAGGAGATCTTTACATTTCTAAGTCATTTGACAAATATTTGTGGATTTATGGTTCAAAAAAAGAAACTTTGCAAATTGATGGATGGTCTTTACAAGGTAATTGGATAATTGATTTCTATAAATTATCTTATTTTCAGAAATAAAAATTAGACCATAAAAATGGAATGGTTACTACTTTTTTTTTTCCACTGCTCTACAAATGTAATAAAATATGTGAAATTCTTGGGTCCAATTTATGCCCAGATTTAAAGTTTTGGTCAGATTCTGAGCATATAATCAGATCCAATATTTCCATCATGCCTGGAAAACTTGGATTCTAAATTTTTATGCAGATTTGAAGTTTTTGCTCACATTTTAAGTATTTAAGTCCTAGATCAGGAGCCAATTTAAGTTTTGTTGGGTGACAGAACAAACCAATTTTTGTTTTGACTCAATTGATAACACTTATATTAGTTATAACCATGATTATTTAATATGCTCAACAAAGTAATGGTATTTAAAGTTCATGATTCAACAAGTCTGAATCATTACCATTATTACATTGTAACAAATAGCACTGCTATCAGCCTTGCAGGAATGTTTCAAAATGGAGTCATTGAGCTAGAACAAAGGGGATGTTTCTGTCCCTCCCACCTGTTGTGTTGTAGTGGATGTTGATGTACTTCCCATCCACTACTAGTAGGGGTCAAACTTGTCAAATCATGAAAATGTCTTGGCAGTTGGAGCTATTGATAGGATGGCTTCCTTCTTGAAAAAACAGGAATTCATTGTCAAATAGAAGGAACTGCCAGGTAATACAAATTAATTTCAATTGTGTGTCAAGATGGCCTTGACAGATTGACGCTGAAACTGAAACTGTGAAAGGACAATCATGCTTGACATTGATCGATATTAGGGGATCTAATCATAGATCACAGTTAATGTTATATCATTCATTAAGGAGTTGTGTGATCGATTGCTTTTGAGTAGTCACACTAATTCAATTCCTACTACATGTCATCCTTTCATAACACAATAAATATTCGTACATATACCTGAGATTTCAAGTAAATGTTTGCAAGTAGCCGTCCATGTTGCTGTCTCGGGTTTACAAAGCTATTATTTTGATTGGTTGAAAATTTCTGGATCAGTCGATGTTTCAGAAGAGGGGGGTAAAATTAGGGATCAAGCATTACTTAACTAAATAAAATGATTATAATAGCTGATCCAACTTTATTGTGGATTAGTAATGTTCTTATTTACCTAAATAATCAATTTAACATAAATTCAATATCTCTTACTTCAGATTCACTTCAATACATGATATCAAATCATTGCACTAAAAACCCTTTAATATCACGGACTGCTCCCAACATTATCATTTTCAGACATGGCGTGAAAGATGTCAGAAATCGTGAGAAGACCGGAACAAAATTCTCCAAAAACGAGCCCTCGGGGCTCCAGATCTCCTGCCTATCCCCGGCAGGATTCTACGGGAACTCTCAAGACAACAATAATGTTGGGAAAGAACCCTTCCATCGTTCACAGTGGCCCATTTTACCTGATGACCAAAGAGCCGCCTGGTAAGTTTTGACCAGCTTCGCCTGTTCTGGCCCGGTGAAAACAAAACAAAGCTTCAGATCAGGTGCCCTTTCATTCACTATCGTTCTCTCACTCCAAAGTATCCAGATCCAGATTATTTGAATGGCCTTAATCTGTTCTCAGGGATATTTTAGCTGGTTTGTGCAAAAATGACGGTAATGGCTGGAGAGAGGAATACAATATACATCATATCAATACCTCATAAGACTATTGATCATATCTTCTTACATGGAATCTTACATGGAATCCACCGCCGACTTCAGGAGTTGACAGTGGCCCTGGTTTCTGGGGCATTCAGCCTTGACAGGCTTATATTTAGCCCCCCCACATGCCTCAGATACCTGTCTACATGCCCTTTGAAGGCATTAATACTGGGTGCAGAAACTGCTTCTTCTGGTAGTTCGTTCCAGTAGTTGACCACTCTCTGAGTGAATGAGTACTTCCGTATGTCCAGTCGACTCTGGTGTTTGAACAGTTTCAGAGAGTGACCGCGAGTGGTTCTGCACTGGTTCAATGTGAAGAAATCCTTGGCTTCCACGCCCTCAAATCCCTTGAGAATCTTGAAGGTCTCAATCAGGTCTCCTCTCAGCCTCCTGCACTCTAGGCTCGTGAGACCAGTGGCCTCAAGCCGTTCCGCATATGAGAGTCCTGACATCCCCTCAATCATCCTCGTCGCTCGTCTCTGGACCTTCTCAATCAGGTCGATGTCCCTCTGGAGGTACGGCCTCCACGCCTGCACACAATAGTCCAGGTGAGGACGAACAAGGGATTTGTATAGGGTCACCATGTTGTATCACATGCTGCTGGAAAATGTGTTGTATTCATGCTGGACCAGTTTCCGCCGAAGAAGTAGGGCTAACAACCGTCAATTTCGCACATATTGGTCTTTGTCAATCATTATTTTATCCAACAAAACAAGGACAGTTCATTATATATGTGCTATGGTAGGATATATCTATCAGTGACACTTAAAAAGCGATGTGTGTATATTATATTCTAACAAGAAGTCAGAGTCATGTCTTTGCGCATACGATCATAGACATCACGCAGTGGCCTCTCTTCTATGCCGTAAGATGAAAATTAATATATCGATCATCTAACTTACGTATTTGAAGAGGGGAGTTCAAAACCTAAATTTTGAGATGTAAATCGGCCAAGAACTGACAGAGCAAGGCCAAATTGTATATTTTTGTAACAAGCTGGTAGTTGCGCATGTGCACATTGTGACAAAATCGGGGCCTATGGGTGCAATTTTCATAACATTTTATTTTTACCATTCATATAAACTTTTCGATGCCAAAAAAAAATCATTGTTCTATTTGTATTATGAATGCAAGGCAATTTTATAATTATCAGCCAATACTATGGTTGCTCGAATTCTATGGTCGTTAGCTCTACATCTAGGGCTAACGACCATCGATTTCGCGCATTTTGTTCTTTGTCAATAATGAGATAACACAATATGAACAGTTATCTATCTGTGTGCTATCGTGGGGTATATCCATCAGTAAAACTTCACATTACTTTAATCTTATAAAGGGATTGTTGTATGCTATATTCTTACAAGATTGACAATTGAATGTCACGTCTTTGCGCATACGATCTTAGTCTAAGCGCACTGATGATTCTTCTATGCCGAAAGATGAAAATTAATATTTCGATCAAATGATTGAAGAGAAGAGCTCAATAGCTAAATTTTGAGTTGTCTATGATGTAAATCGGATGAGAACTGACAGAGCAGGGCCAAATTGTATATTTTTGTAACAAATTGCTTCTTCTGCACGTGCACATTGTTATGAAATTTATTCATACCATTCAAATCAACTTTTTTATGCCAAAAAATTCAAAGTTCTTTTTATTTTACATATACAAGACATTTCCCTAATTATTAACCAATCCTATGGTTGCGCAAATCCTACATCTATAAGTTTACTCGGCAAAACCAATTGGCATCCCACCGAGAGTGCAAGGTTGCACTAAGGGGTGCAGCTGGTACACACCAGCTGCTTACTAGCGCTGGACCAGTTACCGCCGATGAAGTAGACCGTGACTGTCAGCAGCTACAAGGGTCCTTTCCAGCTTAGACACTGTAATCGGCCACTCAGCCTTATATACAATGCTCTTTAATGTATCACATATATTATCCTTAGAAACTTCAGGCCACCCCGTTTCATGCTCTGGTGGCCCAACTGGGCAACCAAAACTTTTCTCTTCATGTCAAGGCCTGATGTGTACTTGTTAAGATAATATGAACATGTTGCTTCTATTTTCAGAGAGTGATCTGACGGGGAGCACCAACCTAATGGGGTATTATGGCCTGGAACATTCATACAATAAATTTAGTGGCAAGAAACTGAAAGAAGAACTCAGTGCATTTCTACCAAACTTGCCAGGGAATATAGACGCACCAGCAATGCAGGACAATAGGTTTGTTTTAGCTCTAATATGTTACCATATATCTGGTGTAGCAATATGTTACTTAAATATGGGCTCTAAATATCTAATGTAACATGTTTAATTGTTCAATGGATAGGTTTGAGTAATCCACAGTTTATTCCTTATGAGTGGTCGATTGAAATGTTTATTTTGATTGTTTACCTATTTAGTGGCTTGAGGAACGTGATAGAGAAGCCGCCAATAACCAAAGAGCTGACTCCATTATCAGGTTCAGCTCTCACAGGATTCAGACTACATCCAGGACCTGTAAGTTCTACAATTGATGGATTAATCACCTTTCTCCTCCCAGTTAAATCATTATATAATTTTCTTGAAGACGGCATGGTAAATATTGCTGAATCATGACCATATGAACAACAAATTGGTCAATAAACTAAGACAGTTTTGCATAAGATTTACTCCTTATCTTACATTTGATATATGGTAATTTAATTTTAATAAATAAAAAAGCTGAGAAGATTAGTTTATCGTTGTTTATACAATATGTATATTTATTTCTCCTCTTTAGCTGCCAGAGCAATACAGATTAATGACACAAATGACACAGAAGAAAAAGAAACATAAGCGCCACAAGAAGGAATCTGGTAAGGAGGGCCCCCTCCAGGAAAATACAGGTATGTCAGAGGAAAGATGGATTCTTTAGTTATTTGGACTGTTATTTAAACTGTTTAAAAGTGAAATGATAGAGAAGCCTGATATAAGAAAATAATGGAGGAAATTTTTAGAGATAGATGCGTTAATTTTTGAATGCAGATAATGCCTCAGACTCAGGACATGATCCGCACAAAAAGACAAAGAAACCAAAAAGGTCAGATGAGGAGAAAGAGAAGAAAAAGAGGAAAAAGGAGAAGAAGAAAAAGAAAGAAAAGGAAAAAGAAGAAAAAAGTAAGTATACAATTGTTGTATTATTCTGAAGTTATTTACATCTCTGAAGATTGGATTTGCGTCAATACTCAGCAGAGGCAGATAACTGTCTTAACCACTTATTGGTTTACCTAATGCAATTTAATGTCTAATTAACTGTGAAATTGTGTTGTTTTCAGCTCCACAGTCATGACAGGAGGAGCAATCATGTGTCAGCAAGACACCAGAGGGCACTACCTGATGATATATTCCTATGTATATAGCATTGCTCTTGTACATATTCATTAATCACAAACCATCAGTAAGAGAGAGTTGACATATTTATGATCTCAGAGATTTAGTTCATATATATTATTTTATAAGACCACTGTGGATAATCAAAGTTATCAGTTCTAAAAATACTCTTTTGGTTTAAAGTTTTGAACAAGAATTCTGAACTAGAATTCTGATTCTACATGGCCAGTCATTATTCCTTACATCAGCTGGCAAAATTATTTTTTAAATTTTTAATGAAGAAATTTGGCTTCATGTAAAGACTAAACTAAGTAAGTGGTTTGTGATTCTTATAAAATATCAGTACATGTACTCAATTTAAAAAACAAGATTCTTTAACTTTGTGAATTATGAAATGAAAAATTTAAATATATCATTTAATCAAAGGTGCAATACCCACTAAACCCCAATTTATTTTTTAATTTTTGTGTTCAAAATATTTAATTTTGATCTTGAAGAAAATAATTATGAACAGTATGATTTAGAATTATAAAAAATTCTCATGCTGGAAGTTAATTTTTATTTATTTTTTATTTGCATTATTTAGGCACATTTTGATGGCCAAATATAAGACTTGTTTCATGATTTAACCATGCTTAACTAAGCCAAATCCCTTTATCTTTAAGATTTGAATAGTTCCTGCCAAGCTTATTGTTTTTTCAGCACTATCAATGGATTGTTTGAAATATGTGTGGACAAAAATCCTACCTGCCTTAATCTTATAAATGGAAACAATCCTGTGGATAAGAAGTTTGTGTTCATCCCTGAATACTTGACAAACATTATAAATTGTAAAATAAAAGGTATTTAGCTGTACTGACATCGTCAGCATTTTCTGTCAATCTGTCTGTCAAATTTGATCTTCTCAGAAACTACTGGCAGAAGTTCATAGCAATAAGTAGGTAAGATCTATTTTCACGGGACAAATTATATCTATTTTCCACTGGGCTAAATTTGTTTCCATTTTTCTAAAGATTTAAAAAAAAAACTTAAACACAGCAAGTTAACAATGATCAGACCACAGAGGCTTCCATTTGAAATAATATGACAAATTTCAGCCAATGGGAATTGAGATACCAATGAAAATTAGAGCCGAATGTAATAAATAAAGTGCATTTGATCAGCTCAAATGTAGCCTCATTTAAATCTTCTGAAATTAAACAATGTGGTGGCATTTGAGGCTGACTCAATGTTGGGAACATTTTTATCACATTTAAATGTTCTCAACATGTGGAGCTGGGTAAATACATATAAATGATCATTATGTAGCATTTCGCATTTCCAGAAAATGTTCACAAGCAATACAAAAAACAGCATAGCCCTAGGGCCTTTTATTTATGTTTCAATATATATATATATATATACATATATATATATATATATATATATATATATATATATATATATATATATATATATATATATATATATATATATATATATATATATATATTCATTATTGTAAATCTATATTTTCCCTGGCAGGCAGGTTTCTTGTTGTCAGTTTGAACAAATTGTTGAACAATTTGATCTGTGAACCCTGTTGATGAGTACAAATTTGAAAGAATAACTTTTCTGTACCTTTTGTATTGCAAATGTCTAGGATTTTCTGAAATTGTTTGCAGTTTAGTGGCATTGAGCTACAGTTATTATAGATGAGTTTCTCTCAAGGCTGATATTGCTGGAATTATTAATGCTATAGCAAAACCACATACCAATTATGGCAATGTCTATCGCAAGAATTTACACTGAATTTACCTGAAGAAAGGGAATAACATTTAAGCTGTTCATTTATGTTAAAATTATTGTAGAGTTGTATAAATGAAATAATTTTTTTAATGAAAAGGATTCTATTAAGGCAAATATTGGTAATAAATATGAATTAGGGAACAATTAATACCTTCTGCCAACATCATTATAAGTATTGATGGCCTAAAAGCACATTTAGATAAATGTTATATTTATTTATGTATTTTATAAAATTATTATAAAATGACAATGATCTTGTTTTAAAAAAAATATTTTGAGTATATATTGTAAGGTGGGGCCATGGGCCGTGGCGCAGTTGGCGAGAGCGCCAGCTTATTAGCACCAGTTCCTCTGTGGTGATCCAAAAGTTGTGGGTTCGATCCCCGGCCGTGATACAATTTCCCATATGAGCTGAGGCCTGTGCCAAAGGGTTAACCCGTTGTCCTTGTAAATCTGTGACTGGGTGGGTTGTCATGTCAAGGACCGGCGACATGACAATTCAGTGAGGCAGCACTATATCTGCTACAAGTAGGTCTCATCACGAAATGACTGAAATAATGTTGAAAGTGATGTAAAACCCCAAACAAAACAAAAAAAAATACTATAAGGTACACAATTTGTATGTGATAATACTGCAAAGGCAATGTTCATGAAATACAATCTTATATTTGATTAAAAATGAAATAGCTGGAGTCAAGAATCTTGACTGGACAGCCTGTGAATTTGTATCAATGAATAGCTGCAGAACTCTCCAAATGCATTCAGCCTTTATGGAACTCTGCATATTTTATCAGAAGATTAATATCATTGAATTGTTATCCAAAATTAATATCTACTTCATGTCTTTGTTTCCCACGTCTTGTTTTTAGCTGAGCTGACACAGCTCATAACAGCTTATAGTCAAATACAAATAATTAGGCGAATCCCTTGCCTGGTAAAGTGCATTTATCATGTTCGTCAGTTGATGGGATGTGCAGATCACAGTAAACTTTGATTACAGGAGCAATTGTAAATTTAATTAGAGTAATTTGTGAAATAAACTCCTCTTGTGTATCATTCTTTCTAAATGCTCATTCTTTGGTACATGGCATTTTTGTGCAAGAGTTGTGCCATCACATACTAGGCCAACAACCTAAAAATCACATGCATGGAAAATTAAATGTTTTCTTTAATGCAGGAGATCACAAATCTGTTGAAAAGTATGGTTCAATCACATCACGAAATAACTGAAATAATGTTGAAAGTGATGTAAAGCCACAAACAAACAAACAAACACATCAAAGCCAGGTCTCTACAAAAAAACTAAATTATATTTACAAGGAACTGCCTCTCTCAATGGGCTAAACTGACATGTAGATCACAGATAAATGGGGGCCACAGGCCGTGGCCCAGTTGGTTAGAGTGCTGTGGTGATTGAAAGGTTGTGTGTGATATACATCACTGGTTTTGAGGCCAAGTGGCGTGTCGCAGTTGGTTAGAGTGCCAGCTTAATAGCACCAGTTCCTCGGGTGATCCAAAGGTCATGGGTTCGAACCCGGCCGTGCCGAGATTGAACTTGTGATACAATTTCCCATACGAGCTGAGGCCCGTACCTAAAGGGTTAACCCGTTGTTCTTGTAAATCTGTGACCGGGTGGATTGTCATGTCAAGGACCTGGGAAATGACAATTCAGTGAGGCAGCACTATATTAGCTACAAGTAGGTCTCATTACGAAATGACTGAAATAATGTTGAAAGTGATGTAAAACAACAAACAAACAAATCACTGGTTGTGTTAAAATTCTGAAATGTAAGGATTGTTAACCACCAAAAAAATATTTTATATTAATGTGATACATTATGAATCTAGTCAAAATATAATGTGTTTTTACCATTTTTAGACACAAAATGACCTTAGTGGCTAATGTGCCTTTAACTACCATCCATTCATTCATCCATTCCTTTTATTTGGTGCTTAATATTCTGTTCCATGATATATTGCTTGATATCATTTAACTGGCTCCTTTAAATGCCTCCAAGCTTGACGTGTTTGGCACCTGTAGAATTTGGAAGCTTTTTAGGACTTCATAAGCTTAGGGGCTATGTATATAGACTGCCAAAGTTATCCTTTAAGTTGCAGAACTCTATGTGTTATGTTTGGAACAAGTCATGTCTCAACTAGAGCTCCAAAATATCTCTTCTGATTGCATTCTTCCAACATTCTGCTTCAGACATCACAGTTTCTAATTCTGTTTTATATAAATGTTGTCATTGATCATGGTGACATATCAAGTATTTCCTTAGTTTGTTCCTCTTCCAATATCATTGTTTCTTGCATTCCTTTCTTTAGATGTTTGATCCTTGATCCTTCTCTGATCAAGAGTCCTAATTGTGCAGCTGTGCTTTTGTCTTGTTTTTACACTCTTTGGTGACAAGAATTTGTGCAGATAATATAATGAAGCCTGAAATTCTCATGTGAATCAGTAATGCTATTTGTGCTACAAATAGTATTTCTTGACATATGAATAGGATTTGTTAGGAGGGCATCTGCACATTTTGTTTGGTCAACAATGGAATAACCCTGCCTCTTAAACCATTTTTGACATTGTTGAGAATACATGGCTTTGATTGAACCTTGTCTAATGAGTTCGTTTAGTTTATAGTAGACATTTGCAGTGTTCTAGTTTGTTTGTTTGGGGTTTTCCATCACTTTCAATATTATTTCAGTCATTTCGTGATAAGACCTAATTGTAACAGATATAGTGCTGTCTCACTGAATTGTCAAGTCAGGTCCTTGACATGACAACCCGTCCAGTCACAGATTTACAAGGACAATAGGTTAACCCTTCGGCACGGGCCTCAGCTCATGTGTGAAATTGTATCATGAATTCTATCTCGGCATGGCCGGTGCAGTGTTCTAGTGGTATTCAGTAGCATCAATTCCACAATAGTGAAAAAAAATTGTGAAATGGTGTTTTTACGACCCTTTCAGCAACAACGGCCATATCAGGTCGACTTTCGAGCCTTTTATCCAGTGTGAAAGTAACACTGCCGCAGTGGGAGTTGAACCCACCACCTTCCGCCCTCCACTTACTTAACCAACAAAGGCACAGATCCTACACTCTACCAACTGTACTAGTGGGGTCGGTTTTCCACAATAGAATGACCCTTATGCCAATTTTCAAAACAAAACAAAAAAACATTGCATAAAATGAGTTTTTAATCAGGTATGTTTCTGTGATTCTCTTTTTTTAGAATTAAGAGGCTGAAAGAATATATTGTGATCTTAAAATGGCCCATGTCTTCAATCAATATATTTTGTCCTCAATTATCTTCAAGTTAATTTATTTCACCAAAAAAGTCTCCTTTGTTTTCATGGATAGTTAGAGCGCCAGCTTATTAGCACCAGTTCCTCTGTGGTGATCCAAAGGTCGTGGGTTCGAACCCCGGCCTTGCCGAGATTGAACTCATGATACAATTTCCCACATGAGCTGAGGCCCATGCCTAAAGGGTTAACCCTTTGTCCTTGTAAATCTGTGACCGGATGAGTTGTCATGTCAAGGACCTGTGACATGATAATTCAGTGAGGCAGCACTATATCTGCTACAAGTAGGTCTCACAAAATGAATAAAATGATTGAAAGTGATGTAAAACCCCAAACAAACAAACAAACAAACTTCCTACGGCATGTAATAACTCTTGCCGCAGAGTTCTGTAGTTTTTGGAGTTTTCTAATATCCACCTCAGGAATTCCTGCTAGGAGTGCATTACCAAGGTAGATGTTACAAAAGAGTGAATAATTGTCTCTGTCTCTGTTGTCCAATGATTGCCTAATGGCAGAGATGTTCCTTATCTGATATTCGCCCTTTTTACACATATTCCTGATCTGAGATTTCATGTCAAGATGCTTATCAAAGACCACACCTAGATTCCGGACCTTAAGACTATCCTTAATAGAGGCTGCCCCAATTTTAAGCCCACCATCAGCAGTAAGGTCCCATCTTACTGATGATCTCCTGAGTACAAACTAATAATTCAGTCTTGTCATCATTTAGTTTCGTTTTGTTCACTATCAGGAAGGACCTAATCCTTTGTATGCATTCCTCTAAGTTAGACTGACTGAAAAAGAAAGAATATTAGCGTGAAAGGTAAATACGGTCATATTGAGCTTCCCAGTGGCGATATAATTAAAATCTTTGTTTTATTTTACACATAGAAATATTCTGACACGTGTTGGCAATAGTCCGCCTTCATTTAATAAGTTTAAAGTATACACAAGTCAGAGAAAATGCGAATTTAACAATGCTTAAATACACATATAAGACACAAGGTCGCCATTATGAAAACCGGAAGTGACAGGGACAGGCTCTTATTTTTGGCGCAGAAATGATCGCTATTCATTCGCATTGAAAATATTAAAGTATTGCGCAATGATGGATCCCTGATACTTCATATTTACGTTTTACTTTTAAAATGACTGCCGAACTTGTCAAGCGATAAATTTTGAGAAAAGTTAGAATTTTCACAAAAGTACATGTCAGACAAAAGTATATGTCAAAATATGCCGGATCGTGGCAAAAAATATTGGTCAGGACCGGTGTTCCGACGGTTATTAGCAAGACTGCATTGCACTATGAAAACTTCCCTTAAATTTAGCCCTGAAGCTCTCTTGCGTTTGAAGTTTGAAATGAGGGACTTCCCGCTTCCTCTGCAATGCATTGTGGGCTATGTTGTGTTCTTGGCGCCAAATGGCAGCATGGTTTGAATCACACAACTTGACCTATATTTTCGGAGTGTAACCTGATCCCAGAGTGAAATAAAGTGTTTTAAAAGGGTACACAAGTGTGTCCCAGGATGTTTGAAGCACTCAGAGCGGCAGCCATATTTGTGACAAGGCAGTTTTTCCACAGGAGCAGGATTTACAAGACAAAGTTTGGCGAGTAAATAAATGCTGAGAAATTCGTTTTTTATCCCCATTTATCTAACATTAAACCAGTATAAGTCAAAAAATCGTAGGGATGCGTTTTTTATACTTAAAATGAGGATATATTGACACCTTTTGAGCACATTGGGCAGAAAATTAGAGTGCACCATGTTGCACCATTTTTGTGTGCATCCCTTTATCCCAGCAATGCCATGATTTTAGGCTGCAGAATTTACATGTTTACAAGTTTATATGTTAGGTGAACACTGGTTAAAATTGACGTAATTGAACTCACTTTTTTTTTTAAACACATCTACATTTCATGACGAATATGAATACATGCCTTTGAAAGCTGTATTCCCAAGAAGAGCTCAGTAAAACATCGTTATTCGTATATCGCGAGTGAACTGTCAAACTGTAGAACAGTGTAGTGCTGTCCATATCTACACTACATGATAAACATCTAGTAATCAATATACATAATATACAGTGGCCTGGAGGGCCAGTCGGTGACTGGGCTTACCTGATACACAGGACTTGGTTGGAGACGTCTGCTCTCTGTGGTGGTACGACACGATCTCCCGGCGGGAGATTCTCGGGCGTCCAGCCTGGCTGGCTTCCTAGCTCAGTCAGCCGGTTCAATCGTACTACACTCTTCCCCGGTTTGAAAGAAGTAAAAATATACTGGAAAGAAAAAACTCTGGACATATGCAATAAAATTGTCCCTAACTGATGGTCACTGAGTCTTAAAAGTGACTAATAACATTTCCTATCTTACAATATCACAGATAGATCGGTAATAGTTATCGATCCTCCGATAACCCTCAAGAAATATTAGTAATCAAGAATTACAAA
Organism: Amphiduros pacificus; assembly: GCA_949316495.1. Classification (NCBI taxonomy): domain Eukaryota; kingdom Metazoa; phylum Annelida; class Polychaeta; order Phyllodocida; family Hesionidae; genus Amphiduros; species Amphiduros pacificus. The sequence goes on along the minus strand of OX439001.1, from coordinate 37,489,454 downwards.
ACACTTATACGATGAAAGTTACATCTAAGAAAAGGTAGCGAAAACTACCTATATATGGTGAATACAAACAATATATGTAGATCCTTAATAATTATGGATCCTCTGATGACCATCATGGAAATTAAGTAACCAGCAATTCTTAACACTAACACGATGAAAGTTACAAAGAAAAGGCAGCGAAAGCTACCTATATATCGTGAATACCAACAAAAATAAGTTGATTTCTATGACTAACTGTCACGAAATATCCATGTAGTATTAAAGTGTGAATGTTATGAATTAAGTATTATGTACACCGCTACAAATGTTAATAGGACATATTAGGAAGCGAATACTTCCTCGAGGACGTTAGTAACTAACGATAAGACTGAAACTTGTTTAAAATTGACCATATAACTCTTCGGCATTATGTCGTGTAGCTTGTAAAATTATCGATGGAGATACAGATTTAATTTTGGCTATTTTTCTGGCAATGTGAATGATATTCCAAGGATGATTTGGTGATTTCCTGGAGGGTGGAGTCAGGTATGGAGAATCAGTTTCCAACAAAATCTGTTCCAAAGGTAGATTACTTATAGCAATAGACACCTCTGCATATTTTTCTGAATTGGCTAGAAGTACATTGGCTGAGAAAGAAAATTTTGCTAGGGGATAGCATCCCAGTCACAATTCCAGGTCATCCTTGGAGCCTATAAAGGAATGAATCTGTAGGGGATGGAATTTCCCAATATACGTGCTTAATATGGCAAGCAAGTCGGATATGATCACGTGTGACGGTTGGTCGGGATCTCCTCGACAGTGAATGATAATAGGCTTATCATACTTGGAGGCCATTGAGACCAGTTAGGGTGAAGGCCAATTGAATAAACTACCATAGGATTTTGTAAAATCCTGGGGATAATTTTCCACATGTTTCTGAATACAAAATTAGCCACGAAACCGAGTATATCAGGATCTGTGGTTTCCTTCAGGCTATGTTCCATCTCGTTCAAATTGCTACAGCCCATCTTAGGAGAAGTTTGTCAAGGTGAAGGTGGCTATCTATGGTTTCAAGGGGTAAGGGAAAATGAGATACAACGATCTGGTTTGACCAAGTTACTGGATCATCCAAAAAAAGAATCATGGTTTGATGTTGTGGAGATAATTGCTGAATTACAGAAGCCTGTACTTTCCAATGCAGCAAACAAGCTATGGATGTGGGGGGAGATATTCCTAGATCTTGTATGTCGGTGATACCAAAGTTTCCATCGTTCCCACATTCAAAAAGATGTGAAATTGTTTTCTGTTCAAGGGATAATTTCATTTCTGTTGGAGATGATGGAAAGAAGTGTTTGAAGAGAACAAACTGTAGCAATTGCTCTATGGACTCCAGAAAGAAACGAGCTAGAAAGTGGAGTAGTCCGTTACAAAGACATGCCCAATGTTTTAATCGTTCGTCTGTTAATTTGTTGTCTCTGCACGTTGGATGGTTGTCATCTAAAAAACAATGTCCCTTTACGGTTTCACCGCAATACCAGCAACACTTTGTTGGTGACAAATACCAGGGCAAATGATTGCGTTCCATATGTCTTCTCAAGTTTTCTGTTATATACTGGTAACAAATATTACAATAGGATTTTTTACGTGCAATTTGAAATTCTCCTGAAGTGTTGCTATCAGGTATATTTTGAATTGGGCTAGATTGATTCCCAGAGAAGATGAGAGGCTCGTTCTGACTTACACAATCTCCAGTGGCCTGTTGACGATAATCAACGTCACATTTATGCACGGTATAATCCACCTCTGTATTAGTTTCTGGATACGTGTCAAATGGAATAACCGAACGATAGTCGGTGTCAAGCTGAGCATACGGAGTAAAAGAAGCAACCTGAGTATGGGGATGTGTCACAACTGGAATAGGAAAGCGGTCATCTGTGTCTTGTTGAGAGTATGGAATGAAAGACGTATCTGGAGTAAATAGAGCATCCCGAGCAAAATGAGTATTCGGAGGGAAAAAGTATTCTGAGTATCCGAGGTATAGAGAACATTCTGCGTAAGACTAGTATCCGAGGTAAAGAGAATGTTCGGCGTAAGACGGGCCTCCGAGGTAACAGGAGTATCTGGAATAATATGAACATCCGGATTCAATGGAGCACTTTTTGTAAGACGATCAGGAGTCAATTGAGCATCCGTGGTCAGAAGAAGATCCTGAGTCACCATTGGCCCCGAGATAGGACCAGAAGATACAAAATTTGAATCCCTGTTCCAGGAACAACCATAATCTATATTGGAACAACCATAATCTTCTACGGATGTGGAAGGTGATGAGGAATCACTCGGTAAAACACTCTCACAAGGATCATATTCGTCTACGATGAGGTACTCCTCATTGTCATAGTTTGAAGTCGCCATTCTTGAATTGTAAAAAATATCATTTTCATCATCATCACTCTCGGAAGCGGAGATATATGGTTCAGATCGTGATATGAGAAACTGTCTGCGCTTACTCATGATGACGGCTGCAAAAAAAACAAGCTATAATATCAATAAGATGGTCAGAAGAAGGAAAGGAGCAAGTTTTCTGTGTACTGTGATGTAGTGTGAGTACAAACAAGAACTTGAACAACTTAGTTAATCCGACGGAGCAATAATTTTTTTTAGTAACTTCACAATTCAATACGGATCCTGACAGCAAACATCGCTGAAGACTTATCAATAATACATTGTTATACATAATGAGGTCCTTAATCCTTATTCAATACGGATCCTGACAGCAAACATCGCTGAATACTTATCAATAAGACATTGTTATACATAAAGAGGTCCTTAATCCTTATTCATCGATACCATCCTTATTTCATAGTTATAGTTATGTTAACAGAACATACATGAAAACTTTCCTTTGTAAAATATAAAGATTCGCAACTGTGTACAATAATTCTGTTATTTATAATCCACCAAATAGCCTGGTCTCTGAACTTTTCGGCCAGTTCTTGTCATAGTGCGTTCCTGGAACAATTCCCTTAATCCAAAATCATCAGGTTCTGAGGGATCATTTATTAAAGGTTGGGGTTTGGGTACTCGTATGTGAGCTTTTTGTTGAATCAATGCGGGCTGGATCTCTTCGGATGGTCGTGGAGTGTCAATCACTGGCCTAGCATGGGGAACCGCATGGAATGTGTCATCCAACTCATTCTCATCATATGCAATGGTGGTGTCAAGATCCAACAGATCATGACGTTTGCGACGAACCCACATGGGAATGAGATGGTCGCCACAAAACCGTAGACGATCATGGTGGAGGACTTGAGATTTCTTGCATCCTTCAACTTGATATAACAATGGGGACAAAACTTTGGTCACCAGCAAAGGACCCACATAAACAGGTTTCAGTTTCCTTGTTTCACCAGGAGAAGCTGCCGTATCGAGTCGATAAACAAGATCTCCAACTTAAAAGGATTTCTGAGCCAGTTTCAGGTCATATGTGCGTTTCTGGTATCGTTGTGTCAACCCAATCTTCTCCCTAGCCAGAGTGTGCACTTCCCTGAGTCTTCCTGACAATTGTTTGACATACTCAACTGGGTCCAGCGGATCAGAGTTAGATTTTGCCACTCCCATGACCATTTCAAATGGCGTTACAACTTCCCGACCCAGCATCATCATGTTGGCAGTGAATCCAGTGGTTCTGTTTTCGGTGGAGCGTATGGCCATTCCTACAAGGGGCAAATACTCGTCCCAATGATTCTGTTTTCCATCAAGGAAACAACGAATGATCTTGAGTAAATCTCGGTTATACCTCTCGACTTGGCCATTTGCAGACGGTCTATATGGGGTGGTGCGGGTTTTGGAGATCTCCAACAACTGGCATAACTGAGTAAAAACCGATCCAGTGAACTGTTTTCATTGATCAGAGTGACTTTGTAAAGGACAACCCATTCTACAAAAGAATTCATGTAGAGCAGCTCTTGCAACTACTTCTGCAGTCTGGTCTGGTAAAGGTTGACACTCTAACCACTTGGTAAATTGGTCTACCATAACAAGTACATACTTGTTCTTGCGAGTACTCATTTTTAATGGACCGACTATGTCAATATGTACCCTCTCCATGGGTACACCCGCATGGAAAGATTCCATGGCAGCTTTGGGTTTCACATGGGGCTTCTTGTTCTTGTTACAAATCGCACAAGTCTCTACATAAAGCTTGATGTCGAGTCCCATTCGGTACCAAATAAAGGATCTTCGTATTCTGCGTAGAGTTTTGTCTTGGCCCAAGTGTCCAGCTGTTTTGACATCATGACCCAATTCCATGACTTTCATTTTCAATGCATCAGGAACTACCAATTTCTGTCTTTTCAATGGTCCCTCAATCCATTCATAATACAAAATACCTTGCACCAATTTCAACTGGTTCTTGCAGGACCAAAAATGTTTGGTGGCTGGCCCGGATAGGAACAAATCAAAGTTTGTGGGCTCCTGCTCCTGTTCTAACCAAGTGATCAATGGTCGGAGGTCTGTATCAGCAAGCTGCACATCTCTTACCTTTTCCACAGGAAAGGTGTTAATCCATTCCTCATTTTTATTCGCATCCTCTTCATCTATGCGCAAGGAATCCGAAACCGTAATGCAACGAACACCAAGAGGAATCACATCATCAACATCCTCTTCAAACCTGGCCCATTGTTCATGACATCGTTTGCAGTATTTGCAACCGTGACAGGGCAAGGAAGACAGATCCTTACTGGCGACATAACATGGACACTTATCTACTGGATCTGGAATTCTGGATAGTGCGGACGATGGATAATGTTCATATCAAACTGAGACAATTCTTCCAGCCAACGACACAGCTGACCTTGAGGTTGTTTAAAGCGCATCAACCACACTAAACTATGATGATCGGTTCGGACTGTAAACCTTTTTCCAAGAAGGTAATGGCGAAAGTACTGAGTAAAAACCACAAGGGAAAGCAACTCCTTCCTGGTCGTACAGTAATTGAGTTGAGCAGGCTTGAGGATGAGACTGGCATAAGCAATTGGCCTCGTAACAGAGGATTGTATTTGAAGCAACTCCGCCCCCAGAGAAGTATCTGAAGCATCTGTATCCAAAATAAATGGATCAATTGCATTTGGATACGCAAGCACTGGGGCCGTGACCATCGCCCGTTTAAGTGTCTCAAAAGCATCTTGATGATTGGAGGTCCATACAAAGTTATTGCACTTGTCCTTGCCAGTCAATTTATAGAGAATGTCAGCTTTCTTTGCAAATTTGGGAATGAATTCTCTATGATAGTTGACGAAACCAATAAAACTCTCAACTTCAGTTTTGTTTTGGGGTATGGGCCATTTAAGAACCGTATCAGGGTTTTTCTTTAATTTTAGAATTTGGCTTTGATTTGGGAATACACCCATCAGCAATATCATACAATGTATCTGTAAAAGCTTGAAGAGGATCATCTACATTGTTAAAAAGTTCTGGAGTTATTCTATTGAAACAGGATGTTTGAAATTTTGCCCAATCGGCTTTATGAAATTTCCACTTGGGGATTCTTTCATCTGGTGGAGGAAAATGGTTATTTAAAATAATGGGGTAATGATCACTACCCCACTGATCTTCCTCTACTTCCCAAGAATAGTCTAAAAATAAATTTTGAGTGCACATGGAGAGATCTGTTGATGTTGTAGCCTGTAGCAGGATGTAAATATGTTGGAGAATCGTTATTCCAAAGGCACAAACTATTATTATTTAAGAAATCTTCTATTATACGTCCTTTGGCATCAGTATTATTTCTGCCACCCCAAAGATAGTTGTGAGCATTAAAGTCACCAACTAGCATGTATGGTTGTGGCAGCTGAGTTATTAGGTTATTTAAATCTGTAATATTAATTGGTTCACTAGGTGGTAAATACACTGAACATATTGTCAATGTATTGTGCAAGGTAACCCTAACAGCAGAAGCTTGTAAATTAGTATTTAATGTTACTTTACTTTGGGGTATACAGGATTTAAAAAAACAGAAACTCCGCCATGTGCTCGGTCCATAATGTCAATTGAACCGACTTTATTATACAGTACACATCCCTTAAATGTTGTGGAATTATCTTTGAATTTAGTTTCTTGTAAACAAATTACCGATGCATTATATTTTTGGGCTAATAACTCCAGTTCTGGCCTGTTTGCCTCAAATCCTCTACAGTTCCATTGTATGATACTGCTGGTAGCCATATTAAAAATAATGAGTATTAATATAGGATTTAACATAATCATTTAGGTTTATGATTATGTTTTAAGTGGACAGGTGTAAAATGTATATCAGAAGGATCACCTGTGTCCATCCTTTCTAAGGATTTAGTTCTATTTATTTTAGTTTTGCTTTGATCTTTGATTTCTTTTTTGTCTGATTTCTTAACTGGTCTATTGCTATTTACGTTTTTATTACTGGATGATGTGGAGGGAGTTTGTGAAGAGGTTTTAGTGGATTGACCTGTTGGTACATTTATTACTGGGGTAGTGGGTGTTTGGGTTTGAGTGGATGTTCCTGAAGATTTGGAGGTATTTGAAAAATAGGAATAATTCTTTTCATTGATTGGCCAGGTTATTTCTGTCTGTATTGCTATTGTTTTTGTCTCTTTGGTTTTTAAGGTGGTAGCATAAGATGTTTTGGAATTGTTAAAACTTTCTACTCGTTTACGTGCCTCAGGAAAAGAAATGTTCTCAGTGTGACGTATTCGCTGAATTTCCTTTTCTTTTAAAAAGGAAGGACAATTCCGCGAATACGATGCGTGATTGCCTTGGCAATTCACACATTTCATGGTTTCCGAAGAACACTCTTCTCCACTATGCTGGGCTGTACATTTTGGGCAAGTTAGATTTCCTTTGCATCGATCAGATCCATGTCCATACCTCTGACACTTGAAGCAGCGCAGAGGGTTTGGGATAAAAACATCAACTCGGACGTTTAAATAGCCAACTTTAATAGATGTTGGAAGCTGCGCTGCTTCAAATGTCAGAATAAATGTATTGATTGGAACTTTGGTTCCATCTTTTTTAATAAATATTCGCTTGCATTGGACCACATCTTGATCTTTTAGTTCATCCACTATTTCCTCTTCAGAAACTCCCGCCAGATCTGGGCATCTTATCACTCCTTTTTTACTCTTGAGGGTCTTATGAGCCGTTATCAAAACTGGAACTGTGGCCAACATTCGGCATCTTAAAAGATTGTCCGCATGGCTCTTCCGCTCAACTTCAATTGATAAACGCGTCCCAATTTTTTTAACTGTTTTCGGCACTCCGGCAATGCCTTGAATCCCCTTTGCAAAGGGGGACATTTTTGCCAGGGTATGTTCAGCATCGGAACTTTCCCCAATTAAAAATCTAGGCCATTTTTCTGTTTTATTTGAGTCGTCATCACTATCTATGTCATTCCTAGGTCGTTTTTGTTTTGTTTTGCGCCATGTGTGTTATTTTAAATTTCATCAGTTAGGTCCCCTACCCACCACGGAGCCCAACAAGGGGACGCCTTTCTGGGCCGGTAACTCCCAAGCCCTGACGCCATGGGGATACCCAACATGACATACTCTAAGAATAAAAACTCCACCCTTTCGGATTTTATTTATATCCCTCGATTGACCCAATCAGCAGTAATCTCCTTTCAGGAAATATCAATCAAAAATTTATCAATTATTCTTAAATTTTAAACATTGAAATTGTCACTAATAAAAATAAAATAGCCAGAATACATTAAAGGAAATATACCACAAGCCGGTTAAATCAGACCCAGGCCTAATCTGATCTGCCCGTCTGGTGAACATCTGGATCCAAGACAGGCGTGTTGCAACTGGACCGGTATTACTGCCAAATCAGCCCAGTGCTTAGCCCGTCAGGATTCCATATCCACCCGATACGGGTCGCATCCCACGGCAAACAGGATGCCCCTTTAGTCGCCTTTTACGACATGCTGGGGGACCAGTGGGGCTATTCTTTAATCCCCGCACCCACAGGGGAGATGTTTTTAGATAATTAGTTTAGATATACATTTCTCTAATAGGGAAAATCATTGTCCATTAACTGTCAATATGTCAAGGGGCTCATTATCGTATATACAACAAGGGCACACTGGTAATAATATTGATATATTTATTTCATACAGTATGTAACAAGTCTGATAGTTCAAGTAGTTGTAAAATATGTAATATAATTGAACAATCACAACATTCAGAGATGTGCAAACAACCACTATTTATAGTTGGAACCAAACATTTGTTTTGTCATGCACAAACATGACATATACAGGTCAAGCATAGCCATTGTGTGACAAAATTTGGCCACCCATATATTATAAGTTGCAAAATCTTTTCACACAATGGATTTGCGTGACAAAATGTCGTCATGATTATGCATGACAAAAAAATGTTTGATGCCAAGTGGCTGTCATTTGGAAGAAGTTACAGTACTAGATTTACTTTTGGAAGAAGTTACAGTACTATATTTACATTTTAATGGTTTTTTAGAACAAGATGGACATTTAAAGTTTCCTATTGGTGCTTTAGTAATCCCAACACAATAATAATGAAGCCAAGATTTACAGTTATTACATTGTATCCAGGGTATTGGGCTTAAAACGTCAGATTCTGTTATTTTACAATTACTACCTAAATCACAAGGAGAAGGCACCATTGATTAAGTTGTATATAAAAACAAAATTTTGTTGGCACCACCACAGATTAAAACACAATCTCTGTCTATCATCGCCATTGAATGGCCCCTGGTTTTAAAGTCTGACTGTTCATAATCTGCTACTTCTTTGCGATAGCTATGTGTACTTAAATTGATAGTGTGTAAATCAGAATTGCCATCTGTACTAGAATCTGGTTGAATACCTCCATATATAAGTAAATGATTATTATGAATAATAGTAGAGTGATCTGACAAACAGATGTCAATCTGGGTGTTAATTTTAAGAATAGACATTGTAAAATCATTCAGGAGAAAATCATTAATTTTTATACAGATAATTTCATTGATAGGAAGTCTGTAAAATTCATTTGGTCCATTAGAGGAAATGCCACCGATGATATATAACTGTTCACTTGTTTCATCATAATTTGCTGTGTGATATGCTCTGGGTGGTGTCAGTTTTATGTCCGTTTTGCCCCAATTTGAAGAATTAATGTCATATATATACAATGAATCATCTTTGATATCTTTACGAAAATAACTTTGTACACAAAAATCTGTTTCCCGATATGGCATTGTCAGTCCTCCATATAAGAAGATCGCATTTTTCACGAGGGTAAACGAATGTCCATATCTTGCTGTTGGTAGTTCGCCACTTCGGTGGTGTAGTGTAGCGTCGACATCTTTTCCTAGGAACTTCAGGGTAAACAGTTCTGGTGATGGAGCAAAGATGTCCACTCTCAATCCTCCATGTAAATAAATGATTCCATCATGGAATACTTCCCTTGCACCATGCAGAGGGACTAGTCTGGCACCTGAATAAAATGAACAGATTTAAATCAAAATGAGAATAAATATATTTTTTAATGTATGTGAATTTAGATATGTTTAAGTGCTTGTACTCTATTAAACAGAGGTATTCAATTCTCTACAAACTTCTGCCTGCCATTGTTTTCACATAGAATGTGCAAAAACTCTAGCTTATTAATAAACATTAATGAATCTGATATGAATATTCATGCTCTGTGGCTGGTGGAGGCTTCAAATTTTGGCACTGGAGGCAGATGTTGGTTGAGGCTCTGTTTAGCAGAGGAAAGTGTTTGGTATTTACAGATAAAATAATTGGGTTATATGTCATTTTATGTCATTGCTCTTTGTTTTCATAGAGGAAACTTGTAAACAGGGAGATCAAATATGTGATTAAAATGAAATTAAAAATATACTTGTGTTTTTTTCTCTTTTACAAAGTTAATTAATTTGGAATAATACATAGCAGTAACTTCTAAACAAACCTTTTATTTTCAATTCTGTTGTTTTCACCAAGTTCACATCATCCTCATCATATTCAAATGGCAAAATATATGTTCTGATGTCACTAGGCACCTTCTCAGTATGTCTCTTCCCCTCTAAAAATAAAAGAGATATTCCATTAATAATATTATGCCTGTATTAAAGAATTTGATTGAACATCCTTTCAATTTGAATAGACTGAAGGAAACCAATGTATTAATATTTGAAAAACAATATTTAATGACCACTTAAAATATTCATTTTTATTTTATATATATTATATTTTATATTTTTATTTTATATATATTTATATATATATTTATTTATATTTACCTATTACTAGAAAAGACACCTTTGAGTCCTCTCTTTCCCACTGAATCAGCTGGTGGCCCTCAGATGGAAAATACTGCTCAAAATGAGCATCCACAGCTTGTTTTGAGCACTTCTTGCCATTTACCTCTAGTGCTTTAAATGGCTGAAATTTGTACCCCTCCATTGTACAAAATGTTGAGGTTTTATCACGAAAATGGTTTTTTAAAGAATTTTCCCTCTTCAAAATGGATCACAGCTTGGAGTTGGAGAGGCAGCAATTCTGATCCAAAAAACGGGCATCTGTTTGCGAAGTATGCATTCAAGATGGATGCCAAATTTTAACAGGAGAAAAGACACAACTCGAAACAAATGGACTGCATACGGATTATATTTGAATTATTAAGCTTTAAAAATAAGTATATTTCATGTAAAAAACTCCAGAGACAAGAACTGGGTAAGTTTTTAACACCGAATAATGAAATTATTCGAGATATAGGTCTTTTATTGGGACAAGGTTGAGTTTGGCAAGTTTTCATTGTACATTGGTATAATAAATTACATGAAATTAAGCCTGTTCAAGGTGCTGGAGAATTAACCGAAAAGAAGAGTCTTTTAACTTTTAATAGGACATAGTCTTTGACACATTGTTATCTTCTTAAAGTCGAAGATCAGCCTCTGTTGTATTGATTGTCAAAGAGCTGACTGTTAAACATGATTTAATTGAGTGTATCGATTTTGATAATATTAGGACTCAATATTTTAATGTGCAAGATTTAAAAAAAAAATTGAAATGGTGTTTTTTCGACCCTATCAACAACTATCAGGTCAACTTTCGAGCCTTTTAACCAGAGTATGAAAGTAACACTGCCAGCAGTGGGAGTTGAACCCATCTCCCCTTAAATCATCATAGGCACAAATCCTACACTCTACTGTGCAAGATTTACATATTTTGTTTGAAGCTGTAGAGACTTCTGTGATAGTAACATTTTTAAACCAAATAGAACTTTATAACAAATTATAGGGGTGGAGCTGTTTACTTGGGTCATTGACCAATTCATCAAGAACCACGAAACATCAAATGGAATTTAAAATCTTTTAAATTGAATTTATTTATACAAATTCATAATGTCTATAACTGATATATTGAAAGGATTTTGTTGATGTTTTGCGTTAAGACTATTTACATAATTATAATGATTTTATAAATCATATATCTAGTGAAAACATATAATATGCCTTTACCATTTTTAGGCACTGAATAACCTGAGTGGTTGATGTTCCTTTAAGCGACCATTAATTCATTGAGCCAACTACAAACAAAGACATAGTAAGGCATTTCTCAATCATCATGGTCATACAACTGACATTAACAATACTTCTTCAATAAATATAAATATTTCTAATATTTGTAATAAATTTGTAATGGCGAATTTGCTAAGTCTCCTATATGGTCACATAAATACCCTCTGCTTTTTTGTTCAATGTCCTCATGAACACAATACATTAAAATACAGAGTAGTGAAATGTATTCTATGAGAACAATTGATGTAATTTTAATTAAACTTACAAGCAACCAAAAATATATGGATTTTTAATATGAATCAAAACTCATTTTTTGTTTTACTAACATTGCCATACAGGAGAAATTTCTTCCTCTTATTATATTTTACACAGTACATCACAATTAATTCTTAATGCAGATATACACTTGCAGTACTTTGATGATTAGCATTCCATCACTTGAAATTAAACATCATCATACATTTTCTGTCCTTTATACCACATTTTTAAAAATTGAGCCAGTGTTCAACCTCTTAATTTGATCAACAACCATCTAAAAACGTTTATATTGATTGGCTATGTCTTTGGTCATGTCTCCTATTAATATGGCTATGGATCTGTTCTGATCAAATTGGTCAGCTTTTGCAGGTTACTCATTCCTTCCTGCAGTTGCGTTAGGCTGGCTTCAAGTTTTGTCAGCCTATTGGGTAACCTTTAATCATTCTGCTGTTCTCGTACAACTGGACAGTTGATGTCTGTTTGCACAGCAGCATCACTCTTCATAACTGGAAATCAGTCCAACATAGGAAGTGTGTTTCTTATCACATTATGCACTATTGATCAAAATTTTGGATCCTCCAATGCTCGTTCGTCCACATTTCGGTGTTTATGACTACCTCGTCCACTGTCGAGAGAGTATAATTCACTGTGGCAACGCCGGTGGTTCCTAGTTTTGTTCTCATGATGTCTACTGATGCCATTCGTACTGAATGTTCGCCGTCTTTCAACATTATGTGAACTGTCTATCCGGCACCTCTTTACACCACTGGGATTACTCCCAGTATGCCTTCCAGCTTCTTTTTATCCCCCCCCCCCCACACATACATACCTGTGTATTCTTCTCAATGACATTTTCCTTGAAGCTAAGAATCTGTTCATCAACCACCATCAATTCCTCTTCTGCAGTCATCATTGTCATCAGCACTGTCCTCTGATTTACATAGACGGGTAAGAACAGTCATGTGTGTCACTGCTTCCATCAATATTGAAGGCTCAGGGACAAATAGCTCGCCAACTAATTTTGGCATCTTTGATATATCAGTACTTGCATTTTCACAGGTTCCTTCAGTACACTCGTCAGATTGTAGTTTTGGAGAGATATTGTTTCATCTTGGGAGGATGTCTCCGGTTGTGTCTTCACATGCTGTTATGCCACTTGAAAAAACAGGAATCCTCCTGAGCACACTTGGAAGTGGTACAGGCCATCACTAAGAGCATGGTGGTTTACGATGGCAAGAACTACCATTGCAGACCGTTTCTCAGTATAGTTACACTTGCTGCATTTCATTACTGTATTTGCCTGCATCTAGAAACAATGATTTTGTTTAATATAAATGATGAGGTTTATTACTAAATTACATAAGCATAGATTGTAAATGGTTATGACTTGCCTGGCTATGGCATCTCTAGCCCAACATTGTGTGCTCTCTCCTTCATAAGGTTTTACCCTGTTGTAGTGAACAACATGCTTTTTCCCACTTTCATTAAATTGAATCAAGTAATTCAGGTCATTGATTTGCTTAAGGACTAGAAATGGATCTTCAAATGGTCTACAGTTTTGGGGCCACATTTTGCTGGATCCGGTCTCCCAAATACCACACTCACTCTCCTTGATCCTGGCATCATAATTCTGTTTTTGCCTTTTTGCAGCAACATGCAGATTTTCTTGAGCAATCTCCTGAGCTCTGTGGAATCGGTCTTTAAGGCCTTCAACGTATTCACCATAGCTGATGATTTCCTCGCCATCAGCTGTTCTCAAACCAAACATCTCAGTTGGCAAGCACACTTCTCGCCCCAACATGACTAAATTGATGGTTATTCCTGTACTTTCATTTGGGGTTGCTCTGTATGCAGCAGCCATCCTAAATTCAAGTCCCATTCATGTTGCTCTCCTTTTAAATATGCCTTTATCATCCTCACAAGTGGCCAATTAAATTTTTCTGGCTGCCCATTACAGCATGAATTTCTAGGTGACATGTGAGTGTTCCTTATCTCCAGTAGATGGCATATGTCCTTGAATAATTGGTTCTCATAATTTCGTCCCTGATCAATAGGGATGTCATGGACAGCTGATCACTAGGGATGTCATGGGCAACCGAACCTGGCTATGATTTCATTTAGAATCACTTGGGCACATGTTGCAGTTGTTTGGTCAGGGGCAGCAAATATTTCCACCCACTTAGTAAAGTTTAGTAAAGTAATCAGTGACACCAAAATAGCTTTGTTGCCAAGGAGAGATTCAGGTAATGGTCCAAGAATATACGTAGCCAATCTGTCCATTGGTGCTTCAACCTTCATTTCACAAAGCTCAGCACGCAAATGCTGTGTAGGTTTCTTTATACACCCACACTTGTCACATTGTCAGCCGTAGTTTGCAACGTTTTCTAACCAATAAAAGCGTTGCAACAGTTTGTGTCCTGAAGGGGCTGCTATGCATCTCCCTCAGAATCTTCTGTAAGCAGTTAGGGGTGATAAATTGTTAGTGTCTGCCACTGCCACCTTCTGTGTGAAAGATTCTATGTAACATACCAGACATAATATTCTATTGTTATGCTGTGCCAGCATAGCAATAGGGCATTCGGATATATTTTCGTTATTTGAAATAAATGATACTTTTGTAACTAAATAATGACTTATTCCACTCATTTCATGATAATAGTCTGTCTGAGATTGGACATGTAGAACAATCTTGCAATGAAATGAAAAGCTTAAAGTAAAAACTTCAACAATTAGCATACAAATATATTCATACCAAAAATCAGCAATTTTTGCATAAAAATGCAAAATTTGAGGTGATTCCATAAAGGAAGCCCTAATCTCACAGGCCTTAGATTTTGCAGATAATGTTCTGATCAAGTGTAATGGAAGCCCAGACATGCTTAGCTCTAGGTGAAAAAAGTCAAATTTCCAAACATAACACTAAATGTCTGATAGCTTGGCTACTGATGAAAAGGGGTTGCCCAGTTGGTCTATTACCAGCTTCAAACCATTGAGTCACCAGACCTATATGAGGATCATCAAGTTGCTTCCTCCACAGTTCAGCTGGTGAGTGGGAGAGAGCCCATCCATGCTTCGTCATTGATGGGTTGCTCCAATCATGGAGGAGGACTCTCTGCTTAGATCCAGTGCCAGATTGCAAATGTTGCGAGCTGACTGCAATACAACCTTCAGTTTTGTACGAATACGACCATCATCCTTGATATCACAAATGCTGTCTTGATTATTGACCCTCTGCTTGATTATAGAATAGCCCCACTGCCCCCCAGCATGTTGTAAAAGACGACTAAAGGGGCATCCTATTGGGATGCAACCCTTGGTGGGGAGGATATGGAATCCTGACAGGTTCAGCACGGCTGGTTTGGCAGTAATACCGGTCCAGTTGCAGCACACCTGTCTCGGATCCAGATGTTCACCAGACGGGCAGATCAGATTAGGCCCAGATCTGAATTAACCGGCTTGTGATTTAATATATTCTAGGCCTGGAGTTTGAATGGTCCTCTGATTTTTTTATTCCCTGGTTTTTTGGTCAGTTTGTAAGAGGCAAACAAAAAAATAAACCATGGCACCTTATTTGCTTTCAGTTGCGACACGTAAGGGGAGGATATGGAATTCTGCAGGTTAAGCACTGGACTGGTTTGGCAGTAATACCAGTCCTGTTGCAACACACCTGTTTGAACCCAATATTCACCCTAGACGGGAGGACTTTGTGGCCAGATATTGTCCAACCGGTTTGAGGAATATAGCTCCACACATTTCTCCATATCTAAAATAAAAGTTTAATGAGGTTTAGATTTGCTTTATTTTAGATACATTATCAATGATAAATTCTACATGTTTTTAAGAGAAAATGTATGGTAACAAACAAATTTATAAAAACAATGGCATTTTCTACAAGTTAAGCCAGACAGATGTGTGGAGCTTGACTGCTGAAATAGGTCAATCTGGGGTACATTTTATGTATTCTCGAGTATATTGTCAAATGTAGCAGAGTTATATAGGTGTGCTGATGGCTCTGCCTCATATCTATAATTCCCTATTATTAAAATAGGAGTCAGAGTAAGGCTTAGAAACATGGGCAATGAATAATAAACAAAGCACATGGCATCAAACAAAAAAGACCAAGGGCTGATATGGAAACGGACTCAGATAGTGATATGAACACAAATGAAACCAGATGGCCAAGATTTTTAGTTGAAAGCACGGATCCACTACACACCACAGATAAAATGTCTCCATTTGCGATAGAAAACATAGCTACCATAATCAATCAAGATTGAATATTTAAACGCATGAATTAATATATACATATTCCAAGCCCAGTGTGTTGTTTAAAAATGTCAGAAATATGGTCATGGCTCAGATAATTGTAAAGGCAACTTGACATGTCCAAAATGTACTGGTCGGCACTGTGGTAAAAATTGTAAATCTCACTCTTTCAAATACAACAATTGTGAAAGTGAACACGCGTCATATTCTTGGAATTGTCCCTCTTTTATAAGAAAGAGAAATTCAGAGAATAAAGTACACAGGAAACATTTTCTTTCCAGAAGCAAGAAAAAGTGTAGAAAGCAAAAATACCCTCCAAAGAAAGTCCTATGCTATTGTCACAATGTCAAAAGATACTAAATCGATTTCAGTTCAAACAGATTTCACATGGCCAATTGGTGAAAAGAACTTTTCTTTTATGAGCAAATCAATAACAGCAATATCAACACAGACACCTGTATCTACCCCTTTACTTACTCAATCTTCAATAAAACCTGCACAATCTTCCATAAAACCTTCACAAATTCAATCAACATCAAGCAATAAAGGTGCAAATTCCAGTTCTTCACAGCAGCATAAACCTGTTAATAAGTCTAACAAAAGAAACCAGAGATCAAGGAAAAATTAAATACATAGTCTAAGAACAAAATCATAAGAAAGGATGGATACTTTTGATCATCCTGATATACATTGCATTCAGGTGCACCCCAAGCATAATCATAGTAGAATTAAATGATTATGTTTGACCACATTGAATTATTAATCATTATTTTAAATATGGCTATCAGCAATGTCTCTGTCTCTGTTGTCCAATGATTGCGTAATGGCAGAGATGTTCCTAATGTGATAATAGCCCTTTTTACACATATTCCTGATCTGAGATTTCATGTCAAGATGCTTATCAAAGACCACACCTAGATTCTGGACCTTAAGACTATCCTTAATAGAGGCTGCCCCAATTTTAAGCCCACCATCATTTCCCACATGAGCTGAGGCCCGTGCCTAAAGGGTTAACCGGTTGTCCTTGTAAATCTGTGACCGGGTGGGTTGTCATGTCAAGGAACTGCGACATGACAATTCAGTGAGGCAGCACTATATCTGCTACAAGTAGGTCTCATCACGAAATGACTGAAATAATGTTGAAAGTGATGTAAAACCCCAAACAAACAAACAATAAGCCCACCATCAGCAGTAAGGTCCCATCTTATTGATGATCCCCTGTGAGTACAAACTAATAGTTCAGTCTTGTCATCATTTAGTTTCATTTTGTTCACTATCTAGAAGGACCTAATCCTTTGTATGCATTCCTCTAACCTATGGATATATAGGTCAGCTGTACCCCGATTATGATTAATGGGCATGTAAATCTGGGTATCATCTGCATAGATATGGTTTGACATGTCATAATCATCCAGGATATCAGCCAGAGGTGCCATGTATAGGGAGAACAGAATTGGTCCTAGAACAGATCCTTGAGGGACTCCTGAAGATAGCATGACATTATCAGGTGACCAGAAATCCCTAATGTTGTCCGCATGGTACTCCTCCACATTGGTGAAAGAGTACCCAGGCAGTACCTCCTGATTGGTGTCTTAACAGTTGTTCAAAACCATCCAGTTGATTTTCGGGCCGTCCTCCCTCGGAGGGGGAGCCGGGATGACAGTAACCATTGGCCCCTTCGACCTGATAGACTCAAAGAGGGGGGCGAGCAAAGCAAAAGCATCTACCCCCTTCAAACCTTTCTTGTTTATCCCGTCCAACGTAGGGACCACAAACACATGACCAGCCTGAGTCAATCGTTTGGACCTTCTAGCTACAAATTCAAGGTTTTGAGTGGTCACCATGGTCAGCGCATCATTACGAAAAACACCTGCAGCAATCAGTTCCTCGTTCCCATCCTTAGGAAGAACTATAGGTTTACTGGTGTCCGCATCAGAGTTTGATGATAGTTTCCTCACATCGGCCACTGAGGGCAGGAGGCTCTTAATCATTTTCTGCTTCTCAGCCAAAGCAAGTTGAGCCTTCGTCAATTCCGACGTGAGGGCAACGATCTTCTCACCCTGCAGGGTCGATTTGGTCAGAAGTTCTGTGTTCTCCTTGCAGGTGTCTTGGTGCAGAAGCTCAAGTCTGTCGTAAGCGAAGCGAGGGGATAGGTCCAGTCTGACAATTTTAGTCGAAGGCTCCTCCACGGCATGACCGGCCTTCTCCGGGGCTGCCGCTTCCTCCATTCCCGTATTAGCATCCAGTACATGTTTCTCAGCCATTCTGTCAAATTGGAAAGATATAAAATGAAAAGCAACTGTCCGGTTCAGTATATTATTTCAAAATCCTCACTGTAGACCAATATATTGTTTCAAGAACTAAGAGTATTATTACAAAAATATCACTGTATATTAGCATATTATTTCAAAAATGTCCCAAAGTGGGGTAAGATTAAACCAGAATAGTTGTGATAGGAGGGCCCACAGGCTGCTGCCCGCTCGTGAGACACTGACTCCCCAGCTTAAATTTAGTGAAAATTTGGTTGTATGTAATCTCTCACAGGTGATTCAAACTTCGTTCAAATGTTTTCAAATTTGCTCGTATTGATGACAAGACATGTTCTGAGATGTCTGTGAAGAAATTATAATGCTTACATTTTTTTCTCCAAAGATATGGGGCATTAAAGTTAGACAAATTTGCCCATTTATGCCTCCATCTTGCTGCCCGTGGTACCCAGGTCAGACTCAACCCTGTTCTCTTCCTTTCTAAATCGCCAAAAAGCTATTGCTCTGATTGACCTCATTCCAAGTGCAGTGAAAACTAGAGTCTTCTGTCTTTACAGGGGTGGGTTGTTGTAAGATTTATTTTAATTATTTCCATTAATAATTTTGCCATAAATAGTTTGAGCCTGATTTTAACATGGATTGGAAAATCATATTTCTTGCAACAACCTACCATTTAAAAGCATTTTTTCTTGTTAAATGGACTTTAATTCATTTTATGAAATGAATGCACACCCCTGTTGGCGATTTTGCTTTGAAAACTTCATGCTGCCATCTGTTGCTCAAGGGCTATCTCCATATTTGGGTTTTGACTCTAACCCGGCCCCTTGAAAATATACACCAATGTAAAATACTGACCTAGTTACTGTACGAGGAGAGTCTCAGTGCTCCAGACGCCAGGAATCAAAACAACTCAGCTTGCAGTAATCTTTCAAAGTTTGCATGTTTTATGATGTGATATTCAGTCATATTTACCTCAGTACAACATAAATATTCATTGGTAACATAAATTCAACATATCTAGCATTGATGTATGATGAAAATTACCAGTACAAAGACGAAATTGATGTTCAAAGAGATAACTATTGGTTGTCAGTGTGTGCACAGTGAGGTAAGTTAATTTTTGTACTTCATTCTTCAATGTCTCTGCCTTTTTTAAATTACATGCTCAATGATAAAGTAGGCCATGTAGCCAACTTACTCGAAATTTAAAATATATTATTAAATCTAGAACTATCAGCTTTGTAGGCTGTCTTGGACCCAGTAGTAACCATGGCCCAGTAGTAATCATAATCATACATATATGCACTGATAAAATCATTTTTTTATGCAAACAACTAATCAGTGCATGCTCATATCATCATTATTATTATAACAGTCCTATGTTCATTAAGTGCAACGTTCATATAGCCTAAACCTCCTCATTTAGGTTCCTGACTTTTGGATTCTTGACTCTGATATTCCTACTTATTTGCATAATGTAGGAATTCCTACTTTGTCCTGCACAATGTAGGAATTATTCCTACATGGGGCAAGATTCCTACTTTGCACATGACAGTCTCCATGATATAGTTTCTTTGCAAGCCTATCTGAGCTTTGAAAATCATTCAAATAGAATCCCAGCAATTGGATTTCTGGACAAAGATATTATTTCTCATAATTTCATAATGTTTGCAAGAATCATTTCAATTCTATGTGTTCTAATATGGATAATGCTAAAATCAATTCACAGCTGTCACCCACTTGTGTAACTGTATAATCAATAATTCATATCAAAAGCCAAACAAATCTTGTATTCTATATGTATTCTATATGTATCATGTATGTATTCTATATATGTATTCGAGCCAATTTCCTATTTGTTTTGATTCTCATTTATGTTTTTACAGGTGCTTGACTTTGATGCCAACAGTCCAACTACAGTTTAGCAGTCCACTGACCCATCAAGGCCATATATGGGCCACTGACAGTTAAATTTTGCATGCTGGGTCCACAAAGGCTTCAACATCCACATCCACTGACAGGTTTGCAATGTGCTGACAGGTACTCATCAAGGCCATGTGGGACACTGACACTTCAGCATTAAATGCTTGGTCCACAAAGGCTTCAACACCCACTGACAGGTTGGCAGTCTGCTGACCGGTACTCTTCAAGGCCATGTGGGACACTGACACTTCAGTATTAAATGCTTGGTCCACAACGGCTTCAACACCCACTGACAGTTTAAGATCAAGGATGATCTCCAAGAAAGGGCTCTTCCATATTTGTCTTCACAGTAATGCATCATAATGTAATAATATAAGTTGTGCCAAGGTGCTTTATGAATAGAATGTATCTAGTCACACATAAGAAATGCAAGATTCAATGCCAAAGTTTTGAAATAAATGGTTTCTATTTTTTAAGGGATGAAATGATATTATTGGTGTTCTTTAGTTACAATTAAAAATATATTCAAACTTGTAGATGTAGAAAATGAAGGTCCATTAATTATAAAAATGAAAATGTTTAAATTAGCCATCATTTAAAAGAAATCTGAACCATCATATTTTTTTTAATGTGTATATGGATTGAGAAATGATCATGCATATTGATCTGTGATTGAAATGGTTATTTTAAGATATGCTCATTTATAATTATTTGAGTACATTTATTCAAATATGATTTAATAGTATAACAAAAAAAACAATTGTAGGGGAAAATCTTGTATCTCTGCCAAGAGTATCAGGCTTTAATCTGGGTTCATTCTGTTGAAATATGAAAATATTTGGGATATAAGCTTCTTTTTTTTATTTAATTATAAATGAATCAAAATTAATCAGTTAGGAATCCATAACTGATTGTTTTGTTGACTTTGCCGATTTTGTCGATTTTTTTTTTCATATTCTTGAGATAAAAGTTACTCTATCAAAAATTATTTTATCAGTAAAGCTCTTAAATTCTTTTATATCCATTTGGGGGTTTCAAATGCAATTCTTTAAAAAAAAAGTTTATGTGATTATCATTATTAGTTATAAAGTTATGGCAATTTTTGTATATTATTTTGCTATTTTTTCGTTCAGTCCATACACTTTTTTTCTTAAGTTTGACATTCAATATAAAGCAGGAATTGATTCTGGACTCTACAATTCTTAATGAAATGTCTCTATATAGTAGAAAAGCTTTGACTAAATGAAATAGAAGTCTTATAACATATGAAATTTGACTATTCCATCCCTGTAAACTTTGCTATTTGGCTGCTTTTCCTCCCTGTATAAACCGGCGTCCCAAAAAAGCCCCATTTTAAGGGTGGAAAAATGACCATAAAATGAAAACTGTTACTCCGATTTTGATAAATGAGACCTTGTTTAAATCGTCTTATCAAGCTGCATCCAATAAGCTATTAAAATCAACATTTCAATGACTTTGAAAAATCCATGACTTCCCCTATTTGTGAACAATTTACTTTGTAACACTGATAAGTAGTAGGCACGTGGCAATTATCATACACAAGGCAGCAGAAAGCATCAAGTCAGGCACGTGGCAGCAAGTAAAGCACGTGGCAACCGAGGGTAAGTTAGCAGAGCAACGTCTGTGTCCACGGTTGAGGTTAGAAGAGAGCGTGTGCAGGGCTGGGATCGATGGTTATATTGTGCCAGTCAGCTTACCACCCCAAATTACAAAATCTTATGTAAGACAAAGGAGAGAGGGGCGTGACTAAAAAAGGTCAATCGAGTAAACTCAGGGATTAACTACAAATAGCGTTTGGAGTGAAAGAAAGTAAAAATGGTGTAAAGGATGAAAATGTCAAATAGGTATATAGAGTCCACCAAATAATTAATAGTTGAAAAGATATCGGTAGCTAGGGTAGATATTTGCCCTTCAAGAAATGCAGATTACAGATCTTAGAGTGTATAACAAACGGCTTTTTGCATTCGGCACGTTGCGCGTTTGATAAATTGCGCGTTCAACACAGAGTGACTTGTATCCATGTGACGTCACACAAGGACAGTGTGTGAAAGGTATCAGTGGCAGGTCCAGGGTTTTACATTTGTTAAAATGGGGTACACTACAGTCTCTTTTATGTACAAGTATTTATTATTTCTTTGGCATATTCGTGTTCACAAATATCATACAAAGTCCTATAAGAAGAAGAAATGCCAAATGATATAAATTGTGAAATTTGTAAATTGAGCACCCCCTTCAATATCCATTTCTGGACATGCCAATATACCAAAGCTGATTCCCGCCAAATTCAGTGAAGTGTCATTTTTAAAACTTTTAAATGGTTGGGTTTTAAGATTTAAATCCAAGTTTGATGTTATCTAGTATGTACATGCAAACATTCCTATCCAAACTTTCCCCTGTGGGTGCGGGGATTAAAGAATAGCCCCACTGCCCCCCAGCATGTCGTAAAAGGCGACTAAAGGGGCGTCCTGTTTGCCGTGGGATGCGACCTGTGTCGGGAGGATATGGAATCCTGACGGGCTGAGCACTGGGCTGGTTTGGCAGTAATACCGGTCCAGTTGCAACACGCCTGTCTTGGATCCAAATGTTCACCAGACAGGCAGATCAGATTAGGCCTGGGTCTGATTTAACCGGCTTGTGGTATATTTCCTTTAATGTATTCTGGCTATTTGATTTTATTTTTATTAGTGACAATTTCAATGTTTAAAATTTAAGAATAATTGATAAATTTTTGATTGATATTTCCTGAAAGGAGATTACTGCTAATTGGGTCAATCGAGGGATATAAATAAAATCCGAAAGGGTGGAGTTTTTATTCTTAGAGTATGTCATGTTGGGTATCCTCATGGCGTCAGGGCTTGGAGTTACCGGCCCAGAAAGGCGTCCCCTTGTTGGGCTCCGTGGTGGGTAGGGGACCTAACTGATAGAATTTAAAATAACACACATGGCGCAAAACAAACAAAAACGACCTAGGAATGACATAGACAGTGATGACGATTCAAATAAATCAGAAAAATGGCTGAGATTTTTAATTGCGGAAAGTTCCAATGCTGAACATACCCTGGCAAAAATGTCCCCCTTTGCAATTGCAAAGCATTCAAGGCATTGCCGGGGTGCCGAAAACAGTTAAAAAGATGGGAAGTAAGTTATTGATTGAGGTTGAGCGGAAAAGCCATGCGGACAATCTACTACGATGCCGAATGTTGGCCACAGTTCCTGTTATTATAACGGCTCACAAAACTCTCAACAATAAAAAAGGAGTAATCAGATGCCCTGATTTAGCGGGAGTTTCTGAGGAGGAGATAGTGGATGAGCTCAAAGACCAGGATGTTGTGCAATGTAAGCGGATATTTATAAAAAAGGATGGTGTCAAAATTCCTATCAATACGTTTATTCTGACATTTGAAGCAGCGCAGCTCCCAACATCTATTAAAGTTGGATATTTGAACGTTAGAGTTGATGTATTTATTCCAAATCCTCTGCGCTGCTTCAAGTGTCAGAGGTATGGACATGGATCTGATCGATGTAAAAGTGATGTAACATGTCCAAAATGTACAGCTCAGCACAGTGGAGACGATTGTTCTTCAAATATGATAAAATGTGTCAACTGCCAAGGCAATCATCCATCGTATTCGCGGAATTGTCCTTCCTTTTTAAAAGAGAAGGAAATTCAGCGAATACGACACACTGAAAATATACCTTTTCCAGAGGCACGGAAGCGAGTAGAAAGTTTAAACACAACAAAGACATCTTATGCCAGCTCTGTAAAACCTAAAGAAACAAAATCAATAGCAATTCAGACCGAAATTACATGGCCAATCAATGACAAAAATTATTCCTTTTTTACCAAATCTTCTAAATCTTCAGCAACGTCTACTCAGACTCAGACACCCACTATCCCAGTAGTAACTCAACAAATAACAACATCCACTAAACCCTCTTCACAAACTCCCTCTACATCATCCAATAATAAAGGTATCAATAGTAATAGACCAGTACATAAATCAGACAAAAAAGAAATCAAAGAACAAGTTAAAAGTAAAATAAATAGAACTAAATCCTTAGAAAGGATGGACACAGGTGATCCTCCGGATATGTATTTTACACCTGTGCACTCGAAGCATAATCGTAAAATTAACAAGTGATTATGTTAGATCATATATTTTTTCTCATTATTCTTAATATGGCTATCGGCAATATCATACAATTGAATTGTAGAGGATTTGAGGCAAACAGGCCAGAACTGGAGTTATTAGCCCAAAAATATAATGCATCTGTTATTTGTTTACAGGAAACTAATTTTAAAGATAACTCAACAACATTTAAGGGATATGTACCTTATATTAAAGTTGGTTCAATAGATGCAATGGACCGAGCACATGGCGGAGTTTCTATTTTTGTTAAATCCTGTATACCCCAGAGTAAAATAACTTTAAATACTAACTTACAAGCTTCTGCAGTCAGGGTTACCCTGCACAATACATTAACTATATGTTCAATATATCTACCACCTAGTGAGCCAGTTAATATTACAGATTTAAATAATTTGGTAACCCAGCTGCCACAGCCATATATGTTAGTTGGTGACTTTAATGCTCACAACTATCTTTGGGGTGGTAGAAACAATACTGATGCCAAAGGACGTATAATAGAAGATTTCTTAAATAACAATAGTTTGTGCCTTTGGAATGACGATTCTCCAACCTATTTACATCCAGCTACAGGCTCTTTAACATCAATAGATCTCTCCATGTGCACTCCAAATTTATTTTTAGACTACTCCTGGGAAGTAGAGGAAGATCAATGGGGTAGTGATCATTACCCCATTATTCTAAATAACCATTTTCCTCCACCAGACGAACGAATTCCCAAGTGGAAGTTTCATAAAGCCGATTGGGCAAAATTTCAAACATCCTGTTATAATAGAATAACTCCAGAAATTTTAAACAATGTAGATGATCCTCTTCAAGTTTTTACGGATACATTGTATGATATTGCTGATGGGTGTATTCCCAAATCAAAGTCAAATTCCAAAATTAAAGAAAAACCCTGGTTTAATGATGAGTGCAAAAAAGCTGTCAAGGAGCGGAAAAAAGCTTTAAAAAAATTTAATCGACAGCCAACTCAATATAATTTGCACCAATTTCGTATAAAAAGAGCTAAAGCCCGTTATATTATTAAAATAAGCAAAAGAAAAAGTTGGAAAGATGTTTCTAAATGTTTCTAAATTAAATACACGTTCACCAATTAAAAAATGCTGGGATATGGTGCGTAAAATTACTGGGAAGGGAGGTGGAGCAAGGATCAAACATCTTAATCATAATGGTCAATTAATTACAAATCCCACCGAAATAGGTAACACAATAGGTCAAACAATTTCCAAGAATTCCTCATCCAATAATTATTCTGCCAAATTTCAACAAATAAAAAATAGAAAAGAAAGAAACCAACTAAATTTTATATCCCATAACTTGGAAGAATATAATAAATCATTTACAATAGAAGATTTGAAACTTGCTTTGGATAAATCTCATGATACTGCTCCTGGACCTGATCAAATTCACGACCAAATCCTTAAACACCTCCCTGACCAATCATTTGGGCATCTTTTAGATATTTTAATCAAATTTGGGAAAATGGTGATTTTCCTCCTTCCTGGAGGGAAGCCACTATCATTCCCATTCCCAAACCTGGCAAAGACTCATCAGATTCAAATAATTATCGTCCCATTGCTTTAACAAGTTGTATTTGTAAGACAATGGAACGAATGAGGAGGTGCGCATGCGTGAGATGCAAGATGGCAGTGTTTTGATCTAGCTCCGTATTTTGTTGGGTTTTCTAGCAATTTACGGTACTCTAACGCATCAAAAACACTCCAGAATACAAACTCACCTGTTCCAGCACACCTCTACCTAGAGTCTACGCATTTTTGAAGACTCTTGTAAACAATTGCAGTGTAAAATCTGATCTGTAACGAGGGCTGGTATTTGATTCGCTTTACACGAAGCGCAGCGCTCGTCACACAGATCTTATTATACTCGTGGCGAGTGTTTACAAACCCCTCTCTCTCTCTCAAACATAAGCTTGGAATCACCTCCTAGCTTAAAGGTTCCTAATCACCTAGGCAACCTTGTCTAATCACCTAGACAAAATATCTAAAATTGTCCAAGAACCTGGACAAAACACTATCTTTTTTCGCCTCATACAGATACGCCGAATCACCTCGGCATCACAGCTGAGCTCTCGCTCGCTCTTTCTAAACATTCTGTATTTACTGAGGTAAAGAAACTAAGAAATTAATATATTGTCATAGATTTCAATATTTTTTATTGGAACTGAAAGACATTTTGTTAATTTCGAGCAGCCATTGACCGCTCGCTCACCCTAGCTATTTACGCAGTTATAAATAGTACATACAAAGAATTTCCTTCAACGGAAACAATTTTTCAAAATATTAAACAAGCGACTCACCGGTTGGCAGGCCCTGACGTCTGACTAATCCGATTTCCAAGAGCTTAATATTATTTTCTCCCACCTTTACTGTTCAGTCGACTGATATACTTTACAGTGAAAGGTCCGATTTGTTATCATCCAAACATTACAATAATTCCAAGATGGCTTGTTCCACACGCAGTTCAACTCGTGATCTTAATATGTCTCTGGATGATGATAGCATTGCCTCTCCGAGGCCTACTCCTACTGCTCCGGCTGCCCTACTGTCTCCTGTCCACTCGGCCATTGATGAATTGGCGGAGCTGAGATCTACATACGCTGACCTGGTCAAGATGAATGATGCGAACGTGGCAGCCAACATTCGCCTTGCCGAGCGCGTGGCCTCTCTCCTTGCTGAGAAGGACGCCCTTGTAGCGGAGAAAACAGCCATGGAAGCCGACAAGACACTTCTGGAAGCAGAGAATGACAATCTCACTTCCGAGCTGGCTTCCTCTCTTCGTGCCTTAAAAGAGAAAGAAGACGTTATAGACAGTTTCATCCCGCCTTCCTCGGAGGTCAGGGGCAGCAAGTCTTCTTCTCTCTCTTCTCTTCCCAGCCTTTTGGTCGTTCTCCCGAAGGACGGCAATCAGGCGAGAATTACCGACGAGATCAGCCGATCCGACTGTTCCTTCAAGTCGTCCGCCGAAACCTTACACTTTCTCCGGACAGTTTCTGATAGGGCCAAAAAAGCTGATCACCTCGTTATTCTGCCGGATATTACTTCTATTGTGGCCGGCGAGGATGGTACAACTGCCTTCAACCGTATGATGAATGAGGTCGAAGGCATTCGTGCGATGGGCCCCACCGTCACCATCATCACCCCGCCGGCTCCAATTGACACTTTGCAGAGAAAACATTGGACATATTTCGTAAGTTTTCTCTCATCACATACTAAAGTGCTCCCTGGCTACTCCTATAAGAAGATCCAATCATTTCATGGATCGACGGATCTTGCAACCAATAAAGATGGCAGTCTCACTTCTTCGGCCGTGGACATGATCGCCAAGGCCATCAACTCCGCCGTCTTCCCCGAGAAGATCCCGTTCGTCCCGGACGTCGAGAGTGCTCTCCTCTCTGACGAAGAGAAACCCAAGCGGAAGCGACCAGCCAACCCCCGCAAGAGGAAAGCTGGTCCTCCTCCTTCCAGCTCCTCTCATGCCTCCTCTTCTTCTGCCTCTTCACCATCTGTCTTAGTAGTAAAAGACATGCTGGCCATCCCAACAAAGATGGCGGGCAGGATTATCGGTAGGAAGGGCTCAAACATACGGGCATGGAACCAGATACCTGGACTTGACGTTAAATTAATAAACATTGATGACGATTCCAGTCTCGTTCGATTTTCCGGTCCACGAGACGTTGTATCTAAAACTAAGGCAGAGGTGCAGAAGATCGTCGACTCTGCCTGATGTGCCGGGCCAGAGCCATCATCTACAAATATGGACATATTAAATATTAATAATCATATTTGTACTATACCATGTTCACATATTAATTGTATAAATGCAGAGAAAATCTTAGCATGTACATCTTTTTTAAGTGTGAAAAATAAAAGATATATACCTTCTTCTATTTCTAAAGCTGAATGCCTTATTCCCTCGCTGCCTGCTCGGCGGCTGCAATCCAAGTCCATTCTCACTTGTGATAGACATCTTCAGCTCATATTTCTAAAAGACACGTTAAAAAACATATTCTTTATACAAATATCAAAACCTGAGAATTCATCAGACTATTCCATCTCTGGTCGATTTCTTATTTTCAAAAATAAAATTTCTCTGAGAATAATTGATAATCTGAATGAATATTTCTCATCTAGCAGTCGGGGCCCATGTGCTCCCCTGTATTGCTGGCTACCGCCACGAGATGGCTCTGGCGAGGCTCCACCGGATTTCAATATTATCGCTCCAAATTCCTTTTCAAACTCATTGCCAAACTCCAAGAAAGCATGCAGGGTTAATCCACAACTGACCCCTGACCTGTTCTCACCATCTTTTCTTAGAAACTTACTGTATCCACTCAGTAATGCTACAAATAACTCGGGGCCGGCATCCCCGAGCTGTTCACGGCATCCTCGTGGTAGCGCAAAAGGAGGAGTTTCACGGAAATACCCGAACCAGCGTTTCCGGTTCCACGAAAACAGACGAGCGACCACCAATCGCTACCACTGTCTTTCAGATCCGGAAACACCCGAATCACATCAGCTCGTGGAAACACGTGGTCCGAATGTAAACAATGTCAATACACAGTCGTCCACTGTTTTGACCAATCACGTCTCAGGGCCGGCTCCAACTACACGTGCTCGCTCTGCTCCACGTGGTCGGCCTCGGAATGTAAACAAACAGCATTCTCGTATTAAAAATCCTAATAGAAACGTGAAGAAAACTTTAAATATTGGATGTTGTAATGTACAGAGCATATCTAGCAAGATCCTACCAGTAAAAGATTATTTTATTGAGCATGACCTTGATGCCCTGTTCATGACTGAGACTTGGATGCATGACTCAAATTCTGACAAAGTCAAAAGTGAACTTAAAGAAGGATCACTTGAATTTGAGTCCTTTCCTAGAATTGGTCGTACAGGGGGAGGATTAGGGATTTTATACAAATCTGAACTCCCCTTCATAACCAATAGGGCCAACCAACCAGTAGTCACCACCATGGAGCTCATGGAGTCATCCATCACATTGAAGGGAAAAAAGGTAACATTTGTGGTGATATACAGACCTGAACCATCTGATCGAAATAGATATACCTACTCTGAGTTCTATGATGAGTTCACCCAATTGGTTGCACATTATGGTTCGTTTAGTCATGAGGTCATCTTCCTTGGTGACTACAACTTCCATGTTAACTTGCCCTTAAAGCCGGATGTCATTAAATTTAATGATATCCTATCTACCTTTGATCTAACACAATGGGTTCAAGAACCAACCCATAGGTTAGGGAACACCCTTGATCTAATCATGACCTTTAGGGGAAATAAGCTCATGAAGACTCACCTGGTAGATGAATACCTATCTGATCATAAAATGATTAAGATTTACCTTGATATTGTACCTCCTAAACCCCCTAAAAAATCTATCAAATTTAGGAATTTCAAGGCATTAGATCTTGAATCCCTAAGAAGGGACATTAAATCCCTAACTGACAGAGACTCAACCTGGGAACATTTATCACTGGAGGACATGGTTTATTATTATGATAGGGAACTCACATCACTCATGGACAAACATGCACCAATTAAGGTTGCCATGGTTACCCAACGCAAACCTGTACCCTGGATGAGTGACCAATTAAAGCTGGAAAGATCTCTCAAGAGGAGGCTTGAGAGAAAAATGAGCAAGACTGGCACTCAAATTGACAAGGAGCTGTATAACTCTCAAAGGAACAAATACAACTCAATGCTTAAATCTGCTCAATCATCATATTTTTCCAACCTGGTTGAGGAAAATAAACATGACCCCAAAAAGCTTTTTAGAGTCATTGACACAGTCATGCACAAGAAAAAGGACACTCCTATGCCCCAATCTGACTGTGAGATTACTCAAGCTGAGAAGTTCAACACATTCTTTCTTGAAAAAATAGAGAGAATCCGCCTGGACATTGATAATGCTCCACCCGGTCAAATTTCGCCACCAGGTGACACTACAAACAATAGTACTACTTGTCTGGATAGGTTCACACCCCTAACCATTGATGACGTTCGGAAATTGGTCAAAAGGTCAGCAAAGAAGTCATGTGACCTGGATCCAATTCCAACCTGGCTCCTACTTGACCTCTTAGACGACCTCCTACCAATAATTACTTCCATCATAAATAAATCACTGATGGAATCAGCAGTATCGGAAAATATGAAAATAGCCATCATAACACCCCTGCTGAAGAAACTAGGTCTGGAACTGGTTGAAAAAAACTATAGGCCTGTTTCCAACCTAACATTTGTCTCCAAACTAACCGAGAGGGCAGTTGCAGACCAACTAGTCCCCCATCTTGTAAGGAATGGTCTTACTGACAAGTTTCAATCAGCCTACAAGGAATATCACAGCACTGAAACTGCTTTGCTAAAAGTGCAAAATGATATCTTGGGCTGCCTTGACAATAGAAAGGCAGTTATCTTGTTGTTGCTTGACCTTTCCGCTGCTTTTGACACTATTGACCATAAAATCCTTTTGGACAGGCTGAGGGATAGATGCAACGTCACAGGTCATGCACTCTCCTGGATTCGGTCATACCTAATGGACAGAAAGCAATGTGTGAAGGTGGGGATTCATAGATCCTGTCTCAAATCCCTAAAATATGGGGTACCCCAGGGCTCAGTCCTAGGTCCTATACTGTTCACCATTTACATGACACCCCTATCTGATATACTTGCAAAATATGGTCTGAGCTATCATATTTATGCAGATGATACTCAGATCTACATCCCTATGGACCACGCCTCTCCCCATCATGTGGATATGAGCAGACACAAATTGGAGGAATGTGTCAGGGAAGTCAGAAATTTCCTCATATCAAACAAGATGAAGATAAATGATGGAAAGACAGAGATGCTCATATGTACTGACAGATACAGTACTACCACCCATAGCAGTATCCCAACCACAATCAGAGTGGGTGACTCTGATATTGCTCCTAGTCAGTCAGTTGTTGACCTTGGTATCTCATTTGACTCCAACATGGACATGAAGGCCCAGATCAGGAAAATGTGTCAGAAGGGCTATTATCACATCAGAAACCTGGCGGCCATCAGACATTGTCTAGACGAGAAGACCGCGGTAACACTTACCCATGCTTTTGTTACATCCACCCTTGACTATGGTAATGGTCTTCTGGCAGGTCTTCCTAAAACTGACATCAGGAAACTGCAATACCTCCAAAACTCTGCAGCACGGGTAGTTGGAAAAATCAGGAAATTTGATCACATTTCAGGAAAATTAAGGGAACTGCATTGGCTTCCCGTTCATGCGAGAATTGATTTTAAAATCCTCCTATTAACCTGGAAAGCCCTTAACGGTAAGGCTCCGCCTTACTTACGGGATCTACTCCTGATTAAAGAAGGTGAACGCTGTCTAAGATCCAATGATGGCACCCACCTACATGTACCTAAAACCAGGCTAAGGACAATAGGTGACAGGGCCTTCTCATCTGCAGGCCCACGACTATGGAATTCCTTGCCTACTGATATTAGGACAAGCACGTCAGTCTCCTCGTTTAAGAGTAGGCTGAAAACTCATCTCTTCAGGATGCATGTCCTGAACTCAGTGCTATGAACAGACTTGTCTGGTATCAGCGCTATACAAATTTTATTATTATTATTATTATTATGATAAACGAGCGTTTAGTTTGGTTTTTGGAAACTGCGGCTTTTATTTCTGTTGCACAAAGTGGCTTTAGAAAAACTCGAAGTACCATTGACCACCTGGTATGTTTAGAGACATTTATAAGAGAGGGTTTTTTAAAAGGTGAGCATGTGGTTAGCATTTTCTTTGATTTAGAGAAAGCGTACGATACTACATGGAAATTTGGAATAATGAGCGATTTATATGATATGGGATTAAGGGGTCGTTTACCCCTTTTTATTCAAAATTTTTTGTCAAATAGACAATTCAGGGTCCGAGTTGGTTCATCACTTTCTGATGCTTTTGATCAGGAAATGGGTGTTCCACAGGGAAGTATTTTATCAGTCACCCTTTTTATTATTAAAATTAACAGCATTGTTGATTGTATGAGGCCTGGAGCAGATTGCTCACTTTTTGTTGATGATTTCAACTTAAGCTACAGGTCCACAAGCATGCATACAATAGAACGACAGCTCCAACAACACTTAAATAGATTACAAGAATGGGCTGATCATAACGGATTTAAATTTTCTTTAAAGAAAACTATGTGTATGCATTTTTGTAAAAAATGGAAGGTTCACCCAGATCCTGATCTTTATTTAGGCCAAACTCGGATACCTGTTGTCGAAGAAACCAAGTTTATTGGACTTATTTTTGACAGAAAATTATCTTTTATTCCCCACATTAAATACGTTAAGAAGAAATGCCAGAAGGCATTAGATTTATTACGGGTTCTTGCCCATACCGATTGGGGAGGGGACCGTAATATTTTATTACAATTGTATAGAGCATTGGTACGTTCTAAGCTTGATTATGGGTGTATGGTATATGGATCAGCACGTCCATCTTATATTAAAATGCTTGATCCTATACAAAATCAAGGTTTACGACTTTGCCTTGGTGCATTTCGTACATCGCCTGCAGATAGCTTGGCAGTTGAGGCAGATGAGCTGCCTCTTGATTTAAGAAGAGAAAAGCTTGCCCTTCAGTATGCTGCAAAAATTGCAGCTTGTCCAGACAATCCTGCCCATGATACTGTATTTAATCCAAATTATGTTGATCTTTTTGAAAATAAACCAAATACAATACCGACTTTTGGCATTCGCATTAAAGAATCTTTACAATCTATAAATTTAAGTCCGAATCACGTAGCTAAATT
Source organism: Amphiduros pacificus (assembly GCA_949316495.1). Lineage (NCBI taxonomy): Eukaryota > Metazoa > Annelida > Polychaeta > Phyllodocida > Hesionidae > Amphiduros > Amphiduros pacificus. Next base: position 37,456,176 of record OX439001.1, on the reverse strand, counting down.
TCAATATCCTGAAACACCTCCATGGACCTATGCAACTTTAAATATCAATGTAGCCATGTCAGAATTAAAGAAATACTCAACCGATCCATCCCTTTATATAAATAGATATAAAGAAATTAAATCTATTTTCACTGGCTATCAGTGTATATACACTGATGGATCATTTGACGATGAGAAGGCTGCTGCAGCTGCTGTTAAGGGCAATCATATTTATTCAGAATGTCTGCCAAATAAATCATCGATTTTTTCTGCAGAACTACATGCTTTGTAACTTGCTTTGGATCATGTGGAGACTTCTCCACATCAAACATTTTTAATTTTTTCTGATTCTTTGTCTTGTTTACAAGCATTGAAAGCAAAGGATTGGAAAAATCCCTTTATTTACAAAATTCTCGAACGGTATCATAGACTCTGTACAGAAGAAAATAAAGAAATACGTTTTTATTGGATCCCCAGTCACATTGGAATCCATGGAAATGAGGCCGCTGACCAAGCTGCCAAAGCAGCATTGGACAAACGCCCAATAGATTTACTTATTCCATATACAGAGTTTAAGAAATATATTACTGTTTTTTTACGTTCTAAATGGCAGTTGCGCTGGAACGAAGCTATTTTTAATAAATTACATGAAACTAAGCCCGTTCTAGGCAAAACTAAAGGTGCTATTAGAATTAACCGTAGAGAAGAGTCTGTTTTAACCCGTATAAGAATAGGACATAGTCATTTGACGCACTGTTATCTGCTTAAAGGTGAAGATCAACCGGAATGTATTGGTTGTCAAAGGGCTTTGACTATTAAACATATTTTAATTGAGTGTATCGATTTTGATATTATACGAACTCAATATTTTAATGTACAAGATTTACATACGTTATTTGATACTGTAGATACTTCTGTGATAGTATCGTTTTTAACTCACATAGGACTTTATAATCAGTTTTAAGGGCAGAGCTTTTGTTTATTTATGTCATTGACTTATTTATCAAGAACTGCAAAACATCATACTGATAAAGTCTTTTAAACAAATTATACATATTTATTATATTTGATTGATATTATATAAATGCTGTTCACAGTTGATAAATTCTTGTGTTATCTACATATTGTATTAACATTTACATTTTGTTTCTAGTCAATATTACGTTTCTATTTTTACTGTTTTGGCACTTTATTGTGTCAATGTGAAACCATTCATTCATTCATTTTTACCATTTTTAGGCACTAAATAACCTTAGTGGTTGATGTGCCTCTAAGCAACCATTCATTCATTCCTATCCAAACTTTTTGACCTCAAAAGCCCTCCAAAGATACGAGGTGTCAGACATTTCTCTAACTGACACAACGCGCATTACGCGCCGAATGCAACAAGCCATAACAAACCAGGTACAATCGTATAGGCTGGGAGTGAGAGATAGTAATACGTTATCAGTGGAAGAGTGCCGACACATGACCAGAGATAACTGTCAGAGCCTTAGTTTTTAATTCTCAGAAAATTCCACAGATAATATGTAGTAGGTGTAAGTAGGAGTGCAGGTTAAAATTATCAAAATGGGAAGTGTCCCAGGTTGTAGAACAGTAACGAGTTGCAAAACAGGAGAACTACACAATATTTCTGGATATTACGTAATCTTATGCCTTCAGACTAAGAATGTAGAATGAAAGCAGAGAGTCAAACCAAGAGTGTAGATTGACTAGTATAAAGTCGGGAAGAATGTCCACAACTTGTATGGCAGAATAATTCGCTTGAAAAGACAGAAGGCAGCAGTGTGGCCGCAGCATCTGTGGCCGCAGCATCTGTGTTTTCATAAAACAGTATAGCATCCAGGTCACGCAGCCAGACCGCCATGACAACAGTCGGTTCAAGTCGTCAAAACTGATATATGTTCAGAGAAAATGGCACCAAAAGGCCACTAGTTTGAACAGAACAGTGAAAAGTGTGCTAGGAAGCCAGTAATGTCTCTGATGTGAAGGTATCAGATCCAGTAAAACGATATTTAACTACGAAAAATGGGAGCTGATAAAAAACTGGTCCACCATTACCGGCGCATGCGCGATTCATTGTATGATATTGCTGATGGGTGTATTCCCAAATCAAAGCCAAATTCTAAAATTAAAGAAAAACTGTGGTTAAATGATGAGTGCAAAAAAGCTGTCAAGGAGTGCAAGAAAGCTCTGAAAAAATTAAATCGACAGCCAAATCAATATCAAGATTTGCACCTGTTTCGAGTAAAAAGAGCCTGTTATGTTATTAAAATAAGCGAAAGAAAAAGTTGGAAGGATTATGTTTCCAAATTAAATACATGTACACCAATTACAAAATGCAGGGATATGGTCTGTAAAATTACTGGGAAGGGAGGTGGAGCAAGGATCAAACATCTAAATCATAGTAGCCAATTAATTACAAATCCCACTGAAATAGGTATCAGATTAGGCCAAACCATTTCCAAGAATTCCTCATCCAATTATTCTGCAAATTTTAACAAATGAAAATTAAAAAAGAAACCAACTAAATTTCATATCTCATAATTTGGAACAATATAATAAATCATTTACAATAGAAGATTTGAAACTTGCTTTGGTTAAATCTCATGGTACAGCTCCTGGGCCTATTCAAATTCACTTCCAAGTAATTAAACACCTCCCTGGCCAATCACTTGAGCATCTTTTAGTTATTTTTAATGACATTTGTGAAAGTGGTGATTTTCCTCCATCATGGAGTGAAGCCACTATTATTCCCATTCCTAAAGCCGCGGTCTCACTGCAGCTGACAGGCAAAGCGGATGAAAACAGATTGGAAAATTTTGCTCTTCGGAATGAGTTCGGATATCTATGTAACTCAAACGCTTTTTCTGTATCATTCTAAAGTTAAGCATTTAAAGTTCGGATCAGTCCGTGTATGTACGGTTTGGTTCTCCAAACTTTTTCAACATGTTGACAATTTTGTGCAGAAGAGATGCGGATGGCCAGTTCGCACTGGCTTAGTTACACATACTGATTGCGTCCAGAATGCAAAGTTAGTTGTTGTCCGCAAGGTGGTATCAAAGCGGAAAAGGGACGAATAAGTGAAAAATAAATGGAGGTAATCAGGATTGAATGCGAACAGTAATCCGAACCAAAACGAAATGAGACGAATGTAAAGCTGATGACTTGCAGATGAGTTGAGAACAGTAAACGGACATACACGGAGTAAACAGAAGAACGCATGGAAATGTAGAAAGTAAGGAGTCATTGCAGCCAACATCAGCACAAGGAAAGGATGTACTGTGGAGAAGGGCAGACACTGGCTCTGACATCACAGATGAGATATAAAAAGGCCCTCAAGCACCTTTGCCATCATTTGCACAAGGTCCTCTCAAGCAGCAAGATGCAATGTGCTGTCAGAGCTGGAGTTGAATACAGAAATGCCATACTTAGGGCACAGTTGGGGGTTTCAATTTGTACAAATTCAATTACAAGTTATTGCCAACCAAAGAAGAAGGGCCAGAAGAGTTTCGGTTACCAACTCATGCAGGAACTGAAAAATGAGGACCCAACTTTTACTGAGTTCCTGAGGATGCCTCCACAAATGTTTGATGAGATTCTGGGCAGAATTCTTCAGAATTTACAAGAATACGACATTGTACAGAGACCCCTTGGACCCTGGGATGAAACCTAAAAGAACAGATGTGTGCGAGATGGTTGGAGAGTAGCCCATAACACCATCTGTGTTTGTCAGAGAGGTAAATATGAAAACCAATTGAATTTATGTTCTTTGAAGCCTTCCTGAGACAAAACTGTATTGTTTATTACTGACATGTACTTATGAATGTTTTTCATTTTATCTTTTCAGGTGTGTCAAGCCATCATTGATGAATACAAGGGGGGACTGATGACAATGCCTTTAACAACACAAGAGTGGCAGGACATAGCTGATGGATTTGGGAGAGATGGAACTTTCCACATACATTTGGTGCCATAGATGTGAAACAAATCACCTGTAAATGCCCCCTGGTTCTGGTTCCACATACTACAACTACAAAAAGTTTTAGTCGGTGGTGCTTCTTGATATGGTGGAAAGTGATTACAAGTTCATATGGGCAGACCTTGGAGCCAAAGGAGCAACCTCTGATGCCCAGATATAGAATGCAAGTGACCTCCATCCAGCCCTTGAGAACAATGACCTCCACTTGCCTCCGCCTTCTCCACTACCCAATGAGGAAAAATCCCTTTATTTACAAAATTCTCGAACGGTATCATAGACTCTGTACAGATGAAAATAAAGAAATACGTTTTTATTGGATCCCCAGTCACATTGGAATCCATGGAAATGAGGCCGCTGACCAAGCTGCCAAAGCAGCATTGGACAAACGCCCAATAGATTTACTTATTCCATATACAGAGTTTAAGAAATATATTACTGTTTTTTTACATTCTAAATGGCAGTTGCGCTGGAACGAAGCTATTTTTAATAAATTACATGAAATTAAGCCCGTTCTAGGCAAAACTAAAAGTGCTATTAGAATTAACCGTAGAGAAGAGTCTGTTTTAACCCGTATAAGAATAGGACATAGTCATTTGACACACTGTTATCTGCTTAAAGGTGAAGATCAACCGGAATGTATTGGTTGTCAAAGGGCTTTGACTATTAAACATATTTTAATTGAGTGTATCGATTTTGATATTATACGAACTCAATATTTTAACGTACAAGATTTACATACGTTATTTGATACTGTAGATACTTCTGTGATAGTATCATTTTTAACTCACATAGGACTTTATAATCAGTTTTAAGGGCAGAGCTTTTGTTTATTTATGTCATTGACTTATTTATCAAGAACTGCAAAACATCATACTGATAAAGTCTTTTAAACAAATTATACATATTTATTATATTTGATTGATATTATATAAATGCTGTTCACAGTTGATAAATTCTTGTGTTATCTACATATTGTAATAACATTTACATTTTGTTTCTAGTCAATATTACGTTTGTATTTTAATGTTTTGGCACTTTATTGTGTCAATGTGAAACCATTCATTCATTTTTACCATTTTTAGGCACTAAATAACCTTAGTGGTTGATGTGCCTCTAAGCAACCATTCATTCATTCATTCATACCACTACCCAATGACACTCTGCCTGTACCTTACTTCATCATTGGTGATGATGCTTTTGCCTTAACACCCTACATGATCAAACCTTTTGGACACAGGTTTATCACGTGAAGAAAAGATATACGATTACAGACTGATAGGATATGCAATTACAGGGTCAATTCCCCAGCTGGTTCTTATTCCATGGCAGGATAGGATGGTGTGAAAATATCAAAGACCACATATCTAGAGACATGTGATTGCTTTCTTTGATTCGATTTAATTATTGTATATTGGAAATTTATACTTGATTAAAATGTTCAAGAAAAAATCAATATTGTGTTCTGTTTCCTTTTCTTTATTATATGCAATTTTTAAAAAGGTAATAGGTAAGTACGAGAGAGCAAACTTGTCCCCTCAACAAATGGAAAACTTTTAAAAATTTTAGCCCTTTAATAATAATAATGCCCACTTCCCTTACATGTTAGGTAAAAAGTGATAAGTGGGAAAAGGAGTTATAGAAATGAAAGGTTTTGTTTTTCTTTCAAAGATGGCCACTTCCCAGATGTATCTTGTTTATAGAATTTTACTTAAAAAAATATATGATTTTTATAGGGGTATTTAAAGTATAAACTCTAAATATTAATGTAGCCATGTCAGAATTAAAGAAATACTCAACAGATCCATCCCTTTGTATAAATAGATATAAAGAAATTAAATCTATTTTCACTGGATATCAGTGCATATACACTGATGGATCATTTGATGATAAGGCTGCTGCAGCTGCTGTTAAGGGCAATCATATTTAATTTGCTGTTAAGGGCAATCATATTTACCAAGAACATGTGATATAAGTCGTCCATTTATTCTGCAGAACTTCATACTTTGTACCTCGCTTTAGATCATGTGGAGTCTTCTCCACATCAAACATTTTTAATATTTTGTGATTCTTTGTCTTGTTTACAAGCATTGAAAGCAAAGGATTTTTACAAAATTCTCGAACAGCATCATAGACTCTGTACTGAGGAAATCAAAGAGATTCATTTTTATTGGATTCCCAGTCACATTGGAATCCATGGAAATGAGGCTGCTGACCAAGCAGTTTGAGACTGGTGGGTGAATGGCTGCCATATTGGATTTTAAAGAACAACATGTAAAGTAGTAATTTCAGGAACGTTTTGATCAGCCCAATTAAAAAGATTAAATATTATATATCAATATTGATCTACTCCACATTTGAGTGAATATCTAAATAGAAGATTCCCACAAATGGAGATAGATAACTAATGGCTAAAAACCTTTTTTTCATTATTGGGGCCGATTATTCATTCATTTATACCTTTTGTATAAAATGGTAGGCCTCCTTTCGTCGTAATTAACGCGACTTGGGATTCTTATTTCACCAGTGTGTTCCGGTGCCTCTCAATGACGACAGTTTGGACTATTATCTGGCTCAGTGTTGATTTAGATGGCATTCTACACTGGGAGTTTTTCTATGGTTTATAAACTTTAGGTTTCGTATACTTCAATATGGAACTACGCTCCTACCGAACATTACCTATGAGATGCCACGTTCAATAGCATCGTCCTCAAACACAAATATGCAAACCTATTCAGATGGTGCCCCAGGCAATGGACCTTTTAGTTGGTTCCTGCAATGTAGCCAATATCCATACCATAAATGTTTATTTCACCTTCTAACAGAAACCTGAATTCTGACAATGGTGACATGGTGATGAGATGGTAATTAGGAAATTAGAATTTTAGATTTCACTTTTTTCTTCGAAAATCACTGCGAGGTAGTGCCCTTGTGCAACTCCACAGAATTGCGGTGACCTTTACTTCTCACAGGTCTTCTCCCTAAAAGACCTCTACTGTGGTAAAAAATCGTCATGACATTTATAGACTAGAAGTATCTTTAAAAAAACAGTTGCTCTCTCTGTGAATGCTTTGGTGAATTTCCTGAAATTACTGAACATAACTGCTCTGTCACTCATTAATAAAGTGCGGTGACTGCAACATTCATGTGAACAAACCACAGAAACTGTATGTGATCACATTTCTGCACACAATCGCAACCTTTGAAAGACCCAAAGGGTCATAATAACTTATAAAAGAGCTCTTTACTGCGCCATATTTCGCTTTAGACATTTCATGATTTTATGATCTGATTGAAAATTGGTTAAGGGTAAATTAATATTCGGTTAAGGTGAAATTGCATTTACAAAGACACCAACGTATGGTCTGAGGTTAACAATATTTATTTTATTTCTAATAGAAAAACATACAACAGCTTGTTTATATTTGCACAACCCATATTCATGTAAAAGTTGGTATAAAAATACTCCAGAAAAGTTAAAGCTATAAATCAAAAGCTTGTTATGATAAGTCATCTGATTGCATTGCAATGGGCCTCATCTACAACTGTTACAATGGATTGGTGTGCACTTCTTGATGGTGTTGATTTCAAGCCATTATGGCCATGCGCCGTGTCGCAGTTGGTTAGAGCGCCAGCTTATTAGCACCAGTTCCTCTGTGGTGATCCAAAGGTTGTGGGTTCGAACCCCGGCCGTGCCGGTATTGAACTCATGATACAATTTCCCACATGAGCTGAGGCCCGGTATTGAACTCATGATACAATTTCCCACATGAGCTGAGGCCCGTGCCTAAAGGGTTAACCCGTTGTCCTTGTAAATCTGTGACCGGGTGGGTTGTCATGTCAAGGACCTGCGACATAACAATTCAGTGAGGCAGCACTATATCTGCTACAAGTAGGTCTCATCACGAAATGACTGAAATAATGTCGAAAGTGATGTAAAGCCCCAAACAAACAAGCCATTGAATGCCTGGGCATAAGCGCGGTATTTCAAAGTTTCAACTCATAGAGTCTTTTATTTGTAATCTATTATTATTGCAAATCATATACTGGAATAGAGTTAAGAATGACCTTATGCAGAGCGCCAGTGTACAAAAAGGGAAACCATTAAAAACCCTTTTGTAGCTTTTGCAATTGATAAAATGTCCATTACAATGCAACAGTTCCAGATGTTTAACATTAAGCTTTATCATAAAGCTGTCTCACAGGTATAATTATATATGCATTTACCTTCACTCATGACAAGATTGCTCACTCAGCATTATTATGCCAAAATAATAATATTCAAGATGTGTAAAATGTGGTGTTGTCCAAATCTGACCATGTCAGCCAGAATAGAAAACAAGTCACATGTCACCTGTACTCAGAATGCGAGTTAACAGATGGTATAGCCGCCCCACACAACAGTGGCTTATATGACTAGTTTTAAATATCTACTGCGGTGTAAATACTGCAGAATAAATTATTCTGATATTTGCAACTTTGAAATGGGTTATACCAGAAGAAATTCTGACACGAGATTCTTTGTGCATAAATTAATTGGAATAATAAAAAAATAAAATAAATCCTTCAAGAAAAAAGTCTTTCAACAATTTCTGTATGAGAGCCCGATATCATTGTGGTATTTGTCAACTGAATTGTGCTTTGTATTTGTTAATATCTAGGCTACGGTTAGAACAACTTGCAAAACTTAATTTTACCTACAGTCAAAATATTTATTTGTATGCGAAACTAATAGTTCTAAAATATATGTTCCATTCAAATGTATGTAATTGGAGGCATTATGTGTTCAATCGTTTAGAAAGCCCCCAAATTTCATCAGTCATATAATATTTGGAAATCTTTTTTCACAAATGAGTATAATCACGAAGACAAACACCAGAGGAATATGTTGTCTATTATAAGCAGGCCAATGTGGTGAAAACATTTTTTTAAATTCATTTTTTTTGTACCAGTTTTCTGAATACCAGAGAAATCCTGAAACGAGATTCTTTGTGCATAAATTAATTGGAATAATAAAAAAATAATAATCAATTCTTCAAGAAAAAAGTCTTTTTTGCAAATTTCAAAAGCATTCTCTTGTTCGGGAACCCCTAATGACTACCAGCCTTTCAATATTTCTATGTAGAATCATATGTACTAATACGTGCTCAGCTGATTGATATGTGTGAAAAATGTATACCCTTTTTAAAACGGAACAAAAAAGTACCGAACAAAGCCCATTCGCTATTTCAGACTCTACCAGAAAATGCCATATTATCATGCATTTCATTTTCCTTCTCCATCTGTTTATCATCAGATTCTTTTCCGTTGTTGGTGGAATACTTGTCCACCTGTTTGTCCTTTCTGTTTTTGTTGACCGCGCCTCGTATTTCCATCAGTTCATTGAGAAGAGGCATGATAATGATGAAAACAGTGCCAATGATGCCCCATGCCTGCGATACATTCAACTATAACAAAACATGGGAATGATTAATATTGGTTGTAAGGCCTTGTCAATTGGAGATAGTTAAGCCACAAAAAATCTACAATAATAAACGTATGGTTTCTCCTGTCGGAGATATGTCTTGTTTGCTTGGGGTATTGCTTCACTTTCAACATGCGTTCTGAGTTCTGAGTTCATTTCATGACAAGACCAACTTGTAGCAGATACCGTGCAGCCTAACTGAATTGTCATATCACAGGTATTTGATATCACAACCCACCTGGTCACAGATTTACAACGACAGCTGGATAACCCTTCAGGCATGGGCTTCAGCTTATGTGTGAAATGAAATATGAATGCAATTGACCTTTGGATCGTCAACTGGTGTTAATAAGCTTGCAATCTCATAAACCGACCCGGTGAACTAACAAGGCACAATCAATGATCGCTGTTGTCTTGATGCCTATCACAAAACAGCATTGAGCAATACTAGGTTTGGATGTTTTATTGTATTTCATAAATGCTGCCACAACAATTAAGGCCACGGGCTGTGGCGCAGTTGGTTAGAGCACCAGCTTATTAGCACCAGTTCCTCTGTGATGATCCAAAGGTCGTGGGTTCGATCCCCGGCCATGCCGAGATTGAAGTTATGATACAATTTCACACATGAGCTGAGGCCCGTGCCAAAGGGTTAACCCGTTGTCCTTGTAAATCTGTGACCGGGTGGGTTGTCATGTCAAGGACCTGTGACATGACAATTCAGTGAGGCAGCACTATATCTGCTACAAGTAGGTCTCATCACGAAATGACTGAAATAATGTTTAAAGTGATGTAAACCCCCAAACAAGCAAACCACAACAATTAAAATGTATTATATTTAACAAAATTACTCACCCAATGTTTGAAGTCATTTAAATCAAATACACCAATAGTGGTAGTAACTGCTGGCCAAATGATGACCAGGATTAGGGTCAGACTGAGAGCGCCAGCGTTTGCCACAAACTTTGTCCAACGGAATGCTTTTTGTACTTCTGCAAGAGGTGGCCGACTGTCTAATTCATCTGCCCTTTTCAGATTGAGATCTCTGAAATAAGAAGTTTTTTTATTGTTGTGTGAATATATTTGGCAGGGCCCCCAGGGAGAACAGAGCATAAACACGGATGGATACCCTGTGTATAAAGACTAAAAACCTAAATGAACTTAAATTTCTCATTGATTATTGATCAAATTTGATTGATCTCTTAAAATGGTCCAGGGCAATCAAATATATTTCTATCACATGGTACCATCGATCATGCAGGCATAGACATTTTTATAAAGTGAAGTTAATTATTTCATTACTCAATAAACACCTGATACTGTAGTGATCTCATGTAATAAAGATAAATTTATGAAGAGTGGCATGTACTGTTGCAGGCTGATCAGCAGATGCTGTGATCTGCTGAGAAAGAGCATGATCTTCCTCTTAAGCAATGCCATGATGTGTAAAGTAATGTCCAGGCCAATTAAGATCAGTGCAGTATAAGGTGATTATTCCCTCATAAGAGCCGTGTATAGACCTTTCATAAAGTTCTGTCCAGGCCCGCAGTGGGCTGTCAATATCTCGGGTTTTCTCCCAAACATCATCAGCAGAATCTGGGTCTTGTCCGCCGCAACTGGTAAATAGACTGACTACAACACAGATGATACCACCAGATAGGATAGCCACCAGGTTGCCACAAAGCATGCTCTCCTCACGACCTGCAATAGAAAGGGAATATATCATATGACATACTTGATATCTCATATATTTATTATTTGTTATTCAATTCAACTCAATTCAATTTTATTTTCTCAGAGAGACCTCTATTGGTGACCATGAAAACCACCAAGGAGGTTTGGGAGAAAAAAGAAAGGTGTTGGTGGCCTTTGATAGGTACAATGGCTCCACCTTATCAAGACCTCTCTGTTTGTAGCATTTGAATATAATAGAGAATAAATATGGTCTTAATCTTCATCGATTATTGATGTCTAATGGGTAGATAGACACAACAGTTGGATTGGTACAGCTGGAGCTACCGATAAGGTTTGTCACATGGAGTTTATCACATTTTCATGTTATTAGAAACCAATCCACATAGAATTGTAGTATTTATTTCACATTCACAAGGATTTCAAAGATCGAGTCACGTGACCTCAAATGTTGGTCAAGATCTCAGTCTGCATCATTCAAAAGTCTCGATACGATGCATTTACGTTCAACCTTTTGATAAAATTCGAGATGGGCTCCAATATTGTAATTTTCCAAAATATTTGTGAAATCTCCAATAATATTTGCCAATTCTTTTTAAATGATGTATGACATGAATTATTATAATGCATGCACAATGAATATAATTTACATGCTACCTCCTTTGCCTCAGAGGCCATGAATGTATAATACTAGGCGATTAATATTTTTTTCTTTGGGGGTTTACATCACTTTAAACATTATTTCAGTCATTTAAGATGAGGTGAATGGTTAACATGAATACCAGCGTATATGTATGACAAAATCATTAGCAATACATTTATTACGCATTATAAATATATGACATTATATGACTTTACCGTTTGATGCATAATAAAAAGGCTCATGGCGTAAGTTAAAAAGAGCTTCACATTTAAAATTGATTATAAAGTCTTTTATAAATATCACAAAAGTATCTCCAGTAATCATTCAGGTTCCGGAAATGAACCTTCAGTTCCTCTGAAAGTTGATTACCCTTACCAGACCAACAATATAAAAAACAAAATAATTTTTAGCTCAAGTTAATTGTTATGGAAAAATCCAAAAGCTTATGGTTCATTTCTGAAAAATCGAGGTTAGCATAAAGATACCTACCGATAATGTTGTTTTCTTTATTTTGGAAGTAAACACTTTTTAAGTGAGCAACTTAAATCTTTGATTTTGTGTATGAGGGCATAACTGCCTTTGGAGTAATCATCTTTAATAGTCATCTTGAGTAATCAAGGCATTTATTTACCTGTGTTGTGAAGGAAGTCTCCCAGTCCACCATCATAAGTACTGGCAACTGACAACCAGGCAACGATCCCCAAGATGGTACCACAAATTGCTCCTGCCATCATGCCAGCCCCTGTCAGTCTTTTCCAGTAGATACTTAGACTGATGGGGATAACTGCTGAACCTACTAAGATACCCATGAATAGGTACACCCATCCTAGAGATACCTAAAATACAATCATGGGACTTGATTTTCACACGTTGCCATTGTCTGTGAGAATGTTTGAAGCAAAATATGGACTTCAAAAAACAAGAAATTTCCATCGCCTTTTTCTATTACAAAAGAATGAGCATTTACAATTGAGAGGTATACACGTACGACCTGACAGGCATGTCTTACAGACAACACCACCCATCTTTAATCATATCAATATTCTATGATGCAGAAACATTCCTAAAGAATAAGATAATTTGCAACACATTTTGGAAGATTTTTGCAACCACCACAAATATTATCATTCTTTGCAAAGGGATTTAGCATCGTTAGATAAATAACTCGGAAATTTAGCATTATTAGTCAAATAGCTCATATTGTTAAACAAATAACTCTATTGACACAGAAATATGGACATGTTCCTTATTGATTAAAGAATTGTTTATCACCAAGCTGTGCATTGTTTAACTTTGATCACTATCACATGCATTACTATCACATTACAGATGTTTTACATGATATTTGTACTTTTATCACCCACTTGTAGTGTGATATATCCACTTGGCACATTTGCATCACTTAGGCTCACTATTAATGTAATTTCCCAATTCATGTACAATAATATGGTCAAGAGGTCATTGTAATTATTTAATCCCAAATAAACTTATATAATACAATCTATGATGGCAATATATCTAATTTATTATTGAATCCCTACCCCCTTTTTATGTTTTGGTCAATATTTTGAAATCTAACCACCAGAGATAAGCATATTAAGTATTTCATATAAACTTAATTTAATTTGAAATTTAAATATCTGTTATATTTCCTGTGTGCAGACCATGTGCATCTCACTTACATTGAGAGTAAACAGGATCATGGTGAGAGGTATGATAGCTACTGTCGTCCAGAGAATGCCCCAGCTCTTGAGCTTATTCAGGTAGTCAGTGTATGTGCGGTATGGGCCATGGGTGAGGCATTCATAAGGCGGCTTGATGGCATCGGTTGACAGTTTCTTCTGCCTGTGGAAATACAGAGAAACATAACCACTTTCAATGGTAAAAAAAAGTTTGTACTTCAAATATTTCAAATTTGCAATATTTATCTATGTCACACTCACTGAAAATGATTCACAGAAACATTTACCAAAAAGCATGATTCACAGAAACATTTACAAAAAAATCATGAAACTCAGCATAATAAAAGATTATGAAAATCAAACCAGTGTGTGAAAATGTGCATACTTGTCATCTTTTTTGCAGTCCAGGCAGTGGGTCATACTGGTACAACTACATCTGTCATCTGGCGTGGAGTGTCGCTGACGTTTGTGGCCACACAAAATACAACGACTGGCATCATACTCCTGACGAAAGGGCTGAAATAATATTGAATTCTGACCAGTGATTTTCAAGCCCCAAAGAATGTAATGGCTGTAATTGGCGTGCACAATGCAATTCTGTGTACAAATGCGAGTTTAAGGATTTTTGTCCATAATGAACACATATCAATATAGCAGCGTCTTTCAGATTTGAGATGGAAAGGTCGCAGCTTCGGGATCGTGGTCATCGATGTATGAATATGCCATCCCATAGTTGTTATATAATGCAATGAGACATATTGAAAGAAACACTGAAGTCTTTCTCATGCCGCTGTATGCCAGTTTCTTACTCCAGTTGGAGTTGAAATAGATTTTTTGTTCATTTCAACTCTGGATGCGCAGCGAGTTGGAAATTGTCATTTAAAATATGGCCTAGTTTTTATAGCCAATCACAGATCATTTATTGCTGTACTTTATGGTTTACAGATGACCTCACTGCAAACATGAAATGAGACATGCTCATTGTGTAATCCAGAGGCCTGCAATTCAAGATGTAGATTCCTTTAATTTCTATAGTTCTTTATTTATAAGAAAATCTATGGTAACATTGAATAAAAGACTGTGACATGATATATTCCAACAGAAACACACACGTCAGTTGCACTCACTTTCTAACCATAAGTTTGTTACTTATTCACTTTTGAAATCAAGACTCATTTATTTCTTATCCAAAGTGTGATATTAAGGCAAGAGCATGTGAGTGCAGTCTTCAGGGAAACAGATCTCTCAAGTTGGTTCTGGTGGAAGGATCTCAAGAGTCCAAAGGACGAATGAGATCTTTCCACCAGAACCAACGAGAGAGATCTGTCTCCCTGAACACTGCACAAACTCATGTTCTTGCCTTTATCTCATACTTATCCACTGCAGATAGATGGGGTTTGCAATCAACTTTATCCTCAAAGCAAAGCAGTGAAAACATGGTAATAAGAACTATGTTGTGTGTGGCTCATTTAAGTTCTCAGCTCCTTTACATAATGTAATCAATTTTATATTACTACATGCAGTGAACTAGGCCACCTATAAAGCACTATATGAAATGGGTGTAATTCTGTTTCAACTGCATGAACAGTCATCAGTTTCGAGATTCCCACAAAAGGTTGCAGTCTCTGTCAACAGGGGTCCCACCTGTCTGTGCTTCAAGGTCCCCATGACCCAAATCTGAAATGTCGTCTGCTCCAGGTCAAAACAAACCTGGACAGTCATCATGTTCATTTCAGAGAAATCAACACATGATTTGTTGAAGAACTGGCCTAAGACATGATGTGCAGAACACTCTATTGAGGCACCAAGTATGAGATAAAAAGTAAATGGCTTTGTGTATTCACTGTTGAAAAGGATTATTTAGAAATGTTGGAGAAATTGAAATTGATTATACCATGTGATAGGCAGGAAATATACTTTCATGCACTGATGTCAATATATTGAACTTCAGAATATGTACTCAAATAAGTTTCAGTGCTTTGTGAGTCCATATATTAAAACATATAAGGTATGGCCACTCGTTCATTACTGTGTAATGATCATGTGACCATCCCTTAATGTATACATAAATCATTTATGTAAAGAGCTCATGTAGATAAAGTAACGTAGGTAAGTTGTTGATTTCAACCCATTTTATGCTTCCACAGAAGAGCCTTTACTTCATATTTTTATATTTTTTATATATTCAAATTGTAGTCAATCATAATCCAGAAAGGAGGTAAGAATGACCTTAAACAGAGAGCCATGCATAAATCACAGGACACATACACATGCATGCCATATTAAATCTGAAAGGTGAAGTCTTCAAATTGGAAAGCAAAAAGAAAACTAATAAAAACCAGCTTCCCTTTTTATATACCGTTTGCTCATTTTGAAGATTTTGCATTCGATAAAATATTATTTTCTCTGTGTCAGGGCGACGCATTCTCAAGCAATGCATCGGACGTTTTCACCGACTACCTATGCCCTATACTTTGTACAATTTGAAATTTGGAATTCTCCAAGTTATAAATACTTTCCTATCTCACCGAAATATCACCCAATCCGAATTGACCTACACCCAGGCTATAACCTGCAATCAGATGTCTGACCCAGAAACTGACCAATCAGTACAACTGACAGTAAAAAAATATCAGATGCCAGTTTACATTCTTTCACTAATCAGTGAACAGCCAGCTTTTTATGAATACTGATGACTTGTGACCGACCCTATATGCAGCTTTATATCTTTCGAGGCAGGGATTGGTATGAGAGAGAAGTCCTATTTTGGAGGTTGGTGACACATGAAACAACATCCGATTGGCCAATCACCACATATATTTTTATAAAATGAAACATGACTTCTGTCCCAAATGGTGTCGGAGTTGTCAGAACCTTCACGTAGAACAAATTCATGGGAATAACATGAATTAAACAAATGTCTTAC
Organism: Amphiduros pacificus; assembly: GCA_949316495.1. Taxonomy (NCBI): domain Eukaryota; kingdom Metazoa; phylum Annelida; class Polychaeta; order Phyllodocida; family Hesionidae; genus Amphiduros; species Amphiduros pacificus. The sequence continues at coordinate 37,439,814 of OX439001.1, read as the reverse complement.
CTTATAGTAAAAGTAGTAAATATCATAGACGAGTATGGACGTGACAGCAATAATCTCTGCAGAACCAGTGGAAGTGACCGCCATCAAAACAAGAATGATAATGAGGAATTCTCCATTGCTGCCCATCAGCTGCTTTGCCACCACAGGAGCAACAAGACCTAATAATAAAACATATTTTACTCATCACTTCTAGACAGATTTAGAAGTAAATAATTAACAATGACTGAAAGAATTATGGCTTGAAATATATTAAGTTTAATGAGTATCATATTAAAGTGAATTTTGTTTCCAGATTTTTGTTTTCTAGAGTCATATGCTTTCACCTGCATTCACATCATCATCTGGCAGTAGGGCTTCCCCATTCTTGGCGGTCAGAGCTATATAGGCAAGGCCCATGGTAGTCGCAAAGGTGAATGGCACAGCAAACCACACTAAACCCCCAAAGAGAAATCCCCACACTCCCTGCTTTGGCTTTGCTGCGACACTGCTCTGCCAGTACGACTGGTCAACAAATACTGTTCCAAAATTACCTGCAAATAAATCAAATTACTTGTCAGTAACTAGAGTCAGAGTTGGTAACAGTCTTACTAAGCTTACCCAGATTACAGATGGAAGGGTACCCAATACACAACCCTCAGTCGCTGTTATTTCACTTTGCGTGATCATTTTTTGAGGTATTTAAATAAGAAGATATTAATAACATTATGGTCAGTTTGACATGTAAACTGTAAACCTAATAGAAATGAAATGATGTTGTAATTTATATCGCCTTTTGTATGTTGCAACTTACCAACTATGTTGATAACGCCAAACATGAGTCCTGGGTTGGAGAGCATTGTTAAGTAGGACTCTCCCTTATTGCCATCTGGGCCCACACTACAGCTCAATAAATCATACACTCTTTCAACAGAACCTGCGCATTGGTAAACATAAATGAAAAAAACATGAAATTATGAGTAAAAAACTTTTAAACACAATAAGGTCATTCGATGCATGATCTAAGATATGATCTAAGATCAATCGGATGTTTCACATCACATGAAAAATACGTATTTACATCCTAAAATTTAAAGGATATTATCTATTCAATGCTAAGATAGCAAAACATTTTTAGAAAATGAAAGCCTAATGCTTTTAAAAATTGTTTCTTTGATGGAGTAAAAAAATGAGTTGCAATAGAAATAAGAAAAAAAATAGGTGATTGATAATGTTATTCTTTTGGAAATATACCAATTTTGCGCCCCCTGTTGTTAAATACATGTATTTGCAACACTGATTTTAATGATTAAATGGCGCAGATCAAAAATATCCACACTTCTAGGTTATAAAGGTAAAACTGATAAAATTATACATGGAATAAAATGATCTCATCCAAGGTTGTGATTTAAGCTTTCATCCGGTCCCTTTAGCTGTATATGAGAAAAAGGAGAATTAACGTTGCATTGATCACATAACTTCGACACTATCTTAGCTTTTCAGATTCCTTATGGGCAATAGTAATAAGAAATGTCTGAAGATGTTAAGAGGAACATTCATGGCTACAGGGATTTAATTTGGTGAAAATAAAACATTGAACATTTCAAGCAAAAGGTAGTCTTTAACCAATTTGTGATGCTAGCAAGATGTGTTTAGGCATAAAAGAAAGGGTCAAAGAGTAATTCTTTTTTATTTACAAGAAATTCATTTCTGATAGAAATAATAAGTAATCAAGTTCGTTCCATTTTGATGTAAATGGACAAAAACATCTGGCAGAACATATACAAAGAGTTTCGGGTAATATAAAAAAAATGCTCCAGATTATATGCATACAGTTGTGTTGCCCGAGGTTCCCCTAGTAATGCATGGTTTAGCAATGAGGCGCTTTCCATTTCTGATTATGTTTTTCCCGGTAGCCATGATGTGAAAGCACCAAAAAAACATAGCGGCCCAAAGTTGGCCAGTACTCTCCATAGCAGAGCCAGGCTTTATACCTCGCTCTGCAATAATTGACCATAATCAGTGAGTACTGAGAGGTCACACCCACAACAAGCTTCTTTTAGAAGCCAATCGACACCAAGTAAAAAAGATTGTCACATGTAATAACACAGCCAGTGTCCTTGTTTTGGTAAGAATGTGACTACAATAACAAATATGTGTGAAAGTATAAATCAGTCAACTGGTGTCATTGTTTTGGATGTGTGTGAAGTTTGTTACTTGTTACTTTTCACAGTTTATTATTCAGATTTTTTTCAAAATCAATAGATGAGGTTGTCAACATGTTATATTTTCAATATTGTCTTCATATTTATCAGCACATATGTGAAACAAGTGGATAAAACTAGCACAGGTCAATTCCAAGGTCACCAAATTTTGTATGACTGTTAAGGTGTGTCCAAATATTTGTGACCTTTGAATTGACCTGTGCTGGTGTTTTCCGCTTGTAAAGTGAGTGCACTTGATGTGTGTGCGAGTATAAGCCAATTGGGCAGGCATTGTGAGTGCACATGTGCAAAGCCCACCAATTGCGCACCTGTCTGTGGTTTATGAAATCGACCTTGCGGAATAGGTTGAGACAGTGTCATGCCTATTGTTGCAGAGGTAGTATTTGACTCTACCTCGCCAAGCAGAGTAAGTTGGCCGGGAGCATGCTTTACAATCCAGTCAACCGTAATTTTCCGAGAAAGACCATAACATACCTAGAGGATTTCCTGGGTTGTCAGGTTGGTGGTAAACTTTAACAAGAAAGGTCATCATGCAGGTGAAGATTATGGCTGTGTTAAAGTAGGACACATAGAAAGTTGCACCGAGACCCCCGATAAAGGTGTAGGCACCAATGACAGCACACACCATCCCTGTGGCTAATTCCACACTCAAATTTTCAACTGTTGAAGTCAAAACTGCGGATCCGCCTGAAATAATATTTGCTATTTTACTTATATGCAAACAAATCCTATCTATGTTGTCTATTAAAGCGGATTATATTTTGTTATCATATCAGATTGAGGTTAAATCCACTTACCTAACATAAGCATGGAGGTAACTACAACATTGGTCATTAATGCAAATATACAAAAAACAATGTGGGTTTTCCTGCCAAATCGGACATGAATTACCTGCAGAAAACATAATAAATATATACAAAACATAATTTTGATTCAGATTTTGGTTGGTTTGCAGGTAACAAATCCACAGGTAAATGGACATTGAAAAATATTTCCATTTTATTTAAAACATTCTGTGTTTCTACTGAAACGAGTCCAATGTTGTTATTAACAGTATGGATAAAACTACTTATGAGTCATACTTGAAGGAATGTTTTGGCTCCAGGTGCTTTGATCTTGAGTTGTATGGAAAGCATGGCAAACAGCAAAATCTGAACAGTAGCGCCTGCAGCATACCAGAAGGGACCACTGATGCCATACTGGAAGATAAAATAAACATTATAAGCTTCATACAGGAGATGTTGTAACAATTTGTACATTTTCAATGTATTAGACTCTGGGCATTGGTCACAGACAAACATATATCTATATATGCAAAATAATGGCAATAAACAAAAATGGTACAGTTGGAAATAATGTCAACGATATAACACATTATGTGCAATATGAAACAATATCAGATGGTCTGTTTTAAAAAAAAAAACTGGAGAATAGTGGTGTCGGCTGTCACATACACTGGTGGTCTAAGGTTATGCTGATGAGTTGTCATTATCAACACCTACATGGACATTACTGAGAAAGCTTGTTAAGATATGTAAACATTATGTTGATGAGTAGGATGTAAAACCTAATAGTGCTAAGTTTCCTGTTCTTAAAGATCAAACAATTGTTTTTGGAGGTGCAGAATTAGAGAATGTTCAGAGCGCTGTGCATCTGGGTCCCCACATTTTACCGATGAGAAAGACAGTCTTATACGAGATGCTAGTGCTAATTTCTGGAGGAGTATTAACGTGTGTATGTCTGATTTTGGTCATATATATAATTATATATTCCTATGTATAAAATGTAAATTATTTATTAAACAGTATTGCTATGTTTTCATAGTGTTCCTTTATGGCTGTTTAACAGTGTGAAAAGGTAGATAGGTAGTTTAGATATGGCCTGACAAAAGACACCCAGAAATATATGGGTAAAGAGATTCCTGGAATTTATACTGAATGTATTAGACCACACGTCTCCTGTAATAGTTTCCTTAAATTGCCATGATTTATTTTTTTTGTGCGAAATAAAGATAAAAAAACCAACTGTGAGTCCACAATTATAAAGTATAAATAGCAGCACTATACTTACTTTGCTGGCCACCGTTGTAGACTGCAGAAGTGTTGCTGTCCACGTCCATTGTGATACAATTGTTGTCGCAGTCAGTCCCACAGACACCTTACCACCAGCATCAAAACTAGTGTCCAAGGTGTTCTGCAAATAAAATAAGTTTGTTTGTTTGTTTGGGGTTTTACATCACTTTCAACATTATTTCAGTCATTTCGTGATGAGACCTACTTGTAGCAGATATAGTGCTGCCTCACTGAATTGTCATGTCGCAGGTCCTTGACATGACAACCCACCCATTCACAGATTTACAAGGACAACGGGTTAACCCTTTTGGCATGGGCCTCAGCTCGTATGGGAAATTGAATCATGAGTTCAATCTCGGCATGGCCGGGGATCGAACCCACGACCTTTGGATCACCACAGAGGAACTGGTGCTAGTAAGCTGGCGCTCTAACCAACTGCGCCACGGCCCGTGGCCCTCAAATAAAATAAGAGTCATTCACGGATGACAAGACGCCAGTCTTGACCTATTTATATTAGGGCAGGGATAGAGTTACCCAGCATTTCTATGCATTTTTTCTCCTTTACATTTCTGAGTCTGCCAATAGCAGGCCTAGCGCTTAGGATACTAATTGGCATTCAAACTGAACGCTCGTTAATTATTCAATCACGCGAATCTTCCCTTCTAGTCCAGTCAATATATGACAAAAAATGGCCTAACCTGGAACAAAATAGAACAGAAATAAAACTCAGAAAATATCTCAGAAGATCCTAGAAAATAACATAGTAAAAGTCTACCAAAATCCAAGTAGTGGAACAATGCGTAATTTGCATAAATCCAAAATGGTCAACACATGGCAGGGCAAATCTTAAAAATTATATAGCTTGGCACCTATTTGACATATTTGAGTAATCTTAGTCTATTTTATGTTTTTTGGACATGATAAATCCAATGGGAAACTTTTCAAAGTGGTAATACCCATATTTTGTACTCTTCCTCATAACAACGACCAATAAAAGTAGAATAATAAGTCGAAAATTAGAACTTTGCTTGTATTCTGATTATATCTGTCTGTTTTACACCTTTTCTGGGATATCCTCTACAACACATATTGTTCTACAATAACAAGTTCTCAAAAATAATTTTCAATTAGAATTTTAAAAAAAACTGTGTTTAACAACCCATTAACAATTTAATTGAATTTGCACATCATTGCAAGATGTAGGTTGGTGATCATATTGAAGAGGGAGAATCCATTCACACGAAGGGAGGCAATCCCCTGCTCTTTTCAAAAAGCGGTGAGGGGTCTTAAACCTGCTGCCTGGCATAAACACTCAGGTACATGACACCCAAAAATCACCTTCCATCACTAAAGAATGTGAAAGTACCATATTTAAAATGTCTATGGTATGACACCTCGATCTCAGTCCCACATAGTAGGTTGTTTTGTTATTTTTTTTTGGGGGGGGGGGGGTTCTTTTGTTCTTTGCCTCATAATTAGATTATTAATTTCCTAGGATTGTATGAGCAGCTTTGAATGCTTCAAATTAAAAGCTGAATTTACTACTAACAGCAAATAGTACCATAAATATGTCTGATTATTACTTCCCTATTGTGTACATTACAATACTGAACTTATGTTAACAAGAAGTATTATTTTCATCATCATCCATTTTTGGATGATGACCCTTCTGCATTGTCCACATTCAGTTGAACAGTCTAGCCCATGTTTTCTGCAAGTGCATTGTCAAACTTACTGAACAAAGTGTCCATCAGAAAAATCTGGAATGTCTACACCATCACAAACTGCTGGACTATATTCATATTTTGTAACTGCATGAAAACCCATGTTTATGCAGAGTATGATTAAAGCATTCATGAAATGAGGTTTTCAAGCACCTTTTCCTTACAGTGTAATTCAAATTTTTATACCCCAAACTGTCATTGCCCATCTGATTTCACCAGCATCAGCTCCTTTAATGATATTCTGAAGCAAGAGCACCACTGATTCAGGCAGAAATGAACATGCAGCATCAGGATAAGACATCTGATCATAGGCTGGATAAATTTCACACTCATGTGGCAATGTCTTAATGTCATACATAGGGGTAGGAACAGGGGGGCTAGGCCCCCCCCCCCACCTTTTCTCAAACTTAGGTTACCACATAGAAAGTTCAAACCTGATGGTAAGAGGGTTTAGTGCATCGCTCAAAATAATTTGAAACTGATGACCAAAAATCTCTTGACTCGAAAGTGTCAGGTAGAAGTCTGAAGGCAAACTCTATCTTTGCCAGTGAACCTATTGAAACTCATCATTGGTCTGCTTGGTGACTACTAAGATAAAAGAAACAATTATAACTACTTGTTCTCCTGGCATAAGGGTCCTTTGTCCAACCAGATGGACAGTAAAGACAGATACTATGAACAATGTCATTGTGAATTTTAAAGTTTTAAATGAAGTCTGAGAAGAGGCTTGTGTAAAGACAGATACTATGAACAATGTCATTGTGAATTTTAAAGTTTTAAATGAAGTCTGAGAAGAGGAATGTGTACATGTCTTATTGGCAGAAAACATTCTGAAACACAGTAATAATCTTAGTAAATCTGTCAAAGTCCACCAGTGTCAGCAGCAGAAAGCCAGAGAATGGCTAGCCCAACAATTATAACACTCAAAACAAAATGGACAGAAACAGAATTTGATCAATTTTAGAACAAAGTGAATACAAGATGTAATGTATTAGAGGTAACTGGTCCCCAGCTCTCTGGATTAGGGCCTACATATCACCCCAGCACCCCACAGGAACATTACAGTAAAATCTATTATGAAGCTGCAGATTTCATAATCAATGCTAAAGACGATAGATTTGATCATCCAGGCTATAAAGTGTATATCAATTTATAGAATATGTTACTAAAGGCTGCTGCTGGTAATACATATGACCAGAAGTTTGCAATTATGATAAATCTGTATGCTTCAGACATTAATGCACAGAGACTGAAAACTCAAATAGACACATTAAAAAGCAACATAGTTCTTGAAAAGAATACACCAACATGAAATTCCATAATTAATTTTATGATTACTAATGGTGCATCTCTATACAGTGAAATTCTTGTAATGCCAGCAACAAATGCTACCAGTGAACAATCATTCAGTTTTCAAAGTGAAAACATTCTTGGCCAGCATGACACAGAAGAAGGTATATGGTCTAATGAAAATTCACATTCATAAAGATCACACAGATGATGTTAACCTAATTTATGTTGCCAATGATTTAATATCTCTTCATGAATATATGAACATATCTGTATTTGGCACTTTTATGGAATCTGACATGCAATCTGTGATTCGATCCTTGATAATTAAGTACACAAATAACTAATATCTGAACTGATATTTCAAATTATGTATGTGTGAATAGGAACTTTGTGTTATTTCTGTCGACAGCCATAGCAATATTTGACCTAAATGCTAAAGTTATTTATATGGACATCTAAAGGTAGTGAAGGAAGTTGGTGCCACACACCTCATTTGACATTAAATTTGGAATTTGCTGTGTAGAAATTGGTGCTACATTTATTTCTTTATCATGGCCTTAAAATAACTTCTTAACACCAACAGCAAGGGCATGACATTATTGCAGTGTGCAAGGAGCCTTTAATCATACAAAAAAACCTGAATATAAGCATGAAATAAGGTGAAACGTCAATGAGAGGCAGCCATTTTGAATTTATGCAAATTAGGTGATGTTCCACTAAGTTGATTTTGATAGATTTTTTATATGTTCATCTGGGTAACATTCTGAGACAAATAACACCAAAAGGGTTTATGTTCTAATTTGTTCTGGGTCATTTCATATTTTGACTGGACTATTCGTTAAGACAAGAGTCACATACTCTATCATGGCCTCATTTCAAATTCAAATTCCTACACTAAAAAGTATACATAACATCTTATGGCAATCTCTCCAGTTCTCATGACTAAAATGCCCACCCCATCTAAATAATACTTCATAATAGTAGCAAATGTTAGATGCTGAATTGTAAATATCCCATTATAACTCTAATAGATCGGGTGTTTTTGTTGCTAAGGTTTATGTTTGGCATTGAACCTTTTCCATTATTTTTTTCAGAAGGTAAATGCATTCCTGTCCGTAGGTAGGACACTCAATTATGAAATGTTCTTTCACTTTCAGTTCTTTACAAATCTCACAAATTCTCTCCTCTGGTGCTTTAGGATTTTTATTGTATCTGCCCCTCTTATGGAATAGTTTTATCTGCTTGGTTGGTATATTTTCTACTTGCAAAAATGGGTCTCAAAATATCTGAGTCTCTGAAACTTTATATACATTCTTACTTTGCTTTGATGGTTTATATTATCAAGAGGCAGTTGGTTAGAGTGCCAGCTTATTAGCACCAGTTCCTCTGTGGTGATCCAAAGGTTGTGGGTTTGAACCCCGGCCATGCCGAGATTGAACTCGTGATACAATTTCCCATATGAGCTGAGGCCCGTGCCAAAGGGTTAACCCGTTGTCCTTGTAAATCTGTGACCAGGTGGGTTGTCATGTCAAGGACCTGCGACATGACAATTCAGTAATGCAGCACTATATCAAGTAGGTCTCATCACGAAATGACTGAAATAATGTTGACTGTATTGTAAAACCCCAAACAAACTATATTATCTATATCATATCTATAATCAGAATCTGTTACAGCTGATCTGACATAAGCATTACCCGATTTTACTTCTCTTGTCAGTTTCTAACTTCCATTGTTACGAAAGTTAATGGTTGAGACAGAGCTTTTGAAAATCCTGAAATGTACTTACAAAACTTATTCTGAACCTGTTCAAAGGAGATTTTGTCAATTAGAATTATTCAGGAGCCCCATACAATCAGAGACCCACACTTCAGAGTTAGTATGGGCATGTTTGTACTGTCAAGTACACTTACCCCACATACCTTCAACTGCCTTATTGTGCAAAGTGCTAACAGCTTATTTAATTTACCGTCTGTTGTTAAAGGGGTTTGAAAGAAAACACATTCAGTCTGATCTTTACCATTTGGAAAATAACTGTGTTATGTGACTGTCTAAATGGAATGTGTTAATACCGCTTTACGATGTAATCCCCTATGGTATCAAGGATAAAATGAATTGACCTGATGCTCGTTGTAGTGTTATAAGAGGCATCCTGCTTTAGAGAAATAAAGCGTCTACTAAGATCCTGATTTAAACCAGAAACAGTCTAAAATCCCTGTTGTCCATGAAACAAAATGGTTAATTATACTAATTGGATTATTTTACCAAACATTGGTCAAAGCTTGATTATGGCTGCATGGTTTACAAATCAGCTCATTAATCATACATAAATCTTCAATGTCAAGGATTGTCTTGGTGACTTTTGCAGTTCATCCGCTTGAACTCTTGTAGTGAATCTAGTACAGCCGACGACAACAGAGCTGCGGACGACAACAGAGCTGCGGTTTCATTTTCAAGGGCTTTTGAGTGCGTCTGCACTCTCGTTTATATTCACACCAAGTTGATTTCTGACACTTGCATGCACAAACAAAGTCAAATGGTGTGATAAACATCGGTAATCAATTGATAAACTGAACCACAGCTCTGTTGTCGTCCGCAGCTCTGTTGTCGTCGGCTGTATATATTATTTTTCAACCTGGGCATGTTAGTCTTTTCACTCATTAACCAGAATCATTAACAGCTTTAGAATTTGATCCTGATCAAATTGCAAAATATCAGTTTCCAGAGACTCCACCTGGAATATACAAACTAACATGAATTTGTTATTGCAGACCCAAAGCTAAAAGAAGGATTCAACACATCATTTTGTACATGTATAAGGGCAATGAGATAAAATCAGTTTATAAAGGTTTAAAATGCATGTGCTCAGATGGCTTCTACTATGAAGAACAAGGTATAGTCACAAGCTATAGTCACCAGGACGAGTACTGCGCCAAACAACTGCCTGACAAGTCTTAATTTTCTTCTTCAGAGCTGCATGGTATTTCTTTAGCTTTACATCATGGGCAAATCGCCAGCAATTACACTTTTATGATTTTCACTGATTCATCTCTCCAAACTATTAAGAGCAGAGCTTCGAAAAATCCATTGCTACCAAATTGCTGGATAGACTTGCCAATGGTTTACCATAAAGTAAAAACAATATTTTACTGGATTCCAAGGTACTCAGGTATAAAAGGAAATGAAGCAACTGATACCACAGCAAAAAAATACAGCCCTAGATAAGATTATAAGATTAAAGCATCCTACAATCTGAATACAAGAAACATTAATGATTGATGAGGTACAAATGACAATGTGGGTGCGATGAAGCAGTGATTGTTTATTTCTTTGTTTGGGGTTTTACATCACTTTCAACATTATTTCAGTCATTTCATGATGGGACCTACTTGTAGCAGGTATAGTGCTGCCTCACTGAATTGTCATGTCGCAGGTTCGTCATTCATTCATTCATTCATTCATTCATTTTCAAACTTAAGGTCTAAAAGATCCATATAATATGGACTTGGACTCACTGTGGATTTATCCTCATCGCCTAAATCAATTAACTGCTTCATACTACATAACAGTGATTCGAGAAAAACTCATCTTTTTATTTTGAATTTATGCCATAAAATATGTCATGCAGAGGCTGTATCAGCATATATTTGGATTGGACAACATATCACATATCACATTATTTGTTAAAGGTGAAGATCGTGTGTTGAATTTGAATTTTGAGATCAAATGTCTAAGGCAAAAAGTATGAAAGATTTACTATCACATTTGATGTCACTTTAATTCTGTTATCTTAAAAGAAAAGCATTTCTGTTTTCTTGTCTGAGGTTTGATGTTAAAACACTGGAGTAAAGAATTGTGCATTTGCACCATTGTTTTGGCGTCTAATTCATTTGTGCTACCACTGGGCAAGCTCTGGAAGTAATAAAAGCATGTTTGCCTGGTAGTATATATCATCAAGACTCTATGCATAATGTGATGTGTTTCTTCTGCCTGTGTTATATCACCTCCTAACTTATGTTATATCACCTCCTAACTTATGCTATATCACCTCCTAACTTATGCTATATCACCTCCTAACTTATGCTATATCACCTCCTAACTTATGCTATATCACCTCCTAACTTATGCTATATCACCTCCTAACTTATGCTATATCACCTCCTACCTTGTGCAATATCACCTCCTAACTTGTGCTATATCACCTCCTAATTTGTGCTATATCACCTCCTAACTTGTGCTATATCACCTCCCAACTTGTGCAATATCACCTCCTAACTTGTGCTATATCACCTCCCAACTTGTGCTATATCACCTCCTAACTTGTGCTATATCACCTCCCAACTTGTGCAATATCACCTCCTAACTTGTGCTATATCACCTCCTAACTTGTGCTATATCACCTCGAAACTTGTGCTATATCACCTCCCAACTTGTGCAATATCACCTTCTAACTTATGCTATATCACCTCCTAACTTGTGCTATATAAATGACCTAAGCGTGTGATGTGCCTTTTAGCAACCATTCATTCATTAAAGCCAAAATTCAATGTGTTTTTTAGTGTTTTTCAATGTCTTAAGCACTGTGTGACCTCACTAAGTTTATGTAGAGCAAACATTTGTTCATTCTCCGTGACATGTCGAAAAAGGCCGGAAAAGGTATTTTTTGATTAAGGTGAGACCTATAAAGGTGACAACTTACATTTGACAGGTGAAAATATTTTAGTTGAACAATACAATAAAGTGTCGAGAAAACAGATCATTGATCACATGTATGTGATGGATTATAAAACCTTTTTGCATGGGTGTTATAAGATTGCAATTTGTGTACATTCTAAGAGAAAGGTAGCATGAATTTGCATGACCCCCCCACCCCCCCACCCCCGGCCTGGATCCGCCACTGAGGAGTCCATCATGTGACAGATGTTTGATCTCATTTTGTCCATTTCTGCATGCTGACTCGTTATTCCGACATTGTGCAGGTTATGCACCGTTGTTTTTCTGTATAAAATCTTTCTTTTTTATTTTCTATATTTAAAAAAAATCTAGTGACAGGCAGTCAAATCTGGACATTTTCATATTTTTCACTCCCGATTTTCACAACACCTTTCGAAACTTTGTAAAAATTGCTCACATCAAAAGAAGATCTTCCACTTGAACAGTCTGTGTGATACCCATTCAATATTAACAGAATTTGCGGGATTTTCACACATTCAGCAAATCTGCAATTGTCAGAGTTTTACATTGAGCCATACGATGATGTTGGTCACATCACCACTTCTGATGTCATTTCACAGTGACACGATCATGCGTGTCGTGAAAACAAATAAGTAATTTTAATGTTTTGAAAGGCATTGGGATTACAAGGTAACGTGTGAAACACAACATTTAGCTCAATTGCAATTAGAACAACAAGGTTTGCTAGATGTTTGACTGTTAAAATGTCTGAGTTTCCATTTTCGGTCATTGTATATGTTCTGACAATTTCCGGTATAAGAATTGACATGTTGGCAGATAGTGCGGGTTTCCATCTTTTTTTTTTCTAAAGATTAGATTTTAGAGTTTTTTTATGCACTTCCGATTTTAAATGTGCAGTTCCATGGGGCAGCATGGCGACCCGCAATCGGCCTATTGCATTATAAGCCGGAAATTAAAATTTGATGCCAAATTAGATTAAAAATTAAAGGTATTAAGCATTAATCCTATATTACGCATTAATTGTAAAATTTGGTGTGTTGCTTTGACTGAAAGGGGAAAATCTATGTGGCATTTCCACATACATATAGCAGATGTTTCCTCTAAAGAATCAAATTTGTGCCTTGTTTCCACATGTGTTTGTCAATTACATGAGATGTTGTCATGATTAACGTACAGGAAATTAAAATTTGATGGCAAAATTTGATTGCCACAGGCACACAAACAGATGACTGAAACCGATGCATGCATTAATTTATAAGATACTAATATATTGAAATCCATTTTTTTCAGAAATATATAAAATATGCATATAATATGTCGGCATATTGCAATTTAATTATTTTGATTTAAATAAAATAAATTAGCCTCACATAATAGTCATTTCAGAAACCCTCATCCTTTTCAATTTGAAACTTGACTAATATTTAACTTTTTAACTCAATGACATTTTCTATAAGTTACAGTACAATCGGAATAAATCCACAAGCAAATTGAAGACCAGTATTGTTTCTTGATGTGAATATGAGTGTACATTAATGTGAGATGTGTATTTGAAAATATATATGATCAGTTTATCAAAGGCAAAGAAAACCTTTGTTGACAAATATTTAAAACATTGTAATGATTGTAAATGTTTTTTCATTAGCTTAGAAGAAACACATCGCTACATTTTATCAATGTTGGCAAATGGCTCTGAGAGTGTGAGCTATTGTAACATTTGTATCAAATGTGGGAATAATCTTAAACTTTGTCGTTAAAATGGTTACAAACAGCATTTCTTTTCTCAGATTTTCCTAATTGGTCAGCTATTTTCACACCTTTATCCCTTAGACTGATTGGTTCATTTGTCCACCGACACAAAGGAGATCACACTCACACAAGTGAGATTTGTTTGGTCAGAACTTAAAAGCCAATGAATAGAAATCTTACAGGCAGCGATTCTGACAAATCTTAGCCATACTCTCAATGGCCCAAACCAGACCCTTATCATGATTTGGGTCCGTAAAAAGACGACACAACTTTTATCATTGACATCAGAAAATGTCATTTTTGAAGCTTACATTTGTAACTGCCATACATTTTGGAACAGTATTAGACATTACTGAATATCTATTAAGATTAAAAGTCATCTTGGCAAATCCCAGGATTCACCAGTGAAACCTGGAATTCCAGCTTTCTCCAGATCCCAGGTTTCAGTGCAACAACTCTGACAGCATGTGGTGATGGGGGGGGGGGGGGGGGCTCTCGTGTGCGTGATGACCAATGAAAGAGGAACACCATATTGACCCCATCAAGAAGATTTAAAAACTTAAAATCTTTAAAAAGACAATTCCTACTTTTTTGCGCAAAGTAAGAATTCCTACTGAGCGCACTTGCACAAAGAAATTCTAACCTAACTAATCTACCAGCCGCAAGAGAGGACAACAGATTATTTGTAACAGTATATTTGTAACAGTATTTATAATGGGAATAATTTAATGGCTATCTGTACCTCAATTGGGACAAAAGTTTGGCAAATTACTTTCTGCATTAGGTGGCGGCCATTTTGACCACTTCTCTGAAATGTCTGATGAAATTAATCTCCCTCAGGACAGTTATAAGTGAGATTTGTATTCAATGTGACTCCATTTTTATAGACTGGATGATAAACATTCTCAATTTTTAATGTCGCAGGTCCTTGAAATGACAACCCACGTCGGTCACAGATTTACATGGACAACGGGTTAACCCCTTTAGGCACGGGCCTCAGCTCATATGGGAAATTGTATCATGAATTCAATCTCGGCATTGCCGGGGAGCGAACCCACGACCTAGGGATCACCACAGAGGATCTGGTGCTAAATAGCTGGCGCTTTAACCAACTGCGCAACAGCCCGTGGCCTTTAGGATCTTTTACGTGTGATGTCTTCATGGAACCTGTGAGTCATCGTTTCATTGCTATTAACTATTGCAACGTTCATTATATGTTTTTACACCTATCATTCTTCCACATTCACAAGTTTTTAATTCATACCTTAATGGCACTGAATGACCTTAATGTGTCGATGTGTTATGAAGAATCTATTCATTCATTCATTCCGATGTGCATCCATACTTTAAAATCAGATAAAGCATGGTCAGTGAATCGTACAAATATTATGTCTGGTCTGCATGACCATTCTTTATTACATACAAATAAAAAAGAGATGAATGTGTCGAGAATTGAATAAAATTGTATTGGCTGCACCTTGGAGTAATTACGCCAACGTTTGCCACTGATAAAAATGCGCTATCTCGCTTTTGGTTCACTTTGTTTTTTGGTGGAATTTGTTTACACTAACGCACTTTTGCCAGTTTGTGTGATGCACTGTATACACATTATGAATGGTATAGTCCTCACCTATTTGATGTCAGAATTACTCTAGATATAATATATTACCTACAATATGGATACATTTGTTTGTTAGGGCTTTGTTTTCAACAATCAGGAATTTGACCCATTGAAACATCTCTCATAATTAATTTTTTATTGCAGAATATATAATATTGTTTTTTTTTCAAAGTCCAATCTGAACAAAAAAATTTTCACCTTAAAATATATTTTTTTTGTGGCAATATATATATCCCCTGGTAGTAATCCCTGAAAACTTGAAAAGAATTGAAGCATTGCGTCATATGTTTTTGAATTAAAATGTAATGCAAAGTGAAATTTTCGGGAAAAAATGAAAAATGAACTGTGAACTGTGAAATATCTTCCCGCACGTGCAAGATAGATCATTGCATAAGTGAGAGATAGCCGCATAAGTGAGCGATAGCTACAACAGTGAGAAATAGCTGCACAAGCAAGAGATCCCATCCCTTCCCAGGCGTAAGCACTAACCTAATACCAAGAAAATCTGAAAAGCAAATGTACCGCCCACCCGAGGGGTTATTGATTAACACGAAGGATCAGATTGAACTTGTCTGATACAACTGCCTTGTTGTTATTCTCCTCTTAATTCTGATTTTCAAAGATTGTTGCAAACCAAGAAACTCCAGCACATGACATTATGTCTTTTAAATTAAAGTTATTTATGTCTATTGTTGCTATCCTTAATATACTGTAAATACTTTTTTATGATTTCTGTGCTGTTCATGTTCTTTACACTTTCTTTTTAGGTTACATATTGTGCATCTATTCAATATTTACTTTTTTAATATTGCGGGACTTTTTATATTGCGCTATCTCGATCTACCAGAAGAAAACCAAGGTGTACAGCACAACAGTGTTGCTAACCATCGTACACTCTCCATTGCAGATCCAGGATTGATGTGACTCTACCTCGCCATGCAGCGTAACCATCGTGATGAGTCACAATTTTTTTTGACTTCGATAACTATTTTTCTGACTATCTATTGAATTTCTTTCCGTTTCGTATTAGTCGTTGATAAATATATCAGGCGGATTTGTTTGATACATGCTTAATGTAATGTTTAACACGAGAATATAGACAGAAGATCATAAATTATGATATAGATCTGATTGGAATTGCAGATTTCTGATGAATTAGATTCAGGTAAAAAAAGAAAGACTAACCTTATCCTTGTATATGACTTTTCTAATTGCAACATAGCCAACGGCTAGAAGGACCCAAAGCACTCCAATAACCAATAAAATTCCAGATAGTTCATTGACACTGAAGTGAGGCTTCTGATTAATTGTTGCGTTTAGTGATGCGAGAGCAAGACATTGTGAGGTGTTCTTCAAAACATTGGTGGCCATTGTTTTGTAGATTACCTACACGGCAAGATGTCAATCGACCGAGGAGTAAAATTAACTGATGCCTTGGATTCAGAAAGAATGACACCAGAACCTGGATATTCTGATGCGACAAGCTTGAGCACTCATGCGGAAACTTGTCCTCGATTATTAGGGGCGGACCATTATTCATTCAGGGGTGTTGAAAAAAAAATCGGTGATAAAAAAAGATATTGAGAATGTTAACCTTTAAAGTAAATTAAATAACACATTTAAACTTTTTCAACATATTTAATTTATTATTTTTTTAGGTTGAATGAAGATTTTAAACAATTCATATGTCTGAAAAATGTTTAAATTGGGCAGTTTTAAAGCCAAAATCAGGCAGAGAAATGCTTTGAAGTCATTTCATTAAAAATCATAACTATTTTTTGATAATCTTAAGCTCCCGATGCCTGAGCTGTGTATGAGACCATAGTATTGGGCTCTGCCTGTGTGTTTATGGGTCTGTCAACAACAAAACTGACATTTTGATATCTTATTGGCAAACTAAGACACAGGCTTCACATTTTTTTAACATACATGCATCCCATGAAGGTTTAAATGGGATGACCTAATCGATGAAATTGACTTGGTCAAAGGGTTTAAATTGTAACCAAAATCTTGGACATTTTGCTTTAACTTGCTATATCTTAAAGGCACTGGCCTACTGACTTACTGATAATTAAAATATCTGCTGTCCCACTCCTTGTCTAAAACAAATGCGTGGTTCTTATCATGCACATTTCAGGTTTTATAACCCAATCACATTTTATAACCAAATCACATTTTATAACCAAATCACATTTTATAATTTTATTATAACCCAATTTCCCAAAAGGTGCTTGGGCGATGGATTTATTTTTTTACAAAATCAATTGTGAACTTAGTGCACCTTTAGACTGCCTGATGTCTGGAAAAATTTGTGGTGCTAAAGTGATATGTGATCAGTGCTCGGGTGGCCACACTCATGGCAAATAGGACAAAACTTCCTGGCACTCAGGAAGATTTTTTCCTCTACCCCCCAAATGAATAATGGTCCATCTCTTACGACAAAAAGCAAAATATATATATGGAAGATTTGAAAAAAAACTGAGGTAATGGCTAGACAGTAATAACATGTCCATATATATGGACAGTAAACCAGCTCGCAGGTGCCCGTATGCCTTTGCCCGGAATTCCGGTCACACGTCACTGGAACTTGTGGTTGTTGTTTAGGGTTTCCCTGTTCTATATTTATGTCAACCAATCAGAGCAAACCCTCCATAATAGTGACATTATTCGCCCGCTGCACAAACCCATTGCAACGAGATGTCCTTGATAGTCCTATATATAGATTGGACTGCATAGTCTAGGTAATGGCCGTGCTAAAATTTGCCACTGAAAAGAGTGTGATCTCTTTCTTTTGGTTCACCACACTGCCCTCTGATGGAATTTAGTGATGCTAGTCCACTTTCAGTTAGTGTCCACAATTGTATCAAATATCTTGCATGACTATGATGATCTTATGGCTGGACACTCTCCATTTTAAACTCTTAGATTTTTATCATTTTAATAAGAATTTGGCATGTTTAATCATTTTCATAGGTGGAGTAGTGTTGGGCTGGCAATAATTGCCAGCTTAGCATTTACATAAAACACCACATTCACCGTGATTTAAGGTATTTTAAGTGTGATGTTTGCATGTAACTTGTGATTCATTGTTTTATTGATTGTTATTTACTATTGCAACATCCTTGTTTACTGTATGTTTTTACATTTATTCTTCATCCACATTTATAAGGTTTGTATCCATACCTTAATGGCACGGCACCATTGTATATATGTTATGCTCCCTACTTGTTAGTTATGGTAAGAGGTATGCTCCCTGGGATTGAGCTGAGTGCCCCCTGGTGGCTGGTCACCATCTTTGCTTTGTTTTGTGTTTCTGATATCAAGAATTGTATCTATTCTGTTGACACGTTTACTGCCATAAAAGCTTTGTGTATCAACTTTATTGTTTGTTGTTTTGGACAATAACACCTTAGTGGCGTGGTGGCAGCGTTCAGGATACTAAATGGACTCACAGGCTCAATAAATAGAGGCCTCTAAAGTCTTCACACCAGACAATCTGTGCTTCTCTGCATGGCGAGGTAGAGTCATATACTACCTCTGCCGTAATAGGCATGACACTGTTTCAATCTATTCCGCAAGGTCGATTGCATAATCCACAGACAGGTGGGCAATTGGTGGTCTTTGCACATGTGCTCTCACAATGCCCGCCCAATTGGCTTATACTCGCACACACATCAGGTGCACTCACTTTCTGCCCAAGCAAACATTTGTGAAGTTTGTTACTTATTCACTTTTCACAGTTCACCTTTCACAGTGTCACAAAATACATCCCAGTGACATTTTGAAAACAATATTGCAAATATAACATGTTGACAACTTCATCTATT
Organism: Amphiduros pacificus; assembly: GCA_949316495.1. Classification (NCBI taxonomy): domain Eukaryota; kingdom Metazoa; phylum Annelida; class Polychaeta; order Phyllodocida; family Hesionidae; genus Amphiduros; species Amphiduros pacificus. The sequence goes on along the minus strand of OX439001.1, from coordinate 37,420,632 downwards.
GACATTGAAAAAAATCTGAATAATGAACTGTGAAATGTGAATAAGTAAAAAAACTTCACACACATCCAAAACAATGACACCAGTTGACTGAGTTATACTTGCACATGTATTTGTTGTTGTCGTCACTTTCTAACCAGAAAAAGGACAATGATTGGCTGTGTTCTTACATGTGACAATTTCTTTTACTTGGTGCCCATTGGCTTCTGAAAGAAGCTTGTTGTGGGTGTGACCTCTCAGTACTCACTGATTATGGTCAATTATTGCAGAGCTAGGTATAAATCCTGGCTCTGCTATGGAGAGTAAATCTGTGCACAACATGTGCTTGTTGGTCAGTTATCACAATGATGACAGTATTCACAGGAATAACACAGGCTTTTAATTCAAGGTGGGCAAGTATCTGTGTCAAGAATAGTGTATGATACACCGATAGAAGAACATTGCACCAAACATAAAAATAAAGATTCAAGAGACAGTGACATTCCAGATAAATCTACATCAAAATGGCTGCTACTCCAAGAGCCCCAAAGCAATGGTGCCTTACTAAAAATGAATTAGTGACATCTTTTTAGTTGATGGTGTGATTTTTAGTTGATGGTGTGGTGTCGGGAAAGAAAACCAGAGCAGCTCCCCTACGTGGTTTCATTGATGATGGGGATCAAATTCCTGAAAATGTCAGACGCACTTCTCAGCAGAAAGTCCTACAAAGTGACTAGTTATACTTGGGGATAAAACAGTATACCAATATGGCTCTAATATCATTAAAACTGGCCCACACGCTATACGCCGTACTCAAGCTTAATATGTTTTACGATCACCTCCAACAACCACTACTGTATGGCCTGGTGAGTTTGTGGAAGTTGATGACATATAAAAAAAAAATACACTTGCTTTAGAGCCAAATATAGACTCTCCGATCATTAGGACTACCAAATTGTCTCAGCTCTGGCCTCAACCAAGTATCATTCATTTCATTTAAAGCTCATAAGGCCACTGAATAATGGCATGTCGTAAAATAGCATATTTCACTTCAGTGTATGATTGGGATTTGACCAAAATCAGCGTCACTTTGAAGTTGTTGAATGGTTTCAATTCCCTCTGCAGTTTATTCTCAACGGCTTTAGGATTTGAGAGAGCTTTCTGATAGTTATAATACCTCTTTTTTGCTTAAGCCAAATAAGATAGTACCTTTGTTTAAGGTAACATGCCTGTCAAAAAATGGGGTAGGTGGGACTTGAAGCAGACAACTGTGAAAAAAAGATGTTAGTATCCATGTGAGGGGTCAAACAAAAAACCAAAACATCAAGTTAAATCTATGAAAACAGAAAAAAATGTTCAGAGTTGGGATGTTTGAGGGAGGGTCGGTTGGGCTACCTGAAACAAAGGTGTTATTTTATTTGGCCTTAAAGCCATCTATTATATAATCTCTTTGCAGAAAGCCCTCTCGAGGGCTTTAGCCTTTCTATATTAAGGGGTGTTAGCATTATCTGTGTATGCATTTGACAGTTTTGCACCAGACTTTGTTTACTGAAAGGCGTTGAGGAGGGGTGCTTCTTGGTGTATTCGCATGTGGTGTTGTGAAGGAGGTTTGTCATTGCCTGTTTGTGGTAGTGGTGTTGGTGGACTCAACTGTCAGCATGGCCTGGTACTACCATCTTGATAGGAGTAGTTGAGAGTGGGGGCAGGTTTATTACTTCACCTGGATGCAGGGTGTGGTCTATCGGCAGTCCATGTGTAGCATCATTGGGAATATTTACAGTCTGAATATTTACAGTCTGACTGAAGTACCCTTCACTGTGGCCCTTTGGCATCTGTGAATAATTGTTATTGCCGTGATAGTGAGAACTAGCTTGGAAAGGGTGTATGGAGAAGGGACAAGTTCTATACTCGGGGCTTTGAGATGGGGTTTGCTTATTACTGGTTGTGGCAAGGGGGGATGCATCAAAGGGAAACTGAAAAGCTAAGATAGTGTCGAAATTGTGTGATCAATGCAATGTCAATTTTCCCTTTACTTATATACAACTAAAGGGATGAAAGCTTAAATCACAACCTTGGATGAGATCATTTTTATTCCATGTATAAAATTATCAATTTTACATTTATGACCTTGAGGTGTGGATATTTCTGATCTATGCCATCCAATCCTTAAATTCAGTGTTTCAAAACTTAATCTAGCCTTATCTTAATTAATATTTCTGCCCAAATCTGAGATCACTTGTACAAAAATCAGAAAAGCCTGTGATCCAATTTTTGTAAATTTTATGAGCAATTAAACAACAGGGGGTGCAAAATTTGTAAATTTCCTAGAGAATAATATTATTTAGAGGGTGTTCCACCACCCAATCACCGGTTTTTCTTATTTCTTTTGGAACACAATTTCTAACTTCACCAAAGAAATATTTTTAAAACGCATAAGGTAAAGTTTTCACTTTTTAAAAATTTTAGGATGTACATACGTATCTTTAATCTGATTTGAAACATCAGGTTGACAGAAATGTGTTGAAAGAGCTTTCATGCCCTTTGTTTATATATAGTAATGCTATATATAGACACGTGGCTGAGATCAAACCTATTTTTATCATTTGGTTTGCAGACAGTTCGTGGGATGCATACCTGACATGGTTCTGGCGGAGATCCATGGGTGTCCTAACGGTGTTGCACCATAGGGCATGGCTAGCATCGGTGTTGATGTCCAGAAGCCCTCATGTACGTGGTAATCTATTCTGGGAGTTGAACCACATAACTGTTTAAGCTTTTTGTTGATTTTTGAGGCCTTCCTTTATATTAATGTCAGACATTCTGCCTGCATTTGATCTCCTCAGTATTGAGCAGGTGTATATTTGCATGACACTGAAGAGATCTCTCTCAACGCCTCAGCCATACTAGTCAGGTGGACGATAAGGTTGTTTGTATCTGCCCCCAAAACATTGTCATTAAAGCCCATATCAATGATACAGATTGAGGGTTTTGTGATGATCCAAAGGTCATGGGTTTGATCCCCAGCCCTGCCGAGATTGAATTTATGATACAATTTTACATGAACTGAGGCCCGTGCAAAAGGGTTAAGCCATTGTCCTTGTAAATCTGTGACCGGGTAGGTTGTCATGTCAAGGACCTGCGACATGACAATTCAGTGAGGCAGCACTATATCTGCTAAAAGTAGGTCTCATCACGAAATGACTGAAATAATGTTGAAAGTGATGTAAAACCCCAAACAAACAAAACCTAACGATAAAATGGGTAAGCTTCATGGGAAGGCAAGGTGCAACAATAAAAGCAGTCCAATATGTCAGCTCTACCATAATACATAAAATGTCCTGGGAAATTCCCTCAGATGAACCAACTGAATCACAGGGGGTACTAATATTTGGCAAACCTACAAATCTAATGAATTCCCTAGATGGCATTGACATGGTCCTGGCTGGACATGATATCTATGAAACATATGACATTCAGAAACCTGCAGAAAATAAAACAATCCAATGTCAAAATTATGAAAAATATGGGGAATGCTGTTTCGATGAAAAGAGATCTATGCATTCTGCAGCAAAAAGACGTAAACTAGCTGAATGAAGATGCGAGAGGGACATGAGGAATGGCTCGGAAATAATCAGTGAAAACATTGGTATTGGTATTAAAAATAAAAAATTGATATATCTCTGAATGGTAATCTATATTATTTTAATTGCTTTGTACTACCAGGTTACTCTAAACAGTGTTTTGCATTATCAAGGTGCATGCAACCACATCAAACACATGTCTGCCATGGCAAGATGGATAAAAGTAATAATGCGTGTATCAGTATGACATTTTTTTTATGATGCATGGAAATAAATTTTATTAAAAAAACTAGCTCATGATATATCAACACAAAATATGAATCCTAACTCCTTATGTCCCCGTACTCAATCAAAATATGTCCCGACTTTTGCCCAAATTCTGAAAAATAGCATAAAACAGGGACGTTCGAATCCTAGTTTTGCTGAAATAGTTAAGAAAAATGCACATCTCAAAAAAGGTTCCAACAAAAATGCAGTTACGATTAATCCAGTAATTTTAAATAAAAATAAAGATAACTTTCAAAATAGACTCTAAGTAAAAAGAAAAGGAAATCATCAAAATGGTATCAAAAACGTCCTTAATGTGAGAAAGAAATAAGAACAAATCGAATTGCTTACCTGAGTCACATGCTGTTTTTGACTCCGCCCATCCTTATGACTCGATAGTGACCCGTGCACGTACGTCTCATACAGCGCCTATTGTAAGAAATCGCAATTATTTCAATTTGAACATCTTTCTGACAATAATAAAATGGTGGCACATAAATATCAACACAAAATACATTCTCAAAATACCTATAGCCCCGCCCATCCCCTTCATGATTGGCTGCTCTGGAGGGCAATCCTATCGATGTACAGGGAAATCTCTCCACAATGACGTCACAGGGTCGTTGACCAGATTTCCCTCATCAGGTAATCATAAGAAATAATATAGACTGAAAAATTAAGAAATTGTGCAATAAAGAAAACAAAATAGAAAAATGTTGATAAAGATTTAATTATTGCTGTCTCTAATGTGCAAAATATTGAAAATAAAATTGACACTTTCTTGAAAAATGAAAAAATAATTATAGGAAAATTAAAAGAAAATAATTATGATATTAAACATGTTCCTAGGGCTATGAAATAGGGAGGAGGTCTGGCTGTTATTTATAAGTCTCAATTAGATATCAAGAAAATCAATCATAATCATAATTTATCTACAATGGAACTGATGGAAATAAACATAGAAACCAAAAATAAAACTTGTACTGTTATTATGATTTATAGACCTGAGCCATCAGATGAAAATAAACACACTTATTCCAATTTTTTTGAAGAATTCTCAGACATTCTATCTAATTATAGTATATACAAACATGATGTCCTTTTTACATGCTACTATACTTTTTATTTAAATAGAGCTGATAGACCTAATGTCATTAAGTTCAATGAGATCCTAGACCTATATAATTTACATAATAATATTAAGGAACCAACACATATAATGGGAAATACATTGGATTTAATAATATCAAATGTTCACAGCAGCATCATAAAAGAGCATTTATTTGATGAAAAAATATCTGATCATAATATGATAAAATTCACATTAAACATGGAGACTAGGATAAATAACACAAAGAAGATATCAAATAGATATTATTAGAAATTAAATATCAAAGCCTTTATAAATGATATCGAAGAGAAATTTGGTACTAATAAAACATATAACGATAATGACCTTGATGAGCTGCTAATATAATAAATTAACAGGTATACTGGATAAGCATGTGCCTGTGATTGAAAAAAACAATTAATATTAGAAAACCTGCTCTGTGGTTATCTGAAAATATAAATGCCGAAAAGAAACAAAACAGGTAATACCTTAGCACATGCCTTTGTCACCTCTTCACTGGACTGTGGTAATGCACGACTGGCTGGATTACCTAAATGTGAACTGGCTATACTTCAAAAACTACAAAATGCGGCAACAAGGGTAGTAGGAAAGCTGGGGAAAAGAGACCAAATAACCCAAAAATTGATGGACCAACACTGGCCACCTGTTGAGGCTAGGATTGACTTTAAAATGGCTCTATTAACATGGAAAGCACAAAAAGGCTATGCCCCTATGTATCTATCCGAACTACTGGTCCATAATAAAGGGGTAACAAATCTAAGGTCTAACGGAAATAATGAGTAAATAGTTCCCAGAACTAATATGAAAACATATGGTGATAGGGCGTTTATGGTTTATGCACCAAAAAACTGGAATGCCCTGCCCCCAGAGGTGAAAAATTGTAAAACAATTGATACCTTCAAAAATCAACTAAAAACCCACCTTAAGAGAAAACATTACCTACTAAAGCGCCATGAGCAGACCTAGTCTGAAAGAGCGCTAAACAAATTATTATTATTATTATTATTATAAATAACTCAGTTATTTTGAGACTTATACCAGATGTTGGTTCTTTGTAAATATTATAAAATGTTTGTCTTCATGAAAGCTTTATACCGAAGGAACATATAGAATATTTGTATTAAACATTTCAGCAAGTTTACATAGTCGGACGAATATGTATATTATATAAATGTACGATCATTGTGAGCAAATGATAAATAAATATGCTTGTCAATTCTGCAAACCTGATATACAAATTGCATTTGAGGAGGGTAATCTGATAAAGTCCAGGATTCATACTAAAAAAATCATATTCTTGGTCATTTCTTGTCTGGTAATGATAACCTGTCAAAGAGCTATTATAATAAAAGTCTTTTTGCTGGTCCCATAATAAAAGCCTAAAATCCAGTTGTGCCATATTTCTTATTTTTCACACAAAAACTCTACATATATTTATAAAAAGGCTTTGTCTATATTTATCAGCTGCATTATAAGCTGTATATAGAGGGTAAACAAAGAAATTTGCTTGTGTCAGGATTTGAAATATCGTGCCCAAGTCAAACAGATTTTTGTTGGGGATGGACCATTACTCTTCAAGGGGAATAAAAAGAAAAATCCTGACTTTTATGGGGGGGCAAGACATTTTTTTTTATCATTGATATTTTTATTGTCATTTTTACATAATCTTAACAGAAACAACACATAACTTATATAGGAACAGTAACAGACACCACATAGTTCATTGTCTTGTGAAGTTCATATATAAAGTACATAAAATAATATCATCCGATGCTTTCCATAATTGCCCCCCAACTGTTTTCATAACTGTTTAGTGAGTTGTTTTGTGTACAAATAGATTTCTCTTTATTTAATCTATATTTTACAATGTGTAGAAAATTATTTACATTTTTACATTTTACAAAACTTTTTACATTTTTGCAAGTATATATATTGTTTTGCCATAACATAATATAGTTTACATTCTTAAAATATTCCAGATCATAAAAGAAGCCAAACAGAATGTTTTTCTGTTATTTGAATAGTTTGTGAACTGGTTCTGTTCCACCAAAGTTCTGATGAGTTCCAAAATTGTTTAACTTGTGTACAATAATACACAAAATGGGCAATATCATCTGTTGCATTACACATTGGGCACAAGTCTGATTCCACAACGGATAATAATAAGGCCACGGGCCGTGGCGCAGTTGGTTAGAGCGCCAGCTTATTAGCACCAGTTCCTCTGTGGTGATCCAAAGGTTGTGGGTTCGATCCCTGGCCATGCCGAGATTGAATTCATGATACAATTTCACATATAAGCTGAGGCCCGTGCCAAAGGGTTAACCCGTTGTCCTTGTAAATCTGTGACCGGGAGGGTTGTCATGTCAAGGACCTGTGACATGACAATTCAGTGAGGCAGCACTATATCTGCTACAAGTAGGTCTCATCACGAAATGACTGAAATAATGTTGAAAGTGATGTAAAACCCCAGACAAACAAACACAACGGATAATGTATGTAGCCATTTATTACATGGCAAAATTCTATTTATAATTCTGTATTGTAATGACTGAAGATGTGTTTCCCTTGCACATGGAAATGGAAGTATGAGAATCTGTTCCCAGTCATCGTGTACTGGGTAAATATTTTCCCATTTTTAAGAGCTGTTGGTCTTGTACATTTATCATTAACAAAAGTACTATAAAAGAAGTCCGTTTTAGATTTAAGCAAATCATTTGTGGAATCATTACATCTTAAAGAAATATTTAAAGGCAGAATAAATTGAAAATTTGACCTCCCAATGTCGATTATCCAGATTGCTGGTACAGCTTTTCTTAACCTATAGTACTTTAAAATATTACATCTGATGCCATATTTATTGACAAAACTGGTGAAATCAAGCATATTATTTGACTCATCAAACAGGTCATTAACCCTGACAACACCTGCTTATAAAAATCTGGCCAAAAGACTGGTTCAATTGTCTTAAATTGTCTTCTTAAATTCATTTGTTCCATTTACTGCTGGCTTCAAGCCATTAAGAATTCCAGAACTTGTGCATAGAAGGGAATTTCTAAACCTTCAATATATGAATCACATAAATTACTTTCCAGCAGGTGTTGTAGAGTCAGTGGCTTTATCATTTCCATTAAAATATATTTCCACTTCCCTTCACTTTCGATCAGCCTTTTTGCCCAAGCACCCTTACTAGATTTAACCATACTAGAAAAGTCAGGTGCTTTAATTCCACCAAGTGCTATTGGTTGAAATATAACATATTTTTTAATTTTTGGCTTTCTTCCACTCCACAAGAAATCGGTGATAATTTTATCAACTACATCACAGGTCACCGGCAAATTTGATACTGCATTCATAGTTTTGGCAAAACTAATGTTGTTTTACTTTTAAGCGATAAAGAACGTTGTTTCCAAATATTCAGTAGGTTTTTGATAGACTGTAACCGTGGGCTATAATTAAATTCATCTAATACTGATGAGTCACTGCTGATAGTGACCCCTAGTGTTTCAATTGGACCGAATGTCCAATGTATATTATGTGTGAGCTTGGTTTTACATTTATGAGACTCCAAATACATTTTGCAATAGTTTTACTCAAATTAAGTTTCAGGCCAGATATTTGATGAAAATTTGCTAAACATTCTAAAGCATTTGACTAGCCATCCAGATTTGATAAAAATAATGAAGTGTCTGCGATCTGTGATTTCTTAATTTCAGTGTTTCCAACTTGAATACCTTCAATATTTTTTCTAGATCGAATCCCAATCGCCATTACTTTTGCTGAAATAATAAATAAATAGGGTGAGACAGGAGAGCCCTGGTGTATGCCTCATGTTATGGAAATATTTTCTGATGTATGACCATTATTTATGACAACCCCCTCAATGTTATAGTAAATGGTTTTTATCAAATGAATAAATTCAACCCCAAAGTTAAGTAATTTAGACATTTGAATAAAAAGCTCCATCTTAAGGTGTCCAACCCCTTCTCAAAATCTATCAGTAAAATTATTCTGGGTATGTTTTTAAGACTGGTATAATATATTAAATCTGAAATTGTCCTGATGTTTTCCCCAATATATCGGCCTTTAAGATACCCTGTCTGGTCATTATTTATTATGGATGGTAACAAATTTTGAGGTCTAGCAGCTAGGCATTTCACTAGTAACTTGTAGTCTGTGTTTAGGAGCAAGGTAGGCCTCCAATTATTTTAAAGTAGTCTGCTTTTCCCTTTTTTTGGAATCAGGGTAATAATCCCCATTTTTTTGTCTATTGACAATTCGTCTGTTTGAAAGGCATAGTTTAGACTATCAACAACAAGTTCCTTAATATTTATAAAAGAAATTGGTAAAATTCAGCAGTAAATCCACTGGTACCAGGGGATTTACCTTTGGGCATGCTTTTAATTTGCTTAGTGCATTCTTCCATTGTTAGTATACCTTCACATAATAATTTTTCTCATTGGTTAGTATGACATGTTCTTTTACAAAAAAATCTGACATAATATCCTCATTTGGTTCAACCTGACAAGGTTCATTATATAAGGTTCTATAAAACTTTTCACATTCTTTGAGAATATCATGAGTATTATCCAAAATATCACCATTTTCATTTTCTAAATGTACCATATTTTTATTTACTGCGTTTCTTTTTTCAAGATTAAGGAAATACTTTGTATTCTTTTCACCAGCCTCTGTCCACCTTACTTTAGCCCGTAATATCACACCATGTATATGTTCCTTTTCCAATAATTCAATTTCATCTTTAACTTTTTCATACTGTGTAAAGACTTCTGCATCAACATTTGAGGAAATTGAATTGTGCAATCTGGTTAATTCTTTATAGAGGTCATCTTTGGTTTCTTGTTTCTTTTTTTTTTTTGCAAAAGAATATGCTAATGTTTTTCCCCAAACAGCACATTGAATATAGTCCCATTTTAACCCTTTGTCGTCCATATTTGCTGTCTCTCTTTTCAAATTTGTCAATAGGTTTTTAATACTGTCAACATACTCTTTATCGTGAAGCAGATTGGTATTAAATTTCCAGTAACACTTTCCTCTCATGTTAGATTTGCCTAAATTTAGCTCAATAAGACTGCGATCAGATTTGATACTGGGGTGGACAGAGGCTGACGCTATACAACTACAACTATGTGATGTCAATAACCAGTGGCCAATTCTGCTTAAAACCCTTGGTTTTCGTTGTATACGTGTGAAAATATTTTTATCCGGATAAACAAGGCAGATAACATCCTGTAAATCATAAGCTTCCATAAAGCTGATTAATTCTGATGTATACTTATTTGTACAATTATGCATGTCACCTCCAACTTTATCAAGTTCAACATTAAATATTGTATTCCAATCACCTCCAAGTAATAAATGTACATAATCAAAGGTTTCTAATTGTCTCTAAAGTTTGTCTAAAAATATCAATTGGTCATTCACCTTATTTCGTGTAGGTGCATAAATATTTCCTATAATTATAATATCTTCTTTATCTTCATCGACTGATACTCGAATAAACTGTGTTCGTCCTATATCATTGGTCTCTTCCTCAGATATGTCTAAATCAAGTCTTTGAGACACCAGAATGGCAACACCACAGCTATTTGTACTGCCGTGAGAAAAATATATATCCCCTCCCCACTCATTACGCCATTTCTGTTTCTCTGAAACACTACTATGAATTTCTTGTAAAAGAAAAATTACTTTTTTACTCTTATTTTTAAGAAATTCAAATATTATTTTTCTTTTTATCTTACATCCCAAGCCATTTACATTAAAAGAAAACAGTTGGCTCATTTTGCTCATTTTAACATTATGTTGATTTTAACATTATGTTGAACATTTTGTGCAGAAGAGATGTGGATGGCTTCAATGATATTTTTCAACCTACCACTGTCACTCTGGCTCACTTGGGGTCTCTCAGTGTCTGAACAGTCATAACAGAACTTGAAAATGCACATTTCCTCCATTTCAATAACTATTTTGCACCACCACCAATAAAGCACTAATTGTCTATACTACTCTATGCTTTGTTATCAGCACCACAACCACATTCCATGCAAATCTGAAACATAAAGTGAAAGTACCATTTAATATTAGATTATATGCATAGGAAAAAGAATTGGGTTAGTGTAGAAAAAGGAACAATGTGTGGGTGGGAAATAGGATTTCACTCTCATTCAGGCAAAATAGATAGAAACCCAGTCACAAATAAAATCCATATTCCTTAGCATTGCTGGCAGGTGTTGGTAAAACACAATTGGCCTATGATATACATTTAAAAGGCCTTTATCTGCTAAGTATGTGAGAAGTTAAAGCTAGCTTCTATCAATTTTCATTATTAAGAGATTTGCATTTGAACTTGAGTTAACATTCGGCTGGGGAAAAATCTCAATTTCAATAGAAATTTTCCAAATACTTATATCTTCACAACTCAAATTGATAGAAGCAAATTTTTTAATCTCACATAGTCAGATTCTGTTTATTTGGGGCTTTACATCACTTTCAAGATTATTTTAGTCATTTCGTGATGAGACCTACTTGTAGCAGATATAGTGCTGCCTCACTGAATTGTTATGTCGCAGGTCCTTGACATGACAACCCACCCGGTCACAGATTTACAAGGACAACGGGTTAACCCTTTGGCACAGGCCTGAGCTTATGTGAGAAATTGTATCATGAGTTCAATCCCGGCACGGCCGGGGTTCGAATCCACGACCTTTGGATCACCACAGAGGAACTGGTGCTAATAAGTTGGCGCTCTAACCAACTCTAAACTTATACATTTATAAAAATCCATGAAAAAGTAACGACTTTATGGCCAAAATTCATATTTTAAGAATTATGCCAAATTTACCGACGTTGAGGTAAAAAACGTCAATTTACAACCAGAACCCAGCCTCCGGTGCAAATAAAAAATCGATTTCTGAATTAGAAAACATCATCAAACCTTTTGCAACAAGACGGGTAATTAAATCTGACCTAGCTCTGGGACTAAACAGCAAGGTAATGAAATCGCATTAACTGTGGATATCACATTAAAAGTTAAGTTCTAGTCCCTCGAAAATTGATATGTCACCATGTTGAATTTGTGTCATATTGACGTTGGTCAATTTCAGCTTTTTATGCCTTACTTTCGTCAAGGGGATAGGCATATTGTGATATATGTCAGACCAAAATCAGCGAAGGTATGAGAGAATGTATTTCTTTACAAGTGCAATGAACTGGTCTTTGGTCTGTTAAATCATAAATGTGATAATCTTAGCCACTTGATACATAACTGTCGGTAGTATTAGCAGCAGATCTATGTGATTTTTGATCCAAGCGATTTACATATTTTCACACCAATCTTCGTGAGGTTACCAGGATGTGGTGCCCTCTATATTATCAAAATCATGACCATTCCAGTGCATACACGAAAACACCCTAAATAGACATATGCATTCCTTCATTTTAGGCAATTTTATGCCAAAATAACGTTGACCGCGTGCGCCTGGATAACATGTTGCTAGTTTGGGGGGAGATGCATGCACTGTCATAGCACTACCTTTTCTTTCCGGTTCAGCTGTCCTCGTTTCACCCGTCCCAGATAATATCCTACATATCGATCTAAATGTTGTACCCGGCTGAGGACCAGAAAACAGTCTGGCTGAAAACTTCTTATTAATGTTTGCCTTTAATACTGTTATACAATTCAAAAATGCGTTTTCTAGAAATACTGCTGTATCTTCAGTACACGCTTGTTTAAGTTTGGCTAACTTTGAATATTACACAATGATAACTTTAGGTGAATTGTTGATATCGATGGAGTGTTGTTGCCTGGTCATGAGTAGAAGGCCAGCAGCGGTGAACGCAAACTGGGTCGGGTCGTCCTCTTGTAAACATTAGTGAAAGTAATATCTGTATATATAGAGGTTTGCCTGCCAATTCTATACACTTTAATACAGACAGAGGGACACACGCTATCGTTGATGGTTTATTACAAAAGACTCAATCTGAATAGCATAAGATATCTTTTGTTGGTTATATTCCTGCTATTTATTACATTTTATACATTCTGGGCCAGTCATTTATTTGCTGCTACGCCGAAGTATAAGGAAGGTGGAAACGTAAAAGATTCATCAGTGGCAGCACAAGGGGACAAACGAGCAGGACAGACAGTAGGAATACAGCATTACACTGACAATAACACTTATATCATGGCAGAGGAAACTCATCCAAACTTCACTGGCCAATGGAAACTTACCAAACAAGAAAAGTTCGATGAATTTCTAGCAGCTAATGGTAAAAAAAATATCTTTGGCACATACGTTTCAATTTATATGCATTTGTTTGCATTAACCACCTTTTCAGCATTGTTTAAACTATATCAGGTTAAGCCACCATTCATTCATTCATTTATCATTCATGCATTCATTCATTCATTCAGAAGATAGAAACCTGTCACCGGTGTTCAATGCCATACTCGTTATTGTTATTGTGGCAGCATAACACACAAACCTTGCAAATAATATATCGCATGTGTCGCAAAGGTGGTAGCTGTGCTGCCAGTTATATCTGCTGTGATTTGGCATATTCCATGCACTGTAACAACTTTTAACAGTGTGTCCTGGTCAAAGACATATGGAGATTGTCTGTGTTTGTATGAGTGTCAATTTCTCTTGGCCATTGCACTGGTCAAGCCCAGGATATTGAGAAATGCCACCTATTGTCTAATAATTTGAAATTTGCAGATGTGAATAATTTGAAATTTGCAGATGTAAACTGGATGATGAGAAAGATGGTGGGTAGTGCCAAACCTACAGTAGATATATTTCATAATGGAGACTCCTTAATGATAAGAACTGGGGCAGGACCAATGTCCAGAGAGGAGGAATTCACGGTGGGAGAAGAATATCAACACCGAGGACCTGTTGGAGTTGAAAAGGTAATTTTAGAAAGCTTTAGCTGTTAGAAATTATCAATAAATACAGTGATCACAAATTGTGCTTTATTACGCCTAAATTATAGATATGTACACATCTGAAGATCAGAAGCATTGTGGTATATAACGTAATATTATATATGTACCAGATCAATTTTCATATTTCCTGTGGTTGATCGTATATGGATCGCCAGTCACTTTTAAATGAATGTTAATACTGTTGTAATCAAGAATAAAATATAACTTCGAACAAGGAAATTCGAGCAAGGTTGAAATGCAGTCATCTCCCGCCATTGTTACTATGGACAATTCTTGTCATGGTTTGTTAGCTGGTATCTGATTGGTCTAAATAAAAACAATGATAACTTTAACTATTATATGTCCTACATGTCATGCATCTTTACTTCATGGATTGGTTTATATTATGCTTTTTCCCCGGGTATTCGAATAAAATGTTTACTACCATAACATTGGCTTAGTGATATTTAAAGACTTTCATTTATTGTAAAGGGTTTGGCAAAGTGGATTGGTCAGAAACTGGTCACAGTCATGACAGACCCAGCAGGAAAAAAGCCACAAAAAACCATCACTAGGGAACTGCTCTGTGACAATGAAATGCTTGTGGTAAGATAAAGAATGATTGAAATATGCACTCTATAATATAAATCTGTCAACCTGAGCGTATGCGGTGCATTAAAATAATGAAAAGACTTTATTTTATTAAATAAGACATTCCAATTCCAAACAAAATCATACAGCCACATTTTTTGTTGGATTTCATAAAGATATTGATTCATTATAATGCATTACTTCATATTTGCATAACTATATTTATATATCGTTTTATCTTGCAGACAATGCAAATGAGAGATATCGAAGCAAAAAGATGGTTTCAAAAATCAAACACTTAATATCTGTTTGCCAAGCTTGGGCGCTGGTATTTGGATCGTTTAATGTGAAAGGCATATTGCATGCGACAAAGAGACATTTGATGAATTTGTTTGACACTGTGGAATGTTAAGATTTTTATCTTATCAGATGAAAATAGAAGTAGAAAGTAAGTCGATGATATGTGAATGATCTCAAGGAGAGCAATCTATATATTGTGCAATTTTGTATAAAAGTAGATATAATGGAAGTCCATCGTCTGAAAGTAAACATTAGTGCCATATACCTTTTTATTTTCTGTTTTTCTTTTGGGAACAAAAGAATAGTTTAAGATAAGGTGAGATAAGTGAATTATTAATTATATTTGTACATATTCTTTTTTACATTAACGACATATTTTAATAAAATGTTGGTATTCTAAACTGATATTATCTTACATTATAAATGACATTGGCAGTGTATGATAAATAAATGACTTGAAAAACTTATTTCTCTTCTAATATGATACCATATTCAAATTTCATTTTTTCTGTAACCTCTCAAACATCCTTTCAATGAACATTTCAATGTTTTTTGTTTTTTGTTTTTTTAAAAAAGAAAGAAATGAAAATGATCTGTCAAAACCGATGTCGTTCACATATTAACATCAAATTTCTCATAAAAAGTATCAGAATTATTTTGCTTGAAATTTAAATCAAGACTACCACATAAAGGGATGACGTTTAACATATCGAGTGCATCAGCGAGAATCAGTGACATAGCGCATGTAACTGGACTATGCAGTCCAAACCTATATATATGGACATGTTATTAGTGTCTAGCATGTAACGGGTTTATAGCAATGGGAGGAGCGGACATCCAGAAAGCACCCTGCAGAGTACTTTCAGTGACATGTAATATTGGCCGTGTTCGACTTCCATTCACCAAATCAACCACATAGAATGCCATTTTTTCAAAAATTATCAAAATGTTATAACCCAATTGACTCTACATTCAAAATATTTTTTATTATATATTTTTTTTAAATTTCTATTCATTTTCTGATGTTTTTCAGGGAATATATCTTCTTTTTTAGGTATTATTATGATAAGAGCAACTTATTTCTGATTATTTTCTGAAATTAGATTAATATTTAATTTATCTAATATTTAAAAAAAAAATGTGAATTCAAATTAAAGTCCGTCAATTTGTCACTTTTGTAACCCTACTGATTTAAGCTATTTTTAATCAGTTTAGCTTCATAATAAATCTTTTTAGTATTAATGTGTTTTTCTGTGCAGTATTCTATATATTTTCATAAACTAACCCCCAATAAGCTGGCATTTTTATATTATTTCAAAAAAACTTAGTATTATAGTATTTTCCTCTGTTTTCCCTTATAGATTGACCACAAAACTATAAATTGCTCTCAAATTGTTAATTATGAACAGATTTTAATGAATAAGGACTCTATGAGCTCGTATTTGAAAGATGTAGATGATAGGATAATAAAACATGTAGATAATTTCGTGGAAATAAGCTTTCTATTTTCAAGGTCATTGAAAGGTCACTTTAAGGTCACTGGCAATATTTTATCAAAATAGCCTAAGAAGGTTGACATTCGATCACATATCATTTGTAGATGTATTCTGAGTAGTAAAAAAGTTATATCCCTATGTCTGCCATTTCTAGTGATGGTTGAAAACGTCAATCCTCTGGGCCAATATATCACTGTACCATGCATATCCCAATCATTATTTTATTAAGGAAGATCGATGTAACACAGCATATTAAGTTAGCCTAATAATAAAGAATCGTATGAGTCATGTGAATCCCATAATAAAGAAATATCCACATATTCACATATCCAAATATTTATTCACGTGAAGATCGTTATAATTATGACATTTTGGTCTCCAACATGATGTGTGCGCCACATAGAACGTTACAATGTGTGCATATCTATGGGTAGAATTTTGGCATTAGACTACAAGCATTAAAACAGATGTCTTAAACGATGTTATATCGATATTTAAACTTCTGACAATGTTAACAAAACAAAACAAAATTAATATTTGGTACAATTAGTACAACAAAGTTTATTTATATAATGACTTCAGTAAAACATAACATGTGTATATATGGTTAATTTACAATATACAAAGTAACAAAACATGATATAAAAACGCTTAAACTTATAGATAATGTGCAAGTTATGTTTTTTGTTTGTTTTTTTTTTATTTCCAAGGAGAGGGTCCTGGATAGGAATAATAGTTATGTTAATATCTTTATTTTTTTCTCATAAAATGTCACATCACAGACTGATTTACCTGAACACATATATTTGTATTAATATTTCTCTATTCAACAATTTTCTTAATCTAAGAAAGCAATATGCTTTATCTTAGACAGCAACATGTTCTATCTGAGACAGCAAGATGCTTAATCCGAGAAAGCAAGATGCTTTATCTGAGAAAGCAAGATGCTTTATCTGAGACAGCAAGATGCTTTATCTGAGAAAGCAACATGTTCTATCTGAGAAAGCAAGATGCTTTATCTGAGAAAGCAACGTGTTCTATCTGAGAAAGCAAGATGCTTAATCCGAGAAAGCAACATGCTTTATCTGAGAAAGCAAGATGCTTTATCTAAGAAAGCAACATGTTCTATCTGAGAAAGCAACATGTTCTATCTGAGAAAGCAACATGCTTAATCCGAGAAAGCAACATGCTTTATCTGAGAAAGCAAGATGCTTTATCTAAGAAAGCAACATGTTCTATCTGAGAAAGCAAGATGCTTTATCTGAGAAAGCAACGTGTTCTATCTGAGAAAGCAACATGTTCTATCTGAGAAAGCAACATGCTTTATCTGAGAAAGCAACGTGTTCTATCTGAGAAAGCAACGTGTTCTATCTGAGAAAGCAACTTCCTAAATCTTCTCAGAAAACTTGTTAAATCTAAGACATCTCAATGAGAACATTTGTAAATACATAAATGACCATAATATGAGGTTTTATCGAATGTGGCAAGAAACTATTGGCTCATTGTTCATTGCTCAAATGTTGTGTTGAATATAACGATCAAGAATACCATAATATAATATAATATAAAATATATCAATAACAGAAATATTAGAAAAAAGTTTTCTCTTGTAATCTTCACTTTGTGTCCTTCTTAAAAATCCTTGTTGCCACAACGTCACCCACTTTTGTAGTCTGTAAAGAAAGTATTCAATAGTACAAATTAATTGAAATGACACACATTGAATCAATTCTAGGTTGATCAAAAAGCCATTGGTATTCAATGAAACAAATATTTGGAGTGATCAGACATTAAATACAGTTTTAAATCAAAGTGTATCAACTGGTACTTAATATTCAATAATAAACATTAAATTAAAATGATCAGACCTAAATACACTTTTGAATCAGAATAAATCAAGGTCTTTACCATTAACAAAGTGTTGTCCTCTTGCATTTCCCTGGTAATACTATGTGGTGTTCCCTTTCCCTCTTCTTTTGGTGTGTATTCTATCACCAGTTTGGTTTTCTCCCAAGATGCCATTGCCTGAAAATAAAGCTTACGGTCAGGCAAAGGAAACATGTCTTTAATGGTTAACGTTTTGAATTATCAATTTAATACTGTCAGAGTCGGTAGCAGTCATCAAAGAGAATGGACAGACCGATCTGCTTTTAATCGATTTAGTTATGCTTAAGTTCAATAACCAATGTCACAATGTTATTTAAGTTGAAACATAGGTTGTTAATTGATCCAGTTATTTTTTTTATTTAGTTTGATCATTTTGGTATGATGGCCCAATGCTTCAGGTTTCAGTTTTGGTTCAATGACTGGTAATTTAACGACTGATTTGGTTATTAGAATAAATGACCCAACAAAAAGATTGATGAACGAAGATTGACTGTTTAATCTGTTATGCTTGAGTAATTATTGACCCAAAGTTGAGTGATTCAGAATTTGTTGCTGTTAGCCATTTAGTTTCACATTATGTTACATTGATTTTATACTACTAGTTTCTAAAGGTGATAATTTAATCTTATTATTACCTTATACGGCTCGCATGTGTCAGACTCTTTTAATTCAAACTCTTGTCCAATGGCAAAACGTTCATCTTTGATGTGTAAAGATGTTTTTGTCTTCACCTCAAAATTGTTATCTGCAGTTTGTTGTATGAAAAGGGACGGACTCATTCTAGAGACTATTTTACGTAAAAGCCAACCTCCGCCTACAAAGAAATAAATTACATTTTGTTAACAAATATGTGACAGAGTTTTTAAACATAAACATCTTTTTATCTTAATTTATTGCAGTTATTTTTTGTTATCATACCATATAAAAGACCTGTATTATACATGTATCTGCAGGTGAGACAGTTGGCAAGACGTCTGTCCATGCAAAGGTTAGAAGTTCGAATCCCGGTTTGGACTTCGGTCTTGCATCATATACGAGTAAGGTGTATATATGTTACAGAATTGTTTCTCATTCCAGCTCGGCTCCATGATTGGTTATCGAAGGCCATGGCTTATATTATCATGTTTATGTGATAATGCAAAAGAATGATCCCCAGTTACTCTTTGAAAAGAATAGAATATTGAGTCCCGGTGACAGGCTTGTATATCGGCCCTGATATAACCTAAACAATACTGAATCATATCTGCAACATGACTTTTGCAGGGACATCTCTTTTAGACGATTTACCAACCAAATGATAAAAAACTGACAAGAATGCATTTTTTTAAACATTTAAAAACGTACAGGAAACAATTATTTACTATATATTTAAAGGTGTGTGTAACCATGCCAACACATGGTTTATGGTTTTATATATCGACAAAATCGATGTGATGAACCAAAGGCTGTCATTTGGATAATATAAAGTATGAACATTCGTTCAGAGTTTACCGGTAGGAAATATGAATGAGAAATAATTCAAAGCATATATATATATATATATATATATATATAAGCTGGAAGGCCGCGCAATTTATCAATTGATGTCAGAATATTGTGTAGACTAAGAGTGACTAAGAGTGACAGAAAATAACTTGACATCTCATTATATCATTCACTTGTTTTGTTGCCTGAACAGTTCTTAGCACATCATTCAATTCAACTTGTTTTTGTTTTCAAATGCATATTTTAATTTAGAAACCTGCAATACATGTCTAAATTGTGCTGTAGTTTTGTGCTATACATGTATGTATAAACTGGCTAACACATAGTAACTCTTGTGGCTTATGTTATCGATTTGAATCATGTGTGCAAGAATAATAGAGATTCCATACCCATTGCACCAAGCATCGCCTCTGTATTTTCATGCTTAAGTGACAGCCATGTTCCATTGAAATCCGGTCCGTTTATATCTTGACCAGCGTTGTCTTCGTCAAGAGATACTTTGATGTTTGCTTCATTGCCTTCTGAGGAATAGTCAGTCATGATTGCGATTATTTCTACTTCTCGGGGTACACTGGATGCGAGGAGACAGGTGATGGTTATGGCATGGTGTACTGCAGCTATATATATATATAGGCCAGCCGTGATGGTTAATGCACAGGTAGAACACAAGCAGTCACATGAGGTTGAATTCTCTATGACTCACACACCTCGGCTCCACTGCACTGACTGTCGTTGTAATGTGGCGAATGGCCATTGGCGTCCTTGATAAATAATAGCAATGATGATGCCCAATCTATACATAGAAAATTCATTTTATGCAGAATGGACAGAATTTTTGATTACTTGAATTTAATTTTAGTATTTCATCAGAATACAGGCGTGTTTATTATTAAGATATATGTTATTCCATTCTCGCATTGTTTTCGAAGCATATTCCCAACTTCTTTTATTTTCTGTAGAACAACATACAACTTATTGAACTTTATATCATGTTGAATAATGTTTTACCATCATTTCCGATTTTAAGTCTACGCCACAATCTAAAAACGGCAAAGACAGGAAGAATCCATTCAATCAAACATTTCTGTTAATCAATGACAAGTGCCACCGGCTGGGAGGGATTGCAATCTTTCACGTGTGCAGCTCTCTCTCTCTCATATGCAGCTATTTCTCACATATGCAGCTATTTCTCACAAATGCAGCTATTTCTCACATATGCAGCTATATGTTGCTATATGCAGCTATCACTTGTGGCTGCAAATGTCTCATCTCAGCTATCTCTCACATGTACAGCTATCTCACTGTTGAAACTATTAATGTTGTAGCTACCTCTCACTTATGCAGTTATCTCTCACTGCTGTAACTATATCTCACTGCTGTAATAATCTTATACTTATGCAGCTATCCCCTTGTGTAGCTATCCCCTACTTCTGCATCTCACACTCATGCCGCTGTCTCTCATTTGTGCAGCTATCTCTAACTTGTGCAGTTATCTCTCACTGCTGTAACTATATCTCACTGCTGTAATAATCTTATACTTATGCAGCTGTCTCACACTCATGTAGCTCCCTATGTAATGTCTGCATTTTATCCATGAAGGCCCCTTTGTGTAAAACCTTGTGGGACCTCCATTGGTTTAATAATTAGGTCAATAATTAGGTAAACTTGCCTAACAAAGCATAAATACAGAAAAATATGCATATTGGAGGTTATATTTATTATCTAACGTAATTATGACAACATATAAGTGAGAATTGTACCATTCATAATACGCACAACCAATCACACAAACTTTCAAAACAATAAAGGCAACATGATGACGGAACAGCGAGATCGCACGCTCTTTTCAGTGACGAAGTTTAGTGCAACCCATTCCTCCCACAGCAACTTTTTAGAATCTCATCACCCTTCCTCTCTGATCACGATCATGCTTCTTTATATATGTATGTAACCAGTAAATGACTAAATTATTTGATTAGTTTCAAAGCAACACAGGTATAAAAAAATATAATTTATTTAATTTCAGCATCTCACGTACATAGTTTAAGGAATATGCATTGCATTGATGATATTGCAGTGTGCATTCGGTGTGAAGCTCTTGATGAACAATGTATGATGCAATGCCTACTTTTCGGAAGATGTAATGACTAATGCCTTCAGATTTGCCATGAAGTACACGTATTTGGTTTGCACGCATTGTTATTTGCTGAAAGATGTTGATCAGCTGAGTGTGTTTCCTGTCAACCTTGCGACCGCCAAATGTATCATGTTAGGCCCTGAAGAGATCTTTCAGTCAATTCTTATCCCATAGGCAGAATAAAAAAATTTCATGGTTTAAATTACTGTCTCATAACCAATTTTAAAATGATATATTTATTTTATTTTTTTCATCATAATCACTCACGAAAGCAATAATTTTTTTCATCATAATCACTCACGAAAGCAATTATGAAAAACAAAACTAACAATATATGGTCTTTCTTATCCTCATGTATATAGCTGTACGTACACCAGATGATTGCTCCCCGAACTGTGTAGAACTGTGGAGATCTATCAACGTGAATTCCAAGTATGTCTATATATTTGTGAATGCTGGCAATCCACTCAAGAGACTTGATTGAATATGATAGAATATCAAAAGTATGTGCATATCTTATAACTCTTTTAGAATGGTTTCAATAATGATCTGCATAAATGACGCATCTTGATCTCAAACATCATTTTTTCATTTAAACGTTTTCACAGATAAATAATTGACCCTGTCACCTATATAAATTATAACAGCCCATTATACATTTAAATGTCAAGCATGTAAATTACTAATAATAATCTTCAAGTTGCCCTTTAACGTTTCCTTAAAGATTGAAATATACATGAACTGCACAAGTGAAATTGACAAAATGCTGGTATGAAAAAGGTTATTCACAAGAAATGAGGTCAGAGACTGAGATACTATTCCAGAAATCAGGCACAATTTGATCTCTTTTTACAATTCGGGCTCGGACCACAATTATAGTGCCCCATTGTAAACCATTGTGAATGCCTCACCTTCAAAAAAAACATATATCGACCAAGGATATTTTGAACATTGTTTATCAAATGGCATAAATATTCATCTTTCATCTAAAATCAGAGTATGAAGCGAGGATGACGATTGATATTTTTGTCAGGATCTGTTAAAGTGCCACCTATCTCGAAAATAAAGAAAAGAACATGGAAATAAAGGAATGAGCCCCTCATAGCAAAGACCAAAATATGACGTCTGAAATGTCAAACCACGTGGTCTTTGTGATCTTTGTGGTCTACTCTAACATAATGCATTTCAATGAAAGAAAATTCTCGTCGTCATGCACCATAGAATACAATCCAAGCAACATTTTTCTGGAATAGAATTTAGAATGACATTGTAAATGTTATGTGTGAGGTGGGAGTTAAACTTGTCTTGAAACCATTTTCCCAGCGGCACTTTTACTTTCAAGGTGTCAATTTGCGTTTCAAAATGGTAAAAAATTAAATCTTCTGTAGAACATTAGGTAAGTTCGATCTTGAAAATTCAGTGTATTCAAAATCAGATGTGAAAATTTCATGAAGTATCCTCATCTAGTTTTCGAGTTACAGCATTTTAAAAATAATCTGTATCTCCTCATCTTTTACCTCTTCTTTTCTCTCTTTTTCTCCTCATTCAGTGTTTTTTGTCAAGGAATCTTAGTTTTCATTCACATGTTTACAGCCTGGAAAACCTAGAAATCTTCACAACATTGTTTAGTTTGCGAAAATGCTCCACTGACTCGATAGAAAATTTTCAGATAGATATTGTATTCTCCGTAGCCCTCTTTTATTAATTAAACTTTACCATGTTTTCCCATGAACAAATTATACCACACCATTTCACAGTTTAGACCGGTTCTACAACATAATACACTTATAGCTCTTGTTGTGGCATCAAAATAATCTCTCGGTTTCACCTCAAAGTGTTCATGATACAAAAATTTCAATATTTTCCTTCATTGTATTTGTTTCATATTTTACTCACAAGTATCATATCATGTACCAGTACATATACTTTCTGGTAATGTACCAGTACATATACTTTCTGGTAAAAAAAAACTATCAAACCAATTATACATACCTATATGGTGTGGTTAGGCCAAAGATTTGTATACCAGAACCTGTGGTAAAATTTATTTGATGACGATGTCTAATGGGGGCTACGGAGAATACAGGGGCTACGGAGAATACATTTGTCATTTTGGTGCTCTATCAAATAGTTTAATAAGCTGCAATATTTCTGAAGTAGAAAACCTTGATGGCATATTAATGCCAAACCTTTCATGGTATTACTAATCAAAGGACTGCTGATTCCTTGAATACAACTGGGGCTGTGGAAAATACAGGGGCTACGGAGAATACAGGGGCTACGGAGAATACATTTGTCTTTTTGGTGCTCTATCAAATAGTTAAATACGCTACAGTATTTCTGTAGCAGTAAACCTTGATGGCCTATCAATACCAAACCTATCATGGTATTATTAATCAAAGGGCTGCTTATTCCTTGAATATACAACTGGGGCTACAGAGAATACATAATTTTTCAACAATAATTGTGCCAGATTCAGAAGCTAAACTTCTTTTTAGCATTCACGATACTATCAAAAGCAGTACTTTTTCCTGAATAATGTCTACCTCTGAGTGTAAAATTATGTTTATGGGGTGTATTTAGTAGTTATAATGGATTATGGATGGGTTCGATTAAACCATAGGAGAAAAATAATGGATTTGCATAACGCCAACAAGTGTATGGCGAGGATAAAGAATCTCATTCATCTGATCTGTGTCACTTATCTGTATCTTAAAATATCAAGTCAAAGATGTTTAATAAACAAAATAAGCAAATATCAGATAGCAGTAAACACCCTTTTTTATATCAGCCTTGCTCAAACAAGACCTTTGTGGAAAATGAAACAGCAATAACAGAGATTTTGTTGATTTTTACAGTTCTGGCATTTTCTCAATAATTTGAATAATATTTCACTTTAAAAAATGTTTTTTTCCATTCATGTATTACAATGATATTAAAATGTCCTCTTCAAAACAAAATAGCATCATAATTTCATAAAAAATTGTGTGCATAACAATATTTAAATTGAAATGGACACCTTGAAAGAAAAAATGCTGCAGACATATTGGACTGATTCTATCAATTAGATATACATACTATCAAGAGTGTGATGACCATGGTCAATGATTCATATATTTGTTTACAAATAAAGTTATAGCCTCTCTTTGCATGATTTAAATGTTTGGAGACAAACATGAAACCAAAAATGAATCCAAAAATGTAAGTATTTTCATAGGTATAGAACAAAAAGATATAAGAACAGAAGACTGAATAAATTACCTCAAAAACATTAACTGGTACAACTTTATCCAGCTTTAATTATTACAAAAACTAAACATCACAACATAATTAAATAAATGAACCAGAATAAGACTGGCCTGTTTCGTCATTATTTAGGCTGGGGTAATATCCAGTTGACTTCAATGCTCAGCTAAGCGCTATGAACAGATTATCTGATATCAGCGCTATACAAATTTTATTATTATTATTATTATTATTGTTGTTGTTGTTGTTGTTGTTGTTATTATTTTTATTATTTTTATTATTATTATTATTATTATTATTATTATTATTATTATTATTATCATTATTATTATTATTATTATTATTATTATTATTATTATTATTATTATTATTATTATTATTATTATTATTATTATTATTATTATTATTATTATTATTATTATTATTATTATTATTATTATTATTATTATTATTATTATTATTATTATTATTATTATTATTATTATTATTATTATTATTATTATTATTTACCCGTTTAATATTTGATGTTTTTGAAATATTGATAAATTTAAGACTGTTTAAAAAAATATATATATTTTTTATTATTGGAATGTTACATTTTTTCAAACCATGCATGTCACTGAATAACCAAATCCGTCAATGTGCCAAAAAGAAATCAATCATTCATTCAGATGTGTCTTCGAGGGAACCTCTTGGCTGAAATAGCCACCAGATGGCACTTGTTGTGGTGCTTATGAAGCTAGTAAAGATGTGCACAATGCACAATTCATTATATAAAGCCATAAAATATTCAGATATTTTCATGGCTAAGCAATTGCTCAGCAGATTATTTAAATTGGTAATTATATTTGTTGCTCAATACAAAGGTTTACTTTACTTGATATTGTGTTGCAATTCTGTTCATATCTAAAAAAAATAAGATATCATGATAATGCAGCACATGTTTTTATTGTTAAATACATTGTCATTAAAGTTTAAGTATAAAATATTACTTGGAACAAAGGTCGCAATAGGATGATAAATATACTTAAGATCAACCTAAAAATCTTCGGAGGACACGAGAGAAATACAGCCAACCATCAGAAAAATAAAATGCAGTAAAATTTCAATTATGTAAATAAATCTTAATGATTATATTATAATCGATCCAGATTGGCATGGTGTACGATTATATCAGTGACGTAAGAACAAACACGTGGATAAGGTTACCAATATATTGATATTTAGGAATGAGATAGGGCCTAGGGACGTGACCAAGGTCATGTAGCAGCCAGACTGGGGATCCACCATCCACATGTAACTAGCACACAGCATATCACCACCACCAGAATGGCTGAGGAGGAAAGGCCAGACTTCAGTGGTAAATGGCAGGTATACCTGAATGAGAACTTTGAGGATTTTATGAGGGAAAATGGTAGGTAGGCCGAAGTTTTATCGAAGTCAGCACAGCACATGTATGATTTGTGAAAGATAATTGTCTTTGGTGCACATATGTGGCAGTGTAGAGACATGCTGCCCTTAATTTGGGGGGAAATAATTGAATGAAATTGAGCTATCAACCATTTTTACCAGATCAGTATAATCTTCGATCTTAATCACCTTGAATTCATAGTTAAATCTGGTATTTATTAAATGTGCACGTACTAAAGTGGCCTGATATACTCATTTGTAAACTTATTTACAAACACACCAGGCATAGAATATGTGGGAGGAATAGTCCTCGGGACACTATTGTTTGCTGTGTGTCCTAGATCGGTATTGACCCAGGTTGGACTTTTTAAGTGTAGGAATATTGTTTTTTAAGATAAAGTCTACCAACATGTATGTGTCATTCACTCATTTACTTTCTGTATACCACGTTCCAAAGTATATATTACTGTGTTGTTATTCTGATCTTATAAGTGTAATTAGATAACAATGCCACCTGGTGTCCATTTTTTTAGCCGTTAGAATGCTAAAAATAGAAAGTAAGTGGATGTGATTTGTCCCAGTAATATATAGCTTTAGCTGTTTTGAAAGATAATTACCTCTATATATTACGTTTTTATGATTCAACCATTTTTTGTTACCAACAGAGGACCAATTTGTCATCAAGTATAAAGATCTTCCAGATATTGCTCACAGCTTCAAAAGTTGAGCATGAAATATAATGTCAGTGTCAATATATATTTATCGCAACTACATATGCATGAATTCGGGGTGATTTGTTACTATAGTGATTGTCTAGTATTTTGGATTTTCAAAAAGTTAAAATTGGTTATCTGTCCAGAATAGCCAGATTCATAAGTTTGATAATATTGTGAGAAACTATAACATCATAACCATTTTAAGAGATCTCACAATGGATCTAAATGAATCTCAGGTGTAAAGAATAAAAATAATCGGTACATGTAAAAGCGATATGCAATAAATAATTTCAAACATTTACCACTATATTTTAGGAGCAAACTGGTTGGTTCGTAAAATGGCCGGAAATTCTAAATCGACAATAGAGATTACACAGGATGGTAAAAAATTTAAGCTTGAGCTACTCAGTATGTTCAAGTCTCGGGAAGAAGAGTTTACAGTTGGTGAGGAATATGAACAAACGCAGCATGATGGATCAATAAGCAAGGTGAGAGTCAGCGAACTACCTCCACCTTCATAGACACTGAATCAGTCCCAATTTGGGACAGTAAAGGTGCTCGCAAGTGCCCGGATGTTTGGCTAGAATTCCGACCATACATCCGGACACCAACTAGAGATAAGTCATAATGTTCTAGTCGTTGGGGTTACTTAAGCCAATCGGAGCAATCCTCAATAATTAGTGATGTCAGTCACCCGCTGCACAAACTGATTGCGTCGAACTCGTTTGAACGAGAGCTCCTTGATTGTCCTACTATGGTTGGACAACGATTGTCTACCAGCTCAAGGTTGACCATTCCAGCCTTTGACTGCCACAATGCCATGTTATTTATTTTAATGAAATCAACCACGTTTAGAACCTCCATTTAATTCAAGGGGGACACAAAAATATAGTTTAAATTGTAAATCACCTAGACATTGTATTATGTTAATGTTTGTGAAATGATATATAAAGTGACTCATAAAGTTATTATAGATATACTGGAGTAATATCCTTATATGAATGTTGTCGGTATACCAATTACTAATATTATATGACTAAAATTTAAAGATTTGCAAACAATTAAAGTTTGCAGATTTACAAATACCTATAAAGTAACTGTATGAATTGAGGCACGGTCGAAAGTTTGACCCAAATCTAAATCTATAGCAATAAGCTAACAATGTATGTGGATGGGTGAAATCAACCTTTTATACCCATAAAGGATATTTCTTAAATTGTAGGCAAAAGCACACTGGGAAGGGCAGAAGTTGATTGTCAGCTATGAACCTAAAGATGCCAGCTCCGGTCATAAAAGCTCAACTGCTATCAGAGAACTTGTTGAAGGAGAACTTCATTTGGTGAGTGCGTAATGGACTTCTCAGCTTTGCCAGATTTTTTTCTATGTGGAACTATTATTTTATACTTCTCTATGTGTTTCAGACCTTGAAAGTCGGAGACGTAACTGCAAGACGCCTGATGAAAAAGATACCCTAAGTTCCGCTGCATATGCACACATACTATAAGCATACCTATAATGAACAAATCATGAAACATGCCCCTTTATTCTTCAAATGCGTCATTTATCGAATGCACATGCTAGCATTTAATAATAGTTATTGATGTATTAAATATATTAAGTATATTGATACAACAGAAACTATTCTGATATAACACACCCTCAAAGTGCATAGAATATCACACATATTGAGTAAAAGATTTTGAAAAAATGTTTTTCTACAGCTTGAAAAATTATATAGAAAAAATATAGAAAGAATATGCATTTGGTCATACGTGAAATATCAACAGAGCTGGTGGAAGCAGAGCACAAGAAAAAATAAGACAAATCAGGTCTCCTTATATTACCATGCATTATGGAAGCATACTAAACATTTAAAGAAACAGTGCAACGAGATGTATACAGTTTGTTCAAATAAAATAAAATAAAGATGTCCAATATATGTAATGAAATGTTGTGTCCTTATACGGCTGTCATTTCATTTATTATCATTCTATATATGTATTAAACTTGAGTAAAATGTGAACGTTTGCAATGTAGTATTTTAAATGAATACCACGGTTGTGAGAAAATTAGAATAAAAGTGAACAATTAAAAGATAATAGTGATTCACCATTTTGTTCTTATTTTTGTATCGGATCTTTTGTCAAATCATGGTGTTTTTATTAGTGCGGTATTAGCTATAGATATTAACAAGATAAATACTCTGTACATCAAACAATTTCCTTAGAATCCGCATGTTTCACACATTTTAAGTCAACAGAATTAATACAAAATAAGTAGCAATGTAACATTTAATTGATTATTATCATTGAAAACAATAAAAGAGATGTGCTGGGGCCAGCAGTGAATCAGAAGAAATATAACAAATATAGTTCAGGAGGACATGAAAAAATAAGTTGCTTTATGCTCAAGCAAGGATTGGGGCAGATCACGAGAACTTCACGTTTTATATCACCTCAAATGAAGGGGATTTGGTAATTGTGGCTATTGCTATAATTAAATTAATTCCTCTCTATAATGGACCTAAGCATATTTAAGAATTAATTGTGTGATCAATTCTAATTATATGAACTACTTTCTGATAATTCCAATTGTTCACAAGGAAGTAACACTGATAGTCCTGTAGGGTCGTTTTTTCAATGAACTTCACTTTTTCTATCGTGGACTTTCATGTATGATATGTGCGGTTCTGATTCATACCTGACTCAAATATATCGGCGATGATAAAATAATGATGCAATGTGTGGAATGATTTTTACAACTGACCTATTTTTTTTAAATACAAGAAGAGTTTAATCATGTTTCAGTTATGAAACAAACTTTAGAACATCTACCAGTGGTAGCTAGTGAATGCAGGATGTTTAGCTTACCAATATGTGTATACTATCAACTCAGTCTCATTAACTAGATATTATCTTGCTGAATCACATGATACAGTAAAAAGTCCCTGATACTTTTTGTTCTTTTATGTGGTAATGATGACAGTATATGCTCTCCATGCAGTCTTAAGTATTTATATGGCCACAACTCGTGATAAGAACTAGACTAGACACCTTATGATATGGATCAAGGAATCCTCTAAGTTTGCCAACCGCGAGTGACCTAATATTGTTTATGACCTACTTCATATACATTGTGTCTTCCTTGAATCACATATTGGACAAAATGGCCGAGAATTTAGATGTCTCCAAAGATGGGCCAGGAAGCGGGGCTGAACCTGACTTATCTAATCCAAATGAGGATAAAGCTAACCATGAAGATACTGCGGAGAATACCCCACAATCCGAAGAGGCTGCAGCTAAGGCCGATGATAAAACCACGGCTGCTGAAAACACGGATGAAACAACAAAAGAAGAGGAAGCTGCAGCAGATACTGGTAACAAAAACGTAGAAACTAAAGAAACAGAAGCAGCTCCTGCAGACAACAAAGAAACAGAAGCAGCTGCAGAAGACGCATCAGCTCCTGCAGAAAACAAAGAATCAGAAGCAGCTGCAGAGGACGCTTCAGGTGCAGCTCCAGCGGAAGTGAAGGGGGATGAATCCGGAGCCTCAGGTGGAAGTATTAACAAGAAAGATTATAAGGGAAAATGGCTGTCAGTCAAGGATGAAAACATTGAGGAATGCTGTGTGGCCGCAGGTAACCACCCTTTGTCATAAAGATTATTCAATGAATGTTTTAGCAAATTTAATGTTTATTAATACAAGAGTAAGATAGTTGAACGATGAACGGGAGAACAGCTAATAACATCCTTTTCATGAAAACGCCCCAACCTACATTGATATTGTGAATATTAATCAAGTAATCCTTAATGTCTATTAAACAACATCAACTTCGCCGATATAATGTATATATCCTTTTGTGGATTTAGTTTTGGGGAATTTATCATTTTGGCGGTTTATGTCACTTGCTTTAATATGATAATGTGTCAATCTAAGCCACACAAATGTAATTATTTATGCGGGGAAAGGATGTAACCAACAGAGCATATATTATCACAATTAGCATTTTTGTTGAGTGCCAATAACACTAAATGTTGACCCTCCGGGTGGCTCCGAGTGCCGAGGTCTGATACACACAGACAATCTCCATACGTCTTTGACTAGGATACACTGTTAATAGTAGTTACAGTATATGTAATGTCAATTCACAGCAATAATTGCTGGCACCACAGTTACCAGCAAGTTTTGCGGTAGATCATAAAAATATGACTTTGTTTGAAAATATTGACAAGTGATATGAAGTGATTTCCTCAGATAAAGATTGTCAACATTTTTAGAAATGTTAGATATTTTATAATATTATATCTCATATATTTTCTTTTCCATTCAGTAATGAATTAATATAACATGAAGTGTTGCTGTACATTTTACAGTATTGTAATGTTGTTATGATTTTCAGTTCAAATATATCTGACTTGACAGTAACATATTCTGTTATGTTAAGCATAGCAGTTACCTTTTAAAGCCCATGCAATAACATGCTAGTGAAATCTTCTTTCCAGGGATGAATTGGTTTTCGCGGAAATATTCCACAAAGATGAAACCTACTGTTTCAATAGGGCAAACAGATGATAAATTTGTGATCAAAACATCAACGTTATTTTCAAGCAGAGACGAATGCTTCAACATTGGTGAAGAGTATGAGTGCAAACAGCCTGATGGGCACACATATAAGGTACTCTTAGTCTCACCTGTATTCTCACCTGTAAATTATCATTCCTGCCTTCACAACTAAAGTATCTATGCTTAAAGAATAGTTGGGTTTAATCTAAAATATATGTATTGCTTGGTATAGTTTTTAATTCTATTTTATTGCATATTTCAATGTAAAGAAACCAGTCATTGATTGAATTATACATTTATTCGTTCATCGACTCAATAATTGATTGATTGGTGCACTGTTTGATGTACATACTTATCCATTCGTTCAAATATCCCGTACACATAAGGTAACGTAACAAATAAAATAAATAGTCAATAATTAATGTTGAAATAAATGTATTTAATTTTTTAATAAAATTAGGCAACATCCATATGGAAAGGTGATCAGTTGGCGACGGACTTTAAACCCAAGGATGAGGCCAAGGGGGGCAATCTGAAGACTATTACAAGAGAGATCCAGGATGATGGACAAATGATAATGGTATGGAATAGTTTATCTGAACCGGATATCAATAAATCATCATTTCCCATTTTTTGAAAATTTCTTATAAAATAATATTCAACCTTTTGGTAAACACACTAATGTCTTTTTTCCAGACCATTGAGGTTGGCGAAGTTACTGGGAAGAGATATTTCAAAAAGGCAGAAGAAAAATAGATTTTGCCATTTGTGTTGGTGTTGTGTACAAAAAAAATACCCATGAAAAACGTGTAAAGCTTTAATACAAACAGTGTATAAAATACATGGGTATATATATATACATAGTGTTGTCATGGACAAAAGGAAGAAAGACAGAAAAAATGATTTAAATGTATAGTGGCAAAGAATATTTTAGAATTTAATTGATCATTGAAAACTGTAAAGCTCTGGGTCCACTCCATTACTATTTTTCGTTTTCGGCAAGGGTTGTGACATACGAAGTTGATATTCTGAGGAATTAAGTTTTGATCAATAATATACCACGAAGTAATTTTTAATTAATACGATATTTTTGTTATTTTTTATTGTGATACTTATTGGTACTTGTTATCATTCACTGAATAAATTCATTAGATTTCCAATGATATTAGATTTTCCATAGGTTAGAATTACTCCTTTAATTATAAATATAAACCAAAAGATTGTCATTTATCATGATTTGCCATAATTTGTCACAGAAAAAACACTTTAGGTCAAAAATATTTTTTGTCACAGTTGTAACTTTTAGAAAATGATATTTTTGTCGCACTTTTACGTTTTAGAAAATAATATCTTTTGCCACACTTATACTTTTCAGAAATTAATATTCTGTTACTCTTAAACTTTTCAGAATATGATATTTTGTCAAATTTATACGTATAATTTGACTATTTATCTAACTTGTTCCATTATAAGATATTTGATGTTCTGCAAACTAATATCCAATCAAGTGTAATGATATTGAAACAGTAACTAACTCTGATAACAGGGATATTTTGTTAATTATGATTATATATTGGATTGATGTTAAATTCTGATAAAATGAAACACTGTGCTAATATTAGTTGAGGAGAGGATGTGCAAAATGATAAGGGTGCTATTTACTAAAATAAATTATCTTGTTAATTACTAGGACTAAACATGCTATTCATTTTGAGCTATTAAGTTGGTCTTGCTTATTGCAAGACAGAAGTATTATATTTCATATAACAAAATGAAAAGTCAGCTTGGGGTTCGTCGGTAGCTTATTATCTTTCAAAGAAAATGTTTTTTGATCGTAGTGCACAATACCTGTGGTAAATATCTGCATGGGAATCCAGGCTGTCGAGGTATTTCAATATTGACAGAATGCGTATATTTGCCCACTGATTTGCCTGTGTATATGTGCCAACGAGGGTCATTGTATCTGTAGAGTTCCGGGCAAGGTCAATTATTATTGCATTGCTATACTGTAAGACCTTAAAACATCTTTAAAATGTTGTGGACACTTATAATCGATTTTGCAATAAAATAATTTTCATGAATTATTTCCAGCGTTGATAATTTTTTGTCGTTTATGTAAATAATTTTTAGCATTTCCCTTAGTGAACCCCAACGACAACCAGCCCCCTACCCTCCACAACATATCTGGTACATGCGCCATGTGAGGGACAGTACAAAGGGTCATATGAATGTGGGAACATATTATATTTCCATAATATACCGATATTTGGAGTACCCACAGCTTTTAGGACACACAATACTAGGCACAATTAAGTGAGATAATTAAATCAGAGTTTACAACACGTTCTTCATTATGGCTGAGGATAAACCAAACTTGATTGGGAAATGGACTGTGTACAAGTCTGAAAACTTTGAGGAATTCTTGGAGGCAGCTGGTGAGATTTGTCTAATTGTTTGGCTAACTAGCCTTGATGTGATATAGTACACACAGTAGAGTACACATCACAACATTATCATAGCCTGAATCTCCACGCTGTATATACTACACTACATCCCCTTGTATATGCCGCCTAACAATACCACACATTGTTCACTATTCACTTTATATATGTTAACAGAAGAAACATGTTCTCCTCCTTTCTTTGACAACATATTACCGTATTTTATGTATTGCCTTTCATAGTTTTATATCTAATGTGGTACAATTCAATATATATATATATATATATATATATATATATATATATATATATATATATATATATATATATATATATATATATATAAATCACAATTAAATAAGGCTGGTAATGTTAATGATATGACATAGTTTGAAACCATCCAACGCCCATCCTTTTCCAGACAACATTAGTTCAGTGGGCCCTGTAAATCTGCATTGTGTGAATGTTTGCACAATTCTGATTTAAAAAGTTGTAGACATATTACCTCTATATATAATACAACAACCTTTAGCATTTTAATGCTTCATGAAAGTATTCGAAATACCTTTAACAGCAATATCAAAGCAAGGTACAACTGAAATTTCACTTTGAAATCTGGTATCTTCCTGATACAATTTACTGCCTTATTCCAAGCAATATATAATTATTAAACTAAGGTTCCAACATCTGGGCTCCATAATAAGAAAAACAGAAATACAAAACAGAAAAAAGCAATAATTTGTCGATGTGTAGTTCCAAAATTAGATAGCAATCTATTCGCACTTGAGTAAGGCTTCCCTTTCTTCACTGGACTGACCTTCCATGCTTAAAACTTGATGTGACATAGTTGCTCAGATGTTACACATCTGGAAACAATTTTAGTAAAGTATCTCCAAGAGTCACTTTAGAATCAATATGGTTCTCTTCATACCCAAATCTTAGTCACATTGTAAACTCTTTTGTAAAATATTAATATTATGACATTATTAGTTATGATAATGTAGCCGAGTTAGGCAGCAGATGAAAATCTTTCTTACACTGCAGGCTATCATTTCGGAGACGACCTGTTAATAGTTGGTATTGTTCCAGCAACTACTAATTCAAACAAAAGATTATAATATATCCGATCAAATTTCATATACTATTTTAGGATTATAATATCTCTGATCAAATGCTTTTGACACATAAAGCATGCAAGAATAAACATTAGATTTTATATACCATGGTACAATGTAGTTTCCTTAAGCACAGAAGCACACAATATGGGCCAGTGATAGTCTTTAAAAGCATATTGTAGGTCAGATGTACACAGCAAATATCTATACTTAAGAAAATTAAATAAATGACTTTAGTGAAAAGGTCATTACCACTATTCGATTCTCTTTAGCATAGGAGAGTACAACACATGATGAGAAGCATATAGAAAGTATAAAAAGTATGTTCCCATACCGTTATCAGTTTGACTACCTTTCAATTTCTCTATTCCTCTATTCATTTCTCATCCAATAAACAAACTTTCAATGTTTTATAACTCGGTACACTAAGACATAATGTTTAATTCTTATTTGCAAATTTAGGGTAAGACCAAACGCTCGCCTTAAGTGGAGGTAGAGCTTTATTCAAGTAAAGCGGTACAAGTCACACTAGAACACACTCTAGAACACACACTAGAACACACACTAGAACACACTTAATCATTACTAATTACTAATATATAACTTAACCCAGAACTACTAACCAATAACTAACCCAGTACATAGTATATTTAATGTTCGAAGATCTAATCATATTATAAATGGTATCATGGCAAGCCCCTAAATATACCCTAATATTAGGGGCCAAGCTGATGGGCGGGAAGGGGGCATGAAGACACAAACCAGACTGACCAAACGCGGTAGAAAGGCGGGAACCTGGCGGTGACACCCTGAGGGTACCCACATACCCGTATACCCCCATGGCATGTGCGAGCAGAGGTGGCAGCTCCAGGCTTCCTCTAACTCCGGTTAAATAACTCTAACCTCCACTTAGAGTAAGACCAAACGCTCGCCTTAAGTGGAGGTAGAGCTTTATTCAAGTAAAGCGGTACAAGTCACACTAGAACACACTCTAGAACACACACTAGAACACACACTAGAACACACACTAGAACACACTTAATCATTACTAATTACTAATATATAACTTAACCCAGAACTACTAACCAATAACTAACCCAGTACATAGTATATTTAATGTTCGAAGATCTAATCATATTATAAATGGTATCATGGCAAGCCCTAACAGCTAGGTACAAGGTACATAGGTGAAGCCCATGATGAATCGTAAGAGATTGAGTTAATTAAGGTATGGTTAAAAGTCGTGTGAAAAAGGGGTTAATCAAGGCTTGGTTAAACGAGCCGCGTAATGAATGTGAGTTAATGGAGGTTGACGTATATACTGTAAGTAGCATTGAGATCGCCAATTGCCCGACGATTGAATCTCCTCTGTGGAGAAACGATTGGTTGCCGATTGGGTAGCATTACCCGCGCGAA
The DNA here is from genome assembly GCA_949316495.1 of Amphiduros pacificus. NCBI lineage: Eukaryota > Metazoa > Annelida > Polychaeta > Phyllodocida > Hesionidae > Amphiduros > Amphiduros pacificus. The sequence continues at coordinate 37,383,929 of OX439001.1, read as the reverse complement.
GAGAGTGAGAGGAGTAGGCCCTGGGTTCGAGCCCGAGTCGGGTTACGAGTCGCTTGATGCAATTGTTGAGAGCGAATTTTGTGAGCGGACGATTGTCCCGCGTGGCGAGCAGATGAGCGGTAGGGGGCAGGCTCGTGCCGCGGCGCGTGGCGCGTGCGCGGAGAAGACGAAGTAAATAGCAGTGAGAACAGGTCGTGGAGCGACTGCAGCCGATAAACTTTGTGAAACCGAATTTTGACGTCTTGGACCGATGAATCCTTAAAGTAAAGTACGGAGTGCCGAGGTGAGAACCGAAGGTAACGTCACTAACCGTCGGAGGATGAGAGACGATTCGGTTAGCTGAGTTGGAGACCGAACAGTACTTGCTACCACGCAGGCAGGCGAAGAAGCCCAGCGTGAGCGCACACTTGAAAACTAGGTCATCGTGTGAGTCGTCGAGCAACGAACACATTCGGGCCAAGAGATTAAAACAAATAGGAGATTTCTGATTAGGAGGCCCGTGGAGGTCGTGGAGGGCCCGAAGGGCCAGGAGTACCCGCGGTCGGTTAGTAGGAGGAGGCGAGTAACCGTTGAGAACGTGAAGAGACCGGACAGCGACCAGGTAGACAGAGACAGAAGAGGGAGAGAGCGTCGAACCCCGAGCGGGGCAGGTAAGAAAAGCTACATATCTTAATATAATATCTTCTGTTGCAGGCATTGGTGAAATGTTATAGTGTTTACAAAATTTTACATATTGAAGCTGGGCGGAGTTGTAAGTCCTTCATGTATTAAAACGATGGCCAGATTGTACCAATTCCTGCACCCGAGCGTCCAAATCTGAAAGAAATAAATGCAACATATATAAGTATCTAACATTTACATATCAGTGGGTATGGATGCAGGCTTTGTAATATTAATGTCACTGTGGGGGTTCAGCTTCTTGAAACGTTCCATGTCCAACCTGCTCAGCACGTCAGCTGAGGCATTTTCGGCCGAAAACAAATGAATTGCTTTGTAGTCAATCTTATACGATGATATAAAATAATATAAGACTCTTATCAGGCCCATTATTTTCGGGTCCTTAGATTTGCCTGCGTTCACACAGTAACATATAGCCTGGTTATCGATGTTCATAATGACTTGGTGGCCCTGGAGCCTGGGACCGAAGGTAGCCAGGGCTAAAACCACTGCATATAATTCCTTCCATGCGATTGTCATGTTATACATCTACTGGTGCGGTCCTGAGAATTGCATTAATGTCCACGAGTTGTGTAAACTGACGCCACACGCAATGTCGGACGCATCAGTGAAGAGAAGGTCCGCTGTGTGTACGTCGAATTCCTTCGGGAACATGGCTATCCCGTTGTGGCTGGAGATGGACCGGAACCACCAACGAATGTCCGCCTTGGCCTGAGGTGATATCCTGCAGGTATGGTGAAGTTTTCTTAGTTTCTTAGATGAGTGAATCAGTCTTCTGGTGAACGTTACGCCGTGGCTAACGACCTTGGCGCAAAACATCAGTTTGCCGATCAACGATAATAGTTCCCGTTTGGAGCAACGTGATTTCGACAACCAATCCTGGGTAAGTGCTGTTATTTCTTTTAGACGATCGGGCCCGATTGATAAAGTCCTGTTGAGAATGTCAATTTGAATCCCGAGGAATTCTATACACTGTGTGGGTAAGACCGTCTTTGAAGGCTGAATCGTGAAACCGGCGTTTTCACTAGTTTCTAAAATAATATTTAAACTCTTAGTGCAGGCTTGGGGGGATTCCCAAAACGTGATGACGTCATCAAGGTAATGTATTGTGGCGGGGGAAGCCCCCCTCTCTTTGTAGATAAAATCGAGGCCATCGGCAAAGTCATTAAACAGTTTTGGAGCCGATTTGAGCCCGAAAGGTAAGACTGCCATGTAATAATAATTGTTCTCCCAGGTGAATCCCAGTAGCGGTTGGTCGTCCGGATGAACGTAGACAGATTGAAAGGCAGAAGAAAAATCACATTTAGCTGCCCAGGGGGGTTCCTTAAAAGAGTCTATGAGGGTGACGGCATCGTACACGTTCACGTAAGAGAGAGAGCACTTGGAAGAATCGATCCCATCGTTGACAGCCTGCGTAGCAGGCCAAGAAAGATCATGGATAATCCGAGTCTTGGTTGAAGACTTTTTGACGAAGGCCCCGAGGGGGGAGGCACGGTAACCCATGGGGAGGTCCTCCCGCTGAAGGGGACCTACGACCCTGCGTGACTCGATGTTGGTATTAATAAACTTCTCCACCTCTTCTTTGTGTTCGAATGCTGAGCGCCAGTTCTTCTGTATTGGGTTGATAGGATGGCCTGTGAATCCTATCCGAACCCCATCCCTGGCGGATTGATGGAGGTCCCTAGCAAGGACCCTATCTTGATGATTAAGAAGAGAAGTACGCCAAAATTCACTGCATCTGGCCAAACCTTGGGGGAGCTCCCGTGCCATGGGCGGTGCCCTGGCTGGTGACGATTGGCCCTGGCTGCTGCTGTGAGGGACCTGGTTGGGCACATCTCCCCTGTTTGCTGCAGAGTTCGTATGGCAAGGGGCCCCTGCAGGCCCTGCACTGATGGATCCTCTTGCAGGATTTAAAATTACATCTCTGTGAATTCCAGTTGTTACAGATTTCTCCGCCTGGTGTCGCTGCGTACGCCTTCTTCTGGGCCCTAAATGCCGAGCCTGGCGGGCCCTGGATCGGCGTGGCGTATAGAAAAGGACATTCAGCAGGGGAGAAGTGATCATATGACCTGCAACGGGGGCACCTAGGTACCCCGAACCTGATTGCTGTAGCATCCAGGGTGGACGTGAGGTTGTCAAGATGTATATCTGCAAACCTCACGTGCCTCCCTGACATCCCTATGCGGTGTTTCACATCCAGGGCTGTAAGAGCCGTCCAGGTGAATCTTTTAGAGAAATCGTATATACGCAGGCTATATTCACACATGTGTTCATAAAGCTGGCAGCCGTGTACCTTGATCATAAAACGTTCATAAGCCCTCCAGGCTTCGTTCCAGGTCTGTATATCAGTTATCCTGCGCTTCTGCTTCCTGGACTTGTACCGCAAGGAACCTTCGCTGTCCAGGTACGTGTGCATGGCACCCTGGTCATCAGACTGAATGTTCAGATTGGACAGAAAATCATCCAGTTGTATATACTCGCCCCTCAGGGCTGACCTGAGGGTCTTCTCCGGGATGTTGGCTACCGGGCAAAGCTTTTTAAGGTCCGTGAGGCCCTCGGTATTCCGTAAGCCCGGAATCTTCCATCCCAGATCGGGCATGAGTCCTCCCACTTCTACGTAGTCCCCTGCTGGGGCAAAGTTAATGTCATTCAGCTCCCCTGGAGGGTCGCCTGGATGGTCGGTTATCTCCCCTGGCTGGGGGTCCCCGTCCATTATTATTTTATCAGAAAATAAGTGGTGGTTACCTGACGAGGATGGTTGATTCTCCAGATGTTGGCGGGTGCCTGGGTTGCTTGGAGAAGCTTGAGGTTGAGCCCTGGAATATCCCTGGGGGTTGGGGGCGCCCTGGGACTGGCTCAAGGCTGCCTGCGTAGTTATTACGGCTTGAAGTTGTACCTGCATGGTGGCCATCTGGTCCCTCATGGCGGCGATTGTGGCGGCTTGGACCTCTTGGATGGAAGGTAGTGCAGGTGGTGCAGGTGTGTATGCAGGTACAGAAGAGGTGAGTGACGAGCTGGCCGCTTGGTCCCCCATGGCCGACTGGCGGTACAACGGGTGGATTTCCCCCTCCACCCTGGTTGACTCCCTCTCACCGGCCTCGGGAGATGAGGGGAGCTTTTCAGGGTGCTCGGGGGCGAGGTCGAGGTCCATGGCTTGCTGGGCCTCTACTATCCACAGAGGTTGGTTCACACACTTCTTCTTCCCATATGGGCCTGGGTGTCCGATGACGGGACGGCCACAGTGGGTGCAGGTTTTTTGAGTCATGATGGTCTGTCGGGGCGACTCCCGACCGGTGACCAACTGTCGGGGCGACTCCCGACCGGTACTGACTGTCGGGGCGACTCCCGACCGGTAGTCAGACAGGTGAGTACATAAAATGTTCAAAGTTCATAAAAGTTCATACCTGGTAAGTTAAAAGGTGTGGTGATGGCTAAAAGCGAGAGAGTTAAAATCCATATCAATAAAAACTGTATCCATAAAATCCATAAAATTATCCATAATAAAATTACACAGAATGTCTTAGCGATTATCACAGGTTAAGGTGTACCATCACACGTCTATACTTCATGAAGACACAAACCAGACTGACCAAACGCGGTAGAAAGGCGGGAACCTGGCGGTGACACCCTGAGGGTACCCACATACCCGTATACCCCCATGGCATGTGCGAGCAGAGGTGGCAGCTCCAGGCTTCCTCTAACTCCGGTTAAATAACTCTAACCTCCACTTATTTCAATATCTTTGTGATAGATGTCTACCACAAAGCTTTTCTGATCAAGGTATGCGCTTTCCTTTATAAAAATGGTTCCTGCCAGAACCCATCTTATTAACAACATTATGTTAGGCCGCAATCTGCCTCTACCATCAGCTTTATCTTCATACTCTTACCACAGTAGTGATACTAGCTTTGGTAGCTCTCCTTACACCAGCCACTACTCCATGGCAAGCTCTGCTACATCCAATCCATATCCAATACCAAAACAAAGTCTTCTGTCTGCAATAAGGTTCAGCAACCTTATTCTAAGCAGGTCTATTTTTCTGCCGGACTGTGGATCTTTATACATTGTAAGGGGAAATACCTCCTCCCCTGCAGCAATACAGCATGGCAATATTAATTTCTACTTCAGACATACCTACTGTTTGTGTGCAATAGAATTACATTCATAACCATTACACAAAAAGAAGTATACTGAAAGTCTATTCATTGAGGAACTTATCAAGTCTAATTGTGTATTCATTTGTGTGATGCTGCCAGGCCACTGAATTTTTCTATTAGAAAAATGTTACCAAATCTATGAAATAATATGATCTTCATTCAATTTATAGTTCATTATATGTTTTGATGAGAAATATTGAACCCATTTTGAGATTTATAAGAATACAATTATCATTGAACATATCGCCGATTTTATGATTAAATGAGAGCAGTGATAAAAAATACTATTGCCATCAAGTTCAATGATATTCTTGCATATAGACCTTATTTTCCTTAATATTTTAAAACTAAATGACTCAGAGGAAGGAAGCTTATATCTATATTAAAATAAAGCTTGAGATCAAACAAATGACAGTATATGTTATTATCATTGGTGCCATTGGACAGGGACTAACTGGATGGCCAGGAAGATGGCTGGGAACACTAAGCCTACTGTGGTGATAACGAAGGATGGAGATGAGTACTGTATCAAACTCACAACACTCGTATTCAACAGAGAGGAGAAGTTCGCCATTGACAAAGAGTATGACCAAAGTCAACTTGACGGTTTCGAGTACAAGGTATGCACACATCACGCGGTAGGCCATTCATGGAAATATTGGTGGGAAGGTTAATGGGAAGGTGTTAACCACCTTTTTTAAAAATAAATGTCTGCTCTGTGATTCCTCCCAGATCAAATACATTATGTTGGTCATCAGTTCATTAACGATAAGATATGGTTCCTCTGCATTGTTGGTGCAATATTAGTCAAGGATATTGTGATGTATGCTGTTTCTGAGTAGCACGGTATGCTGCGGTAAGGTACGGTATGGTAAAGCACGCTACGGTACAATACGGTACGGTACGGTACAGTAGGTATGGTATGGTAGGTATGGTACGAAACGGTAGGTATGGTTCGAAACAGTAGGCACGGTACGAAACAGTAGGCACTGTACGGAACAGTAGGTACGGTACACATTTGAATTTTAAACCATGGCCATGGTCCAACCTTGGTTCCGCCAGGGGGCAACAGACAGCAGGCTCCAACTTGGGGACGATAATACAGCTCATAGCATTGACTGCATCTGGAGTGATACTAGTACCAACCAATGTCTACCTATTACTACTATAAATGTTCATTTATTTTTAATTTTCATCTGCAAGAAATTTGTTAAATGATTTATGTAGACACAACTTAATGTACCATAAAAGCTTTTTTTTCTACAAGTTTAAACCCTTTCAATTATTTGTTATGAATGAATGAATTTTTGTTCCGAATATTTAGTGACACTAATCATAACAGTTTTCTGCCTCGTTTTCACCCCAGATACACGATTACATGATTTATTCTCTATTTCATATAATGCACATTAATATTGCGTGATATTTGACATAATAATATGATCTGATCTTGATAAAATGACACATTGTCGTTTATGAAACATCAGGAAATATCAACGTACTCTCATAATATTGCACCACAGGTTGACATATACAATATAAACATAACCCTTATCACAATAAATTATGATTTAAAAAAATAAAAGTTTAATTGGCCAACGATGTACACTGCCATGTTTCAGGCCATGGCAACATGGGAAGGGAATAAACTGGTGTTGTCCTACACTCCCAAGGTAGAAGGCAAAGGAAAAGCACAGTCCATCACCAGAGAAATCATCGATGGAGATTTAGTCATGGTAGGAATGCAAACGAGAAGTTAAACATGCTTTTATATTGATTAGCAACTTAATCTCTTCTCCTATATCCCATTAGTAGTAGAAATTGTATTTATTATATTGACATCAGCATAACTCTTGTATATAAATCGTGAGATAAATCAAATCAAATTTAAATAAATAAACATATTGATAAGACGGGAAAAATTAATATGATAATCAAATTAAATGTTGTGTCCATTAATCAACATAACACAAAAAAATCAGTTCCACATTGTAATTGTCTATTTTCAATACTCTATACCAATATCTCACAAGATCATTTATATGATTGGTGTTCACTAGATTTTGCACCCATGCAAACCCTAGGTCTCTCAACTGTTTCTTAGTATTTGTATCAGGTACACTGACACAGTACATGATTTTCAGTTTTGATTTCTCCCCATGGACATAATCTCTGAATACAATAAGGATAGCAATCAATACATTAATACCATCCTATATTTCTATCATCAACCTTTTAAATGTTTTGCAGACGATGCAGATTGGTGATGTCAAGGCCGTTCGCTATCTTAAAAAGACAGAATAAATTGATCAGAAAGTTATTCATCTATTTCTGATTTTACTCAATTCATAAAGTATAGAATTATAGAATAATCGTGCAACTCTCACTTTCAAGCTAATTTTAAAAGGTAGACGCATTCTGAAGTATTTTCTTTTATGCTTCCATGAAACCAACGAAAGAAGATTGCATTTTCTGTCAAATTGCATTTGAAAATAAGAAGTGTGAAACAAATTGTATTGAATTTGTGATTTGTGATTTTTGGGTATCGGTTTCTCTCAGAATAGGTCCTATCAGCTGGTATTTTTGTTGTATGGGACATAAAATTATCAAAAATTGCCCAAACCAAGTCTCTTTAAAACAGGTCAAATTTCCAATAATAAGCTTTTCATATAGTTTTCATAACTTATATAATTCTAATAATCTGTAAAATTATCATTTTATCAGTACCTAGCACTGCTGCGATTTTGTGATATCATGATCAACAATAACAAAAATCGGATCTTGGTATTAATGTACATGCATACATGTATATAATTCTGATTAAGCCGTTGACGATACTTCATTTTCGAAAACTTAGGCAAAATAAATATAAAGAAAAATCTATTTCTTCAATATATGTACTCAAATTAGTAACTTAACCTCACTTTGAATATTACTTGGCATCGAAACTGAGGTGTAGAGTTTTTCTGACATAATACGTTCATTATATTTTTTATGCAATATCGTCTACCTGACTTGTTTTCATTCATGTTCAAATAAAACCATTTTAATACCTATTATTGTTTCATATTTCACAATACATAGTGATTGCATCAAATGTCAGGTTTATGGTTTGCCAACACTTTTAAAATCTGGCAAAGAAATGGTTCAGATCAACTAATCATATTTTCAAGTCAACTAGGCATACATACTAATATATATATATAGTTATCTGTGGAAACTGAATTACCATTTGATAAAACTGAAACCACGGTAACATGCTAAAATATAAAATCTATATCAAATACAAAGATTCCCAGTTTAATTGTTCCAAGATGACTTTCACATCCTTGCACGGGAGATATACTATTTTATGTAGTTGTAAGTAGTACATTTAGGTTAAACCTCTTTTCATCAAAATCCCCTTATTGCCCATGTATTTCATTTACCACTATTAATAACACCTTTAAATAAAAATACAAACATTTACCTTGATGTATGATATATAATGTAAGTGATGTCCTCGTTTTATGGCAGTGTGCATTTGATACCATATATACTTTTGAATGGATTAAGTAGTTGTAAGTAGTACATTTAGGTTAAACCTCTTGCATGTACATTATATAGTTTACGAGATTCCAGGCCATATAGTGAAGAAATATTTGTAATTGTGGAAATGCACACTATCCTGCTATTCTCAAATCAAGAATATCAAAATATATTTCAGGAAAGACAAACACACATTTAATTAATCTGTTGTTAAAAATCTTTTCATCAAAATCCCCTTATTGCCCATGTATTTCATTTACCACTATTAATAACACCTTTAAATAAAAAATACAAATATTTACCTTGATGTATGGTATATAATGTAAGTGATGTCCTCGTTTCATGGCAGTGTGCATTTGATACCATATATACTTTTGCATTTATCTGCCAATCAAATTAATCCAAGAATGAATAATTGATATTTGCCAACCGACTCATAGCAATCAATTTGCAACGTTATTACTCAAAATCCATCACACTGAAGCCTAATGCACATGTAAGTTGATGTTCACCATATCTATATTTTGTTGTATAAATCTACATGTTTTATCTAAAACTGTAGAACAAATCAGTCAAAATGTCCCCACCTTATTCCCACAATGATGACGTTCTTGGGCGCTCTAATTTGCGAGTGAAATTCCATGATCTTATTACATTTAAAATCCCAGTGCCAGGAATAGTAATGGAGATATTTAGCTTTTCTGTGTTATCGTTATAAAATTGAACATTATTTCTAATAATGGTTAATTTTCAATAATATAAACAAACATGCTCTTAAAGTGGTTCAAGTCCACTAATGTAAAATCTCCATTTAACATATGGTAACCAGGCATTGGTCCGTTTAGAAACGGAAGTAGATTGTGTGCTTACTATTTGCGCAATGATACAGTCAGGAAGTAGGTGAACCTAAGGAACCGGAACTACATATGTAGTGCTTGTGCCGCTGGAAAAAACATGTGAACCAACAAAAGAACAAATAGAATGCTATTACCATTTGGAATAAGGGATGTTTACACAAAAGGAAGAGAGCCTCTATGAGAGTACAACATTTATTCATATTTTTTTAATATTTGTTGTTATAGTCTGTCTTGGGACTTCATTCACACATTTGGTGCGGAATGCAAATTCAATAGTGATTGTTGGTGCCAATCTGTGAAACCTAGATGGCTGGACACCTCTTAAGGACCTAACACAATAAGATGGCTGGACACCTCTTAAGGACCTAACGCAATAAGATGGCTGGACACATCTTAAGGACCTAACACAATATGGGAAGTAATTAAAGAAACTCAAAATGTATTGAAGCTAAGCCATTTCAAATCATGAGCGACTGTGTTGGGAGGATATGCCGGATGTTCATGTTTAAATGGAGAAATAAACCCAAAACATACTAACTTGTCACGCAAATACAGTACATATCACATAGCAGGCAGGTGTATCTAAGAATGGTCATATATTAACGAATGTAATTTATGCTATTCCTTGTTTCATTTACATGGGAATGATTGATCTCAAGCTGGAAATGTTATGAACTAGGCCAAACTGATTTCATATCTAAGGTGGGCTTTATGCAAAGAGTTTAAAGAAGAGACCTTGATGAAAGCTTATAAATTGTCTGTTCAGATTGATGTCATTTCGAGGCCTTCTATAAATATACATACATAATCCCTAATATTAAAAGAGCTTCACAATACACTGACGCCACTCTGTACACACAGGGCTCATCATGAGGCTGCTTGGCTGCTGTACCCTGTCCGTACTCCTACCCCGCCTCGCCCACGCCTCGGCCCCGGCGGCGGGAGACTCCACCACCCTCACGCTAGGCTACTTCACCCTGGCCGTACTCCTGCCCCGTCTCGCCCACGCCTCGGCCCCGGCGGCGGGAGACTCCACCACCCTCACGCTAGGCTACTTCACCCTGGCCGTACTCCTACCCCGCCTCGCCCACGCCTCGGCCCCGGCGGCGGGAGACTCCACCACCCTCACGCTGGGCTACTTCGTGCCCTGGGAGCAGGGCTACATCGCAGGACCCACCATGGGCTCTGCCATCGTGGTGGCCATCAATGACATCGAGAAACTGCAGCTGTTGCCAGGGTACCGCGTGGAGTGGATATTCAGGGATGATTACTGCGAGCCCAGGAGGGGTAAGAAGGGAATTTGTACTCCCAATTATCTCATGTTTACATTTGTATAGTGATGAGAGTGTTTTATGTTTTCTTTACCTCCTTATGAATAATGAATATATTTCTAATATGAACTCAATAATATGATAGTATATGGATTTAATTGTATGCTCATTTTCAAATTCACAATGATATAACTGTCATATGATGATAACCGTTAAACAGTTGAATAGAATGAACGCTGACATTTAGTTAGCTTTTATCTTTACAGTGTTAGTATTTTGTTTCAAACTAGATCAATTATTACTGATGTAGGCAAACATTTTTTTGTGCGAATACAAAACACAAAACATCACTTGAATTGTCAAATTATACTTAATTCAATAATTGCACTTCCTCAAAGCCCAAGTCAGAATTTTCCCTGATTGTTTCAAAGGTTTCGGATTCCGGGTTGTAAAAATGTTTGGGCATCAATAGAAATTTGAAATGAAATATATATATATTGCAAGACAGATTTTTCCATTTTCCTCTAAAATATTAGGTTTTATGACTTCTCTGAAATGAATATTTTTGCTCTCACACAATAATGCGCATTAACATGTTCCAGACACAGATGGTAGTTATCTCAACCCTTTTTTTTTAATCAAAGGCCCAACAGCAACGGCAATGAGCATCTGCAACATGCATTACAAAAGCGCTTTTTCTTGAATCTTTCATGCCAGATAAGAGCATTGTCTCTATGCATCAGCACAATATAATTGTTCAATAAAGATATCACCTCCACAACTATGCTTATCTGAAATAAACGTTTATCGCTTATTAGATAGTGTTACCATAAACGGGAATGTAACTCTGAATGATGTTGTCGTTAAATGCCATAAAACGTCGTTTGAAGCGTAATCATCTAAAATCGCCGTAAGTAAATAACTTGACATTATGATAAATACAAGCCAATTTTCTGTGACATTAATTTTTAGTGTAAAATTATGATGCATATTATCAGAGCCTAAAACACTTTTTATTGCTCTAACTTTCGTGAAAGTTCTAATTTGATGCGAACCTTTTTCATGTATAAAATCAGTAGAGGTTGGACCACACGCCATCTGTGTTAGCAAAATCAACCCATACCAGTGTAAACCAAAGACTGATCATGCACCCATTGTTCAAAGGTAACAGGCTGTTAATGATTTCTACTTTTATTGATATGTATTTTCTTGTGTTGCTAGTCAAGTGTCATAAACCTGAGACATTAAAACATATCATTGATAACAATAGCCCTTTCTGATCATCAGTGTAAAAGTTCTCATTAGCAACGATCCATTAATATTTTGATAGGTTACTAAAAAGGATATCATAGGAGATCATCATTATGTGAAATCTAGTTTAAATATAAATATCTTCACTTATTATGATATGTATTATATTCAACGCCTAAAATAAACAGGTAAAGGCATCACACAGAACTCAGTCTTAGAGCAGTGACCAACGCAACCGATCGCAATAAACCTTAGAGCAATGATCAACTCAACTGATCACAATAAACCTTAGAGCAGTGATCAACTCAACTGATGACAATAATCACAATAAACCTTAGAGCAGTGATCAACTCAACTAATCACAGTAAACCTTCGAGCAGTGACCAACTCAACTGATCATAATAATCACAATAAACCTTAGAGCAGTGATCAACTCAACTGATCACAATAAACCTTAGAGCAGTTATAAACTCAACTGATCACAAAAAACCTTAGAGCAGTGACCAACTCAACTAACCTTAGAGCAGTGATCAACTCAACTGATCACAATAAACCTTAGAGCAGTTATAAACTCAACTGATCACAAAAAACCTTAGAGCAGTGATCAACTCAACTGATCACAATAAACCTTAGGGCAGTGATCAACTCAACTGCTCACAGTAAACCTTAGAGCAGTGACCAACTCAACTAACCTTAGAGCAGTGATCAACTCAACTGATCATAATAAACCTTAGAGCAGTGACCAACTCAACTGATCGCAATAAACCTTAGAGCAGTGATCAACTCAACTGATCACAATAATCACAATAAACCTTAGAGCAGTGATCAACTCAATTGATCACAGTAAACCTTAGAGCAGTGACCAACTCAACTGATCGCAATAAACCTTAGAGCAGTGACCAACTCAACTGATCGCAATAAACCTTAGAGCAGTGATCAACTCAACTGATCACAATAATCACAATAAACCTTAGAGCAGTGATCAACTCAATTGATCACAGTAAACCTTAGAGCAGTGACCAACTCAACTGATCGCAATAAACCTTAGAGCAGTGATCAACTCAACTGATCACAATAATCACAATAAACCTTAGAGCAGTAGTGACCAACTCAACTGATCGCAATAAACCTTAGAGCAGTGATCAACTCAACTGATCACAATAATCACAATAAACCTTAGAGCAGTGATCAACTCAACTGATCACAGTAAACCTTAGAGCAGTGACCAATGCAACTGATCGCAATAAACCTTAGAGCAGTGATCAACTCAACTGATCACAATAAACCTTAGAGCGGTGACCAACTCAACTGATGTCATTAAGAAGTGAGCAACTCCATTATATTGCAACTGAGAGATTATCACTCAAAGCTTTTTGCAATGACGTTCCCACTGAAAAAGGTAGCCATGATCTCCACAATTTGTATTACCAAAGCGCTGCATGATAACAGTGACCATAAAAACATAATTTTGCTTGTTCCACAATCATTCATAAAGCGAATTCATAACATGTTCAAGAGATTTTGAGGTATATCCCGACTAACATAAGGCCACCATGTTTCATGCTTTCACAGCTTGGCTACCAGTAGCAAAAATGGGCACATTGCATTCGTCGGTATGCTCTGATTTATGGCTCCACAAGATTGGGGTCCGCCACTTTCCCCCAGGGCATGTAATAAGTTTATTTTAAGAGATAATCTGTGTATATTTGCATTTTCAATTTATTGCATGTTTTCTTGCTAAATATATGTTCCCACTCTGCTGTTCTCACTTTGCTGACAATAGTCATATTTCATATAAGTATAGCTCTGTGATAAACATCTATTTGAAGTTGTCATATTTTCTGAGATGATGGCTTTGGAGCTGGCTTTGGCAGGTGCATCCCATCAAATAAACTGAGATATAATCATGGCAATATATGGCACATCAAAGATTTATGAAAATGGATTTAACTGATGTGACAGCTGAAGATCAACTGAAAATCCCCGACAAGATTGATACTCCTTGGTTTTAAGTTCAAATTAATGCAATTGACATAGCTACAAACATAAATGCCTTTATTTTACAGAGACATCTAAAAATATTTTTTACAAATCCATATCTTGTACAGATATAATATGTGGTGCTAAAATTCCTACACATTTTTGTTTCTATGCTTTTGTTATGGATCATCTGCTAAATGTATGAGTACAAGATAGGATTGTACTATTCATTTTCTAAAGCAAAACTTAGGATACAAAATATATAAATAAGTTCTGAACACTGAAGCATGTTAGTGCCATTGGTACCCCCCGCCCAAGTATTTCCGCTCAATATAGATAGTGCCTCCTGTAATGAGTGATAATAGGTAGTTGGCAGAACACAAAAATGTTAACAAATGTCAGGTATTTTGTATTTCACTTGGTATTGAAATAAGTATTGATCCTATTTCTATACAATGTAAAATCCATCTTTACCGCATTTGGGGGTCAGGAAAGGTATTTTTTATGTTATGGTGGAATTGTCCTGAGGGCAATACATGGATACTCTGTTGTGACCTGAGTCTACTATTTGATATGTGGGACCAGGGCATACGAAAGTAGTGCTTGATAATTTCCTACTCCCCCTTATTATACATAATAACGATTAGATATTAGACATAAAATGAATAGTGCTATTTAATGGCTTGTTTTGTCGAAGTTTTTAGAAAAATAATGAGAATAATTGAAGGGACTATATATTGATCTTTGCTGTCAGGGGCTCTTTCCTATATTTCCATGTTCTGTTCTTTGTTTTCAAGATAGGTGGCGCTTTAACAGATCCTAGCAAACAATTTCAATGGTCAACCTCACTTCATACTCTGCTTTTAGAAAGATGAATATTTTTGCCATCTGATAAATATTGTTCAAAATACCCTAGGTCGATACATATATTCTTTGTGAATTTTTGAAGCTGAGGTATTTACTATGGCTTTCAATGGGACATTGTAATAGTGGTCCGAGGCCTAATGTTTGGCATTTCTTCCCTAGCAGAGAAATAAGATACTGTGGTTGACACGTGGGTGACGCTTATCATGAAAGTAAATATCTTCCTGTCAGAATTAATATACAATGCCAGATGCAATAAAGGTTACCGAGGCGGGACTCTATAATTAGATGATGAATAGAAGATATTGAAAGGAAGCAAATGTTGATACATTATATGCTTCATTTACAATCCTTGTATTTGTCCATTTTAAATCACCTCAGGGCCTAATATGTAATGGTCCCTTCATATGGCCTGCTTATTCAAATTCATACCAAGTGACAATCCATTTCCCAAATAAAGAAATACAAATTATTTGCAAGTACTTTTATTTTATTTGTTTTTACTAATTACCTTTATTTGAAAAGCAAAATATAAGTTGACAAATTAGAAACGCTTTCAAAGAATTCTCCCCTGAATTATTAAGCGGACAAGAGGAGGTAGGGTAAAGGAATCTAGCTATCGATGCTAGAATACATGCAATCGATAAGGCAAACAGCAACAGTCAGGGTTTCAATTTTAATTAGAATTAAGCATGTGGAACTCACTTCCTTTCACTTATCACGAACACAAGGGATTCTCTTTATGTGATGTTAATTAAAAATATTATATTCTTTTCACTTAAATAGAGCAAAACAGAGAAAGTGCTCATGCAAGAGAAAAAGGAATTACCATGAAGAAATTCCTTACATTTTGCCATATTGGTTTAATAGCTTGGCTCCCACAGTTGCAAATAACCTTGCCTAAAATATTCTAATTGTGAAAGCACTCCAAATACAACACTATTCAACTTAATGGTATATTTGGTAAATTCAGCTTTGAACGATATAGCTCAGTGAAAATGTATTTGTAATACTAATCGCAGTGCTCACAGTGAAATTCTTAAGTTTCAAACTAGTTTCAAGAAAATTGGTCTCATCAGTGTTTTCTTCTTGGTATATACTACTTTCACCATTGCATTTGTGCACTCTCATTTGCAAAACAACATAGCTATGACAACATATTGTTATGCGTATTTAGACATCAAACGTTATATTTGATCCAGACGCTTTAAGTACAGTTTTTTTTGCAATGTTATCACCTGTGAAAAACCAAACAACTATTACAATCTGTTAGCCATAGGATAACATGCAACTGTTTTGTGTTCTTGGAGGTCATGTTGAATGACGGTAGTTATTACCTACACAAGTGTTGATATAGCTCTCAACGTATACGGCCTGACAAAGGAAATTGCAGACTAAGTCAGGAATATTGACTATTTCTGTGGATGAGGATGATGATCAATCTCACTGTTTTCCTAAGAGATAGGGCCACTGGCTAAATGTCTTATTCTACATAAAATCAAATATATAGTTTTACAGGTGCCATTTTAACAAAATGTATTACTGAAATATGTAAAGGATTAACAATGTCAATAATATTCATGATGTTTCCATTTCATTTGTGTTTAATGGAAAGGATGCCACATACAAAAAGGCTCTTTCATGTAAATGGGCCTTGCTTTGAACCCTTTCTTTGTCCAGTATACATTTGTACATTACGTGCTAGGCCTTGAAGATATTTGATGTATAGTTTGACTAAGATTCAGCCATCTTGAATTCAGTGCTTTAAGCTAGAGTTTGGGTACAGATAATACAAAAAGTGCGAATGCTTTCACGGACATGCCATTTTCAACTTTTTAATTCTTTATGGCTTTTCTTTACCTCTGATTTGCTTATGGAAAAAATACCCTTTTAATATCATGCATAGTTCTTGTTTTCCAGCACATGTTTGAATGACACTTAAAGATATACTTAGATTTTGAGATAGCACTGGTTAAGGTCAGGCACCAGGCGGAGTGTCAGATGGATTCCATCTATCAAAATGACTTGCCAGGTTTGGCAGCATTACATGCACGCACTGCAAATAACCATACAAGTTGGGACAAAAGGCTGCTATCTAAAAAGCAGAATTAGGAAGATAGTTATGAATCTTTCATCAATAATGTCCATATGAGGTCGACATTTGAGCCTTTTAACTGGTGTGAAAGTAACATTTCCGGCAGTGGAAGTTGAACCAACGAATTCCTTCCTCCACATGTTTAACCAACAAAGGCACAGACACATTTCTCTATTGTGACATTAAACATGGATTCCTGAAGAATGAATCTTTGATGTCACATTAATTGGTTAAAAGGTTGATGACACTGTTCCATTCACAAAAAGATATAAATACAAACGTTTGAACTCATATCCTCTATCCAACTGCCTGCGATAAATGCAACTAGATATTCTGTAAAGGTCTGACATTAGAAAGATAGGTTTGAAAATAATGAGAAATAGGAACGAAAGAACAAATCATTTAATAGAAAAATAGACCAAGTAAGGACCCGAGGAGTATTCTCTGTTTATACCTTGCTATAGCCTGACTGAGGAAGGGAGAACTATGTTTGGATACGTTTAATTTTCTGGATAAAATGTTAATGTCAAAAACCCTTTACCCTTTAGGCAAAACTATTCACTTATTCCTAACAAGCATATACTAAACAGTTCATTCTCTAAGGTGGTCTGGTGATGATTACTAATGACTGAGACTGAGTCTCTTTTTACGAAACAGATATCAAAAACAATCATTTTCTTACAATCACCTAACTTTAGAGTCATGGGGAGGGGCTAACATAAACATTCCCAGCTCAAATATTTAATATATCAAAATACTTAAACACAGTGTTTTAATAGCCATATAAATAAAATTTATTTCTTGAGCTATCAAGAAGTACATTCATCATAGTAGCTGAGCTAATAGTCTAAATTCGCTATGTCTGAAACTGAGATTTCTATGTCAGGAATGCTAATACTTTTCCCTGAAATGATTATAAAAGCAATCAGTTACGTTATCAATCCATAACAATCCTATTTTTGATTTAATTTTTGTTTTCTGTGTTATTCCTGTTGATATTCTTGTATGGAGTATTTATTATTATATCACTCAAAAAGCTCTTAAAGGCCAGTTACATCTAATAAATGGTCATTTCTCATAAAAATCGCCATCCGTTAGATGTGAAAATCTCACATTAGGGTTGAACTAGTTGTTTGCATGATTCAAAATGTCTACCCTGATTTATCATGCCCAAACATAATCTCCATTGAAAATGTGTGGTCACGTAAACGCACTATGCCAGCTTTCAGCCCATGGACTAATTAGTCTGTGTCATGATGCATGGCTTATTATCGCCCTTACATCAACTACAACTACCGTGTTGTTACTACACCTGTTAAGGGGATTTGTTTTGTTTTTCGTTTTGTTTGGGTTTTACATCACTTTCAACATTATTTCAGTCATTTCGTGATGAGACCTACTTGTAGCAGAAATAGTGCTGCCTCACTGAATTGTCATGTCAACCCACCCGGTCACAGATTGATAAGGACAACAGGTTAACCTTTTGGCACGGGCCTCAGCTCATGTGTGAAATTGTATCATGAATTCAATCCCGGCATGGCCGGGGATCGAACCCACGACCTTTGGATCACCACAAAGGAACTGGTGCTAATAAGCTGGCGCTCTAACCAACTGCACCATGGCCCTTGGCCCCTGTTAAGGGGAGGACCAAAACATAAATTACAAATCGAAAGAACAACTTATACCCGAATTAATGAACAAAGTCATAATATAGTCATTGGATCACAGACAAATAAAATTTAAGGTTAACGTAAATTCAAATTGATGGAAAGCCTTTCAATGACCAAAAAGAGGTTTTATGTCAGTACCACATAATTATACCATACGCGTTAACACTTTAACAATCTTTAGATGCGTGATTTCCAGTACACTGATACAGTAAAGATTAAGAGATACATTTATTTCAATATTGATATATTAGCATGAACTTTTATATAAGATGTAAACCCATGTAGCTTCATTACCTGATTCAGTAAAAGAAATAATGGAAAGGTAAACATATCAATGCTTAATATAATATCAATAGCAGATAATATCTAATTCTGAGTTTAATCATTTGTCAAAACTATGATTTGGGAATGATTTTTATACAGCTTGAAAAAAAACCGCAATGAGTATGTTTCCTCTTGACTGAGATGAGAAATATTGCATGATCTGTTTTGTGACATTTCAATTGATGAATCGTGCATGAAAATATTCCTTGATAAGGATAGGAACAAGACACATTATTATACTTTTTCATGTTCTGATTGAACATGCAATATTTATTCACATGCAATATTTATTCACATGCAATATTTATTCACTTTATGCAATATTTATTCACTAATGAACACCTTCATCTGAAAATGAAAGGTTTAATTTATCAAGATGAAAAAATCAAAGAGTCAATTTATCAATATTACTAATTATCCTTATGGGTTTGTTACATGGAGTACTACCCTTTTATTGCCCTTAATTTCTTTGATAAGTAACATAACTTTAGGATATCGCTGTCATCAAATAGTGATTATACAAGGCAGGACATTGACTCTTCTTAACAAAAGGAGCTTCGCTTATTAGATATTGATTTACATTTAGCGCATACATATATTTATATTGAAATGGAGAAAAGTTACGCACTGACATTCCATATCATAACACTATGCAATTGACACTTTGATAACATTGATAACTATGCAATTGACACTTTGATAACATTGATAACATCAGTGAAGTAAGATACATTTGATGAATAACTTAATAATATCAGTGAAGTAACATCTGATGAATAACCTTAGTAACATCAGTGAAGTGACATATATCGGAGGAATAACCTATTAACATAAGTGAAGTAACATACATCTGGCTTTGCGTTTATATTGTGTGAGACATTGATTATCAATTAGTGATAGTTATGGCATAGAACGCCATTCATGGCATATAATCATATAAGATTATAATGAACAAATTAAAGTGATGAGCACATGGCCTACACCAAGATACACTGAAATGGATGAGGTTGATAGGGGCAAGATGGGAAGACCATATATCTTGATATAATATCTTAGAAATGTGTTAAAATTGAAGCCTCTCCCAATCAGGACTGTCATCCAGATATTTTAGTAGAGAGGGGAACATCAGCACATGGTAACATTCCCAATGAAGCGATAGTACATAAAATTTTATGACATAAACCATACTTAATAAAAGGTTGTTTAATTTATTCGCGAACACATGTGTTCAAATAAAGAATCATTTAACATAAATCTAAAAAGAAACTTTGCATGGCATGACATGGTTTTTTTTCACGGTAATTTTATTGTCAGTTCGCATTGGCCCAAATGTTTAAAATGTTTGAAAGTAAGCATATGACTTGTACACATAACATATTTATATACTTTTACGGCTACTGATATTTCCTCTTAACGATGCCACTTGATAAGTTGTGTTCTTGAAAAGCTGTCTCCAGAATATATGATATTGTGGCATCAAACATTTTGTATGTACCCTTAGGCTTTGACTACTCCAAGCTTTGATATAAGAGAACTTCTAATCTGGAACTTACTCCTATTTGACACAGACATTTAACACATTGTAACTTGTTCAAGTGCAAATATAGACCCAAATATGCTTCCTAGCAAACACACAGTTTGGAGACGCCATCCCTGCAGATTATTTCACTTCAAAATATGTATTTGATACAATAATGCCCTCTTGATTGAGTATATATATATATATATATATATATATATATATATATATATATATATATATATATATATATATATATATATATATATATATATATATATATAATATATATATATAATATATATATAATAGGGGCAATATATATATATATATAAATATATTTCAATATATCGCCTCAGAAAGCAAAGAATAACAAAAAATCTTTTCTCTATTTTCATTGATTTCAGTACAGGCAATGTCTTGCACGTTTTCTGTCGGCTTTCAACATGCATAAAAAGGAAATTTAAAGCTATTTAGAGTACAAATCAGGCAAATAATATCTTTTTATCAGATATTTGTGTTTGATACCATATGTCCTTCAGATATCAAGATACCTGTATTTGTTTGTGAACTGTATTTGTTTGTGATAAGGACTAATGTTTTGATATTATTCAGCTTCAGGAAGACACGCAAGTCCAGTCCAGAATGCCCTGGACATACATGTATTTTTAATACTTTTGTCTTTCTATAAACTAATGAATGCTTCATAATATACCATATTCCCATGCATTTAGTATAGATTTCCGATACACAAGAGGTCTTTTAAGTCAAATAGATCCTTTTATTCATGCCTCTATCACATGAGACATGGGGTTGCATACTTGCAAATGGTGGAATGCTCATGAATGGCTTGGCTGTCCAAATCATTTTTCACACAAAATTGCCCCATAATAACTTGTATCTCTGATGCATGTTTGCCTATTTTCCAAATATATGGTTTTCAAAAATGCTCTCATGTGCAATATTGTACGTCCATGATGTTTGTTCAGTTAAGAAAAAGAAATCATCAATCAATCTTCCAGCTGGAAAGATCTTTCTCTCACTTCATATGCTGGGAAATCTACTTCGCTGAAGATGCATTTGCAGTTCATCTTTGTTGAATATCTTTTTGTATACAGGGTCTTAGTTATAAGAAAGGCTCTGTTACACAGACCGGTATACTATAAACCAAGAGACGACGAAAGCCAATCCACACATCACCCAGGGGGGATTTTAACCCATGGAGGCTGGGATGGAATTGAAAAACCCAGAACCTGATTCATGACTGACTTAAATGGGGTGATACAATAAGAAAATGATGCACTGTTTTTTTTAGTTCTATGATAGTAACCCCCACGGTCAGCCAGTCCAGCCGATGTACACATGTTAGAAATTTATAGCAGTGTTGAATTTCAACACTGTAGGGTGTAGATCCAGGGTTCAGGTCACACGTGTCTCGACCTCCACCACAGGCAGCCAGAGCAATATCACTACTTTTATATATAACGGTAGGTTAATACTTTGTAAGAAATAAACACTTTTAACATTTTGAGAGACAGTGGGATTACAAGGTGACATGTGAGACACAACATTCAGCTCAATTTTAATTAGTGGTGGGTATTATAACACAGAATTTTGGAGGATATGTACTTCTGAGGGGCCTGCAGATCTCGGACCTGGCTGTCAGTGTCACAGACCAGACTGGCGGACATCTCAACTGCATAAATAAACATAGAATTGAAATGTTTTTTTGGAATATATTCCAGTCAGTGTAGTCTACATTTACGGCAACTTCTACTTCCATCACTACTTTTATATAGGTTAATAGTAAATATATAAGACTGAGACCGAGAGGGGCTGGGGACTTTCACTCTCTGGCAACCTGTGATATTAACTACCTTAGTCATCATGGCTTCTGGCACATCACTTGTGCCGTGAAAACAAATAAACACTTTTAATATTTTGAAAGAGAGTGGAATTACAAGATGACATTTGAGACACAACATTCAGCTCAATTGCGATTAGTGGTGGGTATTATAACACAGAATTTTGGAGTGATATGTACTTCTGAGGGGCCTGCAGATCCCAAAACTGCCTGTCACTGTCACAGTCTGGTGGACACCTCAACTGCATAAATAAACATAGAATTTGAATATTTTTTCGCAAATGTAGAATATATGAAAATTAATAACTTTATGCACAAAAGAAAGGTATGCTATATGTTTGACTGTGTTAAAAATGTTTGAGTTTCAACTGCCAGTTTCAGACAGTTGCCAGTCACTGTACTCTACATTTATGGCAACTTCAAAATGATGAGAAAATATAAATATCATTTTCAAAGGAAACTGTATACAAATTCTTTTTTTTAAAAAGACTTTCTTGTTAAGGTGAACATATCTCATGAAGAATTGATATTTTTAAAGTGTCTTCTACGGGGATTCCTTCAGAAGCATAAGTCATAACCGCACCTAAAGGATTCTTTATAAACTGCATCCTTTAGGAATTTCATTCTTGTTTAAAGAACTTTTCCGTAGTTTTCATTTTCAATGCACATATAGAAATTCAGAAAAAGTGAATTGCGTAGATATTCACATAAAATGGGAAAATATAATCAAGTTATTAAGTTGACAAATGCATACCAAGGGTCCTAGGGAATGCTCAAACATTAGACAGATCATGTTTCAACTCATGAAAGGAAATGTTCATAATGTTCATCCATATTATCCTTCTAAGAGGAGCATGTTTACTCTCCTTCATCACATATACAGCTTATTTGTTCATGTAAGAAGAATCATCTAATGGTGCACAACATCATGTAATTTGCCTATGACTCTATACATGATGCACTTGGCTGTATCACTTACTGCATAGCTCGATATAAATATTCTGATTTCTCATGAACTCTATATAGATGAAGGGAAAAGTGACATCTAAACTGAACACTTTATCAAGACAGATTTCTCTGAAAAAGAAATAATACTACGCTGTTGAAAATTATATTGTTTACAAACTCGTTATATCAACAATGAAATTATATATGTGAATATACATGTATTTTGATACTTGTTGACATTCATAATTCAAATTTGGCGCCAAATCATACTCATTAACACACAAATTGATGACGTGTAACACATCAGCTCTTCTAAAATTACTAGTGTTCTCCAATCACCCATCGGCAAAGCCCAGATAGGTGATCTGGAGAGGTCTGAGATTTTTGCTTTTTGGTCATAATCTCGTTCAGATGTGATTTTTTAAATACCCAACTGTTTAAGTGATAATTCATATTTTATGTATGATTATGTCTAAAATCTCACAAAAAAGCTTAATTATTTTTTGGATAACATTAAATAAAGAAAATATAAATACTTGATAATAATCGCCAGCTGCAAAAATTGAATCAAACCCGTTTTAACGGCAGTTGAAAAGGGTTCAATTTTGACGTTTAAACGGGTTTACCAAAGTTTTTGCAGCTGGCGAGTTTTTACTTCACTAGAGCTCAATCAGACTGGTTCCCCATCGAGTGTCAAGAACATCGTGTATATACACAGATGGCGGCAACCAGTCTATGGCTGTACGCGCCATTTTCGGGTCACGTGACGGGGTCAAATGAGGTGCGCTTTGTTTACAAATGTTTGTAACGATAAATATCTTGTTTCATGTATCATTTTTTAAAAATATAGTAGTTGTCTGAGGTATAAAAACAAAACATACACTCGTCGGTCAGCTGTGTGAGCGGATTCAGTTCGTTGGTGATGGCGTCCGCAATCACCAACTCACTGAATCCGCTCACCCAGCTTCCCGACTCGGTATGTTTTGTTATAGGGCTTTGCCGATGGGTGATTGGAGAACACTAGAGAACACTATAAAATTACGACATGTTGTGAGATATACAGTGCCTCTACTTTCGTATTTCACTTTGGTATACACTTTCCAGTCAGACACAATGCGATACAACTGCACTTTATCAAATATTGAACGCACAACTGGCTTCGAGCAGACGTACTTCTGGTGTGACAGGGGTATGATGTTGTGGCGACTTCTGGATCTGAAATCCACAGTTTCTACCAGAATTATACCTCACGTTGATTAGTTCCCATCTTAAAGGCCCTCTCAGGGGAGGAGTCCAGATTCACTTTTCACAGGTTAATTGAAGATCTTTTTGATTAAAACACGGAAACAAGGCATTAGTGAAGTGTAATGTGAGTTAATAGTATTATGTGAGTTAATTAATAATATTATAACTAATATTATTAACCTTGTGTAAAGGCATACTTTCATTTTCTAGGAGTGACAGCAATGCAAAGAGGCTAACGCATTGGAATGTCTAATCACTAAACCTAACATGAAGATATTTGCAGATTTCTGTTAATATATGCATGCATATATTTATAGAATGTTATTTATTCATTTTTTTTTTTTCATTTGGAAATTTTGTGGCATAGAGTTGATTGGATATCACCAACAGGGCTGTGAGTGTCCGGTTCATCACAATGGGAGCAGTATAGGCATCAGTAGACAGAGTGACAGAAAACGGCCTTTAATGGTTAGGCTATTTTCTAATGTGACCTTTAAATGACCTTGAAAATCTGTACCTTTAAGATATCAGCTAAAAGAGTCTTTATTCATTAAAGTCTGCATATAATAAAAAACAGGGCAATTTATAGATTTAGGATCAATTGTCAAGGGAAATTCACTCATTTGATACCTGATACCTTTTATTCTACAATATGTAAAAAATACTTATAAATATAACGTTTCATGAATATGTGAATAAAATGAAAATTGGGCTCTTTTTGTGACGCCATTTATGCTGGGTAAAAGTGACGCTCTGTACCCAATGTAATAGAAAGTCTTTCACTACCCATTTCATGTACAACGTCTCCCATTTCTTGTGATGGCATGACTCGATCCAGCAACGCAAGATTAATCTTGGGGTTTTTTTTTTGGGGGGGGGGGGATTCGATTCGGTAAAGTTGAAGCGCAAAAGGAAGCCGTCACGGTTTAACTTTTAATGCTTCGTGCCTTTGACATTTTCTTTGCTCATTTGTAAACGCGCAGGCTTATTTACTTTGATCGAGTTTGTCACCGGATGCTGAATTTCCAGTGGTAAATTCAAACGTGAAAAAAGGTATAAATGCAACTGGGCTTGGATGAACCGGTCCCATGCAAGTAAATAAATTAAGAGCACATTTCTTATTTATAGTGAAATAGTTTTAATTGACAATCAATGATTTGTTACCCTTTAGGTCTTAGTTTTAGTGTATACGAGGCAAATTAGTGAATTAAAAAAAGACGAATTGTGCCTGATATGGGTTTGGTGGATTTCGTTTTGCCAAATAAGAAAACATGAAATGATTGAAACGTATCAGAAATCCAACATTTCACAGACTGTCTTGGTCATATTGTGCCTAAAGAACCTGTTTAGTATTTATCTAAAATTCTGGGAAATTGTACATTGAAGTATCTGTCTAGTAATTATCTGTGATTAAAAAGGCAGCAATTGGATACTTACTATTTCGTTTATTTTATTACAGGATAAAGAAACCAGTGTTCTTGCAAAATAATTTCCAACTGAAAATTACTGTACTTGATATACTTGATTGCCTTTGATGACCAATCGTAGAGCACTAGATGGAATGAGTGACTGGAGCCTCAAAATGTGGCCGATTTCCCACAATTGCTTTCTGTTTATTTGTTTGTTTGAGGTTTTACATCACTTTCAAATTATTCAGTCATTTTGCGATGAGACCTACTTGTAACAGATATAGTGCTGCCTCACTGAATTGTCATGTCGGAGGTCCTTGACATAACAACCCACCCAGTCACAAATTTACAAGGACAACAGGTTAACCCTTTGGGCACAACAAATTGTAACCCAAATTCAATCTTGGTATGGCCGGTCATCAAACCTATGACCTTCGGATCACCACGGAAGAACTGGTGCTAATCAACATACAATCTAACCAACTGCGCCACGGCCCATGGCCCTTCCACAAGTGAAAAACTACAAATAATTTTAATTTTCCAAAATACCATCCATTACAAATATGAATCGGCTAGTATAGTTTCATTATTTTGCAGGTATGGCCATGGCAGTTGACATGTGGTTCAAAGCTAACCGCTTACTGCATGGCATAATCGGGTCCGCATGCGCCGTGGTGTGTCACCCCGTTGGACTCCTGGCGGCATCTTGGGGAGTTCCGGTAGTTTCATGGCAATGCAACAGCCCCGGACTCTCAGACAAGAATGAGTATCCTACCTTCACCAGGACCGACCACAGCTGGACCGGCCTGGCCCCCATATACAATGCTGTGGCCGACGTGTTTGGGTGGACCAGGGTGGCCATACTGTGCACAGATGTTGAGAGCTTCTTGTTGACCTCCAAAGCCGTCAAAGCAGAACTTGAGAAGCATGGGAAGGAGGTTTTGTGGAGAGTAGTCGATTCTACTGTGAGGGGGGACGTCATTCACCAGAAGGGCTATGACAGTCTCAGAAATGTAGTAGCAGATATGAAACATCAGGTGAAAATGACATATTAATAATTATACTCAATGTGGGAGAAATTGTTCACATAGCTTATATCATATTATTTGATATGAAGATTAGGCATAACTCATATTCATCTGTTTAATCCATACATTAATTGTATGTACATTTATTGTAAGAATTCATTCAAATGTAAAAGGACACAAAGAGAGTATCCAGGAGTTATTTATTCTCATATTTCCCATATTCGCTATAGACCAAAAGTGATTTTTTTTGTGATAATCCAATATATTAATTATTTCATTCCAGGTCCGTGTGTTTATCCATGTGATGTACCCTACAGACATGCGCAACTTGATGATCATAGCCCTGGATGAGGGCATGTTGAACGGGGAATATGCCTTCATCACCAATCAGTATGGCGTCCAACTTAATGTGCAACACACATATAGACCTGAGGTCTGACTTTTTACGGGTATTTTATGAATATCGTATATCAAAAAAATATAAATTATCATTGTAGTAAGTTTTACAAAGAAAACAAATTCTGAATTTATCTTTAATATTAATCTGTACATTATGTGATCTGTACTACTGATCTGTGCATCATGTCATTTATATTACTGATCTGTACATAATGTGATCCATATCACTGATCTGTGCACATTGTGATCTATATAACCGATCTGTACATTATGTGATCTATATCACTGATCTGTACACTATGTGATCTATATCACTGATCTGTACATTATGTGATCCGTACTACTGATCTGTGCATCATGTGATTTATATTACTGATCTGTACATAATGTGATCCATATTACTGATCTGTGCACATTGTGATCTATATAACCGATCTATACATTATGTGATCTATATCACTGATCTGTACATTATGTGATCTATATCACTGATCTGTACATTGTGTGATCCGTACTACTGATCTGTGCATCATGTGATTTATATTACTGATCTGTACATAATGTGTTCTATATTACAGACATGTGGACGATATGATCTATGCTTCTGGGATGCTAATCATATGAGCTATGTTACTGGACTGTTAATAACAGTCATTGCACTATAAAATACATAAATCATGTTGAAATTGATTCTTTTGAATTATTAGATCTAAATATACTTGAGTACGGAAATGCAATTCTTTGAGCAATTAATATTGCTTCCACGGAGTGATATATCAGTTTGGGTGCCAATATTCCAACTGCCAGATATCACATTGTACACTTAGAGTCATATTCCACTAGATTATATTATCACTGTAGTGCCAATCCATAATAGGATGAGGCAACCTCGTTTTAGCATCAGCATATTCTAAGATAAAGAGACATTTGCACTCTCAAGAAACATTAACAAGTATTGCCCTTAATGTTTTATGAGCAATCAATGTACAGAAATGATGACAAATCGTGTTTAGGATCCCAAAATTGAGATTATCTCAATGATTTGTGATCTAATGAAAGGTGTCTCTTACGATACCAGTGAAAATGAGCATGTGTCCTTTCATGTTTATTGTCTCGTTTGTTGGACCTTAATGTTGTATAAAGCTGATTAACAAAGGTCATTCACTCTATGACACCCTTCTTATGAACCAAAATAATAATTAATTGAAGGAAACCTTTTTAATGAATCATAAGGAAAATATCAAGATATTACTACATGTGTACAATCACTATTTGAGTATTTAGTTACCAATCACATACATTTTAAAACAAGTTCAAGATATGCCTTTTTAAAATTTTGAGAAACCACTTTTTAAAGAGACCATTTCATTAAAATATTGATTAATAAGCCAAACATTTTGTAGATACTTTTTCAGTATGTATAATATTGAGCTTCTGGTTTTGACACAGGCCAGTTACATTTGAACAACTTCAGATGCTTTATGACCTCATTGTGGTGATGTGCCGTATTCCAGCAGACAAAACTGGTTTATATGACGTGGTTTTGACATGACAAATTTACGTCATACCCACGTGGAATTCTTACTTCGTATCCACGTGAATATCCAGTTGCCTATGAATTTCTGAGATTTCAACGGAAAGTTGAGCAAAACTGCCTCTACACACAAAATGTCTTCAGATAATCAAATGATCAAAATGCACTCCTTGACAATTATCACAGAAAATATATATGTATAAATGACAGCCACCAGGCGAAAAGGGTCCCGATGGACTAGATTGTCAAAAATGAGATAACACCAGATTTATACACTCTGAGGCATCACTCGGATAAAAAATTAACTTCTTAAAGGGTCACATGGTGACTTCCAGACGACCTCGACCTTGATACATGTCAGATCAACAAAGAGTAGCTTGCTTGCAAAGTGGTAAGAGATGAAAAAAACAATGGAAATGAAGCCAAAATTGTAGCCCGTTGTCCAAGCACGGTTTGACCAACTAGGAGACATGGATTTCATTAAGGTAACTATTTGTTTCAGGCAAATGAGGTGATTTATGATGGTTTGCTGGTGCTGGGAGTAAGAAATCCAGAGGGCGCTCAATATGACTCCTTCAGGACGCAGATTATTGAGGCATTCCAGGACCCTAGATTCGACAGCTTGCCACATCTGCCGGCCAACTCCTCCATAGAGGATGTGGATGTCTACTCCAGTATGTAGGGTGACTTGATCTCATCAGGTTTAGAAGTTTCATTGCTTTCAAGTGCCACCTGCTGGAAAGTGGCCTGACAGTAGCTTTGATGATGTGTGAACGTAAATTAAATTCAAATATATCCACAGGGGCTGGAGGACATGAATTTCATGTTTGGTTTTCATCTATTTCATTAATTGTAATTTACGACAAGGTAAATCTAAACATTTCCAATGCAAAATTGAACACCTCAAAACAACTGAATGTCAAATAGTTAAACTTTTATTTAAGTCTCTTCAGTGGTCAGTTTTATGAGTCACTTGAACGATCCATAACACATTTTTTTAATAAATTACTTCTGATATATTTATGCATATTTACTGTATTTTAGCTTATATCTATGATGCTGTAATGGTTTGGGCAATGGGAGTGAACAAAACCCTCGAACAAGGGTACCCAGTAACAGATGGTTTCAACATAGCCAAAAATATATTTAATTTGACATGGAAAGGCAAGTCCGGGGATGTCATTATTGATGCCGTCGGAGACAGGCACGTTGATACCAGGTAACCAGCTAACAGTTTTACGTTTCTTCTACGTTGTGAGCACGTTGTGTTTTGGTGCTAAGCACGTTGTAACTTGACGTTGTATGGACATAGATCTGTGTAAACCAGATAACGTTGTTAGCTCGTTGGTGACAACGAAACCTTATTTCTACGTGCTCACAACGTTATTTCTGCGTTGTGTGTTACCTGGGTAAGACACACACTGTAACGACGTCCAAACACTTCCGTCTATCTCAAAACCGTGTGACATCATGCAGGGTGAAACTTCCCTATCTCAAATAAATGTCATCAAAGCGCGGGGGGGATGACTTGTGACATCATGCAGGAGGACACCTCCCCCTTAATATGATGTGACATCAAGCAAGGAGGAAGCCATCCATCTTAATATGATGTGACATCATGCAGGAGGAAGCCTCCAACTTTAATAGGAATGTGATATCACTAAACTGCAAAATAGCAGTCTTAATAGAATGTAACATCGGTCTGCCTTAAGAAACTGTTTATTTGAATGTTAATATCTAACTGAACACAATTTATGTCTTGCAGATTATGACATGAAATGTGTTCAGTTAGATAAGAGAAGGAATTTTACATAACTTAGATTCACCATCTCTTAATACAATGAAAATCAAAGGACGCTATCACTATAAAGTAGTAATTCAAGCCCTGAAAGTTATTGGTCCTCCCAGGATGGGCATGTTTGGAGCATTATGCTTTATAATGTATGATATGTTGCTTTATTTCAGAGTCTTCATCTTGCAGAATGATGAGCATAGTAATTCAGTGAAGTGGCTTCCTTTGATGGACTGGATCGTGGCTAATGGGGCCATGACTAAATTATATAAACCCAATGATTCCAATGACTGGTCCCAGGTCACGTGGCATGGCAATGCCAGTTCCGTTCCAACTGGTCATCCTCAGTGTGGGTGGTCTGGAGAACTCTGCAAGCCTCTCCAAGAAAATAATGTACCAGCAATAATTGGTTTAACTGGTTTATCCATTGCTTTGGTATTTATATTGATGCTAGTTGCTGTGTTTGTCACAAAGCGACAAAGGTTTAAAGATAGAATGAAACAAGTGAGTGATATTCAAATTAAGTGGTCTCAATTAGAAAAGGTTTCTGGTATTCGCAGTACGATGGGCAGTATGGTGTCCTTAGGATTTGTTCCCGAGAATTTGTATTTAATCTCAAGTCACAATTTAGAAGTGTATACCTTTCATGGTAAAAATGTTCTAATAAAGCGTTTAGGCACCACTCCATTGAATCTCGAAGACAAAAATGTGTTGAGAGACCTGATGGAAATGAGGGAATTGGTTCATGATAATATCAATTCTTTTATTGGAATTTGTAATGAGGTTCCAAACGTATGTTACATTACCTTGTTTGCTTCACGAGGAACCCTCATGGATGTTATTTGTGACGATGAAATATCCTTGACGCGAGATTTTAAGCTGTCCTTCATATTAGATATAGCATGTGGCATGTGGTACCTACACCAGAGCCCTCTGGGATGTCACGGTGAACTAACTAGTTTCAGATGTGTCGTTGACAATAGGTGGAGCTGCAAAATAGCAGCACATGGCTTGAACTATATAAAATCACTACACAGAGTCAGGACTAAAAACCCAGCCAAAGAAGAATTTAACCAGCTCTGGTATGCACCAGAAGTCTTGCGTAACCAGGCGTTTACCGTTAACGACTTTAAAAAGGCAGATGTTTTCAGTTTTGCTATAATCGCTCAAGAAATATTTTTGAAAGATGTTCCTTATGCTGTAAATGACCCCCAATTAGAAGTAAAAGAGATAATAGAAAAGATCCGCATTGGGAGAAAACCTTATTACAGACCACAGTTAGTGTCAATTGATTTGGTAGGGGAGTGGTCAAACCTTATTTCATCCTGCTGGGTAGAAAACCCTGATGAACGTCCCAATTTCACTGAAATCCTGGCTAGCATCAATTCCATACACAAGTACAAAAATCTGGATTTGGTTGATAACATGATAAAACGACTTGAAAAGCACACACAGAAATTAGAAGAGAGGGTTGCAGATAGAAGTAGGGATCTTCAAGCTGAGAAGGTCAAAGTAGATCTATTGTTGAATGAGCTACTGCCCCTAGTGGCAGCTCAGAGGCTTTCCTCAGGTAGACAGGTGGAACCTGAAGCGTTTGAAAGCAGTACTATTTTCCACTCAGACATCGTGGGTTTTACTGCCATTGCTGCACGTGCATCGCCCATGGACATAGTTGTTATGCTTAATAGCATGTACACCATGTTTGATGACGTCACCCATGGGTTTGATGTTTATAAAGTAGCTACAGTTGGTGATGCCTACATGGTTGCTAGTGGACTCCCAATAAGAAATGGCAATAAACATGCATCAGAAATCTGCCTGATGGCACTAGCTCTGCTTGAGGCAATAAACGGATTTGAGATTCCACATTTACCAAGTCAGCATCTTCAAATGAGAATTGGGATTCACTCAGGCCCTTGCGTTGCTGGTGTGATAGGGATAAAGATGCCAAGATATCTACTATTTGGGGACACTGTAGATATTGCAGCATTTGTGGAGTCTACAAGTGAGCCTAAGAAAATTCATATCAGCGAGGCAACAGAAAACATCATCAGATATGACAAGAATTTTTATATCAGATTCAGAGGTAGTATTTACGTAAAAGGAAAAGGAGAAATGAAAACCTTCTGGTTATTATCTTGTAATGATAACTCATTGTAATATATCACAATAAAATCTGTATTTTTCAACCATTTAGTGCTTGATTATGAGCTGGAAGAATCAATCAAACGTGTACCAATTCATTTTCCTCATATAGTGTTTGATTTGTTCCATAAATTATCTTATTTTGTTTCCATATGGGAAGCATACTTTTAAAATAGGCAATGCATGTTCACAAGGGAGAAACACTTTTAAATGCAGGTGGCAATGACATTCATAATCTTTACTATTGTTGAATATGGTTGACAATGAAAAATTATTGAGCCTAATTTGAAGATTTTGAACAACATTATTTTATTATGTAATAATAAGCTGATCTGGTATCAGACTTTTTATGTTTGATATGTGCATAAAAGATACTCGACAAGATGTCATTCACAAATCGGTATTTAGTCTATGGGTTATATGGGAATTATAGAGGTCGTTACTAAGGTCAAAGATTCGCACTGTAAAAATATGCAGAATTTTATTTCATTGTACCTAAGCAAGAAGCCATGGTTACCAGTTTATCATGTGTATCCTTGACATTGGAAAATAAACTATTTATACAATTTGGTATTTGTTGTTGTTCTTCTCACCATGATTCTACATATTTCATACAGCTATTAAGTAAACAGGAAACCTCTACAGTCATCTCCAATGTATTGTCTTGCCTCATTAATCAACATATTTCTATTTACCTCCGAATTTAAAATAAATTTCTCTTGATTTATCTCAGTTGCCAAAAGTAATATTTATAGAAGAAAGATAAGTCAAGATGTTTACAAATCTTATTCTTATAATTATTATTTTCATTAAAAATTAGGGGGCACTGTCAATAAACCTCCTATATTAAAAAACCTTCCACTCCTACCATTGATATATTTCTATTCCAACAATTTCTTTATGACTTGTATCTCATCGAATTCGAAATATTGGATGTACCTGAACAATTCAATTTTGAATGTTTTCTATCTGTTGCAAAAATTCCTACCTTTCAGACCACTGCTGAAATGTGGATTCAAAAAGTACTGAGTGAGCAATCTTGTCATGAATAAAGTTTAATGGATATGATCAGACTGGGGCATTAGTATTCTAATATATCACCTGGAAATATTAACTTGCACTGTCCACACTCAAATCATCTAACATCATTTAAATGTCACCCAAGCTAGGAATAAATCACATTTTATCAACTGTGAAATCAATAAACTATGCAAATGAGAAGTTAGTTTTTATAGTATTTTTTATGTATTTAGCTCTTATATGTGCATGACTCCTTACACTATGTCAATCTTAACTCCTTCAATGTATATACAGTTCCTCTGTGGTGATCCAAAGGTCGTGGGTTCGAACCCCGGCCGAGCCGAGAATGAACTCTCGTTAAACTTTCCCACATGAGCTGAGGCCCGTGCCAAAGGGTTAACCCGTTGTCCTTGTAAATCTGTGACCGGGTGGATTGTCATGTCATGGACCTGCGACATGACAATTCAGTAAGGCAGCACTATATCTGCTACAAGTAGGTCTCACCACGAAATAATGTTGCAAGTGATGTAAAACCCCAAACAAACAAACAAACAATCAAAGTATATAACTCATTGAAATGTATTTTGTAAATGCAGATTTGTTTGTTTGTTTGGGGTTTTACATCACTTTCAACATTATAAGCTAACAAGCTAGCGCTCTAACCAACTGCACCACGGCCCATGGCCCTGTAAATGCAGAAAATGTTAAAAGAATAATGAGTGTATACAGGGATGAAGTCTTCATATTTGGGTGATATGCACTTCAGAAAATTTAGCATTGAACTGTTTTCTTTTCCAAGCATTGAACATATAAAAGATAATGACATAATGCAGATAACAGGTAGGAAATTTTCATATTGGGTATTTATTTGAGCGATGTGTACGTCAGAACATTCACAATACAATTGTTCTTTTGTTTTTACTTGCAAACAAGGAAAATGTGAACAGTAGTGAGTGCAAACATAAAACATATGAATATGAACTATGAATACAAAATCTTCATATTGGATATATTTGAACGATATGCATGTCAAAATATTGAATAGTTATAAAAGTGAATAGTGACTATCGTTCCTGCAACAGTCAGAAATTTAGCAACTGGTGGGGCAGCGCCAGTGTGTGTGTGTTTGTGGGGGGGGGCGACAGTGGTGGAGGACGACAATCTGTTTGTTCCGTTTGTTGAAATATTTTCTACAATATGAAGATTTCATCTTTCTTTTTTGTATAAAATCTTTCTTTTTTATTTACATGACGTGTATTTCCCTTAAGTACATATCAACATTTTAGCTCTCTATGAAACTAGAGACTACCAGACTACTTTCCATCTGGCCTCTCCAGAAAAATACATAACACTCCAGTCACTGACTTTCTTTGTTTTATTACAATTTTCTGTTTTATGAGTTCAGCTAAATATATGTGTTTGGAGATTACATGACACACTTCATATTCAATATAAATAATTACATACTTACCTTATATACATACCTACAGAGAACTAGAAAATGATGTCTAAAATTTAAATGAGACATGAGTTACATATATCTACTTCTTCTATTTGCATTAATTTTGAAATCATCTTCGACAAACATTCATTTCATTTTAGTCTATGAATTTAACTTATGTTGCTGTGTGAAATTACTGAATATCTTCCTTCCTAAAATAACTTGATACAGTGATAAAAATCTAGACTATTTGTGCGAGTTATACCAGTGAGAAGGTGAAATAATACTATTCACCATGCTAAAGGTCTGGGGGAGTATAATTAAGTATAGTTGGGAATAGTATTTTTGTCATGCTTAAGATTTTTTTATTTTGAAATTTTATTTTAGCAATATCCACATCAAAACATTTAGAATTGAAATGTTTCTTTGTTAAGGCAGAACATGACTTTATATAGAAAACAAAGATGAAATCAATATATCTGGGTATGGGGTGATACGTGGCTCAGTGGTTAAGATGCCTGTCTTCTATGGTAAACATACGGAGTTCAAATACTGGCTGGGAGGAGTACTATTGTCATGCTACAGGTAAAATCTTCATATTGGGTTTCTGTATGAGTGATATGCACTTCAGAAGCATTAATAGAATTGTTTATTGCAAATGTAGAATATACAATAATAAAAATGACTTAGTTCCAAAAGTAAAGTCTTTGTATTGGGTTTCTAATGCATGTCTGAAGAATCTAATAATTTTTTTGACATATAGAATTTATTGATCTATTTATTGATTGATTTATTGATTAATTTATTGATTGATTTGTTGATTGATTTATTGATTTACTGATTTATTTATTTGCAAAAGAAAATATGAATAATAATTTCATACAGAAAACAAATACGAAATCATCATATTTGGGTAATATTTGAACTATAATCATGTCAGAGTATATAGAATTGAATATGCTTTTCGTATTCTGATTTTACTGCTGCTGCTGCTACTACTGCTGCTGCTGCTACTACTGCTGCTGCTGCTGCTGCTGCTACTACTACTACTACTACTACTACTGCTACTACTACTACTACTACTACTACTACTACTACTACTACTACTACTACTACTACTACTACTACTGCTGCTACTACTACTACTACTACTACTACTACTACTACTACTACTACTACTACTACTACTACTACTACTACTACGACTGCTGCTACTACTGCTGCTACTACTACTACTACTACTACTACTACTACTACTACTACTACTACTACTACTACTACTACTAGATTAGTCTATTATTTATTTCAAAACAATATTCAATATCTTCAAAATGTGCAGTTGTCGATATTTGACCATGTCAGTAATGATGGAAATGAAATACTATGAACTATATAGAATTAGAATTTCTACATTTAAAAAGAATTAGCAAATATCGCAATCATTATTTTGATTGTCAAATAAAACCACAATTTAAATAAATATGTAGAGTAATAATGCTCAGTTGTGTGTGCAGTAATTTGTCCACTTTTTTTAGACATGTGAAAGTGACTCACACACCCCACTTATGCCTCAGTCACATTTGCGCCGGGCGCCGGCCGGGAAGTAACAATCAGCTGACTTCACAATCTGCCGGGTGCCGGGGAGTTTATCGGCAACAATCTGAGATATGCCGGAGCTGTGGTCACATTATTAAAGGGCACCGCATGGCACGTGCAAGATTGAATGGCTCAGACGTCTGTAGGATGTCTTTAAGACGTCTGGGTGGGCTTAAAAAAATAGAATTTTTCACCGCACGATGCCCCCGTCAGCGCTAAGATAATCTGCCGATGTGCCTGCTGGACACTGCCGGGACTCTGCCGTGCACTTTAAGATGATATTTGCTGATGAGACTTCGGGGAAACGCCGGTAACTTTTATGTTGCAGCTAAA
This sequence comes from Amphiduros pacificus, assembly GCA_949316495.1. Lineage (NCBI taxonomy): Eukaryota > Metazoa > Annelida > Polychaeta > Phyllodocida > Hesionidae > Amphiduros > Amphiduros pacificus. Next base: position 37,346,981 of record OX439001.1, on the reverse strand, counting down.
AGTTCCCGATGACCCGCCCGACGTCTTAAAGATGCCCAATTGTGGCCGATGATCTCCCGGTGCCCGCACGGCAATCTGAACTGCCGGCCGATTTTGTAAAAAGTACCCATCGGCCGGTGTGTTTTTTATTCTGCCCTGCAAAGAATAGTGGTCTACCTGTACCCTCCAAAACAGGACTCTCATATCAGTCCCTGCCTAAAAAGCTGCCCACAGGATCGATTGAAAGTCAGTATTCATAAGAATCTGACTGTCCACTGATTGGTGAAATAATATATATATATACTTTTATTGTACTGTCAGTTGTACCGATTGGTCAGTTTATGTATCAGACACCTGATTTGATGATATGTTTGCAAGTATTTATAACCTGGGGAATCCCAAATTCAGAATGGTGTTAAATATAGTGCAATGAATGCAGAGGTAGTATTTGAATACTTCCTCTGTAATTGCAAAGTAGTCATGTCCTGTCTGTATCTGAGATATTTAATTTAAATGTACAACAGTCAAGCGTTTGATAATTTAGGGCACAAATACTTCATTACATCATGGTAGGCTTGATGTTCATTCCAGAATTGGAAGGCATGAGCTGTGAGGCTAAAATTCTAATATTATTTAAGTGTTGAAGTCATAACTATCACACCTGATGCCTGTAAACTGAGTGGTCAACCTATTGAGGTTTTATTATAAGTTTTTAATAATAATCAAGCACAAAATACAGACATTCCAGTAATGCGATCAGTTACAAAGGTGTCCAGGAAAAGCCTTTTGATCAGCTAATGAAGTCATTTGATCATCAACAGGAGGTAGTCTTGTAATTGTAAGGTCCTATTCCAGTAATTCCGAATATCCTTGTACTTCCTTCATATCCAAGCTTCTTTCATCTTAAGCATTAGGAACTTGATTCTTCATATAACCCCCAAGAAAAAATTATATCACTTATGGGCACAACTTTGATAATGATACAGTATAACGATGATTATTGTTATACTGTGTATGCTGATAATATGTACCACAAATAGAAGTAAAATTACTAGATGACAGAATGACTGGATGACTAAACATTTTGGACCACAACACATTACAATCTGACGGGTTTTTTATATCAAATAGTCCTCCACTGTTATATTAAAACCCCCATGGCGTTCCTAACATGCCATAATAAGATTAAGATAAGTCCTTGTGAACTGTTTTATCAGTGTCCCCATATCGATGCTTCCATTCGCAGATAATTATATTATCTCAACATTGTGTGTATCAAAGTTGAATGGAGACGTTCCTACATAACTAGCATTTTTGGTCAGGGAGTGTACCATGGTCAGGTTACTTATATCATAGACCACAAAAGGTCATCCTCCCTGATGTGGTCCAAAGTCGATCTTTGATGAATAATGTTTTAATGTATTTGTCTGTTAACAGTGTCCTGGTCAATAGTCATGCATTCTTAAGCAGCATTTGGCCATCTTGAATTCTGCTATGAGTGAACACATTGAATACATATCAACACATTAACTCCCTATAAAACTAACATCCTACCAGACTACCTTACATATGACTTCTCCAGATAAATGTGCACCACTCGAGTAACTGACTTTCTTTGGCTTATTGCAATTTTCTGTTTTATGAATTTGAGTTAAATATATGAAATGTTTCTGGACATTATATGACACACCTCATATTCAATGTAAATAATTACTTGCTTACCTTCCTGCCGACAGAGAATCAACCAGAAAATGGTTAGATTTAAATGAGAGATGAGTTATAGATATCTGTTCCTTTTGATCTATTTGCATTGCTATTGATATCATGTTAGACAAACATATTTTTGGAAAATTTTAGTCTATAAATTTAACTTAGGCTGCTGTGGGAAATTTATGAATTTTTGAAATCATACTATCCAATATGGTTCAGTGGCTAAGACATCTGTCTCCAATGCTAAAGATCTGGGGTTCAATTCCTGGTGGGAACATATTTTCTATATATGCTGAAACTGAAATCTTCCTTTTGAAGCTTTATTTGAGCACTATGCAGATCCGAACATAAAGAATTGAAACAAATTATGTTTTGGTAGAAATTGTAAAAGATAACGACTTTGTTTATTGTAGGTGAAATCCTCATGTTGGGATTTTGTTTGAGCAATATGAAAGCCAGAACACATAAAATATTCTGCCACAGGGTTAATGCTAAAGATCCAGTGTTTGAATCCCGGTTGGGAAAAGTATTATTTTCATGCTGAAGGTGAAATATTCATATTGGGGTTCTGTTTGAGTGATATGTACTGAGAAAATACATTTATTTGTCTATTGCAAATAAAGAAGAATATAAAATACTAGAAATGGCTTGAAATAAAAATCTTATCGAGCAATTTGTAATTTGTTGAGCAGTAACATACAGAGATGATTCATGTCTAAATCATATTTTGTTTAAAAGGTGTTTTCTAATAAGTCTGTGCATTGCTCTCAATAGGTACATTTTGTCTTCCACAATGAAAAGGAAACATTTGTAATCACATGATCAGAACTATGTGAATAGCTCTGACTCAGATATATAATAACATTTTAATAAGAACCAAAAAACTAAATGTAATTTATTTTGAATGGCCTTTCATAGCATTACTCTGCATGGCGAGGTAGAATCACATACTACCTATGCCACAATTGGAATGACATCATCTCAACCTAGTCCGCAAAGTCGATTGCATAATCCACAGACAGGTACGCAATTGGTGGGCTTTGCACATGTGCAGTCACAATGCCCGCCCAATTGGCTTATACTCACACACAAACATCAGTTGCACTCACTTTCTAACCAAAACAAAACATGTGTGAAGTTTGTTACTTATTTATTTTTCACAGTTCACTCAGAATTTTTCAAAATTAATAGATGAGGTTGTCAACATGTTATGTTTGCAATATTGTCTTTAAAATGTCACTGGGATGTATTTTGTGGCACTTTATATTAATGAAAATCCTGAAAAATAATACTATCAGCACATTAAACGAATCTGAATAATAAACTGTGAAAGTGAATAAGTAACAAACTTTACACACGTCCAAAACAATGACACCAGTTGACTAAGTTATACTTGCACATGTATTTGTTGTTTTCACCAAAACAAGGACACTGATTGGCTGTCCTATTATATGTGACAAAATATCTTACTCTGTGTCGATTGGCTTCTAAAAGAAGCTTGTTGTGGGCGTGACCTCCAAGTACTCACTGATTATGGTCATTACTTGCAGAGCCATGTATAAAATTCAACTAGCATCAGAAATTTTTTTATTTAGACAGTATTTCCTGTATATTAAATATTCTACAACCTACTTTTAATTTTCTAAGACAGTTCTAAAATTATAATATTAAACATTCATACTGAGATAACCTTGTAAAAGATAGTTTATTTGATAAATCATTTTCAGGAAAGGACATGATGGATATTCTCTGCTACTCCTGGATGGACTAAATCTCAATAACAAATTGATTTGTCAAATTATGGGAAGGAGGAAACACAATCCAGATCCATTCTATATTATATGTATCAGGATTAATTTTCCATGTGGATTACTAACCACAAGAGTCATGCTTTATAATTAGCTGAGAAGTACATTTCTCAAAGTAGTTTGGCTAAAAACTGAATTATACATACTTTACATAAAATAAGTATAAAACTAAATTTGTTTCATAATAAACATTATGATAACAATTGTTATCATTGTTGTATAACTTTATTCTTCCGTGTAGAATTGTTAAGTGTTTTGATGTTGTATATAAACTATAAATGGTCATTATACTCTTTATAAATTGTGATAATTCATAATTTAGGGTAGAAGTTGCATGATTCAGAATATCTACCTGGATTTTTGTCACTCATTGTACCATGTCAAATATAATCACAGCTGAAACCATGTTTGACATATAAATGCACACAGGACCTATGGTAGTTGGTAGACTATTCCATGTACCTGGTGTTTCATTATAGGTTTATTACACTGCATGGTATAGACCTAGTCATCATTAGGCACATGAGACAAAAGAAAGGAATGCCGATATGTTTATACTTAATGAGGTTATTCTCGGGTCTCTATTTTCCAATGCGCTTTCAATTTCAAAAGAAATTACACGTGAATTATTGATTCATCTTATGTATTTCAATTCAGCAATTAATGATCTAAAATAACTTGCTACAATATCAAAGTAATGTTTTTTATATCAAAATAAAAACAGATTCAGATGCTATGCCGTTGACAACAATAAAACTATGTTTTCAAAAGTTTAATCTGAGTAATTAGAAATCTGATTTTTTAAATTAAAAAAATTGATTTTGTTAATTAAAAAAATTGATTAATAACAGTGTCAAATAACCTCTTTATTACAGTGTATGACAGGCCCCAGGCAAAAGGTTTCCAATCACCTCTATTTTGAAAAATGAGATTAAACCAGATTTAGCATTATTTGATGAAATATTTTACTTTTAATATCAAATGACCTTCTTAAAGGTCACAGAGTGACAAATGACCTTGGCATTTGCAGAGGTAAAATCTATTAAGAGTTGCTTATGTATACATTTATGAATATGACCTTGCCAGTAGTTATGCATTTTATGATAATGAGAGTTGTATGATATAAGCTCTGCTTGAAGCCAAATAGACAGATGAAAAGTTCTGATGAATGTCAGAACAAAATAGCTGCACCCACATGTGGCAACTATTCTAAGACTAATAGATGTAATAGCAGAATTTACACAGAGAGCACATCAATAATTTTTTTATCAATAATCAGCACTATCACAAAAAAGCATGTATAGAAACATGATAATGATGATGATGATGATAACGTCTCTGGTAAACAAAGGCGTGCATTGCACAGGGAACAATAGCGCACCAGAGACTCTAATGCTGGGGTACCTGGTGCCATGGCAACAGGGCTGGATAGCAGGTCCTTATATGGGATCAGCCATTGTTGTGGCCCTGAAGGACATCCGGGAACAACAGATTCTGCGGGATTATAACGTGGACTTCGTGTTCCGGGATGATTATTGTGAACCCAGGAGAGGTAAGGTTTCCAGGGTGGCCTCCGTTTTTCCAAACTTTCTTACTTGAGAGAGGTCCAGCTGAATCTTCATTCAGATTAAATTAAATCATAAAAAGGTTGAATATTTGCTCTGTTTTATGTTTGTTTTTTGTTTGTTTTTTTGTTTTGCATTTTTTATGTTTCTGTTTGTTTTTTTGTTAGTTTTTTTTTGTTTATTCCTGTGGCATGAATAATCCATAAGTATGAATGCTGATTGTTTGTTGGAAGTCAGTTAGTTTTGTTAAAAAGAAACTCTTATTGCCAACTTGAAATGTGAGACTAAGGTTCATACATGTGAGTCCCAGAAGTCCATTATTAGGTACTACTGTATTCTCTTTCTTTATTTCTTTGTTAAGTATATTAGTACAGAACAAATTATTAGTACAGAACAAATTACATTATACAAATACCTTGTGATGAGGGAGAATCTTAATGGGAGATTTATACCTTCCTGGTGTATATCAACTCAAAATTTCAAACAATATCACCGTTGGATAGTATATATAGACGTATGTATACCAGGTGTGTATTGTGAAAGAGTGAAAGAAAGAAAAAAGCACACAAATAAACATGTATAACTCTTTTAAACAGCAAATAAAATATTATTAATATCTAATATTGTGAAATAGTATCTAATTACATCATGTAGGGATCATCTGTTTAACTCTGGTTTGAACTTATTTATAAAATGAGTCTCCTTTATTAATCGGAGCTCTTCACTATCCTCTTTTACCTTATAAAAAGGCATTATTCTAAAAGGGATGGCCATAGAACTTGTACAGACTGCTATGTGTTTACTCACATGCAGACCTTCATTCTGTTCTATGTGATTCCTATGTAGGTTTACTCTGAATCTTAAATTGTCTGTTTGGCCAATATAAGTTTGGCTACAATTATTACAGACTAATACATATATGCAGTTAACCGAGACAAGACAGGGAGCCCAAAATATACATATTCCGAACGACGACTCAAAGTCAGAACACCGCCTTCGCCCCACTAAACATAACAATACACAATGGTCCATACCTACCACCCTTCACACAATGGCAACAACCACACACAAGATGTGTTTTACGTGTGGCATTGCATATTCTACACGCAGAGCCTTGCTACGTCACACAAAGCTGCACATACCCTCAAACCAATGAGGTATAAGTGTAGCTTCTGCCTGACAACGTATTCAAGGCGGGACAACCTCTGAAGGCACCTAAAAAGGGACCAAATGTGTTCCCTTCTGTCGGAGAATGACATCACGTTTTTACGGAATGCTGAGCCCAACGGACTACAGACACAGTCAATCAAAACAGGTCTCCATCCAAGTGACCACTGACTACATAGAGATAGTAAGACCCTTCCTTACGTTTTCAAACTTAGTGGAAACACAAAACAAGTAAACCAACTGGATTACAACACTTCTGACATTCTAGAAAAAAATGAAACAATTTCTTCACCTTTTCAGACGAACCCACTGAAGATGAAGGAAAAGGGGATCTCGAGAGGGATGAGGAACACATTTCGTCATCCCCCAGATAACCAATCCCTCCCCAAAATAAATCTCCCAACGACATCTTGGAAGACCCAACTTCGGATACACATAACCCTCCCACAGCCTACACAGAAATTCTGGCAGAACTATTCCAGATCTCAGTTGTAGAACCAGACAACTGAACCGCTACAACAACAAATCTCCTCAAGAAAACTGTGCTAATATATGAAAAAAAGAGCTAAGAAACCAAAACTTTAAAAAGCAGAAATAAATGGTTTTTATCAAAAAAGTTTCTTGTTCTCACTCCATCCCGGCAATATAGACGGGAAGTATTTAGATATACAACAAAGGTACAATACAAATACGCAAATAAGAAATGACCAGGAAACCGGCTCAGAACCCAACAAAAATTAAAAACATATATCCTACGTTTATATTACTGAAAAGAATCCTGCCACTCACAAAAGAACGAAACAGGAACAGAAATTCCCTATAAAAATAGATATTCCAACCCCGCACCAGGGCTGTAAAAAGCGCAAAATAAACGAAATAGTCTGGCAGCTTCAAGGGAGAGCTCGAGGGTCCTTAAATTTAAAAAGAATGAATCAACAAATTGGCCGCAAAAAGTGAATACAAACCCACAAAATGCTAGTGTGACCAAACCAAACACAGTTTTAAAATGATTATATCGCTCATTTAACACGGTAGGCAGCTCCCTCAGAGGGGGTTCCCCCAGAGCACCTCCACAATGGGGCAGTCAGAACACCTCTGCTTCAGAGGCGCTATGAAAAGAGGTGCAGCACCTCCAGAGGTACCAGCACCTCCTATAGTTTCCTATATAAACAACACACAGGATAACGCAGTCAATCCCCATCCAACTGAAGCGATCATAGATATCGTGTTACCCACTAATGGAGAGTATCCGTCGTTGGGGGACGTGGACGGGGGGTCAATACTCTACCAATTAGATAGATACTCTAATCTGTCCTACTCTATCGTACTGTACTGTACTTGTTAACCATAGCTCGCTGACTCGCTGGCTGTGAGTTTGGGCACGGATCCTAGCTATCATGTCATACCCTCATATAAATGACGGGAAGTAAGGACTGCAGACACAGGATATACACAGTGTAATAGTTACCTTTATTCAGTGCTGTGATCCCTGCTTGTCTGGCTAGGCCGGCATGGCAATGAGCGAGGCATATGAATTACCAACTTTGCATGATACTTATGAAACCCTGACTATATGCTAAACACCCAAGTCTATGTGGTCATGATACTGAGAGTCATGGATCTTCCGTGGCAAATGGTCGTTGATCTCCTTCTTGGCTCCTAGACTGGGGTCTGAGCTTCTAAGAACCCGGATCCGCGGTTGCGCGTCTCTTTTAAGGGGCCACTCCGCGTCATCCCTGGGGGCTTGCCTACGTGGCTTCCTCACGCGTCATCAGATGGACTCGTCCTGCCTGCGTATCTAACTTCGGCTCGTCCGTCTTACACGTGACTTTCGCGGAGTGGTGGTTATGGTGACTCATCAACCATCAGTATCGTGCATTATTGTCTATGAATGTTTATGTATTTCTGAGAGTCTCTGGGTGTGTATTCTATATCCTACACTCGGCCCTCCTTCGACTAAACACGTCCTCGTGTTTGAGACGGGAGTACCAACTTATAATTAAAAACAAAATCTCATAAAAAGAACACTTACACAAAAACTAATTAAATTGCCAAGCGCTCATGCCAAACGTACAAACTATATAAGATACATCAATAGCTCATCATAATGAACGTAGTGTACATCGAGATAAAAATACTACGCCCAAGTACATGAGGTTTAAGCACAAAATTAAGGATACACAGTGGTATTATAGAACACGGTACAGACAACATCAAGATTACAACATCAAGAATAATAAAAAAACCCATTAACCAAAATATAAAGAATATCAAAGGTACAACATATACGAAGAGCAATTAAACACCATAAAGGTTCTAATATTTAAGACGAAATGTACGCTTTTAGGCGTTAAATACGAGTAATCGACAAAGCTAGTAATAATTTTAAAAAACTGCACATGAGGTTACATACGTAAGGTAATTGATAAGAAAAACTTGTTATACACGTCGTGCACAATACATAGATATAGGTGTTTTAAGTAAAAAAAAAATACAAACACAGAAGTTATACAATCAAAAATATCATATCGATACGTAATTACGAAATATTAAGAGTAGGCTGGCACACAAAGATACCACTTGCTCTGGATGCAGCAGAGAAAACATTTTAAGAGTAGGCTGTCATACGGAGAATCCACTTACTCCGGATGCAGCACAGAAAACAAGCATCCAAGTACATGGCTTGGCGTAAGAGTTAACAGTTGTCCGATCAGTACAGAAAGGACGATAAGACAATTTTACAGGGAGAGATAAGAGCTGGATTTATGGTGTGGGTATGGGTAGGTTATATATATATAAAAAGGATATGTATCTATGTATAAAAGCAAGTTTATACCCCGAATAAAGAATGCATTATATCCAAGTGTGCAGTACAACTTGGTCACCCGAGATAGGAGTAGGCACTTAGCATATTGGCCAGGAACTCACCTAGCCATGCAAGTTTCCCCATATCCTGTGAGGCTGAGAGAGGTTGCGAAACTTTTCCAACAAGCTGAACGCCATATGCTAATTTTGGGTGTAAAATCGGATGTTAATCTATACATTTAGAAAACGAGGAGCTGCCCATGGCGAATGAACATTAAGACTTATTTCTGGACGAATTTCCAAAGTAACAAGAATTACAAAAGCACCAAAGAAATTGAAAAATGCATGAAACAATGTTACAATGGGCAGTAACCGAGCATGTAGCATGCAAGGCTGGTCTCCAGGTGTTCGAAGCGCAAGATGAGATCCGATGATCATCCACAGTCTAAAACAGAGTAGACACTAAGTTATAGTAGGGAATGAGCTACATTACTTCTATTCCTTCAAAAATTCTGTGTTAGAACAATACATTATGCGAGACAACCATTTAGAAATATTAAAAATATCAAACCCAAAGAAAATATACAAAAAAAAATATAAAAAATACAAATCTGGTAGAAAACAATTGGCAGGTAATAGGTGACCCAAAGCAGTGTACAGTAAGCATTACAAAATACGAACACAGGATAATAAGTAAACAGAAGTATTGAACACAGTGCAAAATAAGGATTGTACATTATAGGTAAAGGACAACATTGCCCAAAAATTAAATGAATTAATCATTAAGTGAAATAGTTTAAGTGGTGGACAGTCACTAGGTGGAACAATTCATAAATTATAAATTAATAGGAATGATGAAAATAATTCTTCATATATATATCAAACAGTTAACACGCACTCACCTGAGACGAAGGGCAGAGAGCATCAACCAACCAATTTTATATATTAATAATGAATCGGGGGAGAAAGAGAGGGAAGAAAGAGAGAAAAAAAACTGATGGAATCAAAATCCCTTCTTGTAGTGGGGAAGGAACCTTGAAGCAAATATTGGTTTTCTCTTAAAAGAACGGTAAGGTTCCGCATTTCAAGGAGATTTTAAAACGTTACCAGGTCAATTGGCTGTCTGATCCTCGTCCAGGGCACTGTCAGTAGGAGTGGGCTCAACCAGGAGCGAAGAAAAAGAAACAAAATATTACATAATCTTGGAGACTGGTAAAAGACGAATTTGGGTTTAAGATCTCTTTCCAGCAGCAAATAACGTAAGAGAACACAATGGAGTGGAGAAGATTTTCCACTAAGGCTTTTAGACCTTCTAATGGCAAACGTAAGATAATTACATAATACATACAGAGAGGACTTAAGTTTAACAAAATAAGTAAAGGTATGGTAATACAAAACAGTAGATTATTTCGACATGCCCAGTTAGGGGGGTCGTATTTTGTTGAGGCTAAAATGGGAGGAACCAATGTGCATACAAGATAAGTAAGTTCGAGGAAATCGACATATCAGGTATGGGTGTAATTTGATGCAAAGGCAGGAAAGAAGAAGAAGAAGAAGAAGAATAAGAAAAAACAGGAAAATGGTCCATTACAACAGGAAGAATAGACCCAGTGAAGATCTATATTTCTAATACTGATTAGACAGATTTTGGAAAATGTTATGGTAAATATCAAAGGTGTATATCGATATTGGCAGATGGTTTAGGTGACCTTTAAGGGTTGTGCCAATTTTATGGGTGGTAACACGCAGCGTAGTGTGAGAAGGAAGAAAAAGAGTGTTAGGCCGCGCGGTGGAGTTACGCCGCAACGACATATTTGGACACCCGCCAAATTTTAATTATGCAGGAAATGCAAAAAAAATCAGGTGATCGCCAGATCATAACCGACACAAGTGACGCAACAATGCTACATTCTACGGAACATGGACAAAAATTAAATCAGATATAAGAATGGCAAAGGTTTACAATCACGGATCCAAAGTGGATAGTGGAAAGATTAAAACAATACAAATGGATTAGTAGAACGAGGTCACGAATGAGGTCAACGGAACTTTGGCACAAATACAGCGTGGGGAATTCCTTTTTAGGCTACAAGGACAGTAGCGGAAGACACAAGAAGGAGGCGGAGAGAAAGTAGCCATGTGAAACCCGATCAGAACCAGGTAATGTGAAGATTGGTTTTTTATTTGTTATTTTTCTGAAAGCGAGCAAAAAACATTCTCACCAAACGCAACGTTCTACCGTCAGTTCTGGCAAAAAGTTATGGTCACTATCCGTAGTGTACGTGCAGTTTAGGGCGGCACAGTAACCAGATATTTCACATTATCATGTTGTCAACTAAAGTAGCGTCACACATCTCCGGGCAGGGGAGTGAAGATTTCAGACCACAAGCTCAGTCGGTGCACATCAGTAGATAGAGGTTTCGAAAATGATAACAGATGGCATGTCATACATGGTTGATCCTAGAAAATAATTAAAACTCCTCAGACCGAGCACGGAGCTTCGGTACTTTTGGACGCAGACGGCAATAGCCAGTATATGTGTATTGTTTCGAAGCTATATGGCTAGATTGACAAAACTGAAGGGCATACCCTATACAGTACGCCTGACTGACAGGAGGTTCTAGGAAAGCATGGATGACTGAGAGGGACAGACAAGTTGAACGGGCGAGCAGGACACGTAAAACGCGAACCAGCGCTCTGAGGATTGGTGATTGCACTCTCCAAATCGAAACAGCTGTTTCGTAGCTTGTATTCTTTTTTTTTTTTTTTTTTTAAATACAAGCTCGTAAGAATCACTCGTGTACGACAAAAAAAATATACTCTTATTCGAAGTAATTGAAAGCATATTCAATCGAGAAGACAGGGTAGTGTAGAAATCGACAATATATCGTAACGTTAATTAATACAGCATTACATCGAATGAGAGAATTATAATCATGGAAAAAGGTGTGAGAAATGTGAATTGAACTAGTCAGATTTTTGAATAACTCAAAATTGACATATACATTTAATACTATCGGTGAAAATTTCCTCGTGTTTTCCACTTTGTATATTGTAGTGTACGGAGAAGAAAGGACAGAAGAGAGAGAGAGAAGAAGAGGAATGTAAAGAGAGGACAGAGGTTTTCATCAGATGTCGAGATACTCAACTATACCCTTGCAGGTTTAACATGATGCAATACAGTAGGTACGAACTAGAATAACACATAAGTCAGCAATATTATTATGATATATATATAAAAATAAGAATGTTTTCTTATCTACTTAGTTTCACATTGCTTAAAGTATTTAGCGATATGATTATTACAGGACAATGCGAGTGCAGCATCGTCAAGGTCGAGTGACGGTCAGCAGCCGCTTGTGATTAAGAATACCTGACCAATGTAAACGGCGCAGTGTGAAACTGCTGTGTTATCAAAAACACCCGAAGTACGTGGTGTGAAATGTTGTGATATTTAAAGGACACCTGTGATAGCTGGTGACAGCAATGTGGCATAAAATAACCAGGGACTGGTGCTGAAGCAATCTGTGATACAGTCGGGACTCGTGAAATAGGGAGATGGGGCGACAATGGGGTGAGAAGCTGGACTTTTACAGTATGGACTATGGTGGAAATGTGTGATTATGGAAGGACCATAAAACAATTAACAAACAAAACTTAACATAAGGACAATGTAGAGGGACTGTGATATTTTAACAAAAGATGTTAAACGGGTGTGGGGTGAAGGGGACAGGGGTTAAACGGGTAAATTAAATGGCCAGATGCCAAAGGGTAATGGGTAATGGGGGAATGCAATCAAAGTGAATATCAAAGTGTGATAATGATGTAAGAAAAGTCGTGGAGTAATAAAAAGAGATGTGTAAAGTATGTGAAAAAGAAAACTTTTGAAGTTGAATCAACAAAGGTGTCAAATGTTTGTCGTGAAGATGAAGGGCAAGGGAGTTTGTTAAAAATCAGAGGAAGGGGGTGATTTTGGTCTAAATGTACAATCAAAGCATAAAGGTTTGCGGGTTCCATGAGATGGCCAAGAACGTATCGGGGGGTTTAAACACAAGGGCCAGGAAGCTGGGAAATTGCAGGAAGTGGCGAAAGGGTCGGGAGAGTCGGGTGGGGGGACACAATGAGCGTCCGTGGGAGAAGGAATCAGGACGGGGGTTTGATTAGTGCAACCCGAAACGGAATGTACAGCATTTCTGATGAATAGGGCACACGGGGTACTGAAGGGGGAAGGCGACAGACGGTCGTGGCAGACAGCCTGGGGGAGGGGTCCTGAAGGGACAAAGGGCAAATAGAAAAACCCGTAGCCACCATATGAGGGGTCAGGGCGCGCAGTCCTAAAACGTGGGTTTGGGGAGAAGATCTGAGACAAGGGTGAATGAGGTAATATATAATCTGAGAAGACAACCACCTGAGATTCAGTGACAGGTGGGAGCAGGTCGGACACGGGGCTACGGAATTTCAAGGGGGGGCCAAGTAAGTCAAAGTAAAGCTCAGGGGGAGTTAGTAAGGAGATGCTGTATATGTCAGGCAACGGGGTTGTCCTACAACAGACACAGTCGGATAATATTCTATGCACCCATTTTGCAAGGTTAGGGAAGTATGCGAAATGGCATACTTCAGAGAGGGTCATAATAAATGACTTGTGGGTGCCACGGGGAATATCATAAAATCCCAACCCACAAGAAGTGTGTATCTCCATAACCACAAACCAAAAGGCACTGAAGCTATGGAGAAAAGGCACTCTCCTGTCTGGGGCGCACTCTCTCGGAATATCTATGAACCGAGGGAGACACCTGGCGGTTCCTGCCAGCGCAACGTTACCATCCCTATGGGAGATTATCGACTCTAGCGTTAAACATTGTTCCATAGGGAGGTTTCCTATAGGGGTGCTACATACCTCAGTGAAGAAAATCTCGCGCCGTGAGGCCTGGCGAGATGTGAATTCATCAGGGTCCTCAAGATAAACCATCTGGAAGTAAAACATCAAAGACAACACGTGATAATATAAAGCATTAAACGGAAAAAGAAATAAAACCTCGCCCAAAACGTTGTTTTGTGAATAATACATATGTCAGAGTTAAAAACAATAATTCTTGAGTTTTAAACGTTAGTTGTGTTAGACAATTATAAAGAGGGGTGAGAAAAGAAATAAGCAAAAGACACCGCACCATAAAGATTATAAGCACCTGAATTAAAAGCTTTTAGTAGAGCGTTTTCACTCCACAGAGGGAGGGCGAGTACCCACAGAGTCTGGAACACCAGGAGTGTGAACGGAAATAAATGACAGCCACGGGTCTAAAGATGCTAAAGCCATAAAATATTTAGGAGAAAAAATGTCTCTGCCTTCCATGCGAAAATATGAAAGGGCTCGACGCACAACGCGTTCGGCCATGGCCCATGTCATGGGATTGGACCCGAAAAATAGCTTCAAGAAGCGGAGCGCTAATTTTTCAAGGCATATGGAGCTGCAAGGTTTGTCTATTTCAAAGCAAATATAACAACTAGCATTGTCACGATAAAGAACATAGTAGGCTAAAACGCCGGCCAGTGCTGCGTTAGTCTTGATTTTAATTAAGATTTGTGAGGTAAAATGGAGAGGCAAAGTTGGCGTGGCAGAATTCGTGACAAATGAAGCTAGCAGGTGTAATTCAAACATATCCGTTTTGAATTTCTGTGACTCCATGGGTACCATCTGGTTATCGTTTGAGGGAGAACTTACCTGAGGCTGGGACGAGGGGTCAGCCATACTTACCGAAATTGAAAGTCCACAAAGGAAAGGGGTGAATATATGCCTGAAAGGGAAACTGGCGAGTGAATATCGCACCCAGGAGCAGGCGCCATCTATCTTTCTATTAGTATATATATTGTCTTTTTGTTTCCTGGGAATATTTACAGCCGATCACTCTAAGTGTCTGGTGTATCCCCGGGTGTGATGTGTGTATTAGTATGATCGCCCCACCGAACCTTCTTTGGGGGGGGTTCATGGAAAGTCAGGCAAGGTGATGATTTAGCGGGGGACAGCACACTCTTACGTGTAGAGCGATTGTTGTCCTGGGGATCGTCACGTAATTGGTCAAATGTGGGGAAAACAGAGTTGAAATGCCTAATGCAATGTCTCTTATCTTGCTTACGGGGATCATCAGGTGATGACAGGGCTTTTCAGCTAAGGGGGGTAAGAACGTTGCCACGTGGGCGTAAGGGCAAGTCAGAGGGCAGTGCGTGGAGTATGTAATAGCTGTCGCATCCAATAAGTAAATTTAGGGCGTGGGAGGAAGATATGACAGACCTAGTGAGCATTCTGAGGTGTAAGGGTACTTTGATAACCGAGGGCATGTGAAACTTGAGTTCACGATGTGTGTCGCGTAGCATAGTCATATCCCAGTCAATTATGAGGTGGCGATTAAGGCATCCACCTGAAAGTTCAGCGTGTGGCATTGCCTCACCAGGGGCAACCTTAATACAACCAGGGAACGTAAGGATTTCTGTAACAAAGAGAACTACCCTAGATGTGCCAGAGAAAAGTTCCAAGAAAATACTCGACTTAGGGCATTTTGTGTCTCGGTCAAACATGCGCATGACCGAGGACAAGTCGTGTCTACGGCGATAAATACAATATATTTTCTGGGAGACAAGGAACGTGGCGACAAAGGATAAGGTGGCAAGGCCAATGAGGTCAAATAGGTGTAGGGGACGGGTATTGGGGAAAACGGGTGTGGCATCTGAAGCGGGCACCTGGCTGAGTTGGTATAATAAGACTATCTTTTGAAGATGTGCGTATTTACCGTGTAGGACAAACAGGCAAATCGCGCATGCTATGGATAATCCAGTACCGATTGTATTTAGGAGGCTAAGCCAACCTGGGCTATCTTGCGTAGTAAAACTACCGGGCAAGGTCCACGAGGGATCAATGTACGAAACTTGTGAATCTTTCCATGCAGAAGCAGTGCGATTTAGGTCGGCAATGACCATACCCTGTCTGTCAACGAACTCATCTACGCCCAAAGTTAGCAAGTCTAAATCCGGTACCTCTAAACCAGGCGGCTCAGGGAACAAGGTGTCAGCTGTCATGCCATGCATGGCAGTGTCATTGTGAAACAGGGAAATAAACAATAAATTTGCAATGTAGGACTTAGCCACCCTAGTCATGACATTATTGTCACAATGGATCAGGCTCGGTGGTATATACACGCCCGAACTAGATCGCATACTACACCCGCAACCCAGAGTCAATGTGCAGAAAGTGCAGGGTTCAACTTCAGTGGGGGTGACATCTAACTGACACGTGACCAACCAAGGTTCACTATGGCCGATGACTAAGAAGGATGAGTTTTGTAAATCCCTGACAACTCGCAACGGTGCTTTAAGCTCTATGAGGTCCACCTGGCAATATGACATAATGTCACGTACCCCGCCTTTATAAATGGACAAAGCACAAGACGGGATGTCAACCAGAAATTCCGGGAAGGTCCTGTAGCAATGGCGAACTCCCGTCCCAAAACATTCCGCCAAATCGGCCCTAGACAATTCTATATAGAATCTCTCGTCACGGGATATACCAATGAAATCGGAGAACCCCGAGAGACGAGTGAATTGATTTGGCTTCTTGCCTCCCGTCGGTATCGGGAAAGACGATACCTCATATATTGTGAAGGCATAATCTTTCACCACAAGTGGCAGGCTAACATCAATATACAAATGGGAGTCACTGTTGAGGGCCGTTACGCCTGGAATGGCGTAAATAGCACTTGGTTGGTCATACATCAACTTGAAATTCGGGTACTGCACACGCAGTAATCTGGCAACCTGTCTCATGGATTTATGTAACACATCAGGGGGGACTAAAATGGGAGATAACTTGTTTGCGGCGATGGTTTCTAAAGCAAGAAGGGTTGCCCGGGCTTCAGATTCTAATAACATTAAAGCCTGAATGTGACCGATTTCAGAAACACTGGCGTATGTGAAATCAGATAAAGCCCTCAAAAGGAGCCGTTGGGCATCGGTCTGGACCTGCACAACTTCTAGTCTGTGAACAAGTGACTCGCTGTTGTGGAGAAGTCTGGCAATGTTCAAAGTATTATTTACCACCCCATCAGAAACAATGTCCAAGCGTTCGTTTGTAACTCTTACCAGCGAAGAGGTTTGGGTATGCAGGGTATTGAGATTTGTTTGCAACCGTTTGGAATTACCTTCCACCACGCTGACTCTCTTCATCAGTTTATTTCGTTGCTTGTCAGTGACTAAACCAAAAACAGAACCGAGGAAGGAACCTACAAATGGTAGGAACAAACGTTTCTGTCGTCCGTTTTTGCGGGGTGGGGGCTGCGAGATCGGCCACAATTTCTTGATAGATCGCCAATAGCGATGGATATGGTTAGTGAGAGAATCGTTAAGATTCCGATAAGCGGCAGTTAGGGAACCAAAGGTGGTGCAAAACCCGTGGGCGATAGAAACATCTCGCCTTCGTCGAGGGGAGAGAACCAACGGAATTTCTTCATCACACATGCTGAACGGAGGCGTAGAAGCCGGTAGCTCAAGATGTGGGACGGCAAACGTGACTTGCCACGTTGCTGCACTGTTTGCAACGTAACCTTGCTTGGTCAGGAGGGCACCGACATTTGGGCGGCCCAAAACACTGACAGCAGATACCGTGGGCGTAAGAACCAGAAGGACCCAAAATGTATACATGACCCTTTAGAAGCGAGTACTCTGGCCCAAATGAGTCAAGCAATGATAAGGGATAAGAGTGAATTCCTGGACGCGGACACTAGCGTTACACTTGGGGCACGCCTGTACCACTGAGGCGAAGGCGGGTTGGTTTCGGGGGACGTAGAGAACGGGATGCGTGGCACTAGGATCTGGCTGCTGTGGAGTAGGAGGTGGGGGTGGAATATGTGGTGGATGCAGGGCAGGTGGGAATTGTGGAGTAATTGGGAGGAGGTGGGGTCTGCCGTTTATTGAGGCAAAACGAGGGAGGGGTACAGAAGGATCGGGAGAGACAGAAGCTGGTGGCGTATGTAAAGGGACAGAGGGGATTGGAAATGACGGGTCTTCTGTATCAAAAACGTTAGCCCATAAAGTTTTATCACTGGGGAGTGCGTCCAAAATGTCGTTAACTTCCTCATCCGAAAGAAAGGCTAGTGGTGGAGCATCAGGAAGGGTGATAGAAGTGTCTGCAGGAGTCATTACAGGAACATAGTCGTCTCACGATAATGTGCAGCGGGACACAACTTTAGGAACTGGCCAGTCAGTAACACAAAAGTCAATCTAATATACGAAGCGTGGAGACCACAACGATGGAACGAAGCACGTAGGTAGGAGGAAGCTACTTGAAGGCGCGGATGCTGAAAGTGTCTGAGATGTCAGCGGAACCGCTATATCATCCAGCAGCATCGCGCACACAGCTTCTAATCCTGCGCACGCAGGTAACAAAGTGGTAGGCAGCCTGTCATGAGTCATGCAGGGAACAGAGGGAGACACACTAACGAGGAGAGAAGCCAATTTCACAGGGTCAATTAGTAAGGGTCCGATGGGCACAGATCAGAGTGTCACCAACAACGGACAAAAGGCCACATGGAAATGTGGGAAAACAGATGTCAATCGAATCATCTTGAAGAACAAGGCTATACATAAATAAATTCTAATAAGCCGACATAAATGGGGCCATACGAAGGTCATCAGAGTAAAGTACCCGAAAGGATGCTTGTGAGATAAAGTGGGACAGGATGTCTAAATTGGCAACTTCGTGTACCAATTGATTTTTCGGCTAAGGCAATTATAGCAGGCTGTTTGTAGGATACGAGAAGCGAGTCAACAAAGAATATGGAGACAATTATATGTGGCTGAAGCAACAACTAAACACAACGAAAAAGGGAAGAGATTTGAAAGAAACTAGAAAATCACAACAATACAACACCTAATAAACTAATCAATTCACTTTTTTCGCTCCCGAACAGTAGGGGGAGGGGTGGCAAGTACATCTGCCTGAGTCTTTTTTCCCAAGAAGGAAAACGGTTCCCATGTATTGTCTTTGGTACTATAATTCTTCCATTTAATCAAGTATTCCATTTCCTGCGAGCCTTTACGCTGTTTCAGAATACGCTCAATTTCATACTGTGTATCAGACTCGTCATCCGCGTCATCAGCATCAGAATCGGGCGGGACGTCAGTTTAAGCCGGTACATCACTACCACCGGGGTCTGGTGGGTCATTTTCGGGCAAGAGGTCCGAGGGTGGGATTGCATCTGCGGGAAGGTCGTCACCCGGTGGATTGCCGTCTTCGAATTGCAGTGGGGAAATGGGGCGATCGAAATGCGTGACGCAAGGGCGAAATCTGTTAACATGAATAGAGGACTTGGGTTCTACATGGGTGTCACATGCACGTACTTTGAAATTGAGTGGAGCGGTTTGCTCGATCAAGTAATATGGGCCACTGTAGGGGGATTTAAGCTTACGGCCAGGGACTTTGGTAGCGGGGGAGTAAATCCATACTTTATCACCAACTTGAAATTTCCAACCTTTATTCCGGGAATCGTGATAAGACTTCATTTTAGCTTGCATGACTTCGTTATTTTCCTTCGCCCATTTGCGCGCGGTCTCAACACGTTCAAACATGTTGCGCACATAGTGCCTGACAGAGGGACTGGGGTGCGTAGGGTCGGGCAGGGATGTCTCAAACGGGTGTTTGGCATCACGACCAGTCATTAAGAATAGCGGGCTATACATCGTGGCTTGGTGAACCGACGATCGCATGGCAAACAATGCAGAGGGCAAGAACAGATCCCAAGAAGTAGGCTTATCATGGCAAAGTCGTGTCAGATTTTTAGAGATTGACTGAACGCTGCGTTCGGCCATTCCATTGCTACGAGGGCAGTAAGGCGTAGTCATGACCTTACGAGCCTGCATCAATTTACACAATTCCTCCGCGATAACGCTAGCGTAACACCCACCACGATCGCTGACAATAGATTCAACATTTCCCCAGCGGCACCAAATATCTTTAAAGAGGCGTTCTGCCACCGAGACAGCTGACTGATTAGGGAGGGGAAAAGCTTCAGGGAAACGTGTGAGAGCGTCTTGAAAAACAAGAATATATTTGTTACCGCGGTCTGTTTTAGGTAGTGGGCCGATAAGATCAGTGTGAACCCGCTGAAAGGGGCGTGAAACAGGAATAGGGCGTAGGGAACCTTGTCTATTTTTCGGAAGTTTACTAGTTTTACTACAAACTGGACAGGACTGAACCCAGTTCATGATATCACTATGCATACCGGGCCAATAATATTTCTGGCGAATTGTAGAATACAATTTGTCAGTTCCCAAATGAGCACCCATTGAGCTATCATGAAAAGCCTCGAGTAAATCATGGCGGAGGGTGGGTGGGATAACCAGTTGAGTTTTGCAACGGTCCTTGGCCGGGCCCTTACCTGGGGTCACGTACAAATGAAACAAAACATCTTCTTGCAAGTAATAGTCGTCTACTTGCGCGAGGAGTTTGCGGGCCTCGCGCTGGGTAGAAGGGAGGTGGGCTGATTTAAAATACTTGATGAAGGACTGAAGGGAGGGATCAGCAGATTGTTTCACACCAATGTCACTGAAGGTGTACAAAGTGCCGGATGACTGGTTAAGATCAGACAAACATTGGGCAGCCTCATCAGGGGGGACCGGTTGAGGGTCAATATCGTAGGGCAAGTCAGAGACAGCAGCTAATTTAAGCTCTAGCTCCGGGGTGGGGCCCGGTTCCAACGGATACGCACGGCGACTGAGGCTGTCAGCGTGTGGGATCGATTTCCCTTGTTTGTGGACAATCTCATAACGAAATTGTTGGAGGGTCAACATCCACCTTCCCAGGCGGCCTTTAGGTTCAGAACGAAATAGCCACTGTAGGGCAGAATGGTCAGTCACTATAGTGAATTTCTCGTATTTAAGATACGGCTCATGTTGTTTACAAGCAGCAATGATGCTGAGGCATTCCCGCTCGGTGCATGTATAATTTTGCTCAGCGGCGTTTAGGGCTCGGCCACCATAAGCAATGACACGCTCGGAACCATCCTGTAATTGACTTAAAACGTTCCCGATCGCAAAAAGACTGGCATCTGTTGTAATAATGAATGGGTTATCGGGTTCAATGCGAGGGAAAGCTAGTATCGGAGCCGATACCAATTTCGCCTTGAGAGAGTCAAAGGCAGCCTGTTTTATTTTATCCCATTCAAATGTGCTCTTTTTACTGGTGAGAACATTAAGCGGCTGAGCAATTTTCGCATATCCCTCCACAAACCGACGATAATATCCTGACAGACCCAGAAAGGCTCGTACATCTTTGCAAGAGGTGGGCACAGGGTATTCGTCAACAGCCGTAGTTTTCGAGGGATCTACTTCTATACCGTTTTTAGATATGATGTGACCGAGGTATTTAACCTGTTTTTTCGCGAAAAAACATTTGTCAGTGCGGAGCTTCAATTTAGCCTTGCGGAAACGCGTAAAAACTTGTGTAAGATCGGTCAAATGACGCTCGAAAGAGGGGCTGTGGACCAGGACATCGTCTAAATATATGAGGCAGAGGTCAGAGAGGCCCTGTAACACAGTTTCCATGAGACGTTGGAATGTTGGGGGTCCGTTGATGACACCAAACGGGAGACGTTTATATTCATAAAGACCACGATGGGTGATGAAAGCGGTCAGGGGTCGGGAGTCGGGGTGAACGCTCACTTGGTGGAACCCGCCCATGAGGTCAAGTGTGCTTATGTGTGTTAATCTACGAGCTCCCAAGCTGTCCAGGGTGTCCTGAATATGCGGCAACGGAAAAGAGTCAGGCACGGTGACTTCATTAAGCTTCCGAAAGTCTATGCACATACGGTACGAGACAGTTCCGTCTTGGGATGGCTTCTCAACTAGAACGGCTGGGAAAGCCCACGGACTGTTGGAGGGTCGAATAATGTCTTTGTCTAGGAGGCGTTGTACCTCTTTGTCTATAATACCCCGTTGCTTATAACCGGCACGGTATGGCCGTAGCTTAATGGGACTAACCGACCCTTTGAGATAAATAGTATGTTGTACAACATTTGTGTCACCGAACTCGCCATCACGGGTCGTGAATATGTCACTAAAAGACGAAATGAGACGTTTCAGGGAGTCTTTCTGGGTAGATGACAGATCAGAATTTGTAAGGTCAATTTTGTGATGGGGGTCTGGGTCAGCAGGAGATGCCGAAATGGGAGCTAATTCTATATCATTTGCGGTGTCACCGGCAGGGGTTCCCCATGTGAGGTCCAAAGTGGGGAGCTCTTGCGGCTCAGAACCAAGGGGAATGGGGTCGAAATAGCCGACTGCAACGCCCTTTGGTAAGGTGACAGCATTATCGGCGATATTCATTAAACGTACGGGCACCCTCTGATCGTCATGGACAGTAGCAAAAACTCTTGCCATGGCAACCTCAGGGTAGGAGGGTAATTCACCATCCATAGTGCAAACACCTAAAAGGCCAGACAGATTACTAGGTTTGAGGCGAGCATGAGTTATAAATTCAGACTTGGCAGGGATTCTGATTGTTTCAGACAGACGTAATTTCGGGGACAATTTAAAGGCAACACTGCGTTGAGCGAAGTCAAGGACTACCCCATAAGCTGTAAAAAAATCGCGCCCCAGTATAACGGGATATTGTAAGTCAGGGACCACCTGAAAACAGACAAGACACTCTTGATCTCCGATGAGTAGGTTAAGATGGGTTTGAAAGTGGATAGGGACTGAGCTGCCCTCTGCAACCACAACAATCTTGCTGGCCGAGGCTTGTCGTGGGAATGAGTCGTCAGGACAGAATGCATGTACGGAGGCAAGCGTGATGATGCTACGTTGCGCTCCGGAGTCTAATAAGGCATCTATGGTGCTAAACTTGGTTTTTGTCGCGATGCGGCCATCAGAAGAGAGGGGAAAGAATTTTATATCATTGTTCAAAAGGGTAGGGGGATCTAGTGGTACAGAAGCAGGGCAGGCGGAGACCAAGGGATCGTCATGTGAGTCAAGGGAATGAGGGGACATCTTTGCAAAGTAACAGTGAACCTCGTTCAATATGTCTGATTTACTATGGTTTATTGCGATATTAAACGAATTACTACTCCTATCACGTGGCTCACGGGGCGGGACAGGAGTTAGTAGTTTTCCTGCCGATATTGAGGCCTACTGTCTTGTCTCGGCCCAGAACGGCGTTGGTCATTGAAAGGGGGGCGGCTTGAATTATATCTACCATCGTTTCCCTGCCTGTTGTTTGAATAAGGTCTATTTTGGGATGGGCGCAGACTGTTTCTACCGTTATTCTGTTCATAACGGTCCCGGCCATACCCTGTCTCGAAACGGCCAGTAGGTCGGTTAGAACGGTTGTCTGACCTCGGGGGGGTACGGGGGGCCTGGTCACGGGAAGCACGGAATTTATCGGGGCAGAAGATAGACAGGTGAGAGTCCCGTCCACAGAAACTGCAGTCATGGCGCGCCTTGCAATCTCTGATCCAATGACCGGAGTTTCTGCAGAAAAAACAGAAGGAGTCGCCTTCCTCCGGACGGTTGCCAAGCCTATGTAGCCCTTTCCCAACATCTGCGACCTCTTCACGGAGGGCAGCCAAAGTGGAGGATTGCTGTGCCAAAAACTGAGACGTGGAGTCGGGTGGTGAATCTAACCCATTTAAAGTGATGGAGGAATCACTAGTCATTGTACAAACTGTTTCAGCTAATTTAATTTGCTCAATGGTGTCATCAAGTGTTTTAGGCGACTTCCCCACCACAAAAGCTTTGAGACTAGGAAGGAGACCCCTAACCAATATTTTCTTAGTCTCCATATCATCTTTTTGCAACCTCTGGCACTGACTGAGGACATCATTGATGTACGTTTCAGCAGATTCTTTCTTTTTCTGACTTCTAGCATCCAAAGATTGCTCGAGCAGCCAAGCGTTCGTCTCACTGCCGAAACACTTGACAAAAGCTGCATAGAAGGAATCCCAAGAGCTAGTGACATCTGGGGGCAGGGAAAGGTACCAAACGTCTGCTGCGCCATGTAGCAACATGCGACAAGCGGGCACTTTCAAATCTGCGGGGGTATGGGAAAGTTGGGTGTAAGTAAGGAATTTGTTCATAAAACGGAGGGGATCATCCGTGGATCTACCATAAAATGGAGGGGGGAGAAGCGACTTAGAACCTTGTCTCTGTTGGTGGATCTTGTTATCTTTCGACTGTGCATTCAACATGTCTACAATGTCAGTTTGAGCACCGGCAATATCAACGCTACGCAAGTGGTCTATAATTTGATGTAGCATCTCTTGTACATTCTCACCTTCAGCCATCTCTACCGAGTTAGCAAACTTGATAGGCGCCTTTGGTATGGGGAAAGCCTCTCGGTCGTTCTCTGCGACGAGGAAGGGGCCAAATTGAACGTCTGAGTCTGAGTCGGAGTCAGATGAGGTAGAAGCGCGAGGGTGAAGCGGAGAAGTGCTGCCTGTACTGGCAGATGTATGAGACAAAGGAGCCTTGCTACCACTAAAAGACGGGGGGGTGTGCACACCAGAAGAAGAGTTGAGATCTGACAAGGAAGGGCTAGAGGGGGGTTCCACGCGTACGGAACCACTCACGAGATCATTTTGCCTCTCGGAGGAATCTTGGAAAAGTAAATCAAACTCACCTGCAGATGTAGAATCGTCTTCAGCTAACGGAGGATCACGAGCCACTTGCAGCTTGGTGGAAAGCTTTTTAGAAGACCGGAGCAACATAGACTTATATTCAAGTAACAGAGCGGCAGTCAGGATCTCCATACAGTATCAGCAACGCTCAAAGCCATGGATCGATTCGAGATTCTCCACCATATTGTTACCCACTAATGGAGAGTATCCGTCGTTGGGGGACGTGGACGGGGGGTCAATACTCTACCAATTAGATAGATACTCTAATCTGTCCTACTCTATCGTACTGTACTGTACTTGTTAACCATAGCTCGCTGACTCGCTGGCTGTGAGTTTGGGCACGGATCCTAGCTATCATGTCATACCCTCATATAAATGACGGGAAGTAAGGACTGCAGACACAGGATATACACAGTGTAATAGTTACCTTTATTCAGTGCTGTGATCCCTGCTTGTCTGGCTAGGCCGGCATGGCAATGAGCGAGGTATATGAATTACCAACTTTGCATGATACTTATGAAACCCTGACTATATGCTAAACACCCAAGTCTATGTGGTCATGATACTGAGAGTCATGGATCTTCCGTGGCAAGTGGTCGTTGATCTCCTTCTTGGCTCCTAGACTGGGGTCTGAGCTTCTAAGAACCTGGATCCGCGGTTGCGCGTCTCTTTTAAGGGGCCACTCCGCGTCATCCCTGGGGGCTTGCCTACGTGGCTTCCTCACGCGTCATCAGATGGACTCGTCCTGCCTGCGTATCTAACTTCGGCTCGTCCGTCTTACACGTGACTTTCACGGAGTGGTGTTTATGGTGACTCATCAACCATCAGTATCGTGCATTATTGTCTATGAATGTTTATGTATTTCTGAGAGTCTCTGGGTGTGTATTCTATATCCTACAATCGAAGCCAATTGCTGGTATTGGTAGGGACTGTGATCGTTGTCGAGATCACTCTTAGGATCCTTGCCTTTATCTTTAAAGCTAGTGATAAACTAAAAACATTGAGGCATTAAGATTGGACATTAATATTGTCGAGAAAGATAAATAAATGGCCGAGTTAAACAAACAGGTTGATGGATTACTAGCATTTAAGAATAGGTGTCTAAGTGAGTGTAAGCCACAAATGGAGTTTGATATAGAGAAGATTAGAGAAATGGCGGCTGAAATCAAGGCCAAAGAAACTGAAATAGCCTTACTTTTTGAAAAACTAGAATTTGAAAAGGAAACAAATAAAGAATTAACTCACTCTTAGGAGCAGAAGGTTGTGATCCCCCGCCTGTGATACACTATCCAATTAGTGTCCCTTTAATTATCTATGTAACACTCACAAGGTGACAAATTATTTTATTGTTACGTTTATGTAATATCTATGAAGATGGAAAAAAATGTCATGATTTTAAGTGTCGCATGAAAATAAAATGAACTTTAATAAACATTACAATTACAGTTCAGACGTTTCTCCATGCCCCCTAGTCAAAATCCAGGAAAAAATCATAATTAGAATCACATTAAATTATATGCATATATACTATATATGTAGTGAGGTTCTAAAGACAAATCCTAGCATCTCCCATATACATGATTCACATAGCAAAAATGTGATGCATTGTTTTAACGGCAAAATATCAACAAAGAACATGTGTACTAAAAAAACTCGGCCGCGAAAATGACATACAGAAATATATATGGTAAACTCAACTCCGCCCAGTTTAAAGCGACTGCAAAATGACAATGGTTTAGGTGGACAAATCTGAGTGCTCGATGGGCTAGACAAATTCAATTATATGATATAAACAGAGATTTACAAAAAAATAATGAATGGTTCAAGTCATATCTGTCGGGCAAGAAACAATGTAATAATCTATGGAAAAAGATCTGAAAATATGAATATAAATTATGGAGTCCCACAAGGCTCGGTGCTGGGGTCAATACTGTTCACAACATACATGGACCTCTCACTGAAGTAATTGAATAATATGGCTTGAAACATCATGTATATGTGGATGACACTCAGCTCTACATAACCCTGGACCCGAAATCAAAAGAAAATTCAAAATTATCATGCTCAGAAATAGAGAGATGTATCAGAAGTGTTTAAAGCTTCCTACTCGAAAAGAAAATGAACTTATATGATGGCAAGACTGAATTATTAATATGTGGAAATAACTCAAATTTTAAAAATAATGGAATCCCAACTGAAATTATAGTGGGTGAAAAAAATATTCAGAGATCACACATTTTTTTATCAAAAACTCACAATGAAGCACCAGATTTTAAAATTGTCCAAAAATGGCTATTTCCATGTTAAAATATATCACATATTAGAAATGACAACAAGCTAATCTTAGATGATTTTTCCATTGGTCAGCAAAACAAAATCACATTTTTTTGAGCGGATCTAATATACATTTGTGATTGGCTGTCAGTATTACGTGACTGTTTTAGAGCAGTTCACAGGAAAAAAATAAAACTTATACATTGAGCAAATCTACTATATTCAAAGACACAAGTACTGAAAAAAAATGAATTATCAATTTATTGATTAAAAAGTGGGTGGGTAATGCCCTGAGTGGAATATCCTGAGACTGGGGGATAATGTCCTGGCGAGGAATATCCTGATGGGCAATGTCCTGGCGAATAATGTCCAGGTGGGTAATGTCCTGGCAGGGCATGTCCAGGTGGGTAAAGTCCTGGTGTGGAATATCCATGGGGGTAATGTCCTGGATAAATGTCCTTGGGGGAGAATGTTCTGGTGGGGAATATCCTGGTGGGGAATGTCCAGGTGGGGAATATCCTGGTGGGGAATGTCCTGATGGGGAATGTCCTAGGGGTAATGTTCTTGGGGGAGAATGTCCAGGTGGGTAGTGTCCAAGGGGGTTATGTCCTGGTGGTGAATGTCCTGGCGGGGAATGTCCTTTTACCCAATTAATTAGGAAACTTGCATGCACTTAGTTTTCCTGAGTCTTCTGTCTAGAAAATAATGAATGCTTGTGTTTGTTTGTTTGTTTGGGGTTTTACATCACTTTCAACATTATTTCAGTCATTTCATGATGAGACCTACTTGTAGCAGATATAGTTCTGCCTCACTGAATTGTCATGTCGCAGGTCTTTGACATGACAACCCACCCGGTCACAGATTTACAAGGACAACGGGTTAACCCTTTAGGCACGGGTGAATGCTTGTGACCCGGTAGGAAATATTTATAGCAAAGATACAAAATGGCAAAAACAACGTAAAGTAAAATTGAAGCCAAAATTAAAGTAAAGTAAAATTAAAGCCTTTCTGCAACACGTATAAAAAACAATACACATTTTTTGTTCCTTTTTTTTTTAGGTATTTAAAATATAATTTTTGCATTAACACCTGGGTATTATGTTTGTATATTTTTATTATATATATATTTTGGTGATGTGTGAACATTTATATAATTATGTTGTAGATTTCAGAAAAGATTGGTGCATCAACAGGCTGGTCTGGCTTTGCTCTCAAAATAAGAGAACTGGAGTGGTAGAAGATGCCAGAAAGATGATACATGAAATAGTACAGCTGTGGTCTGATTAATCTATAATCCAATATCTTTTCAGAGACATCACCTGCACTGTTCATTTAATCTCAATGTGTCTGAAAGCAATGCATTTGTTCCATTCAGTTTACTTCCTATCCATTTATGCAAAACCCATATTGAGAACATCGAGTGGGGAATAATGCAAAATGGCAGGGTCTTGGCAAAATGGCAGGGTCTTTCCTAATATACATCTGGCTGCAGTCTGTTTGTAATAGCCACATAATAGTATGTAAATATCTAAATCAGTTCTTTGAAGTTATTTAATTTGAACTGAAAAGATTTCAGATTTTATTGAATGTTCTTTGACATAATTTCTTTCACCTGTTCACTTAAGAGAGAGTTAAGTCAAAGATAGCACAGAGGTTGTGGAAGAGCTATTCAGGACAAAACTATATTCTTGGCAAAAACAATCATGATGCTGCCAAAAGGATATGTTCCTGTCTTATGCATAATTCAAAACAAACGAATCCTTGCGTATCAGGAATACTTGCTATCATGAAATTCATGAATATCTATACAGTTTGATGTCATGATTCCTTGAAGTCATGATATGGGGCCACAAATAAATGAATACAATTTAACATCAGGACCTTATTGATAATTAAGTGAAGTCTATTAATATTGTGGGATGATGAGTGAAAATAACTTTTTGTTCTTTTTTTTTCTTCTTTTTTTTGCTTTTGTTTTTACTTTTAATAAAAAATGTTTTCATAACAAAAGTTCTCACCTAACCATCATATACAGTCCTGTCAGAAAACTAAATTGTCTCTGTTGGTACCTGGCCGAGAACCTGTTACAACAAGAAAGATTTCTGTTGAAATTATTATGCAATTGAAAAGGAGGTTTTTTCACACTTTTATAGTAGATTTTCATTTTAAAAGTATCATCACAATTTTTTCACATTGAAATTTTATAGATTTTTGAAGTTGGAATTTGGTGCATAAAAAACCATTAGATTGTGTGTACACAAACTGATGACGTTTAACACGTTGAGTGGAGATTTAACTTTTAGAATGCGAACATTAAGATAAATAGGACACAATTCATTGAGTCAGCACCCATATTGTATACTTTGCTTTTACTTCAGTGGCTATTACCTATCTACAAAGGTGGGTAAATACTAAAAATAGAAATTGATATGCAACTGATATGTGTTTTAAGGAAATGTTCACAAAAAATACAATTCACAAAACAAAACAATGGTCAGAATACTCTTAGCCCTTTGGTCTATATTAATCTGATTTGATTTGCAAAGTTGGGTACTTGCACAAGACAAAGTAAGGTCAACAAAGTTTGTTGACAAAGTGTACAATGGATGATTTGGATGTTAGCAGAAGATTCATATGGCAAAGAAATTTATATAGGGGAAATGAGATGGGTGATATTTTTTATAGCAAAGTTTAGGGTATAAACATTAATATTATGCAAGGAAAAAGTGCTTTAAAACCTCATTTTATGAATGCTTTAACATAAAGGGAAACAGTGTTTTCCCGCCAAAAATATCTTGTACCCACATTTAAACCCCTTAAAATGACATAGTGCAAGATAATTATTTTGGATAGAAAAAAAATGTAAAAGTAATTTTAGCTTTTAATGAATCAAATGCAAAGCGATGGAATTTTCGTTTGATTTGGTTTAAAACATTCATAAAATGAGGTTTTCATGTACTTTCCCCTTGCATAATATCATTTTTATACCCCAGACTTTGCAATCAAAAGTTACTACCCATCATATTTCCCCTCCTTAAATTTCTGTGCCATTTGAAAGTGGACGAGTCTTCCGCTAAAATCCAAATCATCCACTGGACACTTTGTCAACAAACATTGTTTAGCTGACCATAAATCTTGTGCAAACACCTGCTTAGTAAAGTCTTGCTAACAGTGAAGCACTTTAGATTAGGAAAATGGATTGATTTGGCTCACATAGGCTTGTTTGTCCATTAATTAATGTTTGTACAATGGTACAGGTTGAGCATCTTGACAGACCACAATAGAGGTCACATGATTGTATACATGTGGCCAAGAGTGCAGGCAGTAATTGCCATTTTCAGCACAACATAATAACCTTGGTTGGTGTATTTTGGTTGATTTTAGTGAGATAGCTTGCTTGTATCACAGTTTCATAGCCACATATCATTTTAGCATATCCCAAACCCCTAAAATTGCCTGTGACCTCTGTGGTTTCATGAATGCTTTAAATTTGCTTTTAAAATTTCATCATTTCTCATCATTTTAGATTCAAAGTTGAAGTAAAAATCAGAAAAAGATGTCTTTTGGAAGCAATAAAAAATCTCAAAAGCACCACAAATATATGAGGTTTCAGACATTCCTCTAATTGACACTACACACATCAACGTTCATCATGTGCCGAATGCAACAAGCCATCTGAATTTTATCATAAAATACGTGTAGATTTTGAGAAATATGGTATTTTGTTCACTTCAAAATTTGTATCAGTGGGCAGTGATGAGGTCTACATGTATGCATCAGTTTTCTGATGTTTTCACCA
Organism: Amphiduros pacificus; assembly: GCA_949316495.1. Classification (NCBI taxonomy): domain Eukaryota; kingdom Metazoa; phylum Annelida; class Polychaeta; order Phyllodocida; family Hesionidae; genus Amphiduros; species Amphiduros pacificus. The sequence goes on along the minus strand of OX439001.1, from coordinate 37,316,221 downwards.
TCAAACTTCCAATTTGGTGACAAAATTACACTTGCAAACTATCAGAAACCTATGCATCACTCTATGATTCAGACTTTCATTTGCTACCCTTGACATTAATATATTATATAATTACCTATTTGCAGGTATGGCAATGGGTGTAGATCTGTGGAACGCTGTTGACACTCTCCATGGGATAATTGGCTCTGGTTGTGCAGTTGTTTGCCACCCGGTGGCACTACTGGCTGCCTCCTGGGGTATTCCTGTGGTTTCGTGGGGGTGTACTAGTCCTGGATTGTCTGATATTGTCAACTATCCCACCTTCACCAGGACTGATCATAGCTGGACTGGCCTGGCTCCTATATTCAACGATATTTCAGACACTTTTGGTTGGCAGAAAGTGGCTATTCTGTGTACTGATGTGGAAAGTTTCACGTTGACCTCTCAGGCTGTTAAGGAGAACATGGAAAGACATGGAAGGACTGTTCTCTGGCGAATAGTTGAGTCAACTGTCAGGGGTGAGGCAATGCACCAAGAGGGATATGACAACCTTAGAAAGGTCATCAATACTCTGAAACATGAGGTTGGTTTTCAGTATTAATTTTTGTTTTGTTTTTGGTTTTGTTAAAAAGCTTGACTCACACACAATGGTCCTTGCAGTCATGTACATTAGATTTTGTTATAGGTCCGTGTGTTTATCCATGTGATGTACCCTACAGACATGCGCAACCTGATGAGGGCATGTTGAACGGGGAATATGTCTTCATCACCAATCAATATGGCGTCCAACTTAATGTGCAACACACATTTAGGCCTGAGGTAAGAGACTAATAGAATTAGATATAAGTCCCGTGAGGTAGATTTTCATTCTCTTATTTTGTATGCCAATTCATATATATGATATAACAACTGTAAATTATGTACGTTTCCTTGCAAATATGAGGCGATAATGGCCCTTTTCAGGTTGGGCACATTGTGTCATGCAGTGTGTCAGGCAGTATGTCATGCAGTGCATCATGCAGTATGTCACAGTGTGTCATACAGTTTGTAACAATGTTCAATGAATGAATGGTTGCTTAGAGGCACATCAACCACTAAGGTTATTTAGTGCCTAAAAATGGTAAAAATGAATGAATGGTTTCACATTGACACAATAAAGTGCCAAAACAATAAAAATAGAAACGTAATATTGACTAGAAACAAAATGTAAATGTTAATACAATATGTAGTTAACACAAGAATTTATCAACTGTGAACAGCATTTATATAATATCATTCAAATATTATAAATATGTATAATTTGTTTAAAAGACTTTATCAGTATGATGTTTTGCAGTTCTTGATAAATAAGTCAATGACATAAATAAACAAAAGCACTGCCCTTATAATTAAAACTGATTATAAAGTCCTATGTGAGTTAAAAACGATACTATCACAGAAGTATCTACAGTATCAAATAACGTATGTAAATATTGTACATTAAAATATTGAGTTCTTATAATATCAAAATCGATACACTCAATTAAAATATGTTTAATAGTCAAAGCCCTTTGACAACCAATACATTCCGGTTGATCTTCACCTTTAAGCAGATAACAGTGCGTCAAATGACTATGACCTATTCTTATACGAGTTAAAACTGACTCTTCTCTACGGTTAATTCTAATAGCATCTTTAGTTTTGCCTAGAACGGGCTTAATTTCATGTAATTTATTAAAAATAGCTTCGTTCCAGCGCAACTGCCATTTAGAACGTAAAAAAACAGTAATATATTTCTTAAACTCTGTATATGGAATAAGTAAATCTATTGGGCGTTTGTCCAATGCTGCTTTGGCAGCTTGGTCAGCGGCCTCATTTCCATGGATTCCAATGTGACTGGGGATCCAATAAAAACGTATTTCTTTATTTTCATCTGTACAGAGTCTATGATACCGTTGAAGAATTTTGTAAATAAAGGGATTTTTCCAATCCTTTGCTTTCAATGCTTGTAAACAAGACAAAGAATCAAAAAAAATTAAAAATGTTTGATGTGGAGAAGTCTCCGCATGATCCAAAGCAAGGTACAATGCATGTAGTTCTGCAGAAAAAATCGATGATTTATTTGGTAGACGTTCTGAATAAATATGATTGCCCTTAACAGCAGCTGCAGCAGCCTTCTCATTGTCAAATGATCCATCAGTGTATATACACTGATATCCAGTGAAAATAGATTTAATTTCTTTATATCTATTTATATAAAGGGATGGATCGGTTGAGTATTTCTTTAATTCTGACTTGGCTACATTGATATTTAAAGTTGCATAGGTCCATGGAGGTGTTTCAGGATATTGAAATTTAGCTACGTGATTCAGACTTAAATTTATAGATTGTAAAGATTCTTTAATGCGAATGCCAAAAGTCGGTATTGTATTTGGTTTATTTTCAAAAAGATCAACATAATTTGGATTAAATACAGTATCATGGGCAGGATTGTCTGGACAAGCTGCAATTTTTGCAGCATACTGAAGGGCAAGCTTTTCTCTTCTTAAATCAAGAGGCAGCTCATCTGCCTCAACTGCCAAGCTATCTGCAGGCGATGTACGAAATGCCCCAAGGCAGAGTCGTAAACCTTGATTTTGTATAGTATCAAGCACTTTAATATAAGATGGACGTGCTGATCCATATACCATACACCCATAATCAAGCTTAGAATGTACCAATGCTCTATACAATTGTAATAAAATATTACGGTCCCCTCCCCAATCGGTATGGGCAAGAACCCGTAATAAATCTAATGCCTTCTGGCATTTCTTCTTAACATATTTAATGTGGGGAATAAAAGATAATTTTCTGTCAAAAATAAGTCCAAGAAACTTGGTTTCTTCGACAACAGGTATCCGAGTTTGGCCTAAATAAAGATCAGGATCTGGGTGAACCTTCCATTTTTTACAAAAGTGCATACACATAGTTTTCTTTAAAGAAAATTTAAATCCGTTATGATCAGCCCATTCTTGTAATCTATTTAAGTGTTGTTGGAGCTGTCGTTCTATTGTATGCATGCTTGTGGACCTGTAGCTTAAGTTGAAATCATCAACAAAAAGTGAGCAATCTGCTCCAGGCCTCATACAATCAACAATGCTGTTAATTTTAATAATAAAAAGGGTGACTGATAATATACTTCCCTGTGGAACACAGGGAAAATTTTGAATAAAAATTTTTGAATAAAATATTTTTGAATAAAAATTTTGAATAAAAAATTTTTGAATAAAAATTTTGAATAAAAAGGGGTAAACGACCCCTTAATCCCATATCATATAAATCGCTCATTATTCCAAATTTCCATGTAGTATCGTATGCTTTCTCTAAATCAAAGAAAATGCTAACCACATGCTCACCTTTTAAAAAACCCTCTCTTATAAATGTCTCTAAACGTACCAGGTGGTCAATGGTACTTCGAGTTTTTCTAAAGCCACTTTGAGCAACAGAAATAAAAGCCGCAGTTTCTAAAAACCAAACTAAACGCTCGTTTATCATTCGTTCCATTGTCTTACAAATACAACTTGTTAAAGCAATGGGACGATAATTATTTGAATCTGATGAGTCTTTGCCAGGTTTGGGAATGGGAATGATAGTGGCTTCCTTCCAGGAAGTAGGAAAATCACCATTTTCCCAAATTTGATTAAAAATATCTAAAAGATGCCCAAGTGATTGGTCACGGAGGTGTTTAAGGATTTGGTAGTGAATTTGATCAGGTCCAGGAGCAGTATCATGAGATTTATCCAAAGCAAGTTTCAAATCTTCTATTGTAAACGATTTATTATATTCTTCCAAGTTATGGGATATAAAATTTAGTTGGTTTCTTTCTTTTCTATTTTTTATTTGTTGAAATTTGGCAGAATAATTATTGGATGAGGAATTCTTGGAAATTGTTTGACCTATTGTGTTACCTATTTCGGTGGGATTTGTAATTAATTGACCATTATGATTAAGATGTTTGATCCTTGCTCCACCTCCCTTCCCAGTAATTTTACGCACCATATCCCAGCATTTTTTAATTGGTGAACGTGTATTTAATTTAGAAACATAATCTTTCCAACCTTTTCTTTTGCTTATTTTAATAATATAACGGGCTTTAGCTCTTTTTATACGAAATTGGTGCAAATTATATTGAGTTGGCTGTCGATTAAATTTTTTTAAAGCTTTTTTCCGCTCCTTGACAGCTTTTTTGCACTCATCATTAAACCAGGGTTTTTCTTTAATTTTGGAATTTGACTTTGATTTGGGAATACACTCATCAGCAATATCATACAATGTATCTGTAAAAACTTGAAGAGGATCATCTACATTGTTTAAAATTTCTGGAGTTATTCTATTATAACAGGATGTTTGAAATTTAGCCCAATCGGCTTTATGAAACTTCCACTTGGGGATTCGTTCGTCTGGTGGAGGAAAATGGTTATTTAGAATAATGGGGTAATGATCACTACCCCATTGATCTTCCTCTACTTCCCAGGAATAGTCTAAAAATAAATTTGGAGTGCACATGGAGAGATCTATTGATGTTAAAGAGCCTGTAGCTGGATGTAAATAGGTTGGAGAATCGTCATTCCAAAGGCACAAACTATTGTTATTTAAGAAATCTTCTATTATACGTCCTTTGGCATCAGTATTGTTTCTACCACCCCAAAGATAGTTGTGAGCATTAAAGTCACCAACTAACATATATGGCTGTGGCAGCTGGGTTACCAAATTATTTAAATCTGTAATATTAACTGGCTCACTAGGTGGTAGATATATTGAACATATAGTTAATGTATTGTGCAGGGTAACCCTGACTGCAGAAGCTTGTAAGTTAGTATTTAAAGTTATTTTACTCTGGGGTATACAGGATTTAACAAAAATAGAAACTCCGCCATGTGCTCGGTCCATTGCATCTATTGAACCAACTTTAATATAAGGTACATATCCCTTAAATGTTGTTGAGTTATCTTTAAAATTAGTTTCCTGTAAACAAATAACAGATGCATTATATTTTTGGACTAATAACTCCAGTTCTGGCCTGTTTGCCTCAAATCCTCTACAATTCCATTGTATGATAATGCCGATAGCCATATTAAGAATAATGAGAAAAAATATATGATCTAACATAATCACTTGTTAATTTTACGATTATGCTTCGAGTGCACAGGTGTAAAATACATATCCGGAGGATCACCTGTGTCCATCCTTTCTAAGGATTTAGTTCTATTTATTTTACTTTTAACTTGTTCTTTGATTTCTTTTTTGTCTGATTTATGTACTGGTCTATTACTATTGATACCTTTATTATTGGATGATGTAGAGGGAGTTTGTGAAGATGGTCTAGTGGATGTTGTTATTGGTTGAGTTACTACTGGGATAGTGGGTGTCTGAGTCTGAGTAGACGTTGCTGAAGATTTAGAAGATTTTGTAAAAAAGGAATAATTTTTGTCATTGATTGGCCATGTAATTTTGGTCTGAATTGCTATTGATTTTGTTTCTTTAGGTTTTACAGAGCTGGCATAAGATGTCTTTGTTGTGTTTAAACTTTCTACTCGCTTCCATGCCTCTATAAAAGGTATATTTTCAGTGTGTCGTATTCGCTGAATTTCCTTCTCTTTTAAAAAGGAAGGACAATTCCGCGAATACGATGGATGATTGCCTTGGCAGTTGACACATTTTATCATATTTGAAGCACAATCATCTCCACTGTGCTGAGCGGTACATTTTGGACATGTTACATCACCTTTACATCGAGTAGATCCATGTCCATACCTCTGACACTTGAAGCAGCGCAGAGGATTTGGAATAAATACATCAACTCTAACATTCAATTATCCAACTTTAATAGATGTTGGGAGCTGCGCTGCTTCAAATGTCAGAATAAACGTATTGATAGGAATTTTGACACCATCCTTTTTTATAGATATCCGCTTACATTGCACAACATCCTGGTCTTTGAGCTCATCCACTATCTCCTCCTCAGAAACTCCCACTAAATCTGGGCATCTGATTACTCCTTTTTTATTGTTAAGAGTTTTGTGAGCCGTTATAATAACAGGAACTGTGGCCAACATTCGGCATCGTAGTAGATTGTCCGCATGGCTTTTCCGCTCAACCTCAATCAATAACTTACTTCCCATCTTTTTAACTGTTTTCGGCACCCCGGCAATGCCTTGAATCCCCTTTGCAATTGCAAAGGGGGACATTTTTGCCAGGGTATGTTCAGCATTGGAACTTTCCGCAATTAAAAATCTCGGCCATTTTTCTGATTTATTTGAATCGTCATCACTGTCAATGTCATTCCTAGGTCGTTTTTTGTTTGTTTTGCGCCATGTGTGTTATTTTAAATTTCATCAGTTAGGTCCCCTACCCACCACTGAGCCCAACAAGGGGACGCCTTTCTGGGCCGGTAACTCCAAGCCCTGACACCATGAGGATACCCAACATGACATACTCTTAGAATAAAAACTCCACCCTTTCGGATTTTATTTATATCCCTCGATTGACCCAATAAGCAGTAATCTCCTTTCAGCAAATATCAATCGAAAATTTATCAATTATTCTTAAATTTTAAACATTGAAATTGTCATTAATAAAAATCAAATAGCCAGAATACATTAAAGGAAATATACCACAAGCCGGTTAAATCAGATCCAGGCCTAATCTGATCTGCCTGTCTGGTGAACATTTGGATCCAAGACAAGCGTGTTGCAACTGGACCGGTATTACTGCCAAACCAGCCCAGTGCTCAGCCCGTCAGGATTCCATATCCTCCCCGACACAGGTCGCATCCCACAGCAAACAGGACGCCCCTTTAGTCACCTTTTACGACATGCTGGGGGGCAGTGGGGCTATTCTTTAATCCCCGCACCCACAGGGGAGTTGTAACAATGTAACACAGTGTGGCATGCAATGTGTCATGTAGTGAAATACAGTACATTATGTATACATGATATTTATTTCACATATATATTGATCTCATATCTGATGACAAGCATTTTACATAAGGAGGAGATGGCAAATGTGTTGAACAGACATGCTACCTCATCTTTCAGCCGGACTGCAATTTAATTTCAATAAAGTTTCTCCTCAGATTATCTTTGGGCATGTTATGACAAGTAAAAATATAGGAGTTGACACTTGTTTGACAGTTTCTACTCTGATTTTACCAAATAATAAACAGGTAATCTTCTAATAAATGACCAATCGAAAGTTAGTAACACCTTTCTCGGCATTAAATTGTACTAATGCACACTTAATATCCTTGAAAACAATTATAAGGATTGATATTGCCATGTAATTTTGCCATGAAATTACTTGGGTTACTCTTATCTTCAGTGAAAATTTTTAACATTTGACACATACAAATCTTACACTTTTTTTACAGTTTTCAGACAAATAGTTGTGAGGATCGTATAACACATTCTAAAGTTATGGCTAATAACCCACCCAGATTGAGTGTTTCGATACATTTGATGTTGGTTTTTGGTTTGGTTTGGGGTTTTACATCACTTTTAACATTATTTCAGTTATTTCGTGATGAGACCTACTTGTAGCAGATATAGTGCTGCCTCACTGAATTGTCATGTCGCAGGTCCTTGACATGACAACCCACCCGGTCACAGATTTACAAGGACAACGGGTTAACCCTTTGGCACAGGCCTCAGCTCATGTGGGAAATTGTATCATGAGTTCAATCCCGGCACGGCCGGGGTTCGAACTCACGACCTTTGGATCACCACAGAGGAACTGGTGCTAATAAGCTGGCGCCCTAACCAACTGCGCCACGGCCCGTGGCCCCTTGATGTTGGTGACAGGAATATAAATCCACTCCCCATTATATGATATATGTGATTGTAAATCATTATTATTTTTAATTTATCGTTGTAGTAAGTATAACAAGCTATAATTTCAGGTGATAGTGTACAATAGTGTTGATTGCAGGAACTAATTGCAGAAGTAAAACACAAGAGGTTTGTTTTGTTGAGGATCTAGTCTGTTCTGATTCGTTTATTTTCATACAGGGTATTCTATATTTGATAGGTGTTAGCTGCTACATTTGAGGAACAGACAGGTATTATCATAATGTTACCTTAGTTCGATTAATTTATAATCATTTCCAGAATACTTCCAGCCAGTACCTTAGTAAGATAGCATTGGGGGGTTACCCTTTTTGACTATTTTCCATCCTTCAACATTGATACTTCATTGAAGAAACTAAAAAGAATGTAATTGTGTAGGTGAAAGTGACTCCCCCTTCTTTTATCAGGTGAAAACGGTGTTTTGAGTAAAAATAAAATCAGTAGGTTGCAGAAAATTAAAAGTACCAGAAATGCTAACACTATAATGCTAACATATCACAAATATCATATTTACATTAAAACAATATTTGCATGCTTGTCAAAATGATATACATAATATAATCCAACTCACAAATTTTGGATCAACAAAGATAAACTGATGCTAATAAGCTTGAACTCTATCCAACAGCGCCACGCCTATGAAATTACCTAATCATAAGTCAGATAAGTTTATATTATCCTCTTCATACCATGCCCTGACTCAGTCTGCAGTGAAATTGTGTAGATATAAATGCAGAATCTAAACCAGACAATGGATGAAACCTATGAGCTACATGAAGTTTCCTTGTCAAATTAGCGCACTCGTGTGTGTGAAAAGTGAATTTTAAATTCAAAGAAAGACTGAATGAGTGTGTAATTTTATATTGTAATGTGGATATATGTGGAACTGTAATTATCTTGGTGTAATAACTTTTGATAAGTTAAGAAAACTTTGCTATCACATGAAATAGATCTAAATAGTACACATTAAAGAAGCTGTACGTAATCCATAGTTATTATTAATTTGAACCCTTTAGACGCACATGTTAAAGAAATATATTGCATGTACGTCTAAAGAGTTATATTGTAGAAGAGTTGAATTGTTAATATGCATTGCAAAATATGGTGGCAAATTTTCGTTGCCAAGACATGATTATTTAATATAAAGCTTTTTACGTCATTGGAAGGTTTTCTTTGCAATAATTAAGGACAAAATTAACAGAATAATAGCAAATGTTTCAGCTTTCATAGTTTATTTTGGTTCACAATCTTTGCAATGCAAAATTCTTGCAAAAGTTCTCTGGATGTCACCACCTCATGGCAGATTGGTCAAACAATTTTGCTCATTTAACTGTTTGCCTGAATCCACATCTCATTACAAACATGGACCACACAATTCAGAGATATTTTCGCAACTCACCAATCTTTAACACATACCAGCAACAAAGGATTTTGTTGATATTTTGTGTTGTTAAGATTATTTACATATCATATTGATTTTATAAACGTTTATGTTTTTACCACTTTTAGGCACTGAATAACGTTAGTGGTTTATGTGCCTCTAAGCAACCATTCATTCATTCATTCCAGCAAACAATACTCAATTAGATATTGGGTCCATCAGGTCAGCACATTAATCATTCCAGAACAATAATATTCAAGATCTTCACAATGTGGTGTTGTCCAAATTTGACCTACTCTCCATTCCATAGGTAGTTCTTACAACCTCTGATCATTGTCCTCTTTTGATATTGTTTGAAATCTGGACCATCATGTCCAATCATGCAAGTGAGTCTCACCAACCAAAATATCATACAATCACAATTAACCAATCTCTGGCCATGACCTGTAATCAGTTGACTGACTGAGACACCAACCAATGAGAATCTATATGAATTTATGTTGTCACCAATCATATCAAAGCCAGATTTTTGTATGCAACTCAAGAGCAATAAACAATATATGTAATAATATAGACTATATTGTAACAAATTGTATATATATAGTGATCAGAGATGACAAGGGTTGGTGCATGTACATCAGAGAATTCTTTGTTTGCTGAAGATGCTTATGGTAATGAAAATCTTATGTGACATAGGCATTCTTTGTTTCCAAGCGGATTTGTGAACTGCTGAAAGAAGGAAATATGCACAGTTCTTTCAACATTATTTCAGTCATTTCGTAATGTGAGACCTACTTGTAGTAGATATAGTGCTGCCTCACTGAATTGTAATGTCACAGATCCTTGACATGACACCACACCAAATTGCAGATTTAAAAGGACAATGGGTTAACCCTTTAGGTACAGGGCTCAATATTTTAACTTTTTCAGGTGAAGAATATTATTTATGATGGACTTTTGGTGTTGGGGATAAGAGACCCTGAGGGCCCAGAGTATGACCAGTTTCGGTCAGATGTCATCCATTCCTTTGATCATCCCCAGTTCTCAGGACTCCCCCATATGCCTGAGAATTCATCACTGGATGAAGTTAATATTTATGCCAGTAAGTATAGGATATATAGAGTTAATGACCAGTGCATGCAGTATTCCCATTCTTTCTCACATATGCAGGTAGTTAATAACTAATGCCCTTGAGCTTTGTGGTTATGCATATTTATAAACATGTTTATTACACAGGGTAACATGTTTACTGTCAATAAATAGTTTATGTTTGTTCCAAACACTTTTTAGAGAGAAAAAGGACGATATTGCAATAATACTGTTGTTTTTTAATTGTTAAATAAGAAATATAGATATAAAATACTTAATAAGCCTTAAAATATGATAAAACACTGGTATTTTGTAACAGGAATATATCATATATTTGATAAGGATCAATGGAATTTTATTATTCCTGGAACGAAATTGAGAAGACTTTATACCATGTGACCTTCTGATACTTTACACAATTTAAATGCAATCTAACGTACTTCTGGTTACCATTGACTTTGCATGGTAATTCTATGCATTATTTTCACAATATGACTTTTGTCATAAAAAATTAAAAGTCAGATAGTATATTAGCATTATAATATTATTCGGCAAATTCTTTGAATGAAAGGTAAATGTGTTAAGGGAAATATATCTTAAAATTTGTTTTTTAAAATTTGCATTTTAAATACAAGTATTGTTGATTTTGTTCAGCATACACGTACGATGCCGTGATGGTATGGGCCCTAGCAGTTAACAAAACGCTTCAACAGGGTTACCCTGCCAATGACGGATTCAAGGTCACCGAAAACATAGTCAATTTGACGATGAAAGGGAAATTTGCTGATATTATCATTGATGATGTTGGAGACAGACATGTTGATTCAAGGTAAATATTTGGTTAGTGGTTGGGTGGAACCAGTGTTTAAGGACAACTGGCTTGAACTGTAAATTGGGTGATGTAAAAATGCTTCCACAATGAATTCTTAAAAATAGAAAGGTTTTGAAATTTTTGATAAGTGTTTGACTATTTAAACATGTGTGAATCAATAATACCTTTCCATTCGTCTTTTTGTGTAGTCTATGACTACATAGAGTAGTTTTATGTATTTTTTATGCTTTTGTCTAACATACTTTAGTAAGTACAGATTCTTCATGATTCTATATTAAATTCATTATTTTTCTATATCTTCAATTTTGCATCATTTCTTCCAGAATATATATCTTGCAAAGAAATAAAGAAACTGAGGTGATAGAATGGTTGACTTTGATGGACTGGATCGTGGCTAGTGATGGAATGAGCAAGCTTTATAAGCCTGACCTACCAGAGGACTGGTCAGGAGTGAATTGGTATGGGTCATCTCATGTCCCCAAGGGTTTCCCAGATTGTGGCTGGCAGGAAGAATTGTGCTCAGAAGATGAAAACATTAATCACACCACAATTATAGCAATATCTGTGATTAGTTGTGTAGTGATTTTCTTTGTGATAACAGGTTTTGTTCTGTTTATAAAACATAAAAGATACGAGACCAAAATCAGGGAAATTGATGAAATAACAATAAAATGGTCTGAATTGGTAAAACTCACATCCAGAAGAAATGCAATGAGCAGTCAGGTCTCAATAGGACTTAAGTCAGATAACATAAATCCTGGCCATTTTGCCAAGTTGTATACATTCAATGATAGGCCTGTTGTGATAAAGACTCTAGGTTCAGTTGCAATGGATTTTCAAAATAGGTCCATTTTGATAGATTTAAAAGAAATGCGGGAATTAGTTCATGATAATGTGAATCAGTTTATTGGTATATGTAATGAACCTCCAAATATATGTTTCATAATGCCTTTTGCTTCCCGGGGAACTTTGATGGATATCATTTCTGATTATGACCTGAATTTGACACGTGATTTTCTTATATCATTTACACTTGACATAGCATGTGGCATGTGGTACCTACATCAGAGCCCTCTGGGATGTCACGGTGAACTAACCAGTTTTAGATGTGTGGTTGACAATAGATGGAGCTGTAAGGTGACAGGACATGGCTTAAAGTACATAAAAGAGAAGGTTTATGACATAAAATCAAAGAAAAACCCAGAGTTTGCCCTTTTGTGGAGTGCACCTGAGGTTCTTAGGAACGAAGCAAACACAATTCCTGTTCTTAAAAAGGCTGATGTGTACAGTTATAGTATTATATGCCAGGAGATATTTCTTAAAGATTCCCCATATAGTTTCAATGAGCCTTATCCAGAACCAGCGGAAATTGTAAAAAAGGTACGCGAGGGGGGCTCTCCTTATTATCGGCCATTTCTTCCAGAAAATTCACTTGTGAAGGAATGGAAAGGTTTAATAGTTGAATGCTGGAGAGAACAGCCTGATGAAAGACCAAACTTTACTGAAATATTAACCAAAATTAATTCAATACATAAACATAAAAACATGGATCTAGTAGATAATATGGTCAAACGTCTTGAAAGACATACTCAAAAATTAGAAGAGAGGGTTGTAGATAGAACAAGGGATTTTCAGGAAGAGAAATCAAAAGTAGAATTGCTTCTATGTGAGTTATTACCCCATTCAGTAGCTGAAAAGCTATCCTTAGGAAGAGTAGTTGATCCGGAAGCATTTGAAAATATGACAATATTCTTCTCCGACATTGTGGGTTTCACAAGCATAGCATCCCGTGCCACTCCCATGGATATTGTGGTGATGCTAAATGAGATGTACACCATGTTTGATGACGTGGCCTTGAAGTATGATGTGTACAAAGTGGCAACTATCGGAGATGCCTATGTGGTCTCAAGTGGTGTGCCTATCCCTAATGACAACAAACATGCAGCAGAGGTCTGTGCTATGGCTCTCAGCTTAGTTAGCAAGATTTCTGATTTCGAAATACCTCACAATGGTGAGAAATCGCTGCGAATGAGAATTGGGATTCACTCAGGCGCTTGTGTGGCAGGGGTGATTGGGATAAAGATGCCGAGATATCTACTATTTGGGGACACTGTAGATATTGGGGCAAAAATGGAATCTTCTGGTGAGCCTATGAAAATCCATATCAGTGAAAACACTGAATGTATCATTAGGCACGATAAGCAGTTTTATATTTCATACAGAGGTTATTTTGATGTCAAAGGAAAAAGAAAGATGAAGACATATTGGTTGCAACCAAGTAATTCCAATGATTGGTAATTTGCTACAATATTTGACAATATTGAACACAAAATATCGAGATGAAATTGTAATATCAAAAAAAATCAGCATGTTGCAACAGAATCCAACTTCATGCATAATTTTAGGATTATAAAATTTCTTTGATTTGTTTGTTGTATTTACAATCAGCACAGATAGACTACATGGTACATTAGGTTAGATGGAAATCCTGTCAAGTGAACATGCCTTACTGGGCCACGGGCCATGGCGCAATTGGTTAGAATGCTAGCATAATAGCACCAGTTCCTCTGTGGTGATCCAAAGGTTGTGGGTTGTCATCCCCGACCATGCCGAGATTGAATTCTGGGCCCATGCCTGAAGGGTTAACCCATTGTTCTTGTTAATCTGTGACCGAGTGGGTTGTCATATCAAGGACCTGGGACATGACAATTCAATGAGAGGGCACTATATCTGATAAAAGTAGGACTCATCACAAAATGACTGAAATAATGTTGAAACTGATGTAAAACCCCCACACACACACAAAAAAAAAACACTCTCAAATATTATATTATTTCTTATATTTGTTCAACTGGTATAATTACTATGTTATTTATCATTAATAAGAATTCAATGGAATTGAAAATTCAATAGATCCATATAATCACACATTATGTAAGTAAACAATGACTGATCAAGAAGTTGTCAAATCATGTGTAACATTTATTGCCATTGTTAACAAATGCAATTAAATATTTATTTTGAAAGAATATGACACAATGACATCTTTGTTTCTAATCTACTCTCATAATCATGAATAGAATATTAAATGGGACCAATAATACTGTGTTAAGTTGCTCTTTGATCTTCATTAGGTCCATCTGCTCTCACTGATATACGTGGGAAACAAAAATGGTAATTACACATCATTCCAAAATAGAAACATATGACATAAAATTCAACACTTACATCAAGAAAAAAAATGTAGAGGTTTTGTCAAATGTGCTCCAAATAAAGTATTTTTTAACACAATTCACATGATGTTTTGATTCAATTTTAAAATCTCTGTTTTTAAAACCATGACCATATGTCTACCTCTATATATTTAGAAATTTCATTTAAGGGTATTTATGGGTGTTGGTAGTGAGTGCCCCCTAGTGGCAGAGGAGTAAATTACCAAAATACTGTACTTGATGGGAATTGGTACATTTATGGTATTGAATGAATGAATGGTTTCTTTACTGCACATTGACACAATAAGGTCATTCAGTGCCAAAACAGTAAAAACAGTAACGTAATATTGACTATAAACAAAATGTAAATGTTAATACAATATGAAGATAACACATGAATTTATCAACAGCATTTATATAATATCAATCAAATATAATAAATATGTTTAAAAGACTTTATCAGTATGATGTTTTGTAGTTCTTGATAAATAAGTCAATGACATAAATAAACAAAAGCTCTGCCCTTAAAACTGATTATAAAGTCCTATGTGAGTTAAAAACGATACTATCACAGAAGTATATACAGTATCAAATAACGTATGTAAACCTTGTACATTAAAATATTGAGTTCGTATAATATCAAAATCGATACACTCAATATGTTTAATAGTCAAAGCCCTTTGACAACCAATACATTCAGGTTGATCTTCACCTTTAAGCAGATAACAGTGCGTCAAATGACTATGTCCTATTCTTATACAGGTTAAAACTGACTCTTACCTACGGTTAATTCTAATAGCACCTTTAATTTTGCCTAGAACGGGCTTAGTTTCATGTAATTTATTAAAAATAGCTTCGTTCCAGCGCAACTGCCATTTAGAACGTAAAAAAAACAGTAATTTGTTTCTTAAACTCTGTATATGGAATAAGTAAATCTATTCGGAGTTTGTCCAATGCTGCTTTGGCAGCTTGGTCAGCAGCCTCATTTCCATGGATTCCAATATGACTGGGGATCCAATAAAAACAAATTTCTTTATTTTCATCTGTACAAAGTCTATGATACCGTTTGAGAATTTTGTAAATAAAGGGATTTTTCCAATCCTTTGCTTTCAATGCTTGTAAACAAGACAAAGAATCAGAAAAAATTAAAAATGTTTGATGTGGAGAAGTCTCCACATGATCCAAAGCAAGGTACAAAGCATGTAGTTCTGCAGAAAAAATTGATGATTTATTTGGGAGACGTTCTGAATAAATATGATTGCCCTTAACAGCAGCGGCAGCAGCCTTCTCATCGTCAAATAATCCATCAGTGTATATACACTGATATCCAGTGAAAATAGATTTAATTTATTTATATCTATTTATATAAAGGGATGGATCTGTTGAGCATTTCTTTAATTCTGACATGGTTAGATTAATATTTAAAGTTGCATAGGTCCATGGAGGTGTTTCTGGACATTGAAATTTAGCTATGTGATTCAGATTTAAATTTAAAGATTGTAAAGATTCTTTAATGCGAATGCCAAAAGTCGGTATTGTATTTGGTTTATTTTCAAAAAGATCAACATAATTTGGATTGAATATGGCGTCATGTACAGGATTGTCTGGACAAGCAGCAATTGTTGCAGCATACTGAAGGGCAAGCTTTTCTCTTCTTAAATCAAGAGGCAGTTCATCTGCCTCTACTGCCAAGCTATCTGCAGGCGAGGTACGAAATGCACCAAGGCATAGTCTTAACCCTTGATTTTGTACAGGATCGAGTACAGGATTAATATAAGATGGACGTGCTGATCCATATACCATACACCCATAATCAAGTTTGGAACGTACCAGCACTCTATATAATTGTAATAAAACATTACGGTCCCCTCCCCAATCGGTATGGGCGAGAACCCGTAATAAATCTAATGCCTTCTGGCATTTCTTTTTTACATATTTAATATGAGGGATAAAAGATAGTTTTCTATCAAATATAAGTCCAAGAAACTTGGTTTCTTCGACATCAGGGATTCGAGTTTGGCCAAGGTGTAGATCAGGATCTGGGTGAGCCTTCCACTTTTTACAAAAGTGCATACATACGGTCTTTTTCAAAGAAAACTTAAATCCATTGTTATCAGCCCATTCTTGTAATCTATTTAGGTGTTGTTGGAGCTGTCGTTCTATTGTATGCATGCTTGCTGACCTGTAGCTTAAGTTGAAATCATCAACAAAAAGTGAGCAATCTGCTCCAGGCCTCATACAATCAACAATGCTGTTAATTCTAATAATAAAAAGGGTGACTGATAATATACTACCCTGTGGAACACCCATTTCCTGATCAAAAGCATCAGAAAGTGAAGCACCAACTCGAACTTTAAAACGTCTGTTTAATAGAAAATTTTGAATAAAAAGGGGTAAACGACCCCTTAATCCCATATCATATAAATCGCTCATTATTCCATATTTCCATGTGGTGTCGTATGCTTTCTCTAAATCAAAAAATATACCACATGTTCGCCTCTATAAAACCCTCTCGTATAAACGTTTCTAAATGTACCAGACGGTCAACAGTACTTCGCGTTTTTCTAAAGCCACTCTGTGCAACAGAAATATAAGCCGCAGTTTCTAAAAACCAAACTAAACGCTTGTTAATCATTCGTTCCATTGATTTACAAATACAACTTGTTAATGTAATGGGACGATAATTATTTGAATCTGACGAGTCTTTGCCAGGTTTGGGAATAGGAATGATAGTGGCTTCACTCCATGAAGGAGGAAAATTACCACTTTCCCAAATATTATTAAAAATATCCAAAAGATGCCCAAGTGTTTGGTCAGGGAGGTGTTTGAGGATTTGATAGTGTATATTATCAGGTCCAGGAGCGGTATCATGGGATTTATCTGAAGCAAGTTTTAAATCTGATATTGTGAATGGTTTATTATATTGTTCCAAGTTATTAGATATGAAATTTAGTTGGTTTCTTTCTTTTCTATTTTTTATTTGTTGGAATTTTGTAGAATAATTATCAGATGAGGAATTCTTGGAAATGGTTTGACCTATTGTGTTACCTATTTCGGTGGGATTTGTAATTAATTGGCCATTATTATTTAGATGTTTGATCCTTGCTCCACCTCCCTTCCCATTAATTTTACGCACCATATCCCAGCATTTTTTAATTGATGTACGTGTATTTAATTTAGAAACGTAATCTTTCCAACTTTTTCTTTTGCTTACTTTAATAATATAACAGGCTTTAGCTCTTTTTATACGAAATTGGTGCAAATTATATTGAGTTGACTGAATATTTTTAAAGCTTTTTTTCGCTCCTTGACAGCTTTTTTGCACTCATCATTAAACCAGGGTTTTTCTTTAATTTTAGAATTTGGCTTTGATTTGGGAATACACCCATCAGCAATATCATACAATGTATCCATAAAAACTTGAAGAGTATCATCTATGTTGTTAAAAATTTCTGAAGTTATTTTATTAAAACAGGATGTCTGAAATTTTGCCCAATCGGCTTGATAAAATGTCCACTTAGGGATTCGTTCGTCTGGTGGAGGAAAATGGTTATTTAAAATAATGGGGTAATGATCACTACCCCATTGATCTTCCTCTACTTCCCAAGAATAGTCTAAAATAAATTTGGAGTGCACATGGAGAGATCTATTGATGTTAAAGAGCCTGTAGCAGGATGTAAATATGTTGGAGAATCGTTATTCCAAAGGCACAAACTATTATTATTTGAGTAATCTTCTATTATACGTCCTTTGGCATCAGTATTATATATAGTATCTTTATTCGCACATTTTTACATGGCATTTCAATTGACAGTTCAATGGTTAAAATAAAAGTGTCCAAGTAAAAAAAAAAAGTAAAAAAAACATTACATATTCAATTAACACATATATCTTCAATAATATATAAAATCTCGTCCATATTTAAAATATCACATTCTTTTCTGCCATCCCTCATATCAATCAATTCATTTAGCACAGCAACATTACTGCTTGTCTCTTCATTCATATCACCTCTCCATTCTTGAATAATGTCACTTTTACATGAGTCATAATTATTACATACTCCAATAGTTTGAATATAATTGTTACAATATACAGAAAAAGGATTACCAAGAGCAATACTTGCTACATTTTTTAAAAGCTTGGATCCACACTTGTCTATACCTTTTGCAAATTTACAAAATCTCAATTTTAGGCCAATCTCTAACGGCATACCATCAGACAATTCAGCAATTATATTACAATGTGTCATTGGAGAAACTCTCCATATACATCTTAATGCTTTTCTCCAAGGTATACATATTTTCTGATGACTAGAAAAAGGCCACAATGGAGCACCATAAAAACTACAACAATACTGACTAAATAACTTGCACTGCAATTCTGGATAAATATGACCAAAATCGGCACGGAACATGTTAAATGATTTCCAGAACTCAGCAACACCACCCAGTAAAGCACATTCTTTCTCATCTGTTGACATTTTGTGCCCTAGATGAATTCCTGTACATACATTATTTAAGGATTCATTATTCACAATGATATGACTTTCCCTAACATTGCAGTCACGACCTTTAAAAATTAGATATTGACTCTTAGGTCCATTAAAAATAACATCATAATCAGATGCATAACCTTGACATATGTCAATCATTATTTGAAGTGCCTTTCTTGTAGGGGCCAACAATGTAATATCATCTGCATAAGCTAGGCACCCTACAAAGTAGTTACCCATGTGACAGCCTACACCTCTTTTCTCTAGTTTATCAAAAAGGCCATCCATGTAAGCCGAGAATAAAATTGGAGAAAGAACACCACCCTGTTTCACTCCATTTTGAACAGAGAAAGCATCACCTGTGTGTCTTCCCCAACGCACCTGTAATTTTTGATTGGTGTACATATAAAGAAGTAACCTTAAAACCATAGGAGACATATTCTTATCAATCAATTTTCTAAACAATTTAAAATAATTAACACGATCAAAAGCCTTTGTTGCGTCAAGTAAGACTACATGCACATTACTTCTCTTTGAATTATAGTAAGAAATGGTTTCATTCATAACAAAAGTACAATGAGTTGTTGAAACACCAGGCTTAAAACCAAATTGCAAGTCATTACTATTTAAGGCATCATGCTCTTTTAGCAACACAATCCAGTCAAATACCTTACCCACTATACTACTAAGAGTGATGGCTCTATAATTATCAGAGCAACATAAAAGCTTACATTTACCTTTGGGAATTGGTACCATTGTGCCACATATCATACTCTCTGGGCTTACACCATGAACAAGCATACAATTTATAACATTAGCAAGTAAAACATATAAAATGTGAGGACCATGTATGATGTGATCAGAGTTTAGCCCTTCTTCACCATCAGACTTGCCAAGTTTAAGTCTCTGAACGGCCTTAATTACATCAGCAACATTAACAGTGTACATATCATATTTATTTGAAAGTAATCTTTCATTAATCTCAGTCTCAATTTTATCCATCTTACATTTATCATAAGGTACACTATTATACAAGTTCTTATACTTATCACTAAAACAATTTGATATATCCTTATCATCTACAAAGCCATCAACATTACTGGGCGCAAAATTATGTCTCCCTTTAATCTTTTTAGCCTCACTCCACAACACCCTATATCTACTTTCTGCAATAGCCTCCACCATTCTTTCCATGCGAATTTTATCTCCATCCCTTATGACATGCCTAACTGCACGATGGTAGCGTGCTCGGGTTATGCGATGCATCTCAGCTACATTTCCACTATGAGGCTGACCACAGTCTTTCCAATGGTGACGCCACATAAGAGATTCTTGCCTCAAGTGTTCAACATGTTCAGTCCACCCTGGTATATTTTTACTGACACCAGGTGGCACTGCACTCTTACTATTTGTAGGTCCACATTTGGGTATGCACAAATCAGAGGCTTCAATACATGCATAAATAATCTCGCAGTATAAGTCAGATAAAACATTTATGTGTTTTGTGCAACCAACATCTATACACGTTAATAGGTCACCATCAATTTTTAAATCAGTCAGTTTCCTATGCAAAGTTTCTTTATACATAGCAATATTGTCATCATTAGCTTTATGCCATGCAGTTTTAGGTCGATGGGATCTCTCAGTAACATCAGTATAAGCAATATCCATATTAAAAGTCACACTGAGAGGCACATGATCAGAATGCAAGTGTTCATCAATTATGTTACATGACATAACACTGTCTCCGAGTGCACATGACACAATAAAATGATCAATTCTAGATGTAACATTGTTTGGTCCAATGTAAGTATATGGCACATCAGCCTTACCAAGATCAATACATGCAACCATATTCAAGTCATTTATAAACTGTTTTAAAGCCAATGTGTTAGGTGTAGCTCTACAGAGATCAGTTTTCAAATCCCCACCAAATATCACATGTAAGGGATTAACACTGTGGATGATTTGTTCCACTTCACTGATGACCTCCATATATACAGCATAGTTATCATCTTGTCTGGCGGTATCACATGGCATATAAGCATTCAATATTAGCAATATCTCATTGTTGATCTCAACACAAACACCACACAGCCTTTTATGTTCACATTTCACTTCCTTAATTGTACACTGTGCATTAGTTTTATATGCAATTGCACAACCACCAAATGGGCGACCACATAGTTGAACATTCTCATCCATAGAGCTTTTACCCACAACTTCAATATTATCACCTAGACATTTAAGCTTGTGTAAATGACTATCAAACAAGCAATGTTCCTGGATAAGTAAGAAGTCATGATCACACATAACTTGTTTTATAAAATCAAATTTGGGTCCTTTATCCCTGAAATGTTTACAGTTAAAACCACCCCAAAGATAGTTGTGAGCATTAAAGTCACCAACTAGCATATATGGTTGTGGCAGCTGAGTTATTAGGTTATTTAAATCTGTAATATTAATTGGTTCACTTGGTGGTAAATATACTGAACATATTGTCAATGTATTGTGCAAGGTAACCCTAACAGCAGAAGCTTGTAAATTAGTATTTAATGTTACTTTACTTTGGGGTATACAGGATTTAACAAAAACAGAAACTCCGCCATGTGCTCGGTCCATAATGTCAATTGAACCTACTTTATTAGTTTCTTGCAAACAAATTAATGATGCATTATATTTTTGGGCTAATAACTCCAGTTCTGGCCTGTTTGCCACAAATCCTCTACAGCCCTGCTGATAGCCATATTAAAAATAATGAGTATTAATATAGGATTTAACATAATCATTTAGGTTTATGATTATGTTTTAAGTTGACAGGTGTAAAATGTAAATCGGAAGGATCACCTGTGTCCATCCTTTCTAAGGATTTAGTTCTATTTATTTTAGTTTTGCTTTGATCTTTGATTTCTTTTTTGTCTGATTTCTTAACTGGTCTATTGCTATTTACATTTTTATTACTGGATGATGTGGAGGGAGTTTGTGAAGAGGTTTTCGTGGATTGAACTGTTGGTCCATTTATTACTGGGGTAGTGGGTGAAAAATAGGAATAATTCTTTTCATTGATTGGCCAGGTTATTTCTGTCTGTATTGCTATTGTTTTTGTCTCTTTTTAAGGTGGTAGCATAGGATGTTTTGGAATTGTTAAAACTTTCTACACGTTTACGTGCCTCAGGAAAAGAAATGTTTTCAGTGTGACGTATTTGCTGAATTTCCTTTTCTTTTAAAAAGGAAGGACAATTCCGCGAATACAATGCGTGATCGCCTTGGCAATTCACACATTTCATGGTTTCTGAAGAACACTCTCCTCCACTATGCTGGGCTGTACATTTTGGGCAAGTTACATTTCCTTTGCATCGATCAGATCCATGTCCATACCTCTTGAAGCAGTGCAGAGGGTTTGGAATAAAAACATCAACTCGGACGTTTAAATAGCCAACTTTAATAGATGTTGGAAGCTGCGCTGCTTCAAATGTCAGAATAAATGTATTGATTGGAACTTTGGTTCCATCCTTTTTAATAAAAATTCGCTTGCATTGGACCACATTTTGATCTTTTAGTTCATCCACTATTTCCTCTTCAGAAACTCCCTCCAGTTCTGGGCATCTTATCACTCCTTTTTTACTATTGAAGGTCTTATGAGCCGTTATCAAAACTGGAACTGTGGCCAACATTCAGCATCTTAAAAGATTGTCTGCATGGCTTTTCCGCTCAACTTCAATTAATAAAGGAGTTCCCATTTTTTTAACTGTTTTCGGCACCCCGGCAATGCCTTGAATCCCCTTTGCAATTGCGAAGGGGGACATTTTTGCCAGGGTATGTTCAGCATCGGAACTTTCTGCAATTAAAAATCTTGGCCATTTTTCTGTTTGATTCGAATCGTCATCACTGTCTATGTCATTCCTAGGTCGTTTTTGTTTGTTTTGCGCCATGTGTGTTATTTTATATTTCATCAGTTAGGTCCCCTACCCACCACGGAGCCCAACAAGGGGACGTCTTTCTGGGCCGGTAACTCCAAGCCCTGACGCCATGAGGATACCCAACATGACATGAATAAAAACTCCACCCTTTCGGATTTTATTTATAACCCTCGATTGACCCAATCAGCAGTAATCTCCTTTCAGCAAATATTTATCAAAAATTGTTAAATTATTCCTAAATTTCAAACATTGAAATTATCATTAATAAAAATCAAATATCCAGAATATATTAAAGGAAATATACCACAAGCCGGTTAAATCAGACCCAAGGCTAATCTGATCTGCCCGTCTGGTGAACATCTGGATCCAAGACAGGTGTGTTGCAACTGGACCGGTATTACTGCCAAACCAGCCCAGTGCTCAGCCCGTCAGGATTCCATATCCTCCCGACACGGGTTGCATCCCACGGCAAACAGGACGCCTCTTTAGTCGCCTTTTAAGACATGCTGGGGGGCAGTGGGGCTATTCTTTAATCCCCGGATCCACAGGGGAGCTGACGCCATGAGGATACCCAACATGACATTCTCTTAGAATAAAAACTCCACCCTTTCAAATCTTATTTATATCCCTCGATTGACCCAATCAGCAGTAATCTCCTTTCTGCAAATATCAATCAAAAATTTATCAATTATTCCCAAATTTTAAACATTGAAATTGTCATTAATAAAAATGAAATAGCCAGAATACATTAAAGGAAATATACCACAAGCCGGTTAAATCAGACCCAGGCCTAATCTGATCTGCCTGTCTGGTGAACATTTGGATCCAAGAGAGGCGTGTTGCAACTGGACCGGTATTACTGCCAAACCAGCCCAGTGCTCAGCCCGTCAGGATTCCATATCCTCCACTACACAGGTCGCATCCCACGGCAAACAGGACGCCCCTTTAGTCACCTTTTACGACATGCGGGGGGGCAGTGGGGCTATTCTTTAATCTCCGCACCCACAGGCGAGGCTAGAATCTGAGGCACGTGCTACTCTATTGGCCATGGAAACAATTGCTGCCAATAAGCTTTCACCAATTTTAGTTCCTCCAGACATTCGCCATAAATCTATGAGGCAAGTTGCTCGTTTGTTTCGACTTCAGTACCCAAATTTTTGATTGATGTACGACCAACCCAGTGCCATGTATGCATTACCGGGTCTAACAGCTCTCAGCAGTGAATCACATCTTTACTTGGACGTCAGTTTACCTCTTGTAGTTAAAGACAATGCTTTCACTATTTATGTGGCTTCCGCATTTCCCATCCCCACTGGTAGTCCTACCCCCCACCAATTCACACGTATTACGGGATTCTCTGTGTACATAGGAATATCTGGCGACGAGAGATTTTATATTATATTGTCCAGAGCGGAACTCTCGGAATGCTTTGGCTCTGGTATATGTCATTCCTACCGGTCCTTCCCGGAATTCTCAATAGATGTCCCATCTTGCGCTCTGTCTATTTTCATGGGGTCAGTGAAAAACATCATGACTTATTGTCAAGTTGATTATTGGGGAACAAAGGCCCCTCCTTGTGTTGTACGAGATCTCCAGAACTCATCCTTTTTAATTATTGGCCATGGTGAGCCCTGACTTGTTTCTTGCCAGTTAGATGTCACCCCCACTGAAGTGGATCCATCTTCGTTCTGCACGCTCACGCTAGGTTACAGATGCAGTATGAGGTCTAGCTCAGGTGTATACATTCCACCCAGCTTGAAACATTGTGATAATAAACTAATGACCTGTGTTGAGAAATCTTACACCACAAATTTTCTATTCAAATGACTCTGTCACTCAAGGAATCACAGCATTCACATTGTTCGATGACCCTCCTATTTGAAAGGTCCCTGTTTTGGATCTCCACGCATTGAAAATTGATGAGTTTGAATCCCGATAAGGCATGCTTGTCGCCGACCTTAATAGGACCGCTGAGGCTTGGAAAGAAGCTCAGATACCCTATATTGACACTTCGTGGTTGATACCTGGTGGTTTAACTATATCAGATGACATGAGCTGGTTATGCCTCATCAACATGGCATGTACGGGTTTAGCTGTAGGCTGTGCCATCTGTTTATCCGTTCTCTATGGAAGATATGATACGTTCTCTATGGAAGATACAAACGTCACAAAAAGACATTTCTGCTGTATTAATTGAGTCAAGTCCCCGCTGCGGACGCTGCCCCTTCTAAGATTGGTGCATACAACCTTAACTTGTTTGACATTTTTAGTGCCACCGTCCTGACAGTCACTATCTTCGTCTTTCTTTTTCGCAAAGGGTCAGGTTTCTTATCAACGACATGACCTGACTTCTGTCATGCATTTGTGGGACAGGGAAACTAATTATAAACGTCCCTTTTCACCTCAAGTTCTTAACTAGGAACGTTTTGTCCACGCCACATGCCCTAAATCTCTTGATAGGAAACAACGGATAGTATGTACTTCACAGCCTGCCCTCTGATTTGCCTCTCTGCTCATTGGGAAAGACTTTCAGTCCCACCAATCCGAGGAAGCTTTCTTCCCCACATGACCCATGCCAGTTACATGAGAACGGGGTGACAAATAGTACTAGACAGCGATTCCAATCCTTGGATCAACTGAGAGAGGAGCACTACAAACCCAAAACTTGACAACTTGATGGTATCCTTACTTCTGCGAAGTCTACACTATGTTTGACCTTCCAAGAACCCCCTGTCAAGAAGGTCAGATGGGGTGATCATACACCAGCCAGAAGCATCCATATTGGCACCGGGTAACCGTACCCGCTGTCGTGTCGCCGCCATAAGTGGTTAAGTATCAATCATTCTTACCCCCTCAGTTTCCGTTTCAGAGTTAAGATACGCCCATCCACTTGAGGCCCCACATCTTGACATCGGTAAGTATGGCCGCTGATGCTACACGTGCACAGGTACCAAAATAACAGTCACACTTTATCCATGGATTCCCCAACTTTTAAGATGGATCTTCAAGAGCTGAGGCAGCTCGCTGGTAATGCTTTGGAGGCCCAGGGACACACTATTCCAATTCTTATTATGTCCCAAATTTTCCAGAAAGTGAAATCTAGTTCGGCATTTAGTGGGTTATAAGCCTTCTATGTGCTCTGTATTGACAACGCCATTTGTGATGTTTGTTTTCAAATAGGGAAACCTTGCTGTAGCAATTGCTTGGACAAACTCTGCTTTCGTTTTCTGAAATTATTTTATTAGTCCCATCCTGGGGTCATGCCGAGGGTGTGGTTCGGAGAGCCTTGGCTTACTTTAATTACGAAGGTAAAGAAAAGTATTCTGTTAAATACTTAAGGGCCCTCTCTGCATATGATCCATGGATATCGTGCACCACTATTTCGAATACTCCTGATCACATCTACATGGAACCTGCAGTATAGGTTAATCAGTTACTAACTTTTACAATGTTTTAGGACAGCATGTTTCCTACACTTAGAGTTTCTTGGTTTTTCACCCTTTTCTTTCCCTTTTTTTAACCCCAATGTTTTATTTGTTTACATGATTCTCGTTACGTTTTTCATTGGAGGTTGCATTTTTTTAGATAGACAGCATGTTATGTGTTGTGGTATGGTTTTTCTGTTTCCAGGTTATGTGTCCGGACAAGGAAGATGAACCTTTGCCAGAGCCCTCCAGGCATGAGCGCTTCTTCCAAGAGGTGGTCAGAATACCTATGGAGGACATGCTGCAAGAGGAGTGCCTTAACCTGGAATCTGTACTTTCTTACACTAAGAGAAATGTTTCCATTGAGGGCAGCACAGCCGTTCTCCCAAGATATATGGACATTCCCCGGGAGTATGTACCAGACAGGAGAGTACTCATTATTTACAATTGGGGTTCTTGTCTAACGCATTGTGTTAGACATCCATGCCTCTCTTGGCTTGGGCTTGTATAATGTCCGCCCAACGACCCACAAATCTTTCTTCATGACCCTTCATAAAGTGTGTCGACTTGTTTATTTTCAAGGTTGTAAGAAAGCTGTCCTCAGCATCTTGTCTGAGTGTGAGTGCTGTGTTGTGGGAGACTACGAGTTGCCTCCCCCTCCCCTCAGGAAACCCTGTACAGTGGCAATGAGCCCATATCTATTTGAGTTCTGCCCCCTGAAGGAATTACTCTCTCCATCCCCCCTGATACGCAATAAAGGTTGTGACCCGTCTGCTGGCGGTTATTGCGTTTTTGACCTTTCTTGTTTCCCCCCTTTGCCTTTGTCGGATGGCGTTTGCCGTAAACCCGACTGACTGTAACATAACATAAATTATGCTAGTTGTACAAGAAAGAACATTTGGATTCATTTATTTTTTAATTCACACACTTTGACTACATTCACATAGACATTTTTCGGTGATTTACCATTCCTTCTTCAGACTTCTGCTAAATATATTTTTTACAAATTGTTCATCTATTTGAGCACCTTTCTTACCAGTCTGTGATAAATTACAAGCACCATGTCATTCTAACACTTTTGGCATCTTTTACAATTCCACGATTAATAATTTTTTAATGGCACTGAATTGACACCCTGAGCAGTCTATGGTCCATTCATCCTGTAAACGTATTATACATTGCCGTCCCTGTCACCTGGTCATTACAAGGACAATACCTTGTTGCTCTTTTATATGTTTTGGGTTGACGCCTCATTTTTGTGGTTTAATTTTATCAGTGTGATCCAGTCACTTTGTGTGTCTGTAGGCACAGTTCTCATTTCACAGGCAACTATGTTCCCATAAATGTTTAAAGGACGGTGTTCTCTGTCTGTCGATGCTTGCTGTTGCCCCAAACTGACTGACATGGATGGAGCTGGGTTCTTCTCGGCGTGTGCCTTGTCTTGGACGGATGGCACCTTGAGGGAGCTATGACCGCCCCCACCACTTTTTACACTTCCTACGATATCAAAAAGTGCCAAACTATCGAGAAATGAGTCCTAAATTGGCTCAACATTCATATTGTAATTTTGAAGAACTTCTATGTTACTTTTAAAAACCCAAATTTGGAAAATTACTCCGTTCTACTGTGTCCAGAACCAGGTTAAAACGAATCTTGAGCAGCCGAAATTTTTGTGATAAAATTATGAACCCAATTTTGACCAATTTAGAATTTTGGATTTTTTTTATTTTGTAAGATATAATTTTGAAATTTTGATATGATATAGGTACAGCATCCCAGATGAATGGCGCAGGCGAATTAAGTGAATAATTTGTTGAATCATGTATTTTAATCACGAGTAACAAACAAACATTAAGAATCATTAAATTGATTGATTGGTAGATTGATTGAGTGTCATTAATCAACTGACACTGTCAGTAATCACACTGACAATTACTTACGCCGCTCATCTGAGGTAAAGTTTCCCAAAGGTCCAAAACTGCTTCCCTACCCCTCTACTCCTCTACCCCTCCCCGGCCATATACTCCCCCTCCAACACCCTCCTCTCCACAGAAATCAACATATTGGGGTAACATTTGAGCTATGACATTAGCATATAGAATTGGATATGTGTTTCATATTCAGATTTTATATGAGCTTAGACACATTTACAAAGAAAACACCAGATACCTTGTGACAAATGTCATAATCAATACTGTAATAATCAGTGATAAATGTGAAGCCAGATAAATCGATACTACATTGCTTTGATTGATATATGAACTAATGATTATTTACTCTGTCCTACAGTCATAACACCACAATACTTTCCAGATTGTTATTGGCTTCTTGGGTAAACTTGATAAGATTTGCAATGATATGGACAGTCATAATATCACATAATGTCCAAGAGTAGGACATCCATATTCAGGAAACATTTCCTGGACATAGCACTATGAACAGACCTTGTCTGATATCAGTGCTATATAAATTTTATTCATAATACCCTATATCTGCAAAAAGTAATAGCAATAGATGTTGAGTAACATTTCTGTTTATACACAGGGACATATCATATTGATTTAGTTAAAGATGTATATGGAAATATGTCTTAATATGCATGGAAATAAGTTGAAATCGTAGACAAAAATGGCATTATTTGATATTTTCATTATTTGAAATAAATGATACCTTTGTAACAAACTAATGACTTATTCTACTCATTTCATGATAATAGTGTGAGTCACATGTCGAACAATCTTGCAATGAAATGAAAAGCTTCAAGTGAAAGCTTCAGCAATTAGCATTCAAATATATTCATGAAGAAAAACAAGCAAAAATCAGCAATTTATGCATGAAAATGCAAGATTTGAGGTGTGATTCCATAAAGGAAGCCCTTATCTCACAGGCCAAAGATTTCGCAGATAATGATGTCTCATCAAGTGTAATGGAAGCCCAGGTGTGCTTAGCTCTAGCTGAAAAAAAGTTTTGAATGCTTTTTTTATCTTAGGCATTAGGAATTGGATTCTTCATATAACTCATAACCAAAATAATATAATTGATAGACACAACTTTGATATATGATCCATTATATCTGCCAAGAATATTTTTGCCACTTATATATAATATATAAACGAATATTGATACGCTGTGTATGCTGATTTTATATACCACATTTTATATGTTTTGTTTATATCATATAGTCCTCCAGAGCTACATTGTGCATTAAGACCCCCATGGCGTTGTTCCTAACATGCCATAATGAGATCAAGATGAGTTCTTGTGAAGTGTTTTATCAGTTTCACCTTATTAATGCATCTTGAGGGCACCCATACACCATTCACAGATAATTATATTATCTCAACATTTTTGGCCAATCCAATGAAACATCTGTCAAGGAGTGTACCATGATCAGGTTACTAATTTCGTAGACTACAAAGGGTCACCCTCCCTGATGTGGTCCAAAGTCGATCTTTGTTGAATAATGTTTTAATGTATTTGTCTGTTAACAGTATCCTGGTCAATAGCCATGTACTAAATATTATGTGTTATACACACAGTGAAAGAAATTGTGGCATACTGTAAACAAGTACACACACAGGAGTAAGCCTCAGAGAGAAAACATTTCTTTTTTCAGATTTTCCGAAAATGAATAGTCCTACGTACAGCACAATGTATTTAGCTTTTACAAATGTCCACCAATCTTAAAGATATTACCTTTATGTCTTTCACCATTTTAGCAGTAGTATAAATCACATTCATTCTCAACAGATTCAACTTGCTGGTACCAACAATCTGTTCAGATTCAGTCTCAGAATGTATCAACAGGGATTACTTATTCATATATGAATCAACTGATCTATCGTCCACCCTATGTCTACATTAATATGTATCGAGTCATCAATGTAAATCTGCTCACATCTACAGGCTTCACACAGCAAATATGAGACTATTGAAGTGCAAATTCCTAAATTTGAAATCCAATATAAAATCCTAAACATTTTGTGTGACTTGTTTACATCTTTATATAATTTTATGTTCTGCATGTGTGACTAGTAGTGGCAGTTGAAGGATGAATGTGTCAGGATGATGTATCCACTGCTGAAACAAAAGTGAGGAAGTCATTGGGAAAATAGTGGCAAGGACGATTACTAGAACACTGAACTGAAAGAAATTACTGGGCAATATGTGTGTATATATATATATGATATAATATGATATATGATACATATGATATATCATCAAAATTATGATTAATATCAGCTATCAAATTTGTCAGGATTGTATGATGATATGTCAGAGTGTGTAATTAGCTGTGGAATCTTTATATATTTATTATATAAATACTGCCGTGATGACATGATGCTGCTAAAGTTTCCCCTAATTAATATTTGATAGCCTCAGATGTAATATCCTCGATAAGGAAATCGGACGCATAGATTTGTATGTTTGGGGTTTTACATCACATTAAACATTATTCCAGTCATTTCGTGATGAGACCTACATGTCCATGTAGCAGATATTACAGAACTTTTACATATTATGATATCTTGAGGTACAATGTATTTTTGTTTCATTACCACAATGAAGTGTCATGATTTCCAAGAATATGAATATTGCAGCTTGCATGTTTTTAGATCTATTTCAAGTCTATTTCATGTGCTCTGATCCTCCATTTTGACAGGTACACAAGACTCTAAACAACATTACATAACTATCCTATTTATATTCTAGCACACACACCACATCATGACCTATCATTGTGTACCTCCTAACACATATCATGACGTCTACATTGATCATGACATTCACATTTATTTCTTTTATAATTAATAATTCATCTATCACCATATATCTGGACAATTGACAGACGTAAATATCGTAATAAATATATACCATTTCAGTCTCAGTAATAAAAAAAAACATAAGTTAAGGAATTAAGGCAGTTCAGAACATGTGCCTTTTGAAATACTTTTAAAAACTCTACTGTACGTGACATATCATAATTAATGAAAGGTCTGTAAGGCAAGAACATGAGTTCGTACAGTGTTCAGGGAGACGGATCTCTCAAGTTGGTTTTTGTGGGGAGAGATCTGTTTCCCTGAATACAAACTCATGTTCTTGTCTTTATCTCATATTTATCCATTGCAATCAACTTTATTTTCAAAGCAAAGAGGTAAAAACATGGTAATTAGTGCAGAACTATTTTGCGACATTTGTACACAAATATATTTAAAAAAATATTTTATTAATTTCAAATTATGTAAATATGAATCGAATCTTTAAAATAGTTAAAAGGAAAGTAGTTCGGCAGAGGGATGGATCTGTGAAAGTTGTTCAGCATAAGGGAGATCTGCAAATAAATATTTCATAGGTGCAGAAAACTCTCTTGAGATAAAGTGCTGTCTCACTGAAATTTCATGTCGTAGATCCTTGACATGACAATCCACCTGGTCACATATTTAGAAGGACAACAGGTCAACCCTTTAGGCACGGGCCTCAGCTCATATGGGAAATTGTATCATGAGTTCAAGCTCGGCATGGCAGGGGATCGAATCCACGACCTTTGCATTACCACAGAGGAACTGGTGCAAATAAGCTGGCGCTCTAACCAACGGCCACGGCCCCTGGCAGGAAGTATAAAAGGGCATTATTCAACTGGAAGGCCGCAAAACGAGAATCGATTTATGATATTCCAAACAACTCTATCCGTTTTTCAGTTGATATGATATCATTGAACATACTCTTCCTCATAGTTCTAATGTAGTAATTTGATACATACTTAAATCACTGCCCATAATTGCAGCCTGCTTATCGCTTTATTAGTCTCTCGGTAAATCCACAATATGTCTGAAAATAAAGTTATAAAACGATTTAACCATATGAAAAGCCACATTCATGAAACTGAGACCAGCAGTACATCATTTATACTTCCCTTGTTATATAAACGTTATGTAGATTATATCGGGTGACCAATATATGTTTATAATTGAATAATTCAAACAAACAAAGCTAACTTCAACCCAAGGACACGTCAACCCAACCTTGATAGTCAAAATCGAAATGGAGCTTTTCACAGGTTTTTAGTTTAAGCATTGCCACACTGGGCACTCTAATGAATATTTGAACCTGACAGAAGCGGCTGAAAAAAGCATCACCCCCTTTGATCCTAAGTTCAGAAAATAAAGGAATATTGTGAATGTGAACCAAGGCGTCTTGAGTGATCTACCCAATACGTCTGTGATGAGATGATACACATCTTTTGACATATAATGCAGTATGCAAACGCGTTTATTTTACTTGTTGTCCTATAGGTTCTGTGTGCATTTATGTGTCAATGGGAATGGTATGACGAGGTATGGCATGGAAGAAAGAATGCCATGGCACAATGAATAGAATTTCTGACAATAACCATGGAGACGGACAGAAATCATGAAGACTGACAGAAATCAGGCAGACTGGGAAAGATCGCGTAGACTGACAAAAATCAGGTAGACTGAAAGAATTAAGTAAACTGACAAAAATCAGGCAGACTGTCAAAAATAATGGTAGACTAGGCGGGAGGTGGTGGGTTCGACTCCCACTGCCGGCAGTGTTACTTTCACATTGGATAAAAGGCTCGAAAATCGACCTGATATGGCCATTGTTGCTGAAAGGGTCGTAAAAACACCATTTCACAATTTTTATTTTTTGACCAATATGCATGTCAGAACATATAGAATTGAATATGATTTTTGACAACATAGAAAATATAAATAATTATAGTAACTTTATGCAGAAACCAAATATGAAATCTTCATATTACAATTTTATATTAGTTCAGACAAAATAAATTATAACATGGATCCAATTTCAAGATTTTATCATACTTTAAACTTTGAGTAAGTTAATCATGAGGCCAACCTTGAGCATCTATGAATATATCCGGTGCAATGCAGTAGCTCCTAATTTATCAGCACTAGCATGTGTCTCACAGGTCTGGTAATATGCTTTGACCTTTTCTCATCCATTAAAAATAAACATGGACTGTACTTATCCAAGGTGTTGTAATAAATCATTAACCCTTAGGACATACCTGCAAACATGCTCATTCTTAAATACAATCAATCAGATTGGTATATTATTTATTCAAAAACAATAATCAAGATCTTCAATATGTGGAGTTGTTAATATTTAACCATATCAGTCACTGACAGGATGGACATCAACAGGTCACATTTCACCTGTATGTGCATTTCTCTGTTTTCCAGTGACATAAGCCAACAATGCATGTACTCATTTGTGCAAAGATCACCTCTTGGAAATGGTGTTAATGCCTAAAATAGTTCTCTAGTTTCACAGTTGTAAACACTATTAAAAATATAGAATAGGAATTTTTATATTTGAAATAAATTGAAATATTGCAATCATTATTTTAATTGTCAAATAAAACCACAATTTGAATAAAGAAATGTGTAGTAATAATGCTCAGATGTGAGTACAGTGAATTGCCCACTATATTTGACATGTGAAAGTGACCACACACCCCACTAATCTGAGTATTAATCCCATAATAGCATTTTAATAAGAACCAAAAACTGTTTAAATGTAATTTATTTTTAATGGCTTTTGATACCATTTATTTGCTCGTTGAATAAAATTTAACTAGCGTCAGAATAGTTTGTATTTAGACATTTCCTGTATATTGAATATTCTACAACCAACTATTAATTTTCTTAGATTATAATATTAAACATTCATACTGAGATAACCTTGAGAAAGATGTTTAATTAGATAAATCATTTTCAGGACATGATGGGTATTCCCTACTACTCCTGGATGGACTAAATCACTGTTTAACAATTTGATATGTCATATTATGGAAAAAGGTAACACAATCCAGATACATTCTATATTACATGTATCAAGATTATTATAACATAGTGAATTACTAGCCACAATAGTCATACTTTAATATTAGCTACCTTGTACAATTTCAAAACATAATTGCAGCTGAAACTATGTTCACATATAAATGCACACAGGACCTATGGCAGCTGATGGACTACTTATATGTACCTGGTGTTTCATTATAAGTTTATTACACTGCATGGTACAGACCTGGTCATCACTAGGCACATGGGACAAAGGAAAGGAATGCTGATATGTTTAGACTTAATGAGGTTATTCTCTGGTATTTGTCCAATGCGCTTTCAATTTCAAAAGAAATTACAAGTGAATTATTGATTTGTCTTATTTATTTTAATGCAGTAATTAATAATCTAAAATAACTTGCTACAATATAAAAGTAATGTAGTTTGTATCAAAATAAAAACAAGCAAGATTCAGATGCTATGCCGTTGACAACAATAGAACTATGTTTTCAAAAGTTTAATCTTACTAATTAGAAATCTGATTTTATTAATCCTGTTAATTAAAAATCTTGATTAATAACGGTGTCTAATAACCTGTTTATTATATGAAAATAAATGTGGTAACCTACAATGTATATGACAGGCCCCAGGCAAAAGGTTTCCGATCGCCTTGATCTTGAAAAATGAGATTAAACTAGATTTGGCATTATTTGATGAAAAATGTTACTTTTAATATCAATGACCTTCTTAAAGGTCACAGAGTGACAAATAACCTTGGCATTTGCGGAGGTAAAATCTATCAAGAGTTGCTTATGTATACATTTATGAATATGACCTTGCCAGGTGTTATGCATTTTATGATAATGAGAGGTGTATGATATAAACTCTGCTTGAAGCCAAACAGACAGATGAAATGTCTTGATGAGTGAAAGAACAAAATCGCTACACTCAAATGTGGCAGTTATTCTAAGACTAATATATGTAATAGCAGAATTCACACATCAAGCACATCAATTAAGTTATAACATAATAATCAGCACAATTGCAAAAAAGCATGTATAGAAACATAATAATGATGATGATGATGATCATGTCTCTGGTAAACAAAGGTGTGCACTGCACAGGGAACAATAGCGAACCAGAGACTCTGATGCTGGGGTACCTGGTGCCATGGCAACAGGGCTGGATAGCAGGTCCTTATATGGGATCAGCCATTGTTGTGGCCCTGGAGGACATCCAGGAACAACAGATTCTGCAGGATTATAACGTGGACTTCGTGTTCCGGGATGATTATTGTGAACCCAGGAGAGGTAAGGCTTACATGGCCTCCATGTTTATCCTAAAGAGAAACTTTGTGACTTGAGAGAAGTCCAGTGGGAATCTTCATTCAGATTACATTAAATCATAAAAAGGTTGCATATTTGTCCTTACGTTTTGTTTTTTTGTTTTTGTTTGTTTTTTGTTTAGTTCTATTTTTAAGGCATACATAATTGTGATTGTGACCAAATGTGATTGTTTGTTGGAAGTCAATTGAACAATTGCCTCAATGTCACATTGTGTTATTATGGTTTATCGAAATCATATAGATAAGCACATAAAGCAAAAAAAAGAACAATACTTTAGGATTGAGTATGAATTGACAGTTATTTCATGATTTTAATGCACTGAGAAACAAATTAACACATGACGCTCTGAAAGGTTTATTGGCAGAAGAAATCATGGCATATGATATGTCTTGGATGTCAACAATGCTAAGAGATTTTTCTATGGCCAAATGCCAGGAGTCTACAAATACAACCTAGATTTTTTCAGGTAGCTTCTGACTCTACCTTTTTGGTAAATTATTGTCCTGTATTATTGTCTATAATCTTCTAATATAGTGCTCTGGTCTTGTTACAAAGATGCTATCTTCATGTCAAATTCAAATGTGTGACTACAGTTCATACATACATATGAGTCCCAGAAGTCCATTATTAGGTACTACTGTACTCTTTATTTAATCTGAAGAATCTGAATGGGAGATTTATATCTTCCTGGTGTATGATTAGTTGGTTCCTTGCCTGGACATTCCCGACCACGCCATTCCCCGCTCACTCATCCAGGCAATATATCAGTTGTCTTTCATGTGTGAATTTGTGTCATCATGTTCAATCTCAGCATGGTCGGGGATCGAACCTTTGGATCACCACAGAGGAAGTGGTGCTAATAAGCTGGCACTCTAACTAACTGCGCTGAATATGTAAGATAAACATAAATATGTATACAGTTACAAGGCTATGACACTATACAACGAATATATAGGTGGTATCATGGTAAGCATTTCGTTTTCTGAGAATTTAGAATGATGAAGGTACTTTTATTAGTAAAAGAGAAATATAGTATATTTATTCTGACTCTCCCTTTTCATTTATTGGCATATCTGCCTCGTTCATACTCATAAGAGACCCAGTCATCCCCCAGGTTCCTGTGCTCCAAGTATGCATTGCCTTCATACAACAACATGTTTGCACCTCTGTTAGACTTGATGAACTACAGAGACTTCTCCACATCAAACATTTTTTATTTTTTCTGATTCTTTGTCTTGTTTACAAGCATTGAAAGCAAAGGATTGGAAAAATCCTTTTATTTACAAAATTCTCGAACGGTATCATAGACTTTGTACATATGAAAATAAAGAAATTCGTTTTTATTGGATCCCCAGTCATATTGGAATCCATGGAAATGAGGCTGCTGACCAAGCTGCCAAAGCAGCATTGGACAAACGCCCAATAGATTTACTTATTCCATATACAGAGTTTAAGAAATATATTACTGTTTTTTTACGTTCTAAATGGCAGTTGCGCTGGAACAAAGCTATTTTTAATAAATTACATGAAATTAAGCCCGTTCTAGGCAAAACTAAAGGTGCTATTAGAATTAACCGTAGGGAAGAGTCAGTTTTAACCTGTATAAGAATAGGACATAGTCATTTGACGCACTGTTATCTGCTTAAAGGTGAAGATCAACCTGAATGTATTGATTGTCAAAGGGCTTTGACTATTAAACATATTTTAATTGAGTGTATCGATTTTGATAATATACGAACTCAATATTTTAATGTACAAGGTTTACATACGTTATTTGATACTGTAGATACTTCTGTGATAGTATCGTTTTTAACTCACATAGGACTTTATAATCAGTTTTAAGGGCAGAGCTTTTGTTTATTAATGTCATCGACTTATTTATCAAGAACTGCAAAACATCATACTGATAAAGTCTTCTAAACAAATTATACATTTTTATAATATATGATTGATATTATATAATTGCTGATGATAAATTCTTGTGTTATCTACATATTGTATTAACATTTACATTTTGTTTCTAGTCAATATTACGTTTCTGTTTTTACTGTTTTGGCACTGAATGACCATATTGTGTCGATGTGCCGTTAAGAAACCATTCATTCATTCATTCATTGATGAACTACATAGCAAACCATGATCTGACACATGTTACCTATGTGACCTCTGCCAACGAGCTAATCTTAGATGATGTTTCCATTGGTCAGCAATATAACAAAATATATTTTGAGCAGATCTAATATACATTTGTGATTGGCTGTCAGTATCACTGTTTTGGAGCAGTTCATAGGGAAAAAACTTACACATTGAGCGAATCTACTGTATTCAAAGATACAACTACTGAAGATATAGATTAAAAGGTGGGTGGATAATGTCCGGGTGGGTATTGTCCGGGTGGGTAATGTCCTGGTGGGTAATGTCCAGATGGGTAATGTCCTGGTGGGTAATGTCCTGGTGGGTAATGTCCGGGTGGGTAATGTCCTGGTGGGTAATTGATTTGATTTGATTTGATTTGATATGTTGGCCGCTCCACTTTTGTCTCGTGGGCACTCAGAGCTTACGCAGCGTGGCTACCTCGCAAGAGAGGAGACCCAATACTCACTATCTCCCTTCTGTGAATAGCACTCGTGCTGACCGCCCAGTGCAGGCCCCTACACTGATGAAAAACTACCCTATCTAATTACCACCTTCTGCACTGACAACTTTCACCTAAAAACTCACTCCTTCCCTTGGGGCCTACAATCCCCAGTGCGCTAAAGGGCGTCCAATATCCCTATACAGCCTGAGGCGTCCAATATCCTTGTAAGCCCTACCAATCTGGAGGCAAAAGATGTCCTCCACGTGAGTACCTAGTGATCTTCAACACCTTCATATCTACCTGCTGCCTCCTCACCAACTTTTCTAATCCCACCAAGACTACATCCTAGATAACCAACATCCCCCACTAACTATGACTAACATTTTTCTCACCATCCTGATCCAGACCTGCAAACCCTACAAATCACAATAACAATTAGTGGCTGCAAATAACTGGAACAAAATATAAATATCTTCATCTCCTGAAACAACAAGGAAAAATTAAGATTTTAAAACCGAGACTGCATCCTAGATAACCAAAATCCCCCACTAACTATGACTAACTTTTTTCTCATCATCCTGTTCCAGACCTGCAAGCCCTACAAATAACAATTATAACAATTAGTGCCTGCTAATAACTGGAACAAAATATAACTATCTTCATCTCCTGAAAAAATAAAAATTTTAACACTCCACTTACCTTAATTTTCTTCTTTATGACCAAATCATAAGAACAATACAGTACTACCTTATTTCTATTCATGATATACCCAAATATCAGTCAAACCATGATGTCCAATGTCGTCTGCTATTTCCCGCATTTTTGTCTCCTTGACCTTGTCTCATCCTCATCCATTTCTTCTAAAAAAATCCTACTTATCTGTTTTTATACATATGTAACAAGCATCATCCGTATCTATATATATTCCCAAAGATGTTGATGCAAAAATTCCGAATTGAAAAAGTCTTTTTATCATATCAATTGAAGAATTTAAGTTTTCAATGATTCGTCTGCATCTTTCCCGCTAGTCGCCATTCCGGTTTCAAAATAGGAGATGTCCATGTGGGGAATGTCCTTATATCCAATTAGTTAGCATACATCGCATGTACTTGTTCGCATGTTCCCGAGTCTACTGTCTAGAAAATAATGAATGCTTGTGACCTGGTAGCACCATAGAACATTATTATTTTGATCATTTACTATGTTCTTCTTAAAGGGATTAAGCACCGATTTTGAAAAAAAGTTTAAAATTCACATATTGGTGATAACTGAATTTGGCTTTCATGTCTTATAAAATTTTTGAAAAATGCATCCCCATCATTGTCTGTAAAATCAATTTGAACAAGACCCTAATATATAGTCCTCTAATGAAAGCATACTCCTTTCTTAGCGTTATTTTCGTGATTTTTATGTGGAGTACTGTATACAGACAAATTTTCGCGACCTTTTTATTCTCGCGTTAATTCGCGCCAGGACGTCATTCGCGAAATTAACGCGTAATTGGAGAGGGGACTCTCCCGGTCATTTTGATACCAAGCATGACCATATTGACCCAGTGACAGCTGAGATAATCGATGTTTTTACATACATATATAAAAAAAGCATGAACGTGATCAGAGAGGAAGGGTGACGAGATTCGAAAAAAAAAAAAAAAGTTGCTGTGTGAGGTATGGGCTGCAATAAAATTCGCCACTGATAAGAGCGTGTCATCTCGCTGTTGCGTCACCACGTAAGCCTGCCCTCTGGTGGAAGTGACGCTGAACTAATCTCCACTTCACTTTTGTTTTGCAAGTTTATGTAAAGGGTTGCTCTTTTAGCATATTATGAATGGCACAATTATCACTTATTTTTTGTCAGAATCATGTTAGATGTGACATTTTACCCACAAATTGCCTATATTTCTGTATTAGAGCTTTGTTTTCAACCATCGGTAAATTGACCTATTTATTGACCTACTTATTGAGGCCCTGCAAGGTTGACCTATTTATTGACCTACTTATTGAGGCCCTGCAAGGTTTTGTACAAAGGGGTCTATATGGGTGAAATGCAGATATTTTTATAAGAGATAGCTGCATAACTGAGAGATAGCTGCATAACCGAGAGATAGCTGCACAAATAAGAGATAGCTGCATAAATAAGAGATAGCTGCATAAATAAGAGATAACTGCATAAATAAGAGATAACTGCATAAATAAGAGAGAGCTGCATAACTAAGATATAGTTGTATAAATAAGAGATAGCTGCATGAATAAGAGATAGCTGCATAATTGAGAGATAGCAAGTGATAGACAGCTACAACAGCAAGAGATAGCCGCATAAATAAGAGATAACTGCATAAATAAGAGATAGCTGCATAAATAAGTGATAGCTACATAAATAAGAGATAGCTGCATAAATAAGAGATAGCTGCATAAATAAGAGATAGCTGCATAAATAAGAGATAGCTGCATAGATAAGATATAGCTGTATAAATAAGAGATAGCTGCATGAATAAGAGATAGCTGTATTGAGACATGAAAAGGTGAGAGATAGTTACAACAAATGAGAAATGGTTACAATAGTTGCAATATTGAGAGATAGCTGCAATAGTGAGACAGTTACAACAGGGAGAGATATCTGCATAAATAAGAGACAGCTACATAAGTGAGATGACTGCAAAGTGATAGTTACAGCATTGAGAAATAGTTACAGCAGTAAGAGATAGCTGCACAAATGAGAGAGTTACATAAGTGAGATAGCTGCACATGTAAGAGACAGCTGCATCAGTGAGATAGCTGTGCAAGGGAGAGACAGCCGCATAAATGAGAGATAATAACAACAGCGAGAGACAGTTACAGCAGAGATAGATAGCTGCACAAGTGAGGGACAGCTGTATAAGTGAGAGATAGCTGCATATATGTGAGACAGCTGCATCAGTGAGAGATAAGAACAACAGCGAGAGACAGTTACAGCAAAGATAGATAGCTGCACAAGTGAGGGACAGCTGTATAAGTGAGAGATAGTTGCATATATGTGAGACAGCTGCATCAGTGAGAGATAATAACAACAGCGAGAGACAGTTACAGCAGAGATAGATAGCTGCACAAGTGAGGGACAGCTGTATAAGTGAGAGATAGTTGCATATATGTGAGACAGCTGCATCAGTGAGAGATAGATGTACAAGGGAGAGACAGCTGCATAGGTGAGATAGTTACAAAAGTGAGACAGTTATAACACAGATATATAACTGAACAAGTGAGAGACAGCTGTATAAGTGAGATAACTGCAAAGTGAGAGATAGCTGCACAAGCGAGGGTTAGTTACAGCAGAGATAGATAGCTGCACAAATGAGAGACAGCTGTATCAGTGAGACAGCTGTACAAGGGAGAGACAGCTGCATAAGTGAGAGATAATTACAACAGCGACAGTTACAGCAGAGATAGATAGCTGCACAAGTGAGAGACAGCTGCATAAGTGAGAGACAGCTGTATCAGTGAGAGATAGTTGTACAAGGGAGAGACAGCTGCATAGGTGAGTGATAGTTACAAAAGTGAGACAGTTATAACACAGATAGATAACTGAACAAGTGAGAGACAGCTGCATAAGTGAGATAACTGCAAAGTGAGAGATAGTTACAACAGTGAGAAATAGCTGCACAAGTGAGGGGTAGTTACAGCAGAGATAGATAGCTGCACAAGTGAGAAACAGCTGCACAAATGAGAGAGTTACATAAGTGAGATAGCTGCACATATAAGAGACAGCTGCATCAGTGAGATAGGTGTGCAAGGGAGAGACAGCTGCATAAGTGAGAGATAATTACAACAGTGAGAGACAGTTATAGCAGTGAGAGACAGCTGCATAAGTGAGAGACAGCATCCTTTCCCAGCCGAAGGCACTTGTAGGAGACCAAAATTTGTACCAGATGCCTGAATTGCCGGTCATGATTAACAAAAATAAAATGTTTTTTCATGTCAGTTATGATTTGAACAGAATTACCTTGTATATGAAGCACAAAACGACATTGTTTTCCAAAAATTTAATAACTTAGATGTGATCTCTCCTCATGAATATTTTAAAATTAGCTTAGTTGGCCCAAACATGGCGGCAGTAGAGTTTTTCAAACACATGGTTTCAACATTTTCACTTGTATACTCCTTTCTACTGAATTATTTGAACCAGTTAGAATAGCAGGCAAGTTTATGACATCATTTTAATCATATTCATTATATTATATGATAGTGCCAAGAGATTTACATGCATCCCGGTAAAATGCAAATACCTGTTCACAGTTGACAGCTCAAACAGCTGATCGCAAATTTCACTGTAATTCAAAAATTTTAGCAGATTTCAAACTCTTTCTCTGCTTCTAAATAAGATATCAACAAGCGGATTTCGCGTGCAGATTCTGTGAAATCCATAGATTTTAGAGATCTAAAATAAAACGCCGCGAACCTGTCGAAAACGGCGATGGCGCGAAAATAACTAGGCGCGAATTTTTCTCTGTATACAGTATTATCATAGAGG
Organism: Amphiduros pacificus; assembly: GCA_949316495.1. Lineage (NCBI taxonomy): Eukaryota > Metazoa > Annelida > Polychaeta > Phyllodocida > Hesionidae > Amphiduros > Amphiduros pacificus. The sequence goes on along the minus strand of OX439001.1, from coordinate 37,273,767 downwards.
GACTGAAAGGTAAAATGACGTCATTAGAGTATGGCAATATGCTTACGACGTCATGAAATGTACTGTTCTTTGAATAGTGTTAGAATGATGTCAAACAGTGCTACCCTGCTTTGAGTCTCAATTGAGGTCAAATAAAGTTCACGATACCCGTGTTTACCCGTCACGTGCAGCTTATGGCTCAGACTAGACACTAATAACATGTCCATATATATGGACAGTACACCACCTCGCAGTTGCCTATATGCCGTGCCCGGAATTCCGGTCATACGTCACTGGAAATGTGGGTTGTTGTTTAGGGTTTCCCTGTTCTATATTTATGTCAATCAATCAGAGCAATCCCCTCCAAAAGAGTGACAATATTCGCCCGCTGCACAATGAGACGTCCTTGATAGATATTTGGACTGCATTGTCTAGGCTCAGATAGACCTCTGCTGGGAGTGCAACTGCTATGTCTCATAGCAACATATCTTATTACGCTATTATAATTTCAATCTGTCTTGATGTTCATATGTGGCTAAGCTTTCAATGCACCAAATTGTAGAATTGATGTGTTGCAGATTTCAGAAAAGATTGGTGCATTAACAGGCTGGTCTGGCTTTGCTCTTGAAACTGGTCATCAATATATGAGAACTGGAGTGGTAGAAGATGCCATAGAGACAATGCATGAAATAGTACAGCTGTGGTCTGATTGGTCTATGATCCAATTTCTTTTCAGAGACATCACCTGCACCGTTTATTTAATCTAAATGTGGCTGAAAGCAATGCATTTGTTCCATTCAGATTACTTCCTATCCATATATACCAAACCCATATAGCATGTATTGAGAACATCGAGTGGGGAATAATGCAAAATGGCAGGGTTTTGTATTTCCTAATATACATTTGGCTGCAATCTGTTTGTAATACTGAACATGATATAATGTACCTAAGATGCTTTTATGATAGCGACATAATAGTATATAAATATCTAAATCAGTTCTTTGAAGTTATTTAATTTGAACTGAAAAGATTTAGATTTTATTGAATTTTCTTTGAAATAATTCCTGTCATCTGTTCACTCAAGAGAGAGTTTAGTCATCAAAGATAGCACAGAGATTGCGGAAGAGCTATTCAGGACAAAACTATATTCTTGGCAAAACAATCATGATGCTGCCAAAAGGATATATTCCTGTTTCACACATAATTCAAAACAAACCCATCCTTGCGTATCAGGAATACAATGCTATTATGAATTCATGACTAACAAGACGGTTTGGTGTCATGATACTAGATATGACATAAAAGCTTATCGCAGACAACACATGCAAACAAATGTACTATGAGATCTCTTTGAAGTTCATATTACCTTATAGACGAGAAACTTTACTGAGATAATTATATATATATATATATATATATATATATATATATATATATATATATATATATATATATATATATATATATATATATATATATATATATATATATATATATATGGAATATGGGGCCATCAGGACCTTAGTGATAACTAAGTGAGGTTGATTTATATTTGTGGGATGATGATTGAAAATATTTTATTGTTCTTTTTTTTGTTTTTGTTTTTGTTTTTTTTTCTTTCTTTTTTTTTATTTTCTTTTTTCGCAAAATGTTTTCAGAACAAAAGGTCTCACCTATAAAGGTCTCACCTAACCATCATAAAATTATATTGTACAATGAAATTTTCAAATTCATTTCGGTGCATATGAGTATATGAGTATTTAAATTGAAATTTGGCACAAAAAAACCATTAGATTGTGTGCACACAAACTGATAACGTTTAACAAGTTAAATGTACGAAGATCAAGTACTGCATTTCGAGTCCAAAACAGAGATTTAACTTTTAGAGTGCGAATATTAAGATGAATGGGAACACAACGATTCAAGTCAACACGCCATATTGTATCCTTTACTTTTACTTCATTGGCTATGACCTGCTTACAAAGATGGGTAAATACTAAAAATCAATATTAAAATGCAACTAGTATGTATTTCAAGGTAATGTTGACAAAAATTACAATTCACAAAAAAATAATGGTCATCATATTCTTAGCTATGTTAAACTGATTTGATTTGCAAAGTTGAACGAAACACTTGTGTCTCTTGAGTACTCAAGAACTTCAAACTCCTGGCTCGGGGGGCACAAATACTACCTTAAAAACGTTAAAGATTTGCTATAAAATTACACCATCCTATTTAACAAACTGGAATACACTCTACTGTGACAACATTTGCTAAATTTTGCAATGATTTTGATGCGATGTCTATGCTGTTTGTGAGAAGTAAAAAAACTCATTATATAATAGAATCACCCAGATTGGTTCGGAATTGGTTCATAACCATAGTATTACGTCAAACCATCCAGATATGCTGCGATTGGTTCAGAGCTCTCCCACCCCTGTGTATTAAGTATTCCTGCTCCCCGAAACGTTAATATATATTATTACCTATTTGCAGGTATGGCAATGGGTGTGGATCTGTGGACCGCTGTTGACACTCTCCATGGGATAATTGGCTCTGGTTGTGCGGTTGTTTGCCACCCGGTGGCGCTACTGGCTGCCTCCTGGGGTATTCCTGTGGTTTCTTGGGGGTGTAATAGTCCTGGATTGTCTGATATTGTCAACTATCCCACCTTCACCAGGACTGATCTCAGCTGGACTGGCCTGGCTCCTATATACAATGCTATTGCTGACACTTTTGGTTGGCAGAAAGTGGCTATTCTGTGTACTGATGTGGAAAGTTTCACATTAACCTCTCAGGCTGTTAAGGAGAACATGGAAAGACATGGAAGGACTGTCCTCTGGCGGATAGTTGAGTCAACTGTCAGGGGTGAGGCAATACACCAGGAGGGATATGACAACCTTAGAAAGGTCATCAATACTATGAAACATCAGGTTGGTGTTCAGTATTAAAAAAACTATTATTAAAAGGCTAGAATGACATATTATGTTCCTTGCAGTCCTGTACATTTTAAAATACAGATTAGATTTTATTCCAGGTCCGTGTGTTTATCCATGTGATGTACCCTACAGACATGCGCAACTTGATGATAATAGCTCTGGATGAGGGCATGTTGAACGGGGAATATGCCTTCATCACCAATCAATATGGCGTCCAACTTAATGTGCAACACACATATAGACCTGAGGTAAGAAAATAATAGAATTAGTCCCGCGAGGTAGGTTTTCAATCTCTTATTTTGCATACCAATACATGTATATGATATAACCACTGTAGATTATGTACTTTTCCTTGAAAATATGAGAGGATAATGGCCCTTTTTCAGGGTGGGCACAGTGTGTCATGCATTGTGTCATGCAGTGCATCATGTGTCATGCAGTGTGTTGTGCAGTGTGTCATGCAGTATGTCATGCAGTGTGTCACAGTGTCATGCAGTATTAGGTGATAACAATGTTTTGAGTCACAAAAAAAAATCAGTCTGTTGCAGAAAATAAAATATACAAGAAATACTAATGCTCAGAAATCAAAAATATCATATTTACATTTAATCAATGTCTGCATGCTTGTCAAATTAATAAACATAATATTTCTGATTTATAACTGAACATAATCCTCATAAACAACTTAATTACTCTTAAACTCAAGTCATTTCGTCTTTGTCGGCTACAGGCCTTTGCACAGTTGGTTGGGAACACAAACTTTTTAGGGCCATGATACAAAGATTGGTATTTTGGATTGACAGACACATCAAAATGATAATCACTGTTTTTTGAGGATTTAGGAAGGATTATTTGTTTGCGATTTTTCGTCATTTTCAACATTATGTCAGTTGTTTCATGACGCTACCTACTTGATGGGATATATAGTGCTGCCTCAAAAAAATATCACATGGCAAGTCATTGACATGCAGCCCATCCAGCTACAGACTTGCAAGGACAATAGGCTAACCCTTCAGGCACAGACATGAGAAATCGTATCATGAAGTCAATGCCAACACGGAAGAGAATCAAACTCACAACCTTTGAATCAACAAAGATAGACTTATGCTAATACACTTGAATTCTATACAACAGCGCTACGCCTCTGTAATTACCTAATTATAAGTTAGATGAGTGAATGTTGATAATCAGAGTTGAAATGGTTGTTTGCATGATTAAGAATGTCTACCCTGTTTTTTTTATCTCTTCATACCATGCCTTGACTCAATCTGAGGTAAAACTGTGCAGATATAAATGCAGAATCTATACTATCTAATGGACGAAACGGATGAGCTGCAAGAAGTTTCCTTGTCAAATTAGCGCACTCATGTGTGTGAACAGTGCATTTTAAATTCAAAGAAAGACTGAATGTGTGTGTAATTTTATATTGTCATGTGGAATATATGTGGAGCTGTAATTATCTTGATGTGACTAAAGCCACAAGTGTGTAATAACTTTTGATGAGTTAAGAAGACTATGTTATCACATGAAATAGATCTGTATAGTATACATTAAAGAAAATGTATGTAATCCATATTGTTATCATTAATTTGATATAACTCTTTAGAAGTACATGTTAAGGAAAAGTATTGCATGATAACATTCTAAACATGCATTGCAAAATATGGTGGCAAATTCTCGTTGCCAAGACATGATTATTCAATATTAATGAATGAATGGTTGCTTAGAGGCACATCAACCACTAAGGTTATTTAGTGCCTAAAAATGGTAAAAATGAATGAATGAATGGTTTCACATTGACACAATAAAGTGCCAAAATAGAAACGTAATATTGACTAGAAACAAAATGTAAATGTTAATACAATATGTAGATAACACAAGAATTTATCAACTGTGATCAGCATTTATATATCAATCAAATATAATAAATATGTATAATTTGTTTAAAAGACTTTATCAGTATGATGTTTTGCAGTTCTTGATACATAAGTCAATGACATAAATAAACAAAAGCTCTGCCCTTAAAACTGATTATGTGATTTAAAAACGATACTATTACAGAAGTATCTACAGTATCAAATAACGTATGTAAATCTTGTACATTAAAATATTGAGTTCGTATAATATCAAAATCGATACACTCAATTAAAATATGTTTAATAGTCAAAGCCCTTTGACAACCAATACATTCCGGTTGATCTTCACCTTTAAGCAGATAACAGTGGGTCAAATGACTATGTCCTATTCTTATACGGGTTAAAACTGACTCTTCCCTACGGTTAATTCTAATAGCACCTTTAGTTTTGCCTAGAACGGGCTTAATTTCATGTAATTTATTAAAAATAGCTTCGTTCCAGCGCAACTGCCATTTAGAACGTAAAAAAACAGTAATATATTTCTTAAACTCTGTATATGGAATAAGTAAATCTATGTGGCGTTTGTCCAATGCCGCTTTGGCAGCTTGGTCAGCGGCCTCATTTCCATGGATTCCAATGTGACTGGGGATCCAATAAAAACGTATTTCTTTATTATCATCTGTACAGAGTCTATGATACCGTTAGAGAATTTTGTAAATAAAGGGATTTTTCCAATCCTTTGCTTTCAATGCTTGTAAACAAGACAAAGAATCAGAAAAAATTAAAAATGTTTGGTGTGGAGAAGTCTCCACATGATCCAAAGCAAGGTACAAAGCATATAGTTCTGCAGAAAAAATCGATGATTTATTTGGCAGACGTTCTGAATAAATATGATTGCCCTTAACAGCAGCTGCAGCAGCCTTCTCATCGTCAAATGATCCATCAGTGTATATACACTGATAGCCAGTGAAAATAGATTTAATTTCTTTATATCTATTTATATAAAGGGATGGATCGGTTGAGTATTTCTTTAATTCTGACATGGCTACATTAATATTTAAAGTTTCATAGGTCCATGGAGGTGTTTCAGGATATTGAAATTTAGCTACGTGATTCGGATTTAAATTTAAAGATTGTAAAGATTCTTTAATGCGCATGCCAAAAGTCGGTATTGTATTTGGTTTATTTTCAAAAAGATCAACATAATTTGGATTGAATATAGCGTCATGTGCAGGATTGTCTGGGCAAGCAGCAATTTTTGCAGCATACTGCAGGGCAAGCTTTTCTCTTCTTAAATCAAGAGGCAGTTCATCTGCCTCAACTGCCAAGCTATCTGCAGGCGAGGTACAAAATGCACCAAGGCATAATCTTAAACCTTGATTTTGTACAGGATCGAGCATTTTAATATATGATGGACGTGCTGATCCATATACCATACACCCATAATCAAGTTTGGAACGTACCAGTGCTCTATATAATTGTAATAAAATATTACGGTCCCCTCCCCAATCAGTATGGGCGAGAACCCGTAATAAATCTAATGTCTTCTGGCATTTCTTTTTTACATATTTAATATGAGGGATAAAAGATAGTTTTCTATCAAATATAAGTCCAAGAAACTTGGTTTCTTCGACAACAGGGATTCGAGTTTGGCCAAGGTGTAGATCAGGATCTGGGTGAGGCTTCCACTTTTTACAAAAGTGCATACATACTGTCTTTTTCAAAGAAAACTTAAATCCATTGTTATCAGCCCATTGTTGTAATCTATTTACGTGTTGTTGGAGCTGCCGTTCTATTGTATGCATGCTTGTTGACCTGTAGCTTAAGTTGAAATCATCAACAAAAAGTGAGCAATCTGCTCCAGGCCTCATACAATCAACAATGCTGTTAATTTTAATAATAAAAAGGGTGACTGATAATATACTACCCTGTGGAACACCCATTTCCTGATCAAAAACATCAGAAAGTGATGCACCCACTCGAACTTTAAAATGTCTGTTTGATAGAAAATTTTGAATAAAAAGGGGTAAACGACCCCTTAATCCCATATCATATAAATCGCTCATTATCCCATATTTCCATGTGGTGTCATATGCCTTTTCTAAATCAAAGAAAATACTCACCACATGCTCACCTTTTATAAAACCCTCTCTTATAAATGTCTCTAAACGTACCAGGTGGTCAATGGTACTTCGAGTTTTTCTAAAGCCACTTTGTGCAACAGAAATATAAGCTGCAGTTTCCAAAAACCAAACTAAACGCTTGTTAATCATTCGTTCCATTGATTTACAAATACAACTTGTTAAAGCAATGGGACGATAATTATTTGAATCTGATGAATCTTTGCCAGGTTTGGGAATGGGAATGATAGTGGCTTCCCTCCATGAAGGAGGAAAATCACCGCTTTCCCAAATTGTATTAAAAATATCTAAAAGATGCCCAAGTGATTGGTCAGGGAGATGTTTAAGGATTTGGTAGTGAATTTGATCAGGTCCAGGAGCAGTATCATGAGATTTATCCAAAGCAAGTTTCAAATCTTCTATTGTAAATGATTTATTATATACTTCCAAGTTATGGGATATAAAATTTAGTTGGTTTCTTTCTTTTCTAGTTTTTATTTGTTGAAATTTGGCAGAATAATTATTGGATGAGGAATTTTTGGAAATGGTTTGACCTATTGTGTTACCTATTTCGGTGGGATTTGTAATTAATTGGCCATTATGATTTAGATGTTTGATCCTTGCTCCACCTCCCTTCCCAGTAATTTTACGCACCATATCCCAGCATTTCTTAATTGGTGAACGTGTATTTAATTTAGAAACATAATCTTTCCAGCTTTTTCTTTTGCTTATTTTAATAATGTAACAGGCTTTAGCTCTCTTTATACGAAACTGGTGCAAATTATATTGAGTTGGCTGTCGATTAAATTTTTTCAGAGCTTTTTTGCGCTCCTTGACAGCTTTTTTGCACTCATCATTAAACCAGGGTTTTTCTTTAATTTTGGAATTTGACTTTGATTTGGGAATACACCCATCAGCAATATCATATAATGTGTCTGTAAAAACTTGAAGAGGATCATCTACATTTATAAAAATTTCTGGAGTTATTCTATTAAAACAGGATGTTTGAAATTTTGCGAATCGGCTTTATGAAACTTCCACTTGGGGATTCGTTCGTCTGGTGGAGGAAAATGGTTATTTAGAATAATGGGGTAATGATCACTACCCCATTGATCTTCCTCTACTTCCCAGGAATAATCTAAAAATAGATTTGGAGTGCACATGGAGAGATCTATTGATGTTAAAGAGCCTGTAGCAGGATGTAAATATGTCGGGGAATCGTCATTCCAAAGACACAAACTATTATTATTTAAAACATCTTCTATTATACGCCCTTTGGCATCTGTATTATTTCTGCCACCCCAAAGATAGTTGTGAGCATTAAAGTCACCAACTAACATATATGGCTGTGGCAGCTGGGTTATCAAATTATTTAAATCTGTAATATTAACTGGCTCACTAGGTGGTAAATATATTGAACATATAGTTAATGTATTGTGCAGGGTAACCCTAACAGCAGAAGCCTGTAGATGAGTATTTAATGTTACTTTACTTTGGGGGATACAGGATTTAACATAAATAGAAACTCCGCCATGTGCTCGGTCCATAATATCAATTGAACCGACTTTATTATAAATCACATATCCCTTAAATGTTGTGGAATTATCTTTGAATTTAGTTTCTTGTAAACAAATTACCGATGCATTATATTTTTGGGCTAATAACTCCAGTTCTGGCCTGTTTGTATCAAATCCTCTACAATTCCATTGTATGATATTGCCGATAGCCATTTTAAGAATAATGAGAAAAAATATATGATTCAGCATAATCACTTATTAAGTTTACGATTATGCTTTGAGTGCACAGGAATAAAATTCACATCTGAAGGATCACCTGTGTCCATCCTTTCCAAGGATTTATCTTTCTTTTTTGTCTAATTTATGTATTGGTCTATTATTATTGATACTTTTATTATTGGATGATGTTGAGGGAGTTTGTGAAGAGGGTTTAGTGGATGTTGCTGTTGGTTGAGGTATTACTGGGATAGTGGATGTCGTGGTCTGAGTAGATGTAGCTGAAGATTTTGAGGTTTTTGTGAAAAAGGAATAATTTTTGTCATCGATTGGCCATGTAATTTCGGTTTGAATTGCTATTGATTTTGTTTCTTTAGTTTTTACAGAGCTGGCATAAGATGCCTTTGATGTGTTATAACTTTCTACTCGCTTCCGTGCCTCTGGAAAAGATATATTTTCAGTGTGTCGTATTCGCTGAATTTCCTTCTCTTTTAAAAAGGAAGGACAATTCCGCGAATACGATGGATGATTGCCTTGGCAATTGACACATTTTATTATATTTGAAGAACAATCGTCTCCACTGTGCTGAGCGGTACATTTTGGACATGTTTCATTACCTTTACATCGATCAGATCCATGTCCATACCTCTGACACTTGAAGCAGCGCAGAGGGTTTGGAATAAATACATCAACTCTAACGTTCAAATATCCAACTTTAATAGATGTTGGAAGCTGCGCTGCTTCAAATGTCAGAATAAACGTATTGATTGGAATTTTGACACCGTCCTTTTTTATAAATATCCGCTTGCATTGAACAACATCCTGGTCTTTTAGCTCATCCACTATCTCCTCCTCAGAAACTCCCACTAAATCTGGGCATCTGATTACTCCTTTTTTATTGTTGAGAGTTTTGTGAGCTGTTATAATAACAGGAACTGTGGCCAACATTCGGCATCGTAGTAGATTGTCCGCATGGCTTTTCCGCTCAACCTCAATCAATAATTTATTTCCCATCTTTTTAACTGTTTTCGGTACCCCGGCAATGCCTTGTATCCCCTTTGCAATTGCAAAGGGGGACATTTTTGCCAGGGTATGTTCAGCATCAGAACTTTCCGCAATTAAAAATCTAGGCCATTTTTCTATTTTGTTTGAATCATCGTTGCTGTCTATGTCATTCCTTGGTCGTTTTTGTTTGTTTTGCGCCATGTGTGTTATTTTATATTTCATCAGTTAGGTCCCCTACCCACCACTGAGCCCAACAAGGGGACGCCTTTCTGGGCCGGTAACTCCAAGCCCTGACGCCGTGAGGATACCCAACATGACATACTCTAAGAATAAAAACTCCACCCTTTCGGATTTTATTTATATCCCTCGATTGACCCAATCAGCAGTAATCTCCTTTCAGCAAATATTTATCAAAAATTTTAAAATTATTCTTAAATTTCAAACACTGAAATTTTCATTAATAAAAATCAAATAGCCAGAATATATTAAAGGAAATATACTACAAGCCGGTTAAATCAGACCCAGGCCTAATCTGATCTGCCTGTCTGGTGAACATCTGGATCCAAGACTGGCGTGTTGCAACTGGACCGGTATTACTGTCAAACCAGCCCAGTGCTCAGCCCGTCAGGATTCCATATCCTCCCGACACAGGTCGCATCCCACGGCAAACAGGACGCCCCTTTAGTCGCCTTTTACGACATGCTGGGGGGCAGTGGGGCTATTCTTTAATCCCCGTACCCACAGGGGAGTATTCAATATTAAGCTTTTTTACTTTATTGCAAGGATTTCTTTGCAATGATTAAGCACAACATTAACAGAATAATAGCAAATGTGTCTAATAGCAGCTGTCATAGTTTGTTTTGGTTCACAAATTTGCAATGCAAAATCCTCGCAAAAGCTCTCTCGATGTCACCACTTTATGGTCGATTTGTCAAACAACTTTGCTGACTTAACTTTATGTCTGAATCCACATCTCATTACAAACATGGACCATACTATTCCAAGATGTTTTGACAACTCACCAATCTTTAACACATACCTGCAAACATTAGTCTACCTATATCATCCTTATCCTCTTTTGACATTGTTTGAAATCTGGACCATCATGTCCACGTTGTTTGAAATCTGAACCATCGTGTCCGCGTTGTTTGAAATCTGGACCATCATGTCCACGTTGTTTGAAATCTGGACCATCATGTCCACGTTGTTTGAACTCTGGACCATCATGTCCAGTCATGTAATTAAGTCTTGCCCACCAAAATATCATACAGTCACAATTAACCAATCTCAGACATGATCTATAATCAGTTGATTGACTGAGACACCAGCCAATGGGAATCTGTATGAATTTATGTTGTCACCAATCAGTTCTAAGCCAGATTTTTTTATGCAACTCTCAGAGCAATAATCAGTATATGTAATAATATAGACTATATTGTAACAAATTGCATATATATAGTGATCGGAGATGACAAAGACGTGCGTGTACGTCAGAGATTTCTGTGAGGCTAAAGATGCGTATCGTTATGAAATTCTAATGCGAAATAGGTGATCTTTGCTGCACGGTTCTTTAAACATTACTTCAGTCATTTCATGATGAGACCTACTTATAGCAGATATAGTGCTGCCTCACTGTATTGTCATGTTGCAGATCCTTGATATGACAACTCACACAATTGCAGGTTAATGGGTTAACTCTCTAGGCACGGGGTTCAACAATACGGGGCTCAATAGTACAGTTTAACTTTTTCAGGTGAAGAATATTATTTATGATGGACTTTTGGTGTTGGGGATAAGAGACCCTGAGGGCCCAGAGTATGACCAGTTCCGGTCAGATGTCATTCATTCCTTTGATCATCCCCAGTTCTCAGGACTCCCCCATATGCCCGAGAATTCATCACTGGATGAAGTTAATATTTATGCCAGTAAGTACAGGTTATATATATATATATATATAGAACAGTGCATGCAATATTCCCATTCTTACTCATATATGCAGGCAGTTAATAATAACTAATGTCCTTGAGCTTTGTGGTTATGCATTTTTATAAACATGTTTATTGCACATGGTAGCATGTTTACTGTCAATACATTGTTTATGTTTGTTCCAAACACTTTTTTGTCATTTTGGAGAAAGGGGAAGACATTGCAATAATAATTTTATTTTTGACATGTGAAATAAATTTAGATGTAAAATACTTAAGCCTTGAAATATGTTAAAACACTGGTATATTGTAACAGAAATATAAGATATATTAAATAAGGATTAATGGAAGTTTATTGTTCCCAGAACAAAAGTGAGAAGACTTTGAACTGCTATATACCATGTGACCTTTTGATACACAATTTAATGAAATCAAATGTACTTCTGGTTACCATTGACTTTGCATGGTAATTCTATGCATTATTTTCACAATATGACTTCTGTTATAACAAGTTAAAAGCTAGATGGTATATTAGCATAATGATATCATTCATTAAATTCTTTGAATGAAAGGTAAATAAGCTAAGGAAAGTACATCTTAAAATTTGCATTTTAAATACAAGTATTGCTTTACTTTGTTCAGCATACACATACGATGCGGTGATGGTATGGGCCCTAGCAGTTAACAAAACACTTCAACAGGGTTACCCTGCCAATGACGGATTCAAGGTCACCGAGAACATAGTTAATTTGACGATGAAGGGGAAATTTGCTGATATTATCATTGATGATGTTGGAGACAGACATGTGGATTCAAGGTAAATATTTGGTTAGTGTTTGGGTGGAACCAGTGTTTAAGGACAACAGGCTTGAACTGTAAAATGGGTGATGTAAAAATGCTTCCACAATGATTTCTTAAAAACAGTAAGGATTTGAAATTTTTGATATTCATTTGACTATTTACACACATGTGAATCAATAATGCCTTTCCATTCGTCTTTTTGTGGATGACGTATACAGAATAGTTTTATGTATTTTTTCTACTGTTGTCTTACATTGTACTAGAAAGTACATATTCAATATTTTTCAATATCTTCAATTTGCATCATTTATTCCAGAATATTTATCTTGCAAAGTAATAAGAAAACTGGGGTGATAGAATGGTTGACTTTGATGGACTGGATCGTGGCTAATGATGGAATGACCAAGCTTTATAAGCCTGACCTACCAGAGGACTGGTCAGGAGTGAACTGGTATGGGTCATCTCAAGTCCCCAAGGGTTTCCCAGACTGTGGCTGGCAGGAAGAATTGTGCTCAGAAGATGAAAACATTAATCATACAACAATTATAGCAATATCTGTGGTTGGTTGTGTAGTGATTTTCTTTGTGATAACAGGTTTTGTTCTGTTTATAAAACATAAAAGATACGAGACCAAAATCAGGGAAATTGATGAAATAACAGTAAAATGGTCTGAATTGGTAAAACTCACATCCAGAAGAAATGCAATGAGCAGTCAGGTCTCAATAGGACTTAAGTCAGATAACATAAATCCTGGCCGTTTTGCAGAGTTGTATACACTCAATGATAGGCCTGTTGTGATAAAGACTCTAGGTTCAGTTGCAATGGATTTTCAAAATAGGTCCATTTTGGTAGATTTAAAAGAAATGCGAGAATTAGTCCATGATAATGTGAATCAGTTTATTGGTTTATGTAATGAACCTCCAAATATATGTTTCATAATGCCTTTTGCTTCCCGGGGAACTTTGATGGATATCATTTCTGATGATGACCTGATTTTGACACGTGACTTTCTTATATCGTTTACACTTGACATAGCATGTGGCATGTGGTACTTACATCAAAGCCCTCTGGGTTGTCACGGTGAACTAACCAGTTTTAGATGTGTGGTTGACAATAGATGGAGCTGTAAGGTGACAGGACATGGCTTAAAGTACATAAAAGAGAAGGTTTTTGATATCAAATCAAAGGAGAAGTCAGGGTTTGCCCTTTTGTGGAGCGCACCTGAGGTTCTTAGGAACGAAGCAAACACAATTCCTGTTCTTAAAAAGGCTGATGTGTACAGTTATAGTATTATATGCCAGGAGATATTTCTTAAAGATTCCCCATATGGTTTTAATGAGCCTTATCCAGAACCAGCAGAAATTGTAAAGAAGGTACGCGAAGGGAGCTCTCCTTATTATCGGCCATTTCTTCCAGACAATTCACTTGTGAAGGAATGGAAAGGTTTAATAGTTGAATGCTGGAAAGAACAGCCTGATGAAAGACCAAACTTTACTCAAATATTAACCAAAATTAATTCAATACATAAACATAAAAACATGGATCTAGTAGATAATATGGTCAAACGTCTTGAAAGACATACTCAAAAATTAGAAGAGAGGGTTGTAGATAGAACAAGGGATCTTCAGGAAGAGAAATCAAAGGTAGAATTGCTTCTATGTGAGTTATTACCCCATTCGGTAGCTGAAAAGCTATCCTCAGGAAGAGTAGTTGATCCAGAAGCATTTGAAAATATTACAATATTCTTCTCCGATATTGTGGGTTTCACAAGCATAGCATCCCGTGCCACTCCCATGGATATTGTGGTGATGCTAAATGAGATGTACACTATGTTTGATGACGTGGCCTTGAAGTATGATGTGTACAAAGTGGCAACTATCGGAGATGCCTATGTGGTCTCAAGTGGTGTGCCTATCCCTAATGACAACAAACATGCAGCAGAGGTCTGTGCTATGGCTCTCAGCTTAGTTAGCAAGATTTCTGATTTCGAAATACCTCACAATGGTGAGAAATCGCTGCGAATGAGAATTGGGATTCACTCAGGCGCTTGTGTGGCAGGGGTGATTGGGATAAAGATGCCAAGATATCTACTATTTGGGGACACTGTAGATATTGGGGCAAAAATGGAATCTTCTGGTGAGCCTATGAAAATCCATATCAGTGAAAACACTGAACACATCATCAGGCACGATAAGCAGTTTTATATTTCATATAGAGGTTATCTTTATATTAAAGGAAAAGGAGAGATGAAGACATATTGGTTGCAACCAAGTAATTCCAATGATTGGTAATTTGTTATGATATTTGACAATATTCGACACAAAATATGGAGATGAAATTGTAATCTTGAATTGAATAAAAATCAGCATGTTGCTACAGGATCAAACTCGTTTCAGAAAGGATATGAGATGTGGTTTGTGTTACAATTGTGATGTCTCGTTGGTGACCACAGCTTAATAACTTTTAGGACAAGGACTGCTGTAATGTTAGAACAAGGACTAGAGTACTGTCAGGAGAACTATGGTGCTGTCTGGATAAAGACTACACTGCTCACTGGGGGGATACTGGATTCGGTAACTGCAGTTGTGTTATGTTTCCTGCAGAAACAACTGGGGTGTAATGATTTGGTAACTGTGTTGTGGGTCCTCACTTATTAGATGCTTATTGAATACAATCATCATTGCTTATCACTCAGAGGGACCTGATCTTAGAATATTGGCTTACTCCAAGTCTGAGCATCCCATTTTCTTGGATTGTTATTTTACTTTAAACACATATTAAGCACTTTACTATCCCAAAATAATTTCAGGTTATGAGATCATATATAGATCTATCAATCAGCAGGTTCATGCATTCAGCATAATCGATATGCATGCCATTAAATTGTGGGGCAGAGAAGTGTACAACATATAACACATGGTTCACAAGTTTATTTTGTTTCATTTGACACATATTTCAGTAGCTGAAAACATGGATGCCAAAGAAGCAAATTTAGTAAGTATTTAAGATAAATCTTGATAGTTTAATCTATTGTTTCCTGTAACACACCATTTCAATTAAGTTGTATTTGAATGATCACTTGTTGTATGTTGTCACAAGCTTTAATGCTTTGATATTACCAGAGCACCATGGAATCTTTGCATCAAGTAGATGGTATGTATACATGTAGATACTCCTAGGATAGCCCCAGCTGGAGCTGTATGGGATTGATCAACTTGAGACTACGTCTACATCTATAAGTTTACTCGGCAAAACCAAATGGCATCCCACCAAGAGAGCACGGTTGCACTAAGGGGTGCAGCTGGTACACACCAGTTGCTTGTTGCCAACCTTTATACTCTGGTAAGGGAGTTCCTGAAGGATGCCGAGCTACCTTGTTCCAATGTAGTTAATTGAGGGGAAAGTTTATTCCAGTCAGTCACTGTCCTTGGAAAATAGCTGTATTTATAAGGGTCACAGCCTGTCACAATTTCGATATAGTGATTTCCATGTAGGAGCTGATTTCAATTTGACATGTTCTGGAAGTTTCAAAGCTATTTCACCATGTATAGCCTTGTACAATAAAACTAGCCTCTATGTCCTTCATCTCCCTGCTAGTGAATCCCATTTTAGGTCTTCCAGGATTTTTGGTACAGTGCCTGTTTCTCTCTTCCAGTTGCCAGACACAAATCTAGCAGCTCGTCTTTGAACTGATTCTATGTGGTCTATATCTTTTTTGAGGTAAGGGTCCTACACACTTGATGCATATTCTAAGTGACGGCACACAAGTGTATTGTAGGCAGCCTCTTTGATATTTCCTGGGCACATATTGAAATTTCTTCTTTCAAATCCCAGTACTTGATTTGCTTTGCAGACAATGTTGTTGATATTTTCATCCCATTTCATATTTGTATGGAGCTCAACTCCCAGGTAGGGATGATGTTCAACATGTTGCAAGTTGTGACCATTTAATGTATATTTTCTTGTATCAAGAGCTTGGCTTTTTTCGTGCTGCTCAGGGTGTAGCATTTCTGAGCATTGAAGTCCATGACTGTGCTGTTTAGACAAGGACGATGGTGCTGTTAGAAGGATGACGGTAGTGTTAGGACAAGGATTACAGTGGTGTTGGGACAAGGACTATGGTGCTGTTAGAAGGATGACGGTGCTGTTAAGACAAAGACGATGGTGCTGTTAGAAGGATGACAGTAGTGTTAGGACAAGGATTACAGTGGTGTTGGGACAAGGAATATGGTGCTGTTAGGGGGACTATGATATTGTTAGGACTACGGTGCTGTTAGAAGAATTATGCTGCTGTTTGGATGAGGTTTATGGTGTTGCTAGGACAGGTATTACAATGGTGTTAGGATGATGGTGCTGTTAGAAGGACGTAAGTAGTGTTAGGACAAAGACGATGGTGCTGTAAGAAGGATGACGGTGCTGTTAGGACAAGAACTATGTTGCTGTTAGAAGGATGAACGCGCTATTAGGACAAGGACCACAATGCTGTTCAGAGAAAGACAACGGTGGTCATCTATTGAGAAGTAATTTAAGGAGCTGTAAATAGAATATATATATATGCTTATAAGACCAAGGGTCAACATTTTTATAAAGGATATTGAGGGATTATTTACATATCATTTACAGTTTTAAACTTTCAGCAATGTTGTAGTATCAAATGGCTTTATACATATTATGTAATTAATGCAAATGATATGCAATGCCTTTTCAATATCTTCAAACAATGATTAGGTATGTGATGGCATAATCATGCATAACTTAATGCCTTACTCTTTTCAAAGACTAACTGGGATTTTCTTTTGTATTATATACTTCATATGATTATGCAAACCACAACCTTTGACAAAGGAGCAGCAAATATCTACCCTCCTAAATCATGCAGCAAGTACTTGTCCCAATCAGAAATCATACCCGGGTCGCTAGCACGAGAGAGAGACATTTTACCAACTGAGCCACGTCCGACACTCTCTAATTTTTAATCTTATTTCTTATATATGTTCAACTGGTATAATTACTATGTTATTTATCATTAATGAGTATTTATTGGAATTGAAAATTCAATAGATCCATGTAATCATACATTATGTAAATAAACAATGAATGAATATAAGATCATATCATGTGGAACATTTATTGCCATTGTTAACAAATGTAAAAGTGAATATTTATTTTAAAATAATGACATCTTTGTTTTTAATCTGCTCTCATAATCGTCAAAAGAATAAATTAAATGAGAAAAATAATACTGTTTTAAGCTATGATGTCACAATTTAATTTGATCTTTCAATCATTGATCTTCGGGCGGTGCTCTTTGATCTTCATTAAGTTCCGCCGCTGTCACTGATCTATGACACCATGGCCATCTACGTGGAAAACAAATATGCAAATTACAAATCATTCCGAAAAAAATACTTCTGACATAAAATTCAATATTTGTATCAAGAATAAAACCAAATGTAGAGATTTTTTCAAATGTGCTCCAAATAAAGTATTTTTATGTATGATTTATTAACACAATTCACACGATGTTTTGATTCAATTTTAAAGTTTCTTTTTTTAATATCACGTCTACCTGTATATATTTATAAATTCCATTCAATAATTGAATATTATACACAGATTTTGAGATCTTATTTTGAGCCCGGGAATTACTGTTAGACCCGGTTTTAATGTATCCTCATTATAATTGTACCACTCACCCAATATTGTAGATGATAACTGCAGGAAACATAACACAAATGGCACCGATACTGAGCCAGGTGCTCAGGGCCAAATGTGGATGCCACATAAAGGGACTTTCCTGGAAAAGGGTCCAAAAGATGAATGCTATAGGCGTCCGGAAGGCCAGGACAATTATGGCGAAGTTAGCACCTTCACAGTATTTCATGATTCCAATGAAAGCAATAACGGACATTGCACCAAATGAGCAGTTAAGCCACACTAATGAGTAGACTGAGGCAGAACAACCGTCCTGACCCAC
The DNA here is from genome assembly GCA_949316495.1 of Amphiduros pacificus. Classification (NCBI taxonomy): domain Eukaryota; kingdom Metazoa; phylum Annelida; class Polychaeta; order Phyllodocida; family Hesionidae; genus Amphiduros; species Amphiduros pacificus. Next base: position 37,255,432 of record OX439001.1, on the reverse strand, counting down.
AAGACACTTCAGGTTAAATGCCATGCTGAAATAGACAAGATAACAGCATATATCACAAACATTAAACTGATTTTTAAGGATATAAGTTATTTGAGAAGAACGTTTGCATTTTTTTCAAAGGTTTATACATCAGGTTGATGGCATGTTTCAAAAACATAAGCGCTGAATTTAAAGTTCAACTCATAATGAATATTCATGACCTTAAGATAACTCTAATACTATTTCAAAGGTATCCATTTTAGATTTACAACATTTGTTGGCATGAAAACACTGATCTATATCAGAATATACATAAAAATACATATCTTTAGTCCTTACATTTTTCCAAATGTTTTCATATCCTTCGTTGTCCCGAAGTACGGAATGAGGTCAATCCAAAAGAGGGCACACACGGTAATGGTCAAATAAACGCAGTACCAGAATGAAAAGTAGATGACACTACCTCCATCAAGGTGCTGTGGAACTCCTGTAACCTGATGTCGTTGAATGAGAGGATTTTTCATAATACTGCCATGGCGAGAATACGTGGCTGCAGAGTCCTCTAATGCCTCATTTTCCAGTATATACCTGTTTTCTTGATCATCCAAAGTATTATTATCGTCTCCAACATTTCTAGTATGAGTTATCATATCAGCAGCCCTCGTAGTCACATAGTCATTAACATCAGATTTCTGTTGTACTACCTTTTGCAAATAGATGTTGGCAGTGGTGAATGGTATCTGCATGAATTAACAAATAAATTAATGAATGAATAAATAAATAAAAAAATAAACAAAAAAGGTTATTCAATCTATATTATTCAGAATAAAATATCTTTGAAATTAGATATACATATGTATATGTGTGTGAGAGCGTGTGTTATATCGATAATAGAAACTTACAGTAGACACACATAGAGATATATTATATATATATTATTATATATATATATATATATTATTATTATTATTTACTTATCATCGATTACAGCATATAGAGATATATTAACACTTATAGAGATAAACATTGACTGACCATTGAGAGAACATACACCATTGGCCAGATGATCCTTCCTGCTGGGCTGGCAGCCCCTCCTTCTCTATGATGCTGGGAGGCAGATTCTAAGCCAGGAAATATTGTTGGGAGGAGACATATTATTTCAGCAATAAATACAGCCAGAGCGCACAAAAGTTTGAGCAAAGTGGGTTGCTGTCGAAGAACCAAATAGCTGAAGATGAAATACAAACAAGACATTAATGATCAGTTTTTCATGCCAAAACTGACAAATGCATACTCTAAAATAGAAATGTATTGTTTATTTATTGGTATTTTATGCCATTAACTTGACAGAGCCCTGGTGTCGCACTGGTGATGCGGTGTTTATCCAATTGTTGTTGGTAATTGTACAACTTAAATGTTTTATAAAGATTTGACCTTTCATCTTGTAATTAGGACCTTTAACTCCCTAAGGCTGAAGTTCTCAAATGGTCCCAAAGTGTCTTCCCTGCACTACATGTTATGTTCATATGGCCTACCAGTGCCCTTTCCTTCTTCTGACCCATGGTTTCGCTATACGGTTGCAATACAACGTTCATGGAGGAAAATCTAGTATCAATCCTTTTCACTTAACCCTTTATACCTTTATCAGGCTTGGTTCCCCAGACCATAAGATAAACTATTATTTGGCTAATTTAAATGAAATGTATTTACCTGATGACAAACTGGAATGGTATAGCACAGTTGGTTAATAAAGCCTGGAGGTATGGGGCCGTCCTTGTTCCACTGATGGAATAATTGAGCAGGATGGTAGACATGGCCTGACACACTCCAACAGTGGCAAGGGTCTTGTGGGAATATCCACGGTCATTCCTCACCAAGGAAGGCCGAAACAATTTCGCCAAGAGATAAAGGATGCTGTAGATTGTCGTGATGAATAAATATTGAGCTAGAATGATGAACATGACATTGGTCTTGCGGTGGCTGTTTTCAGCTGGTGTCTGTTTAGTCACGTGGGTATGGTTGGTATCAGAGGCGTTTGTGATGTTCAGGATGGGGATAGATGTATCTTTGAAGTAGTCCATCCATATCGGGGCACAGATGAGATAGGCCACTCTGGATACCACGACAAGAATGGAAAAAAACACACCAAGACATATCTTCTTGCTCAGCATTCTGGCTTCTTACACCGCGCCGCTGAAATACATACTGAAAAACAAATCAGTTTTGGAATAATTGTTACTCACAGCGGTACTCACGAAAGGCTTGTCCAGAAATAGGTATAGGGGTTATTTCAACCATTGTGTGTTAAGATTAGGGGATTTCTGGCTTATGAAATATAATATGAGAGCTGACGTCTATGTAATGCATGGTAATTCATAATAATTAATGGTGTGTTAATATAACATAATATGAAAATCGCATTTTCTGCTTGGTTTTCACTCACAAACAACATATTTTTGCTTGAATTTGGAAGCTGTAAATCTAGAAATTCTTTTCCCAAAGTTGTGATATCCAGGTGTCCAATTTTGGCAGATTGGTCTGTATTTTCTAAAAGAAATATTTTTTGTTTTGATTTTTAGAAAAATTATGTGTTGAAAAGAATCTTGTAAAGTGACAATTTTTTCAGGACCAGTTATTGTTCCAATTTACTGTTTCCCATTGAGCAATAAAAATGCTAAATTTCACATAATAATTCACGAAAAAAGTTCATAATTTTCATCATCCTACAAGTTGGCAAAATTAAGTAAAAGTGAAAAAGCTCAAAACCCCTGAACATGCTTCACGTTCATTTGATCGTCTTCGTTTGACCTCAATGACACTCAGCCATGTCATTTTCAACCAAATGGTCAATTTCAATGTTCACCTATTTTAAACCGGTTTACTTTTATGAATCTATGAAAAAGATAGATAAATATCACGTCACATTAGGGCATATATTATTTCTATCTAAACGCTCTTTTCCATTTGATTGATAAATTAATGGAGATGTTGAATAGTGTACATAATTATGTGGATACAAATCAGTAAAAGCCAGCCTGTTACAACCGACGGCATCAGAGTTGCTGACGACAACAGAGCTGCGTTTCAGTTCATCAATTGATTGTTGATGTTAATCACACAATCCGATGTTGTGTTACGTAACTGACAACAACCTGACGAGAATTCTTTCAAAAATGCAGAGGACTTTGAAAATGGAACCGCTCTGTTGTCAGCTATGTATATTTCACATATTTGTTTATACTAATCTGACATATGATCAAGTATACCTAGCAATGCACTGCCTTCACTCTGCAATCCCGATATGATAAGGCAAGAACATGTGAGTGCAGTGTTCAGGGAGACAAATCTCTCGAGTTGGTTCTGGTGGAAGGATCTCAAGAGTCCGAAGGATGAATGAGATCCTTTGTGTGTGTACTATGTTGTGCGTGGGCCATTAAAGTTCTCAGCTCATTCACATAATGTAATCAATTTTATATTAATACAATGCAGCGAAACCACCTGTTAAGAAAAGGGTGTAATTCATTTTCAGATGGGTGAACAGTCATCAGTTTCGAGATTTCCAAAAAGGGTTGCAGTCTCTGCCAACAGGGGTTTCAAGGTCCCCGTGACTCAAATCTAAAATGTCGTCTGCTCCAGGTTAAAACAAACCCAGACAGTCATCATGTTCATTTCAGAGAAATTAACACATGCTTTGTTGAAGAATTGGCCTAGGACTAACTATATTTATTATATAATTGACAAAATTTGTACACAAATATCATATTTTATCAAACATTTTGTTCATTTCAAAATCATTCAATATAAAAAAAAATCTTTAAAACAGATAAAAGGAAAGTAGTTCAGCAGATAGGTGATCTGTGAAAGTTGTTCGGCACAGGGGTGATCTGCAAAAAAATCTCACAGGTGCAGAACATTCTCTTAAGTAATGAATAAGACATTTGAGTAATGAATAAGACATTTGAATTTGCAATGACATAACATATCAAAATGAGTTTTCTCCATTTAACTGGGCAATATATGAAGGAGGTACGTGTTTGCTTCATGTTTCTCATCAAACATCATCGTAAAGTACATGGCAGGCTTCTGGGAATTTCCCGCGGGCATATCTTAAGATTCTTTTGAGGCTGCCGGTGGCATGGTATGGTGAAAATAGTATTTTTCTTATTTTATGTGTTCACAGGCCATTGTCAGATGATCCTAGGGGCTCCCTACGATATCGTATAGAGGCATGTGAGGCTTCTTAACTCATTAGGCTTCTCCTGTGGGGCTTCTTAACTCATTAAGCTCCTCACGCGAGGCTTCTTAACTCATTAAGCTTCTCACGCGAGGCTTATTAACTCATTAAATTTCTCCTGTGAGGCCTGTTAACTCATTAAGCTTCTCCTGTGAGGCAGTTTAACTCATTAAGTTTCTCCCGTTAGGTCTTTTTATTTTTTTCCTGTGAGGCTTCTTATTTGCCACATTATAGATTATAATTCACTTAAAAATCAAGCTCATAAAATAAGATATAATGAGGTAATTATTTTGACTTCTAATCTCTTAACCTTCCCTTCTTGGGTCAAGCCTGATATCGAAGGAATAAATGTGCTCGGAAAATAACCCTTATTACACAGTAGAATCTGAGAGATATCTGCAGAGTCAAAAAAAGACTTGCCCTGGCCAAACAGAGTGGATTGTAATATCAAACGAGTAAGATTTGACGATGATATTTGACGTACATACCAATATATCCTTTTATAATGAAGTTAGAGAAGCTTGTCTAGAGCATGAACTATGCCATCAATATGGTGACACAATCTAGGACAGGAGGGAGAAGATGGTGATATGATGATGATAATAAATATCGATGCTAGGGACAGGAATAAGTAATTCATTCACAGCATTCTCTACACTAAAATGCTTGACTTCGGGCTCATCTGAGAGAGAAAAGTGATTAAGAAGGTTGAAAAATTCATAGCTTAATTCCCTTTATTATCAGTCAAAATTGTCAAAACAGGCATTTCAATCAGAACAGAGGGAGTAGGTTTTCAACATCAGCCATGAATTTACTGTCGCACGGTTTTACCATGGTCAGGTGACCTCATTAACATAATTTATGAAAGTACACTTCCATATTATGTTGCTTTTATGACGTATGCCTGATGTTTGACACTGTCAGGAGCGTGCATTGGGCAGACGATAATAACAAACAGATACCAAGGCTGAAATGGCAAGGGCAGCAACTAACCAGAATAAGATTTGGGTTGGACATGCTTCCATGGAGCTAAAATTAAGAGATGATTTTAAATCATAAAAATGACACCGCAAAGAAAACACATCTCAAGAAAAAAAGCATTGCAAGGATTATCCGGGTGGTTAGCAGCACTGGAGCAATATCTATATCAATATCATTTCAATATAATCAACATACATCTTAAACTATAACATACCTCTTAAACTGTAACGTACCTCTTAAACTTTTACATACCTCTTGAACTATAACATATGCATAATATCAACATTGTAAAAAGAAAAGGGCTAAATATCTAAAAGATTCCTTCATATTGATGACATACAACATGTTCTAGACATGTCTACCAAATATGTCTAACCCCGTTAGTGCCACAGAAATCACGAGAGTGCCATACCTCTCAAATTTTGAGATAACAATAATATGCACAATGTCAGAAAATAGTGAAATATCAAATTAACTTCATGCTCGCAAAGATTTGCAATTTTACATTTGTAAGTGGGCTAAGAAATTACCACACCTTAACTCAAATTCGTGTTTCAAACATCCTTTGCCCCATGTATATATTGATTATGACGCTTCAAACCATACGCATTGTCAGAACCGAATGTACGAATATATTATGCAAGCATACTTTATTAGTTACTTCCGGACAGTATTGATTAATTGTCAGGTTTAAAAAGTCAAATTTCAAAGGGGAACTTACCACACGTATATGATCGTAATGATCATGCTGGAGTAAATATTACTTTTGAATCTAGTTTTTTACCTTATACCTAAATGAACGCTGGGATATTAAGGATTTCTGAAGCTCTGCCAGCTGTTACATTATTAATACACAGCATAAACTTGTAGGGCTTACACAACTTCAACCAATTTTATATGGTAGCTTCAAGGTCTACTGTCATTCAGTGCATTAGATGGTTTATTCCAATGATTTTGATGACTGGTAAACTATTTCCAGATTTGTGGAGCCCCAAAATAGATCGGTCTTAAAAATGGTGGAATCCCAACAAGACATCAATATTGGATGATTTACCTTTCTCTTTTTTTAATGTTTGATATACAAATAATGCATTATTATTGTCAAGTTCAGAAACACTGATATCATAAAATCATTATAAATTATGTAATCCTGATCCTGACCAGCCCTTCTGGATCACACAGATTTATTTGCCGCTTTATGGAGTTGGCTGGGAGGCCGACAATGTGAAATTGTCCAATCCCACACTCCACACAGCCATAGGTCAAAGACCCATCACTGCCACAGGCAGATTAGCAACAAAAGAAACATCTGACCATGGGGCTACTTCCAAACTGTAAATATAAATAAGTTTGCAAAAGTGTAAAATGATCGCTCACTGACCTGTGAGGCTGAAACCAACATGTGTGTGAAGTTTGTTACTTATTCACTATTCACAGTTCATCTTTCAGATTTTTTTTCAAAATCTCAACAATGAACTGTGAATAGTATGAAGGTATCTAAATATGCTTGCCATAAAATATTTTCTTCTATGGATTGTCCTGTTTACCTCAATACATGACAATTTGAAATAGTTGTTTTAACTATCAAAAACATTATTAATGAACTGTGAATAACGAATAAGTAACAAACTTCACACATGTGAAACCAACAACATGAGAAAGTAGGATTGAGCTTTCCACCCCACAATGCCATCTTGACCTCAAAACCAAATCACGCAGCTCTTGGAGTGGCCCTGCACAATTCTTAATAGTTCCCAGCAAACTCTGAGTGTAACACTGTAAATACTGCCTTTATTGGTACAATGTTTCAAAATTGGTTACAACCCATTCAGATAACTATGTAAAGTCAATAAATTTATTCAACAATAAACTCTAGCGATTGTGAGCAAAATTTGGCGTATGGGAGCAAATTGGAGCCAAAAAGGCACCTGTGGCAGTGGTGGTACCGTTGATGGTGGAGAGGGTGGGTGGTCGAGACGGTGGCGACACTGCGTGGGAGTGTGGTCCAATCCTGCATATGGCTAGTGGGACTTCCGGTCGGACAGTAACCATCGCGGAGACCCAGCCCGCATACCTTCATCATTATCACACATTGGGATAGAGTTACGATAACCGGGGTTTACTTAATCTAGCCTACTATTAACGATAACGCATACAACTGACGTATATTAATATTGGAGATAAGCTTTATTGCATAAAGCACTTATGAACTAGCACACATACAATCCATATCTTAACCTCTAATGACCCAACACTCGGTAACATCAAACGACACTTGATAACATCGGTCACACTTGATAACATCGATAACTTGATAACATTGGTAACTTCAATACATTGACTTTGACATATGATGACTTATCAAATGGAGCATTAAACTTGCTTAATACTAGACATAATAATTAATTAACACATGGCATAAGCCCAATAACAATACATGCAATGAATTGGTAAGGCCATGTGAGGAAAGGTGAGTGGTTTTTAGTGGTAAGATGAGGGTGATGAGGTCGTCAAGCGGGAGGCGTGAAAAATATGAGATATGGGGGGCTGTCTAATATACATGAGGTAAGCCTGAGAGTGCCAGTTGCCTGCAGAGCTTATCTCCTCTGAGCTGAATTTATTTAAGGAGGACTGGGTTACATTCCCGGCACGAAGTGAGTGGGTGGAAAAACTACTATGAGGGAGGCCTGAGGCTGAAGCGAGTCTACGGATCTCAAGATTGAGGCGTGACTTACTTAGTGGTTTGCCTAAGGCTAATTGAAGTAGAAAGGCTTACGGGGGCAGGCCGCTCGAGGGGGACTGGGCTATGAGGTAACGCCTGAGGGCACATACTGCACAGGTGGGGGTGGAGGAACACCCAATGTATTTAGTGAAGCCAAACCTAGTAGTTTTGGATTTTTAGGCTTAGGTAAGGTATCTTGGGTACCAAAGTATAAATCCTGAATCCTAGGGGGCGGGGAGATTGGGTGGTGGGGAGGCTTGTGGTGGAAGGTGGCACAATATTCACCCCCCCGGAGGCACCCGAAAAAACCTAGGGTAAGCGCCGCTCCAAACAAGAGGCTATCAGGGGAATTATCTAAATGTTGGAGAAGTGAAACCAGTACCTGATAGGTGATGGGCGACTTCTGGGATGGGGGCCCACTCCTATCCATTACTGACCTGAGGGCAAGCATAACCCGAAGCCCATTAGTGGTGGGAGGGGGGAACCCGTTCACAACATGGGAGGAGCGAACCGCGGCTAAGTAAACAGAGATGGATGAAGCTGATAGGGGCTTTCCCCTCTCATAACAAGATAAGTATGCTAAGTATCTTTATATATCATCCTCAGATGCTGGCATGGGAGCGGTATTATATAGCTCACAGAAAGACATATAGCAAGCCTGGGCTGAGTTGTAGGTGCGCCTTGTATTATGCCTGAGGCCACTCCCGACCATCTTTGAGGCTCTTGAGTCCAGTTCTGTAAATATACATGAAAGCACACCACCAGTACGAGGTAACAATAAGAAACTCAGTACATAAATCATACATAATCATACATAATAAATTCAAACTTAAATTATACATTTTTTAATTACTCCATCAGAAATCATGGTGTATTAAAGATGGTTTAGTCATAAAATTGTTACAATTCGGATTTAATTTGAAGAATCTTATGAAGTCCAGCCTACTTTTCTGCAGAATAGAGGTGTATAGCTTTGTAGTCTATGTTGTACATGGTAACAAAATAGTATAGGACCCTAATTAGACCCATTAGCTTGGGGTCTTTAGATTTCCCAGAGTTTACACAATAACAGACTGCCTGGTTGTCTATGTTCATTATTGTCTGTTTGTTCTGCAGAGTGGGCCGAAAGTGGCCAATGCCAGCACTACTGCATACATATCCTTCCAGGCAATTGTTAATGGGGCCATCCATGCATTTGGCATGGATGGCCAGATAGGACCATGCGCCTTCATGGTATATACCACACGCAAAGTCGGATGCTACAGAGAATACCATCTCTGCTGATGCAGCATCGAATATTGTCAGGAACATACTTATTCCATTGTGGCTACGCAGGCATATGTACCACCACCTTAAGTCTGCTTTTGCCTGAGGTGTGATTTTTATGATATGATGCAGCTTGCGTGTCCTTTTCGCGAGGTGAATTAATCTGCGTATGAATTTTGTGCCATGACGCACCACTTTCGCACAAAAAGTCAGTTTACCTATGATGGATAATATCTCTCTTTTAGATGCGTGTGATTTATGGAGCCATAGAGCTGTTAAGTCCTCTATTTCTTTTAACCTCTGTGGGGAAATAGATAATGTCTTATTTTTAATGTTCAATTGAATGCCTAGAAATTCGATCTCCTGCGTAGCATGCACAGTTTTTGATGGCTGAATGCTGAAACCTGCTTCTGTGCAAATAGATAAAATTATGTCGAGGCTGTCGTTGCATGACTGTCTGCTGTCTGTACATGTGAAAATATCGTCCAAATAATGGATAGTGTCTGCTGAAGCCCCACGTGATTTATAAATGAAATCTAAGCCATGGGCAAAGTCATCAAATATTTTGGGGGCTGACCTGAGGCCGAATGGAAGCACATTCATATGATAATACACAGTTTCCTTGCCTGAGTCTTCCCAGCTGAATCCGAGTAAATGGTGATCGTCTTTATGAACATTAACAGACTGAAATGCATTGCTGAAATCACACTTTGCAGCCCATGCTGATGGGTACTTGCTGACCATTTTGACTGCGTCGTATATTGTTACATAACGTAGCGAGCAGGCCTCCTTATTAATGCCATCGTTCACTGAGTTGGCCTCGGGCCAAGAGAGGTCATGAATGACCCTGGTCTTATTACTTGATTCCTTGTGGAATGCCCCTAGTGGGGATGATCTGCTGGGAGGTCCTCCTCCTTAAAGGGACCCTCTACCCGTCCGAGTGATGCGTTTTTATTTATAAAATTTGAAACAGATGTGTAGTGTTCCTTGGCCGAGGGCCAATTCTTGCCTAAAACTGTCGTTTCCTGGCCACTGAAGCCTATCCTTGACCCACTGAGGGCATTGGTGCACAAGTGTTCGGCGAATTCCTGATTTGGGTGGGTGGCTAGAGCCTGTTCCCAAAATTTATATGCTTGGGTGGTTCATAGTGGTGCCCGAGGCTCCCCCTGCGTGGCTGGGGGGCTGCTGGGTGGTTTGTCCCCGAGCACACTTCCCTTGCCTCTGGCATGTGTCGTAGGGCATGGGTCCCCTGCATTGCTTGCAGATGTGCAGGCGTCTGCAGGACTTGAAGCTGCATTGCAGGCTATTGTAGTTATTGCAAATTTCCTGATTAAATTGTGCCTTCTTCTGCTGTCTAAACGCCTGCGCTGTCTCGCTCGTGATAGAAATGGACAATCAAAGCTGAAGTGATCATTTGACTTGCATCTGTTGCAATGGGCCCTATTCTGCTTTACAGCTGTGGCATCTAATATGGTTGTGACTAGGTCTGACTCGATATTGGCAAAACATATGCTATTGCCGGACAATGCTGCCCTATGCCTCACATCCAATGCCATGACTGACCCCCACTCGTATCTTTTGTTAAAGTCAGATATTTTTGCCCTATAAGTTGCTAAATGCTCATATAGCTGCACTCCATGTACTTTCACCATCGTTAATTCATAATTATTCCAAGCCTCGAGCCATAGACTGATATCCAGTATTTTCCTCTTTTGTCTTCGGGTTCCCTTCATTGTCGATATAAGTCTGCATAGTACCCTGATCCTCTGATCCTAGCTGAATATTGAGCAAAAATTCTTCAAGGTGGAAGAATTCCCCGTTGAGGGCTGACCTGAGCACTTTATCTGAAGTGTTAGGAATACTACAGAGGGGTTTTAGGTCCAAGATGCCACTCACGTCCTTTAAACCCCGAACTGAGCCACCCATGTTTGGCATTGTGCCGTTCACTGCCACATAGTTCCAGTCTGGCTTATATGTACTGTCTATTAACTTGGCCTGCCCTGAGACTTGCTTAACATTGACCTCTGGTTCTTCCTGATCTGATAAATTCTCGAAAATGTTCTGATTTATGTAAGATTTACCATTGAGAAACTTATCATTACCTGCTGCCGATGGTAGCTGGGCGTAGCCGGCGTAGCCGGCGTAGCGTCTCCTGGATGATGAGCTTTCCCTGCCGTTGCTAAGGAATCGTCCCTGGTTGTTATGGCCATTGTTCTCCTCCTGCATGCCGAGTTCCGCTGGTCGCCCATTGGCTGCATTGGCTGCTACCTGTGAAGTTAACACTGACTGTATTTGTAATTGCATACATGCGACTGACTCCCTCAAGGCACTGATTGAGACTGCCTGGGCGTCCTGAGCTTCCTGGACACCTGGCGTCACTACCTGGCTTCTGGCTGGCATAGACGGGGTGAATGGAGAGTCGGAGAGAAACTGGGTGGCTCTGTCTGTTAGCTTAGCTGGGAGCGACTGGGCTGACCCCCGGTATACTGTCGCCCAGAGGCATGAAGGAATTGCCCCTCTCGAACCTGGAGGGCTGTGTGCATTTGTTCTTCCCGTAGGGACCTGGGTGACCCTTTATCAGAAGTCTGCAATGGGTACATGTGCGAGAACTGTTCTTATTTCTAGGCATGCTGATGTCTATAATGTCTATGGCACTAATTAAGAAAATGTCTACTTCTGCCTGCCAGTGTGAATGTACCTGAGGGTGACGGGGCTACTCCCGACCGGCGTTGAGGGTCCCTCTTTAATACAACAGGACAGGACATGAAACAGATATTTCTGAATCTATGGTTATTAATTACCAACCATCATGATAAATTCAAAAGATGTTCAGCAGAACATTAAGCATGCACATTATTGTCTGGTAAAGTGTTTACACATTGCCTTTCATATTGCAGAAAACTAATTGGCTCATTATCTTGAAAATGATAGATATGGCCAGGTTTATATTGACTACTTGGGTAACAAACCAGGTTTACACCCATGACACTTATGGCAATGTTCATTAATATAGTTATCTGATATATTTATATAAAGTTTAGGTAGGTAAATCAATATAATATAACCATCTTTGTTTTATCAGTATGACTGTGGTAACCCTTTGGTGAACCCTTATATTATGCCACGAAGTGGGTTTTTATCGATGTCAGTATGTCAAATGTATTTGGTTTGGTTTGTTTTTGGGGTTTACATCACTTTAAACATTATTTCAATCATTTCTTGATTAGACCTACTTGTATCAGATATAGTGCAGGTCCTTGACATGACAATCCACCCAGTCACAGAATTACAAGAACAACAGGTTAACTCTTTATATACAGGCCTCAGCTCATGTGGGAAATTGTATCAACTGGGGAGCGAACCCATGACCTTTGGATCACAACAGAAGAACTGGGCTTATAAACAGGCTAAGTCAAATGGAACATTTGGAGGAGCATCAGATGTTTTATGACAAAATATCAGTTCTCAAAATGGTAATAATGACTAATGTTGTGTAATTAGATCACTAATGTTAATTGGCGCCTTACCATTTACAGGCTTCTGGGTGAGGACATTGAAATTAATTCTTACATATACTCAGAGCCAATGTAGTTCCTACAATCATTTTTCAGACATATGCTCAAATTTTCTGATCTTCCCTACTACATATTTTGCAGAGTTATGCAGGTATTGTAGATTTTAATGACAGCTGCAATAAGGCCAATTGCAGTAATCTGAGATAGAATTCACAAAGGCATGTATCAAAGTTTCCTCTCTTTTGTCATCTCCAATGTCTTATGGTGGATTTGTTTCTGATATGGTTGTGATCCTTTTCCTGAATTGCGTCCCCATGTTCGTGTCATCTATATTAACAGACCTATTGTCATGTCTGGCGATATCATACCTCTTGTTAGCACAGATTAGAAAAGCTGTCGTCCCAATTAACCTTTGCCAATTATGATTAATTCATAATAATGTTCTATCAAATATTACTGTGTGGAAAATATTATTTCTTTATCTTATTTTATTGAATGGTAATTGAATAACATAAAATGGCTGTTTTATTGATTATTATTTTTAATTGATAAGGATACATCATAGTCCATTCAGCGCCATTTTTACATATCCTCAAAAGCAATGCAGGTCATATTTCATTGCATCATTCACACATAACAATCCATCATATCTCCATCCCTGTTATTTGAAAGAAATACCTCGTCTCTATGTAATGGTAATTGAAATATATGTTTTATTGACTCTTTTCTTATTAACAGAGTCCATTCAATGCCATTTAATGATGTTATATTTATATATCCCCAGAAACAAAGCAAGCTGTGTTTCATTCCATTATTGGCATACATTAATCAATCAAATCATATCTTCATTCCTGTTATTGTCAAGAGGGCCTCATCTCTATTTAGTGGTAATTGGTAATAACCCAAATAAATGTCTTATTGGCTCTTTTCTTAATTGAAAATAATATATTAGCAGACAGAGTCCATTCAATGCCATTTAATGATGTTATATTTATATATCTCCCAAAACAAAGCATGTTGTATTATATTGCATTATTGACACACATTAATCAATCGTATCTTCATTCCTGTTGTTTTCAAGAAGGCCTCTTGTGTCTTCCTTGTGCTGCTGTTCAGATCTGTGGCACCATGGCCAACTATATAGAAAAACAACGCATCCAGTCAGTAAACAACAATCAATAACAAATTGAAGCAAAAATACACAATAACATCAGTGAATTTTCAATCCAATCACATTTAAAGATAAAGTTCGAAGACAGATTTCATAAGAAAAAAAAAGATAACACTCTATCAAAAACATTCATCCCAAATTACATTTGAAAATGAATATCATGCACAGTATGTACATGTATACTTACCCAATGTTGTAAATAATAACAGCAGGAAACATTACAAAAATGGCACCAATACTAAGCCAAGTACTTAGTGCTATGTGTGGATGCCACATAAAAGGTTCCTCCTGGAATAGGGTCCAAAATAAGAATGCTATAGGAGTCCTGAAGGCCAGAACTATCATGGCGAAGTTTGCTCCTTCACAATACATCATAAGTCCCACAAAGGCTAGCACAGCCATCTGTACAGCTATCAGATTTATCCATACCAATGGGTAAACTGCAGTACAACCTTCTTGACCAATTAAGCAATGTATATTAAATTCCATGCTGAAATTCGGAAACAACCATTTAGTCTTATTCAACTGATTGGAAAAAACAGATGAATAACAAATAAAATCGAGGATAATAATGTACTCACATTTCACCAAAAGCATGCATGTTTTTGGATGTACCAAAATGAGGAATTATGTCAATCCAGAAGAGTCCACATACAGTCACTGTTACATAGACAGAGTACCAGAATGCAAAGTAGACAATACGGCCTATATCATGGCCATCCTTGGGACTGTCCTTGGTATTGGTCATTGAGTCTTCAATTTGAACATGTCTAATATCACAGGATGCATTATCACAAACACTGTCCATTTCCAACCCTACTCTCTTCTGTTGTACAGCCTTTTGCAAGTATATGTTACCAATTGTAAAAGGCACCTGTATAAGGACAGGATCATTGTGTCAAAGATGCTCAAAACTAAATAATAGAAAGTAAAGCATTCATGAAAACATAAAGGTCACAGGCAGTTTTACAGACAATAATGTGTGGTGATGGTACTGTGATACATTCCAGCTATTGTGTTTTCCTTAATGTGGCGAATACTATGCTTGTACTCATGTGACCAATATTGTGGTTCATAAGGGTGTTTATCAATATCAATAGACAATATCAATAGACAATATCAATAGACAATATCAATAGACAATATCAATAGACAATATCAATAGACAATATCAATAGACAATATCAATAGACAATATCAATAGACAATATCAATAGACAAACACTAAGATACAAAGAGGCCTCTGTGAGCCAAATCATTAAAGTATCTCAATTGAAAGGTGCTCATTGTTATCCTTTTTTAAGTATACATAGGCATCAGGTCACAGATAAGCACAGCTTGCTGCCAAAGTGAGCACAGTTTGCTGCCAAAGCGTTTAATCAAGAATACTCATCAATCCACAATGGCATAGCAATTTATAATAGCTATATAATGGGTATTAATAAATGATCAAGAGTGTAGGGTACAGACATTTGTATTATGAAAGGAAAAAGTACTCAAAAGAACTTTAAAATGTTCATATCTTGAAAGTATTTACCTGTGAAAACACAAATATCATAGGCCAAATCACTCTTGCTGTAGAGCCTGTGGATCCTCCTTCAGTGTGGTGCTCTGATGCAGTCTCTAGTTGAGGGAATATTGTTGGAAGTAGGCATATGATCTCAGCTATAAACACTGTCAAAGCACACAGAAGCTTCACCAAAGAAGGACGTTGTCTGACAACTACATAACTAAACACCAGAAGCAAGATTAAGTTAGTGTAACACTTATTGTCACACAATATATAATGATGATTTTAAAATTAAATATATGAGTTGTACCAGACAGCTGAGTAAAGTATTTAACCAAAGCTTAATTTAACAAATGAAATTTTTTTTTTTTCATGAAAAAGTGGGCATTGAGTGCAATTTGATATTTACCTGATTACAAATTGTAATGGTATAGCACAGTTTGATAATAGTGCCTGGAGGTATGGAGCCGTCCTTGTTCCGCTGATGGAATAATTAAATAGCAGGGTAGACAAGCCTTGACAGACTCCAACAGTGGCAAGTGCTTTGTGGGAATATCCTGCATTATTCTCCATCATTTTAGGAACACATATTTTCATAACAAAGAAAATTATACTATAAATCAAAGTAGTGAATACCCACTGCGCTAGTATTATGAACATGATACTTGTATATTTGTAGCTTAATTTAGCTGGAAATAAGTCTGTCATGTCTGTGAAATTTCCTTCTGAAGAGTTGGTGATATTGATGAAATGTATTGAAGTCACTTTGAAATAATCAATCCATATTGGAGCACAAATTAAATATGTAACCCTGGCAATCACAGCCAAAATGCAGAAAAATATGCCAAGGAGAGTTTTCTTTTCAATTGCCATCTTGGAAGTTTCAACCTAAAAAGAGAACAAGTTGACAAATTAATAATTGAAAGCTTCCTGACAGGTTAATCATAAAAACTTCACACTAATTAGAATTTTCACAACAAGAAGAATCTCAAATGATCGACCATGGTATTCCTGAATGTGTGTGTATTCCTGACTACCTGTGTGTGACTTTTCAAAGGTTATGCTGATATTTTTAAAGAGAACACTAATTTATTATCCTATATAATTTCGATCAATCAAAATAACACTGTTCGCATTCCAAATTATTTTGTTCTGGAAATCATTTTGATACTTTTTATGAAATGTAGACCATGTGATAGTATTCGAATTGCAGTATCATTTGTTTTTTACAGAGATGTTTCTTGTATATAAAACTATTGATGGTCAAAGCAAATCTCAACCTGCTACAATATCACCTAATACATATTAACTAATAATTATTGACGTCCATTTGATATCAACGTGATCGTGACATTCAAAATAATACCATGAATTATATCATTCTAAAAACATCTAATAAATTCCAAATCTTTTAATTCTCATGCAGCATTTACAAATTTTGTTTCAAAATGATGTCTCACTATCTTTTCACTAAGTATCAGAAAATGTTTTAATTAATTATAATAATTGCATTTTGTTTAAATCGGCAAAATAAAAAAGACCACAACGTGGTTACTATGCCTGTACAGCTACAGCATCAATATCCACTTGCATTCTCACGGTATCAGGACATCCAGCTTTGGTCAGTATGTGATTTTACTATGTAATGTGCTGGCAGTAATAACTATCAGATGGATAAAAAATGTGTTTGAAAGTTGTCCTAATAGCCTGATAGCCTACATTGTGTTGCGAACACATATTTTATCATCTTTATTATTATGCTCTAGAAATGTGTTGTCATGACATCGATGTTATGCATTATATCTGATTCAGTATGTCTTTACTTTGAAGGAACTAACACAATGACAGCAGATAAATAACATATTATGCAATAAATGGATTTTAAACAGACAAAGAGTAAAGTAATAGGTCTGAAGGTTGCTGACGCGATGCATCATCTTTGGGTCAATGTGTCGTAAAGCCACCATTCATTCACTTATTCCTTGCATTTAAACACAGTGAGCAAACAGAACATTTTGTTCTTCAAGTCTGCCCTGGCTTTGGCAATACTTTATGCCTTGATCACATTGTCAACCCTGGTTATCTTTCTTTGTGCGTGCTTTATCATATTACCTGCCTTGATTACATTCTGTAATCTAGTCTCTGCTCTCTGCCTGCCTTGATTACCTTCTCTGCCTTGGTTAAGTTGCCTGCCTTGATCATATTGTATTTTCTGTTTATCCTGCCTGCCTTGATTACCTTCTCTACCCTGGTTAAGTTACCCGCCTTGATCATATTGTATTTTCTATTTATCCTGCCTGCCTTGATTACCTTCTCTGCCTTGGTCAAGTTGCCCGCCTTGATCATATTGTATTTTCTGTTTAACCTGCCTGCCTTGATTACACTCTCTGCCTTGGTTAAGTTGCCTGCCTTGATCATATTGTATTTTCTGTTTATCCGCCTGCCTTGATTACTTTCTCTGACTTGGTTAAGTTGCCCGCCTTGACCATATTGTATTTTCTGTTTAACCTGCCTGCCTTGATTACCTTCTCTGCCCTGGTTAAGTTACCCGCCTTGATTAAATTGTATTTTCTGTTTATCCTGCCTGCCTTGATTACCTTCTCTGCCATGGTTAAGTTGCCTGCCTTGATCATATTGTACTTTCTGTTTATCCTGTCTACCTTGATCATATTGTACTTTCTGTTTATCCTGTCTGCCTTGATTACCTTCTCTGTCCTGGTTAAGTTGTCTGCCTTGATCATATTGTATTTTCTGTTTATCCTGTCTACCTTGATCATATTGTACTTTCTGTTTATCCTGTCTGCCTTGATTACCTTCTCTGTCGTGGTTAAGTTGCCTGCCTTGATCATATTGTATTTTCTGTTTATTACCTAGAGGTTATAAGCAATACATTTTGCCTCTCATTAACAATAAAATCAGCTTAGATTTCCTGCAATTAACAATAGATTCCAGTGTTCAATGCGCTTGACTCTCATAAACATTATAGGCAGCTGCATTTTCTTACAATAATAATTAGTTGCCTGCCTTGATCATATTGTATTTTCTGTTTATCCTGTCTGCCTTGATTACCTTCTGTGCCCTGGTTAAGTTACCCGCCTTGATCATATTGTATTTTCTGTTTATCCTGCCTGCCTTGATTACCTTCTCTGCCCTGGTTAAGTTACCCGCCTTGATCATATTGTATTTTCTGTTTATCCCACCTGCCCTGATTACCTTCTCTGCCCTGGTTATGTTGCCTGCCTTGATCATATTGTATTTTCTGTTTATCCTGCCTGCCTTAATTATCTTCTCTGTCCCGTTTTCAGAATACAATAAATTAAAATGTCAACTTTCGTTTACAGTCGCTTAGGTTATAAGCAATACATTTGCCTCTCATTAACAATAAAATCAGCTTAGATTTCCTGCAATTAACAATAGATTCCAGTGTTCAATGCCCTTGACTCTTATAAACATTATAGGCAGCTGCATTTTCTAAGAATGATAATTAGTGCCATAAGCTCTCAGTCACAGCAAAGTGTATTTACAATGAATCCTCGTGCCCATTTCTACCGTCACATACTTTTTTTTATCTTTGGGTCGACAAACAACCTACGTGTACATCTGTCCATCAAAAATTCATCTTGACATTTTATCAAATGTTATAAGAGTTACAAAATGGAACAAAAATAATTTCACAAAAGAGCAAGAGTTGATCTTATTAACCAGTTTTATAACCACGAAATGCCATTGCCCAACACATACCTGCGATTAATAAAGTTATGTCCTTTTTCTCTTTTCTTTTAAATCAAACTGAAATTCTCAATTGTATTATATACATATATAGTTGGAGAGAAAGTCATATCCAGGTGTGTCCTCCAGGCTGATAAAAACATGAATGAAAAATTATTTGAGTAAATAAAACCAATGATGTTTCATCTATTACTTGAGGTCGGGTTAAATTTCAAGTGGCACTCTCAGAATATCTGTCAAAGAGGTCAAATGAATTCGCTTGGACATGATTTGTTGGCATTGCAAAAATTTGGACCATGATCATTGAACCATGTTCATTGATCAATGTTCATGGACCGTGTTCACTGAACCATTTCAATCTGTAGAATATTACCAGATTGGCGTTCAGCTTTTCATAAACACAGAGTAAAAGTAGTAAGGTTAACACTCTGTTCTATCAGATTAAATGGCCAGTATTAAATTGATTGGTCCCAGAGAAAGATTAAACTTGCTCAACATACGTTTTGCTTACCTAGTTTGAACGTTAAATACCTGAACATAATATGTTAAATAATCAAATGTTAATATCTAACATATTGCCCCTACATTAATGTTCTGTGCCATTGGTAAGTAGATGAGCCTTCTGTTAAAAGTCAAATTATCTATTGAACATTGTCAACAAACCTTGCACAGGTGACGAGCGATATAGTGCAAACATCTGTTTAGTAAAGGGGCACCTTCAGATTGGGACACTGGAGTGATTTGGCTTCCAGAGATCTGATTGTACATTAGTGTTTGTCTATTAGGACAGGACTATCGTCCTTACGGACAACACCACAGTAGTGGACACCTTCAACAAACACAATAATTTATGTATTTTGGTTGATTTCAGGGAGATAGCTTGATTGTGTCACAGTTTTATGACCAGATATCATTTAAACATACCCTAAATCTTGTCTGTGAATTCTCATATTGTTTTGTATTTCTCATGATTTATGCCATTTAGTATTGTTTAATTTTGGAAGAGCCCCTGTCAAAATTAACTGTGTTCTTGACTCTTGAGCACAAATATCAAACATTTGATATCAATTCACCTTTGTAATAAATCTAAGTAGGAAGTCTCATATCTCAAATATCATATCACTGTCACATAACCTATAATAATAATAATAATAATACTAAAACTTATATAGCGCTGAATACCAGACAAGTCTGTTCATAGCACCTATAATAGTAATGAAGGAATGAATTGATTCGAAGGGCACATCGACACATTAAGGTCATTTAGTGCCAATTAGGTTTCTAAAACTAATGTTAATGTGCATGAATGAAAAGTTTAAAAAACACAATAAACAAGGACATTGTGATAGCGTATATACCATATATCAAGTGATGTGAAAAATATACAGGTCAAAGTAACATTTGTATAGATATGTCAAGTTACCAAATTGTTCTACACAGCACAAATACTATGGTTAAATTTAAGATGGAACTTTATCAATTAAAGTATTTACCTAATTAAATTAATTACCTCACAATGCTGCTTGAGAGGCCCTTTAACCTTTTATAATTATTTTTGTACTAACATTTTCACATAATAATACTCATCATAATAACGGATTTTTATAATTGATATAATATAAATGACTTATTTTTGTATTAGCACTGTTTTCATTACAATACTCATCATAATAATGGATACGTTTTATTGTCTTTACACTGTAGCTACT
This sequence comes from Amphiduros pacificus, assembly GCA_949316495.1. NCBI lineage: Eukaryota > Metazoa > Annelida > Polychaeta > Phyllodocida > Hesionidae > Amphiduros > Amphiduros pacificus. The sequence goes on along the minus strand of OX439001.1, from coordinate 37,234,616 downwards.
TAATGACAACAAAATAGTTCAGCTAAGTAATGACTACTCCATATTTCAGGTTAGTAATGATTACGATTTATTTCAGGTGAGTAATGATTTATCTATATTTCAGGTGAGTAATGATTACTCTATATGTCAGGTGAGTAATGATTACTCTATATTTCAGGTGAGTAATGATTACTCTATATGTCAGGTGAGTAATGATTACTATATATTTCAAGTGGGCAATGATTACTCCATAAAATGTTAAATAAATATTAAAAAAGGGGACTATCAATCTTGACATTAGTAATGATCATTTTTGACATTAGTAATCATCATTTTTGACATTGGTACTTTACCTCAGACCAAGACGAATGCTGGAGAATAAGGCCTGCTATATCCGTGCCAACATGTGTATATATGGTCCTAATCTAGATGTGATATGATTGTAAATAGTTCATAACACGTAGTTGGGTAGTTGACAATTGTTACGTAATCAGTTGACCTTATAATGTTTTGAAATTATATAGGTTCTCATGTTGGTTGATTGAAATAGTTAGGTTGTTTATTGCAAGAAATGTTGATTTTTTTCCCACTTTTGCTTCTAGAAAAGAGCATTTACAATTCCATAATTAATTCTATTACGCGATAGAATCCTGTATTTTGAAGTATGTTGCCATTTAGATAATTAATGAATAGTTGATCCTAACATCGAGGAACAAGATCCTCAAAAGGGTGTTGAACCTGAACCAAGTCAGGTATTTTGGAAAAGCATGTCGCTGATGGAAAATCACGTCATGACAACTGTGCTTGTATCCCTTTAACATATGGTTAAGAATAACGATGGCTCACGAAACATAACCAATTTGTTATTGATAAATGCGGTATGCAATAAAATGATATTTTGTGGAAGATTATTTCAGTTGACAGAGATTCAATATAGAATAAAACCAGAATATAGGGAAACTGATGTGCTTACCTTATTGGGAATGTATTAAAACTCTCAAACATAACAGTGATGATTGATATGTCTGAATTATCAAAAATTTATAAATTGTACAAGGTAAGTTTTATTGCTTTAATCACAGATATTAATCAATCACATCTTCATCCCTGTCATTTACAAGAAGTCCTCTTCTTTCTTCATGGTGCTGCTCATGGTCAGATCCTTGGCACCATGGCCAACTACATTGTAAATCTGTAATTATACATCAATGAATACTTCATTCAACTATATCTAAGTTATTTAGTGAACAAAATAATGAAATACATTTGGGTTTTAGAGTTAAGTGGAGAACACTCAAAACTATGGGTTGATTTTATGAATATGAGTGCATTTAACTCTTAATGTTCGACAATAGACTTTTTAAGGTAATTTCCACCTAGATAAAATGAATATAGAGTACAGAGTACATACTCCATTATATACCTTTCTATATCATTCATTAAACTAGTATTGTGAGACTTGTTCTCTGGGGTTCATTCCATTAGTTATATACTCTTATATACTTACCCAATGTTGTAAATTATCACAGCAGGAAACATTACAAAAATGGCACCAATACTAAGCCAGGTGCTAAGTGCTATGTGTGGATGCCACATAAAAGGTTCCTCCTGGAAAAGGGTCCAAAATAAGAATGCTATAGGAGTCCTGAAGGCCAGAACTATCATGGCAAAGTTTGCTCCTTCACAATACATCATAAGTCCCACAAAGGCTAGCACAGCCATTTGTACAGCTATAAAACCTATCCATGCCAATGGGTAAACTGCAGTACAACCGTCTTGGCCAATTAAGCAATGTATGTTAAATTCCATGCTGAAATGGCCAAAGCAACCCTTAAGCTATATGTTACTCACAGGATATTATAGTGGAATTAAAGATATCTAAATTAATATTTTCATACATTTTACCAAAGGTGTGCATGTCCTTGGAAGTACCAAAATATGGAATAACATCTGTCCAAAAGAGAGAACATACGGTTGCTGTCACATATACTGAATACCAGAATGCCAAGTAGATCACATGACCTGCATCATGGCTTCCTGTAGAACTGTCCTTAGTAGTGTTCTGTGAGTTTTCAGTTTGAACATCACAGGGTGCAGCATCGTGAACCCTGTGCAATTCTAACCTGACTCTCTTCTGTTGCACAACCTTTTGCAAGTATATGTTACTGATAGTGAAAGGCACCTGTAAGGAAGCAAAATAATTGGAATATATCAACATACATTAGCAATACAATAAATAGAATTAAACAAAATGTGTTGATGCTTATGGTCATGTCATGAATGTACTTACCTGACGAAACACAAATATCATAGGCCAAATCACTCTTGCTGTAGAGCCTGTGGATCCTCCTTCAGTGTGGTGCTCTGATGCAGTCTCTAGTTGAGGGAATATTGTTGGAAGTAGGCATATGATCTCAGCTATAAACACTGTCAAAGCACACAGAAGCTTCAGCAAAGAAGGACGTTGTCTGACAACCACATAACTGAAGACAGGAAATTTGATAAAATTAGCACATGTTAGTCCCTTCAGAGAATGTGATGAATATTTGACATACATTTGGCCATCTTGATTTTGGTGCTTTCACATTTTGGTTACTGGTATAAAAAATAATTTTCAAGGTAATACAAAAGGTGTGAATGCTTTCACCTTTATGCCCTATTCAACTTATTAATTCTCCACAACTATTTTTCACCTGTGAAGTCTGGAATATTCGCTTTCGGAAATTAGTGTGAATTTAGTGAAATGAGGAATAAAGAGCTAGAGATAGATTTATTAGTGTTTACATATTATTGTTTGGAGAATGATATATACATTAAGCCAAATAAAATAATACCTTTGTTTCAGGTAACCAAACCGAAACTCCCTCAAAACCCCAAATATTTACCTTGTTTTTTTTAACTCGGATGATAAACATTTTCTTTAACTGTTACCCACTTTAATGATTTTAGCTCAAAATGGAGACGTTATCTATTCTGATGTAATCCACATTTTAGTATGAGCTGCTCTAATTTAGTCAAAATAGTTTGAACAAAATTGAAATCTTTACCTAGCTACCTATTTATTTAGGCTGATGTTCTTTTTTTCTCCATATCTTTCAAAATCATTTTATGTTCAAAGGTTAACTCATTTCGATATTTCAAATATTTAACGATATTGCTGAGGATGAATTGTACATCCTATGTCACATTCTCAGACTATTTTGTTGAATAAATTGAGATTCTTGAACTGAGCAAAAATAGTTCTGAATAACTATGATGTCCATTGCCATTTGTCTGAATACTGCAAACTGTATTGTTTATTTGACAATGGCTGCAATTAGAATGACCTGAGTGTTAATGACTGGAAATGATGGCCTGAAAGATGAATAAATTGAATTTGTATGACTTGAATTTGTATGACTTGAATTTGTATGACTTGAATTTGTATGACTTGAATTTGTATGACTTGAATTTGTATGACTTGAATTTGTATGACTTGAATTTGCATGACTTGAATTTGCATGACTTGAATTTGTATGACTTGAATTTGTATGACTGGAATTTGTATGACTGGAATTTGTATGACTGGAATTTGTATGACTGGAATTTGAATTTGTATGACTGGAATTTGTATGACTAGCATATGTATGACTGGAATTTGTATGACTAAAATTTGGATGACACAATTACCTGATCACAAACTGTATAGGTATAACGCAGTTTGTTAATAGAGCCTGGAGGTATGGGGCTGTCCTTGTTCCACTGATAGAATAATTCAGGAGGATAGAAGACAAGCCTTGACAAACTCCAACAATGGCAAGCATTTTATGGGAATATACCTGGGTATTTTCCATCAATTTAGGAGCGCATACTTTTATAAGAAAGAAAGGGATACTGTATATGAAAGTAGTAAATATCCACTGAGCCAGTATAATGAACATCACACTTGTACTTTTGTAGCTTAGTTGAGCTGGAAATAAAGCATTCGTGTCTGTGAAGTTTCCATTGGAGGTGTTGGTGATATTGATGAGAGGTATTGAAGTCACTTTGAAATAATCCATCCATATTGGAGCACATATTAAATATGTTACCCTGGCAACTATAGCCAGAATACAGAAAAATATACCAAGGAGAGTTTTCTTTTCAACAGCCATCATGAAACTGAAAAAGGATTAATGATAAATTCAAAATAATAAAACATGTCCAAATAGCTATTCATGAAAAAGAAATTTTAGATTGTGATAATTTATCTCGACAAGAATCTCTTTTGTCGACATCCATTTGTTACTTTTACCTAAATACTCAAACTTATAATATCCATGAATGAAAATTATGAGTAATGGTTGACCAAGCTTAATACCTTTGATAATTCCGACAGTTTAAGCATGGTTCCATTTCATATGTAGAGGGTTTTTCAAGATGCTTAATGAAAGTATTTAAAATCGACCGCTGGTGTTCATGACTTGACACCGAATTCATTGATTTATTTTAATCTTTGCTATGTGCGAATCAATATGTCAAATTGCTACAATAGCCAAATTGCTACAATTGTTACAAATACAAAATCCATTGCCACAAATACCTGTGATTATCTGTTTGGGGTTATATCCTTATCCAATATTGTTTTTTATTGTTTTAATTGTATTCCTCCTCATATCCACTGTTAGGAACTCAATGTATCTCCTTTGGTAAAAATGTAATTATTGATCATTTCTTAAATAAACAAAACCTATGATATCTAACCTATTACTACAGATCGGGTTCAATTTCAAGTGGCTCTCTCAAGGTATATGCTACATGCGCAGTGGTCTAATTAATTTTATTTGAGGGCACCGCACGAACTGGTCTCAGTAATCCACGCCTTATTGTAAAGTCTTGCCAGATATGTGTATAGATCCCAATACAAGCTAGGGTACGGTTCAGGTCTTACTTCATCGTGCGGCTATCACTAGTTACCTCAGGGTTTTAACCATTGTAAAGTTTCAGTAAAGTTTCATAACCATTTTTTTCTGAAATGAGATTCAATCAGACAACTCAAGACTATATTCCAGTACTGTCTAATATTTCTATGATCTGGATATTATAATTGTTTAGCATTGTGCATTCATTGTTCACACAAAACTGTTAATCATAATTAGAATCATGGATATTGCTAATATTGTTTATGGATTGGAGCAGAAAGGCTTTCTCTTGCCGATGCACCATTAGAAACCTTCCACTCATAATGTCATTATGGCACCGCCTTGTTTAACTAAACATCAGCTTATTTATTTCTGAGCTTGGACGATTTGCCGCTATGCTTTTATTTTATGGTGACTGACGTTTTCTAAATAACTAAAATGTCTATAATGAATATAAACATACATTAGGCCTGTCATTTGGTACGCAAATGGATTTGAGAAATAGACACACTGCACAACAGCCTGGGGTCAGTATTTGGGACTTCTTTTCCTTTGTATTACATTCAGAGTGAGTCTTATGATGGAATTGTTGTGGGTTCTTCTTTGTCTGTGGAAACATATAGGAATATAATCCACCTTCCTTACCTTTGCACCACAGCGAACTATTTCATAATGTTAATTCTCGGACCATTTTTACAATTTTTTAAAGTCTATTATAAAGGGATTTTATTTTTGGACTGATCTCATTTTGAATATCCTGTTTGAATAAAACCCACTTCTAATGTATATTCTCATCATAGCTGTATTGATTATTAAGGTCTTTTAATTTTTCATATTTGGTTCTTGATCTTCGTTTATGAGAAGACTTTCACTATCGTCTTTTGGTTTCATTACTACTTTATCAGGTTCCCTGAAAGGAAACAAAATATCAAATTTATTAGACACATTATTACATATATCATAACATACAAACCATTTCATTCAATCATATCATATTTTGGTTGTAATAAAACTTATGTCAGTCTTTTGTATGGCAAATCGAACACCTCGTTCCCCAAATATATATAGAGTTCGGCAACACAGATGCTTACCCTAAATTATAGACAATAACTGCAGGTAGCATGACTGCCAGAGCACCTATACTCAGCCACGTACTCAGCGCCATATGGGGGCGCCACTGAAACGGTTCCTCTTCAAACAACGTCCAGAACAGGAAGATCACCGGTGTGCATAACGTCTAAAATTAATTGTTATTATATAAGAACATTCAAATTCATGTTAAGCTTGGTTGGGGGTGTTTGAATATTTAAATTTATTCTTCAGAGAATAAACAACTGTTTACCATTAAAATAATGGCATAATTTGCGCCTTCCGAATATTTCATCAGTCCTCCCATACAAAACGATGCCAGAACACAACAAATAAAGTTGAGCCAACCTAATATGGAAACTCTGAGGCCACATGGGGACACGCCAAACTGACACTTTATATCGAAAATCAATCTATGATTTAAAAATATAAAAGAAAGGATGAAATGTTACTTTAATATATATATGAAATTAATGATGTTAATTATTTAATGTAAAGTCATAAAACTTGAATTTTCAATGATTTATCAAATAATAATTTGATCAGCCTAACCTACGTATCTATAAATGTGTGGAAGGAATTTGAATTTCCAAATCCCGGGATAAGGTCAACCCAAAAGAATGCCAGAATTGTCAAGGTCAGAGCAAAGCTCCACCAAAACGTGAAATAGACGAGGTTGAGTCTGCCGGCCTCGTTTTGGTTCGATCCTTCTTCTGGCCCCTCAGCCTGCATGCTCTTCTCCATCATCGTGTTGGCGAGGGCAAATGGAAACTATAAGGTAGGTGATATGAATATTATCAACATCAAAAAATACAATGATTTAACAGTCGGGTAGGTTGCTTTTTAACTGGTAACCGAATGAGCAGTCTCTGTATTGTGAAGAAAAAAAAACTAATTGCCCACTCCGATTACCATCTCCTATGAAATGTTCACGGATAAGTTTTTTGTCATAAAGTAAAATAATATTTTAACAAATTGAATCAAACAAATTAATTTATGGAAACAATATTTCTCTCATTTATTCTGTACCCTTGTTTCCAGTATTTTAATTGTGGACATCATTTTCTTCAATCAAATTTTGTCACAATTCTATAGTTCATGATAATTAATCTACAGTTTATTTTTCAATCAACCAAAGTGACACTCGGTGACATTTATCCTACCTGTGAGAGTACCAGACACAGTGGCCATAGCACCCTGCCGGGCCCGTGCTGGACGCCGCCCTCTCTGTGATGCTGGGACGAGGATTCCAAGCCTGGGAAGACGGTGGGCAGGAGACATACAAATTCGGCTGCTAGCACCACAGACGCACATATCAACCTTGTACGGGTTGGCCGCTTTCTCAATATCAAAAATCTGTTTCAATCAAAAATATTTTTAAATGAACAATTTGCTGCAGCGGATGAAGATAAAAAAAATTAAGATTTGAGTAATATGCTGAATATAAAATGGTTGCACTTTTTTCATTTGTACTTTGATATTTAAAATTCTTATTGGACACAGACATGACGTTTTATATACGATAAGAAACCTACCAAACTTAGAAAGACTTAATCAGGTCAGCAACCAGTCTCGGTGGATAACATTTTATTTGTGCCATTATATCTAGGTTAATGACTGAATGGAAGTTAATAATGTGGCTGATTTCTCTTAACTACATAACAACCTGACTCACCTTATAGTAAACTGAATAGGAATCTCAAAATTAGTCAAAAGTGACTGTAGATAAGGAGGACTTCTGGATCCGCTGAGAGCATAATTGAATAATATGGAAGATATGCCTTGCGAAAATCCTATGATGAAGAAGACTTTCTTTGGAAATGTTTTTTCCGCATCTGTTATTAAATCCGGTCTGAATATTTTCATGAGAAGAAGTAGAACCCCAAAGAAACTTGATGTGATGAACCATTGAAAGAATATAACATAGAAAGAGTTGATGTTATGTTGGATGGGGAAAGCAGGGAATAAAGGATAGGAGGGCTGGTGGTGTGTTGAGCTGTTGGTAATATTCAGTGCCGTACTATTTTGATGTTTAAAGTAGTCCAGCCACAGCGGAGTGATGATGAAGTAAGTAGTTCTGACCAGCACTGCCACCAAGGAGAACAATACTCCTAGGCAACCAGGGCTGCATCTCATCTTTCAACAGGAAATGCTGGAAAATAAATAACACAAAAATGTACACATTGTGACAACATCTGTGGAAGGCACAGATGACACTCATGTTGGAGTAATGTCTGCTTGCATTAGACCCACCTTTGATCACTCACTTCTATATTCTTTTAGTGCATTTCCTTTTAAAACATTACTTTTACCAAAGAATATGCAAATCGATGTCTGTACCTGTTTGCATTTTGACATGTTAATATCACGATGTTATATCTTTCCTTATCAAGGAATAACTTAATCAAAAGTGCAGGTCAGGTTTACTATCATAATGTAAATATATACACAATGCCAAAGTCCCCAAAAAGTCAAAGGGAATTATATTCGCAAACTCATACTGGATTTATACTAATCATATATCATGGCTATGTCATTGCTACAAACTATATATATAATATGTTATATATATATAATGTTTGTAGCATATATATATATATATATATATATATATATATATATATATATATATATATATATATATATATATATATATATATATATATATATATATATATATATATATATACACTGTATATATATACACTGTATATATATACACTGTATATATATATATGTGTGTGTGTGTGTGTGTGTGTGTGTGTGTGTGTGTGTGTGTGTGTGTGTGTGTGTGTGTGTGTGTGTGTGTGTGTGTGTGTGTCTATGTAACTATACAATATATATATATATCGATATAACTTGTATTAGGTTTATTTTCAAAAAAGGTCAACGTTATTTGGATTGAATATGATATTATGTGCTGGATTGTCTGGACAAGCAGCATTTTTGCAATATACTGAAGGGCATATCTTTCTCTTCTTAAATCAAGAGGCAGCTCATCTGCCTCAACTGCCAAGCTATCTGCAGGTGATGTACAGAATTCACCAAGGCATAATATCAAACCTTGAATTTGAATTGGATCATGCATTTTGATATATGGATGATAGATGGATGAGCTGATCCATATATCATATATCCACTTGGAATGTACCAGTGCTCTATATAATTGTAATAAAAAATTACGGTCCCCTCACCAATCGGTATAGGCAAGAACCTGTGATATATCTAATGCCTATGGCAATTATTTTTAAGATATTTAACATAGCTTTTTATCAAATATAAGGGAGGGATAAAAGCTCCTGAGGATTTCGAGATATTTGTAAAAAAGGATTTCGAGGATTGCTCCTGAGGATTTCGAGATATTTGTAAAAAAGGATTTCGAGGATTGCTCCTGAGGATTTCGAGATATTTGTAAAAAGGAATAATTTTTTCATTGATTGGCTGCATGGTTTTGATCTGAATTGCAATTGATTTTGTTCCTTTAGTTTTACAGTGCTAGCATAGGATATTTTGGTATTATTAAAGTTTCCACGTGTTTACGTGCCTCTGGATAAGAAATGTTTTCAGTGGGGAGTATTCGCTGAATTTCCTTCTCTTTTAAAAAGGAAGGATGATTCCGCAAATATGATGGGTGATTACCTTGACAATAAACACATTTCATGATTTCTGAAGAACACCCTTCTCCACTATACCTATTCCAATCAGAAGGTTCTGGTCCCTTAATAACCACAAAGGTTATTTTCTTATCCCTAATAAGTATGGATGCTTCCATAAGCTCCATAGTGTTGACAGTAGGTTGGTTCAGCCAGTTTTTTTCAAAGAGTAATTCACGCCTGTGCAATAGGCCAACTCCGCCCCCTGTACGCCCAACCCTGAGAAAGGAGGTAAAGTTTGAAATGGCCATCTTCCAGTTGACGAGTAATTCTATCATAACCTAATTCATGGAGCCATGTTTCAGTCATGAATAGAGCGTCAAGATTATTCTCAAAGAAATAATCTTTTACATCAAAAACCGTGGTTGAAATGCTTTGAACATTTCCAGAGCAAATCTTTTTAGAATCTTTTTCTTTGGTTTCACATTTGACTTTGTAGAAACTGTTTTGTGCACCTTGTGTGCGTGTATTTGCAAAGGGCTCGGGCAAAATAGTGCAATATAAAATTAATGAACTTTTTCATCTCATAAGAAATGAACTCTTGGTCATGCAGATATGACACATTGTGGCATTTCGGCTTATCTTGAATAAGAGATATCACTTGGTTAAATTTAGCTTTCAAGCTGGCAATCAATTAAGTGTATTACCTTTGTTATGAATGGGGAATACAAAAATAAATAGCCAATAGTCTGGTCATGACAAAACAACCTGAATAAAACTAAATCAGTCTGTGGTATGTTAATAAATATACGAAACTGATAAATGAAGGCTTAACAAAACCCAGAACCGGGGGGTAGGAGATTGTCCTGTTTTCAAGATTATTTTTTGTGGTGTTGTTATTCTCCTAAATGCTGGGCCACAGTCCGTGGTTTCGATCCCCGGCCATGCCGAGATTGAAATCATAATACAATTTAGCACCTGAGCTGAGGCCCGAGCCCGTTGTCCTTGTAAATGTGTGACCGGGTGGGTTGTCATGTCAAGGACCTGCGACATGACAATTCAGTGAGGCAGCACTATATCTGCTACAAGTAGGTCTCATCACGAAATGACTGAAATAATGTTGAAAGTGATGTAAACCCCAGATAAACAAACAAACAACATCTCCTAAATACTTCAATATCAGAATATACATGATATCCTTTGATATACAGACCATTGACATCAGATGGTGAAAATGTGTATATCCAGACAATTAATCATGGCTGTGGTACATAAATGAGAGCCTAAACCACAATAATATGGTACTATATGTTCATTGTTATTACACATATAGATGACATGGGGTTAATGTGCACTCCAAAGATCAAAGTAAACCTGTCAGATAAAATCCCAAATAGAACTCACACTTGTGGAATGTGGCAGTGATGAACAATATTCCATCGCATGTAACAACATGTCTGTCAATTCCGTAATAAATTTACTGATAATAAATCTGATGATTACATGGTGTTCAGTCCACTGATATGGTCCACGCTTTAAAATGAATGGACACATGAGGTTGACGGGAATGAATACAGGAGTGGTTTAGATCTTAGAATATTTCTGAGAGGAGAAGAGGAAGGGTAGCAATGTCTGATACTTTGGGGGACACCAACGTCCACTGGGGAGATATACTTGTAATTGTTCTATATTTTGCCATATCATTGGCGATAGGCATATGGGTAAGAAACTCTATAGAATTTTTTATAATCATGATTTAATGTCTACTTAGAATGTAATGATATCATCTTTTTATAACAAATGTGGTTTATTTTAAAGACATTATGCCGTCCAGAGAGAAACAATGTTTCTGGATTCTTCCTTGCCGGAAGGAACATGGTCTGGTGGCCTGTGAGTTATATACTACATTATAATATACTAATGTAATCATGATACTACATTATAATATACTGATGTAATCATTATACTACATTATAATGTACTAATGTGATCATGATGCTACATAATAATATACTAATGTAATCATGATGCTACATTATAGTATACTAATGTAATCATGATGCTACATTATAATATACTAATGTAATCATGATGCTACATTATAATATACTAATGTAATCATGATACTACATTATAGTATACTGATGTAATCATTATACTACATTATAATGTACTAATGTAATCATGATGCTACATAATAATATACTAATGTAATCATGATACTATATTGTAATATACTAATGTAATCATGATACTACATTATAGTATACCAATGTAATCATGATACTACATTATGATATACTATGACTTATATACCATGCCTAAAAAGACAAAATTCTTGTCATTCTTTTGAAACGTATTTGAGGTTATTTATTGAATTTTTTTTTTATGAAACGTTATCTATTTAGGATAGATGGTTTGTTGTTTTAAATAAATGAACATGTTATTATATTATAAATTTATTTTTCTGGAAGTAGTCAATTACCACGATGTGATCTTTTTCTATTTCTCCGGGTCATTTGTCTGGAATTTGTTCATTTGTCTGGAATTTGTTCATTTGTCTGGAATTTGTTCATTTGTCTGGAATTTGTTCATTTGTCTGGAATTTGTTCATGTGTTTGGAATTTGTTCATTTGTCTGGAATTTGTTCATTTGTCTGGAATTTGTTCATGTGTTTGGAATTTGTTCATTGTCAGGAATTTATTCATTTGTCTGGAATTTGTTCATTTGTCTGGAATTTGTTCATTTGTCTGGAATTTGTTCATTTGTCTGGAATTTGTTCATTTGTCGGGAATTTGTTCATTTGTCTGGAATTGGTTTGGGCCAATATAAACAAAACAACATTTCAAATGCATTTCCTTTTCCAAAAGCGAATTATGTTCCGCATACCATAATTTATATTTTTCAATACGTTTTAATCTTAATATATGGCTCGAGTTTTTATCGCTGAAGCAAAACTCTGATACTGATTTATTACTGTACCATTTTTGTATGAATATTTGTATATTATAAAATATTTCTGAAATAGTTCTAAAATATAGTTTAATCTGCTTTTCTTTCAGATTGGGATGTCACTGTTTGCCAGTAATATAGGCGCCAATAACTTTGTGGGGACTGCAGGAACTGCTGCCTCCTCTGGTTATGCAGTCATCATGTTTGAATGGAATGTAAGCACTTGGTAACAACCAAATAGAATCTACAACTTACTTTTATTTGTTTTAAGTTATATCATGATCTAATACAAAACATTTTATATATTGTATCCATGTATCCATTTGAATGTATATTTTCATATATTGTATTTGTATATTTTTATATATTCACTTTAGAAATTGTCCTCTTTATTATTTTTATAGGCCGTTTTTCTGCTAGTCTTGCTGGGATGGGTTTTCTTGCCGGTTTATATAGCTTCAGGAGTAAGTAATTGACAACTACTCATGATATATTATATATAATATATTAAGTGTAGAGGATAATGTATTTGACTGATAACATGTCTATTGTCTTATTCTCAACAATCTCAACCAGAACAGATTCCGGTTATTCTACCATAGGGCATACAGAAAGACAAAGTGACATACCCTAAAGACATACTAATTGTAAATATTCTACTTTTAGATCTACACCATGCCAGAATACCTGCAGAGACGGTTAGGTGGCAAGAGACTCAGGTTGTCACTTACCATCATTGCTTTATTTACTTACCTCTTTGTGACACTCTCAGTAAGTATGCTTGATTTAATTTTTTTTAGAAATAAGAATGTAATAACATGTTTTCTTTCCTTGGTGTTTATTGAATTTAATTATGTATGTTTATTGAATATATACTATGTTCTTTGTTCAGGCAGACTTGTACACTGGTGCGTTGTTCCTGCAGCAGACTCTAGGCTGGCCCATCTATGTTGGGGTTGCTGTGTTTCTAGGAGTTGCCGGGGTCTATACAGCCATGGGTGAGTAAACTATTATTCAATATAAGCTTTACATCAAGGTCTACTTACACAGAGTGAAATAAAATCCAGTACATTCTCTGACACAAAACCCATTATCTTTAATCGTATTATCTACAAATCTTGATATATATATATATATATGATTCATCTCTTGCTTCTGAAAAATTCAACTGAGATTTTGTTTTGATATATTCCAGGGGGTCTTACAACAGTCATACTGACTGATGCCCTAGCTGTCATAATCATGGTACTTGGAGGAATGGTTCTCTGTATCGTGGGTAAGAAACGTTATTAACCACATGTCAATCTACATCACTTTACAGGCCCATTGCTGGTTGCCATATTGTTTTATTTTAATGGTTAGATTTGAGAAAGTTGTATTTCCGGTTCCGGTATGTAACTTGAGGCAATCGTCTTTTATAATGTGACAGCTGATCATAAATTAAGGTTATAATCCATACAGGTCTTGTGAAGGTTGGAGGATTTGAGGCGCTTGAGTACCGCTACATGAATGCTGTCCCAGAATACACATACCGTGTCCGCAACACTACATGTGGCTTCCCCAGAGATGACTCTTTCCACATATTCCGCAGTCTAGATGCTGACTATCCATGGTTTGGAACAATGGGCAGAACAATACTAGGCAGCCTATGGTATTGGTGTGCTAATCAGGTAAGCTGCCTATTCCTTGATATCTCATATAAATATTTGATTGTATAAGTATATATATATATATATATATATATATATATATATATATATATATATATATATATATATATATATATATATGTTTACTACTGCATCATCATTTACAAACACTTCATATACAGGTATTGGTGCAGCGGGCTTTGGCTGCTAAGAATATGACGCATGCCAAGGCTGGGTGTGTCCTTGCATCCTATCTTAAGCTTCTTCCCTTCTTCATCATCATACTTCCTGGAATGATCAGCAGAGCACTGTATCCTGGTAAACATTTAACAGTCTAATAGTATTTTGCTCTCTTTTCAATCAACCATAGCCATTTCAGAAAACAACGAGAATGAATGTGTGTGGTTTGTATTAAATAACCAGTGATATTTTGTTGTAGATGACATTGCTTGTGCAGATGGGGAGACGTGTGACCGGGTCTGCGAGAATCCCCTTGGATGTACAAATGTCGCCTACCCAAGACTTGTAATAGAAGTATTACCCCCAGGTGATGTCAAATTCATAAATATATTACTAATTGTTCTATAATATTATATTATATCTGGTATGGAGAAAGGAGGCCTAGCAATGTTGGTGTCTAGTTATCATAGAATATAATGCGTATAGATGATATATTTGAATTTGATTAAGTTTCACACCCACAATACAAAGAACCACTCCCCTGTTCTTTTATCAGAGAATATTGTGTGTATAAATGATATCTCAATAAATGAGTAATGTTTCATGCCCACAATGCAGAAAATCATCTCTTCGTTCATTGATCAGAGTATGCAATGTGTGTTAATGTAATCTCAATATATGTATTTGAGTAGGATGCCAGTTATGCAGATGATACTCTTCTTATACCCGCTAGGTCTGCGTGGGTTGGTAATAGCCGTGATGCTGGCAGCGGTCATCAGTTCCCTCACTTCAGTCTTTAACTCATCCAGTACTCTCTTTGCTATGGACATTTGGGGAAGAATAAGGCCCAAAGCTGGAGAAAGAGAAACACTTCTTGTCTCAAAGTAAGTTACTTATGTTGCGTGGAATACATGCAACATAATGAATACATTATGAATACATGCAAGTTTTGAATAAAACCTTTTTTTAGACCTGAGGGTTTGTGTCGTTTTGGATAAGACATATTACGTCTCCGTGACAGGTATATCAGCTTACTTCATTCAGAAATATGTTTATCTGTGTCCTTTGGATTTTATTCTATATGTAAGTTTTACAATGCCGACGAGAACGGAGGCGCGCTTCCATTTTGAAAGGCTTTCAAGTGCATCTATATTTTAAATTATCTATTTATTTATGGTGCGTCTTGATTTGCCGAATCATTGTGCAATGCTCCTTTTGTATCCAGTGTGAATCAAAAGAAAATCAATTCCAACTTTAACATGTTTAATTTCGTTATGACCACGTTGATATAACCTATTTCAGAGTTTTCATAATAGTGTTAGCTGCTACCAGGCCAGCCTAGATTTCTGCTATGATCACGTTGATATAACCTATTTCAGAGTGTTCATCATAGTGTTAGCTGTTGCTAGCGTTGCCTGGATTCCTGTTATGACCGCGGCCCAAGGAGGAGAGATTTACCGCTATACCTCCCTGGTCAGTGGCTACCTCGGGGGACCCACGTGCTGCATCTTTGTCCTCGCCATCTTTTGGAGTCGAACCTCTGAACCGGTATATTGACAAAAAATTTACAAACAGATATATGCATTCATACTCATCAATATAGACGGCTGTAAAAGAAAATTAAGATAATGTGAGTTTTACAGTTATATATTATGTTGCAGGGTGCTTTTTGGGGCATGCTTATTTCTCAGCTTGTGGGTATCTTACGATTTCTCCTTGAAATAGTCTATCCAGCTCCCTCTTGCGGTGAAGTGGATGATCGCCCATCATTCCTTTCTGAACTCAATGGATATGATTACACTATTATTCAAATATCTATCGGTTTTGTGGCTGTATTTGTAATAAGCCTTCTGACAGCTCCGCCGCCCAAACATAAGGTAAATTTACATGTTTATATCATTTCTAGTTCAAAACAATGTTGTTCCATTTTTCTTTTTGTCTCTAGGATGATTTGCCTCAAGTCTAGAATATGTATGTGTTGTCAGATTGTTGGGCTCACCTACTGGACGAGGTACGACACGCCCTTGGAAGAAGATGGAGCGGCGGAAACATCCGGCAACATGGCGGACAACACACACAAAGATCTTGATGATGTCTCTACAGACAAAACAACTCAAACACATAACACAGTCAGATCACATTCTGATAGCCTAAAATATAGAAATAAACAAATGACTGAGGACAGTATATCTACAGGTGATACCAAAACAGGAGCAGACATTGATCCGAAAATTAGTCAGGAAATGGCTGACATGCCAGTTGTTGAAACCCATGCAATTAGAATGACTTTCTTGAAAGAAACACCATTTTGGAAGGTGTTTATGAATATTAATGGATTGTTAGTGTGTGCAGTTACAATATTTCTTTATGGATTCTTTCATTAAATATAACCCTTAGACACTGTGATTTACATGAATGAAATTCTTTATCGAGCATCTTATCTTTGAATGAGAAAATCAGATATGGTGCTGTAAAGGTTGTTATATAGTGGTTTCTGGATTAATAAGTGAAAATGACCCAAATCTTGTAGAAAAAATGTCGGGTTTCTTGAAACTCAAACATTTTGTAAGAGTGTTTTGGATATGATTAAGCAAAAGAGGAATAAATGCGAAAATCCCATTTGGATTCTGGATACGATCAAATGGGGTGTATTATGTTTTAGTGACAATAAGAGAAAAAAGAAATAATTAAACTTTATCGGCAAGTATGTAGTTAACGGGCTCCCAAATGTTTTCAGATGAAAGCAATTATGCAGAATGCAATCTAAACTATAGCTCCAGGCTAAATTGTTCTGCTAAAAGTATGATATTGTTCAGTTTGAGGGTAAAAGATTAATAATGAACTCTAACTAGTTTCACACTCTGCTGCCCCTGCATTATTTATAAGTACAACTTTTTTGCCAATAAGTGCAATCATGATAAACTATTCAGATCGAAATATAAGATTGACCTCGCCTTGTTTGAGGCATATACTGTCATGGAGGAGATGCACTAACAAACACTGGTAAAGTGTTATACTTGGTGACCTGCAGGTACCTGATGAGAAGACAAGTAATTGTAATGTTTGATAGTCTGCCCAATGGCAGTAAGCACACACCGATAGGCTCTAGGAACTTTGAAACTTAGAATAATTTTGGATACCTAAAAATACGACAATTGCCAGTAAACTATTGACTAGTCTCGTAACGGACCCAATCTATTCCTGTTTGGAGGATTGAGACAGAACCCAGTCTAACTATTGACCATCGAGGTTAGGAGGGGGATTGACATATGAATGGTCAGGTGATATCCCAGGATTTCATGCTAGCCAGAAACAAAACCACCAGTGGAGCAAAAACAATTATTAACTTTGAGAGTGTTCGAGAACAGTTGGAAAACAAGTTTATGTGTAGAACAGTGGTAAGTACAGCAAGATATGCTTAAAATTTCACCCATTAACATCTTGTTGAAAACAGAACTTACACATTCACAACATAAAACTAGTAGTAGGCCAGGAATTTAAATTTGCCAAAAAGGTCACATGCCAGTGACCTAACTGTACTTGTGCTTATTGCTTTTCTGGAGGATAAGTCTTGACAAGACTTTTACAAAGGCATGTGATGATATATTAAGCGATATACATATGCAGTTTGTATAATTGAATATCTCTCCTCCTCAACAAGCATTTTTTACCCGTCAATATTGAACTAACACTCATAGGATTTAGTTAGAAGGGTGCCTTTGTTGTTCTTTAAGCGATGTTGCAACGATCGATGCATTCGCACTTGGTTGGCAGGTGATGAATGGATCGTTGTGACGAGCGTGAAGTTCTTTTAATATTTAATTGTGGATATTTGATTTTTTCCCCTGTAAATATCAAGAATAAGGATATATACATCAAATAAAAGGATATATACCCTGTTTGAAATTGATATATCCATTTTACCCTGACAAACTGAATGATGTAACTTTGTGTGGAATTCTGGAACGTTGTAGAGCTGTAATATCTAAATGTGTTCAATATTTCATGGAATTATCATTTCAGAAGAAATATTTGACACATTGGAATATCATACCCAACAAATCGCACCCTCGGCATTTGACATGTCTATTAGTATTTTAATTATATGCGTTCTAATTGTTTTTGAAATGAGTCAGGGTGCTGAGATACTGAATAATAGGTGTTGCATTTACGAAATGTTATGTAACCTATGGAATCACATGAATAGAGAAAGATAGAGATATCATTATCTCCATTAAAATAACCATTTTAGCACTATTAAGGCTGTATCAAATCAGAAACCTGTCACCAGGATTTAATACCCCACTCTTTTCGAAGAGAGACTGGGGATCTTTCTCTTGCATTATCACATAACAATGATAACACAAATCACGACTTTTGATAACTATTTATAACCAATTGTCCCAGCGTGATTCAAACCCCGGACCTTAAGCACGGGAGACAGTCATCGGCCATCGATATTTCCTGTTGACGATATTTCCTGTTGAGTTGTTTCTCACTCTAACCAGTGCGTTATTTTAAAGGCCTATATATACTAGGTATATGTGAAAAATGAGCATAAAGATCTCCAGTCCCGGTGTCAGACTGCAATGATACAGTTTGATTTGTGCCTTAAGCTCGTTAACACAAACTTTATGCCATATTTCTATAACAATCATATAAAGACCTTACTTTTATTAATTATAACACTGCCATTATAATTAAATGCGTGTTTCTATTTAGATCATCCAGACCCGTGCATAGGAAGGTTATAAGGGTTTTCAAATCCCCAACCTCCAACCTCCACCAAAACAAAACGAGCACAACAAAAGCCAATGTGTAACGTTTAATACAAACATAAGCATGAATAGTGATAATAACACGTACAGTTCAGGTGTCTTTACATGGTCCGTCTATATCATTTCGGCCCCTCTTCGACATATTTAACCTCGTTAATTAATTAGAGCACCTGCCCCAGTAAAACCCCTCTCCCTCAAGTTGAAACCCCCATCCATATTCTGAACATTGTATATTATTGGCCAACACTATTTTTACACAAAATCCTGAATTAAACATAGTTTCCCTCCTTCGTGATGTTTTATTCAAATTTGAATACTCACCCATTCCTAAATATAAATCAGATTACATGTTAAATTAGAATACAAGAAGCTACACACCAATCCGATCTGTCAAATTACAATTAGTAGTACTATATATCAAGTTGCTGATGAGGGATATCTTCGTATATAACATCAAATAAATAGCGTCATTATATCATCAAACCTGTAAAATATGAAGTGAATTTTCCCTTCTCTCAGGACGTACTAACCTAATATAACTTAACCTGTTCATATATATCTTTCCAAGTGTACATAATCAGGTTTCGAACATGTCTGGAGTGCTATTAGCTATGCTATATAGTTGTTTATGATGGATGTCTAAGCATTATAGTATCTAACAAATTGCATCATTATATTATCAAACGAACTCTATCTAACCTAACCTGTCCATATATATATATGTATGTATATATTTCCAAGCGAACATAACCAGGTTTAGAACATGTCTGGAGCATTAACCGATATCAATATCCACTGGGGAGATATACTGGTGATTGCCATGTACTTCCTGTTATCCCTGGCTATTGGAATATGGGTGAGTAATGAATAACATTTTCTTACACCACTAAATCATTTTTTTATCTTTGCACATTAAAAACTTGAATCAATGACATCAGAATCAGTGTAAAAGGAGATGTGAAAACCAAGGAATATTTCTTACCTTATTCCCCAATGTAATTGAATTAATAAAAAATATATTGTACTTCATTAATTTTGTCTTTTATGATTTGACCAGACAGCATGTCGCTCCACACGAAACAGTGTGAAAGGTTTCTTCCTAGCAGGGCGAAACATGGTGTGGTGGCCTGTGAGTGTTTGATAAATAAAATTAATATATAAGCACATTTAATATTACATACAAATATGATGATATCAATATATATTCCCATTCTTTATTATTTACTTATCTCTGTGGGTACAATCACTTGTGGTATACATACTGTAATTAGTAAAAAATATATTAAGAACAAGCATATTTCGTCATTGGTAATAATTCAGTACATCATTTAAAATGTTTTTTTGATAAATAAGGTTGTCTTAATGTGCAGTAACATATTGTTCCAAATAAGCATAACATTTATATGAGCTACAATTTGTGGTGATGTTTCAGTATGGTTGATGTTTTCCTGTGTTGTTTTGGTAGATTGGGATGTCTTTATTTGCCAGCAACATAGGAGCCAACAACTTTATAGGAACAGCAGGGACCGCTGCGGCATCAGGATATGCAGTCATTCAATTTGAATGGAATGTTAGTGTACAATTTCCATCCTCATATAGGAGTAAAATTTGTAAAGAACCTAAACTATAATTGTGTCATTATAATTTTCATAAATGTCTCCATGTTTGTATTACAGGCAGTATTTTTGCTGATCCTATTAGGATGGGTCTTTCTTCCTGTTTATATAGCATCTGGGGTAAATATTACACAGATACGTTACCTAATCTTATCATAAAATCTATGAAATGTAATAGCACATTAAACCATATTATTTTGTAGACACATTTATATCAAACTGAGTAAAACTGTTAGGTAACATCAACCTCCTTTAATACCTACTTTAGATAACGTTTTAACTTAATCACAGTGTTTGGCTTTATTCCTAGATTTATACAATACCTGAATATCTTCATAAGAGACTGGGTGGAAACAGACTAAGGATATACCTGTCAATAATTGCCCTCTTCACATATCTATTCTCAACATTATCAGTGAGTTTCAAATCATTTAATGCTGGTTTAAGGATATCAGCCGAGGATTCTGCTGGAAAAAAATCTTAACATTACACAAAATCTTATTTTACAAATAAATCAATCTAGTATGACTAAAATCGTTTTATGAAATACATGAATATTTTCTCCTCACAAATTCCAAACAGTTTGAATAACTTCTGTATTTCTGTAGTTTTCGTCACGCAAATATTGGGAAGACAGTACTGAAGTTTGAAAAAAAATTCCCGAAAAATACTAACTTTGAAAATGAAAATGAAATTAAACCTTTGGTCAGTGTAATGGTCCCATGTATCAACTTTAACAAATGTTTGCCTTTGATCCCATGGTCGTTGAAATAAGATAATGCGAATATTCTAATATATGGCTGCAATTAACTTATCCCCAAGAGCTTTGTTTTTAGATTTGCTTGTTTTTTTACTCATATTTTCCAATTTATTCAACTTTATATTTCAACTTTATATTTCAACTTTATATTTCAACTTTATATTTCACTGAATATCAATATATATATATATATATATATATATATATATATATATATATATATATATATATACATATACCATTATAAGTGAACAAACAAGTGGATATATCATAGAGAATCAGTGAATAAGATAGTGTAGAAAATGCAATATATATTCCCATATATCAATACACAATATACATATTGTTTATTAGTGTGAAACATAATGTTTCCAGTTGGGGTCATGCTTTTTTCTATTCCAGATGACATTATCCAAAAAAGCATATATTGGATTATTTGTTGACATTATCCCAAAAAGCATATATTGGATTATTTGTTCTAGATCATAACAGTGTGTATGTTGTATTTAGCCAGATCTGTACACAGGTGCCATATTCCTTCAACAAACAGTTGGACTTCCTATCTGGATTGGAGTAGTTGCCATGCTGGGAATAGGAGCAGTTTATACAGCAATGGGTAACTGTTTTAAAGTAAAATACTTATATCCAACATTCAAACTTAAATTTAACTTCTGGTGGATACAATAGTAAATTATAGGATACAATGACAAATTATATTATATAAAATATTTCTGTTGCAGGTGGTTTGACCACAGTGATCCTAACTGATGCTTTAGCTGTTGTTATAATGGTGCTCGGGGGATTCATCCTTTGTATCATTGGTCATTATAAATGTTATCATCTGCTTGTCCTCTATTCAATAACCTTAAATTAAACCTAAGCAAAGCATATTTGAACAAAATCTAAATCAATAAGCAAAGGGGTCAGGCCAAGCATAGATTAACATCTGAACAAAACAAGAACTCTCCCAAGCTTGACAAAAACATACCTGTGTAATAGCTATAGTATTATAGTTTCCAAAACTGTTCTATTGTTTGTTCTACCTTCAATAGAACATATTTGATGCTCTCTTTAGTGAAGCAATTTTGTTGACTGCATGCCTGTCAAGGAGCAACCTTTGTAGATAATTTTCATGCAACTTTTTTAAGAAGGGTCATCACAGACTTCTTTTTTATCTGTGTGTATGTTCTGGAAATCTATGATATAGTTCAAAATGAAATATATAATATTCAAATCATTTCACATAATTTCAGTACCAATTAAAATTATTAGTGATATAACCCCAAAACATGAATTTAATTTTTTTCTATATTTTCTGTACTTGCATATTCTTTAAAATGTGCAAAAGTAAGCTCATTGGTACATTTAATAACCCCATCAAAACCATTTTATGGAAATATATCTGATTCAATGAAGAAAGCAAATTTGTAACTCCGTTATTTTTTTATGGTAACAGAGTTACAGAATGGGGGTGCATCATGTACTACACAGTACAATTCATTTCCTGGACAGGTATTCTTGCTGAATAATGATTATTTAGTTGTAGATATTTTAAATAATAATATGATACAAATTTGACAAAATGATTTTCTTTAACATTAAGTCATTTGAGTGGCATCCTAATCATAGAGTAGTGTGTAACTGGTACATTCATAATTTTGTTAAATCTCTGTCTGTACTTCATTTTTCTAATTTAGAGTGCAAAATTATGTTTATCAGATCATTATACTTATATACACAAACATGTTTTACATCTTTAGTGCATTTCATATTTGAAACATTTGATATAAAATAAGGTAATTCTGGAAAGGTATCTTCCACTGGACAAGACATCTGGAAATCAACCCTCCACTGACTCAAAGCAGTAACTCATGGATGCTATCACTTTCCTGAGTGTCTACATTTATAATTGCAGTACTTAAAACAAAGACACATCATTATTTTGATAGTGATGTGAGAAGCAAAGACAAAGCAGCATTAACTCCTAGACACACTTACACCTCAATGTCATCAATATCACAATAAAAATCATTAATTTCGGCCTAAACAATCAGAAAAGATTATGAATAATGTAATTCTATATGATACTAACAATACCACTACAAAAATAAGGTATTAACAGAAACAGTCACTAAGATAAACAAAACAGAAGTGAAACTTTTGTAACTCTGTTGCCATGTAACTCTGTTGCCATGTAACTCAGTTACCACAATCTATTTTTTTTAATATTTAGGAATATTTATTTAGATATATTAGAAATCACATGCTGAATAATATTTACTTATTTTACAAAAGGAACTGCCTGGATATATAAGAAATGAGATTGTTGTGTGTTCTGTTAAAAATTTATGACCATTTATGTTGTGAAAATGTAACTCAGTTACTGCTTGGCCTGACCCAAAGATGCTTCAAGAATTTGTATAAAATATAATCATTAAATATTTCATTCAGGTCTTGTGAAAATTGGAGGTTTTGCGGAACTCCAGCACCATTATATGCTTGCTGTGCCAGAGCAGATATATCGAGGTAACAACACCACTTGTGGCTTCCCCAGAGATGACTCTTTCCACATATTCCGCAGTCTAGATGCTGACTATCCATGGTTTGGAACAATGGGAAGATCTCTTCTGGGTGGAATGTGGTACTGGTGTGCAAATCAGGTATATTCTTGTCTACTGTCAATAATATTTCTTCTTCAGGGTCTAATCTTATATTGATTGATTGATTTTATTATAAACCTATCTAGGTACTAGTACAGAGAGCTTTGGCTGCCAAAAACATGACCCATGCAAAAGCTGGATGCATTTTTGCTGCATATCTCAAATTAACCCCATTTTTAATCATTGTTATCCCTGGTATGATCAGTAGGGCTCTCTTTCCAGGTGAGACACTATTTAACAATAATTAATTTGAGTAAAAATAATCTTTAATCTTTAAAAGTGTGCCAAATAAGGATTCACATGATTGATTTGGGAAAGTGTTCCAATAAAGTCATCCAGACTAAACATATTTCTGTTAATATCACTTTATAGAAATAATATTAATCTTCATTTATGAATCTTTATAAATCTAATCCTGGCTTTCAATAGATGATGTAGCTTGCGTAGGACGTGATACATGTGAGAGAGTATGTGAGAACCCATTTGGATGTACTAATATTGCATACCCAAAAATAGTGTTGGAGCTTCTACCTGCAGGTATGATTTGTGATTAAAATTCTTTTGAGGGTAATATTTGGGTAATAACACCCATACCGACTCATATCTTAGAAAATAGGATGAATTGTCTTTAATGTCATACAGGTATCAGTATTAAGTTCTGTAAAATTAGGTAATCATCAATTATGTGATATCAGTATTATTCCATTTTGTTCACTTGCTGAATTTTAGGACTAAGAGGAATTATCATCGCAGTGATGTTGGCAGCAGTCATAAGCTCCCTTACCTCTGTCTTTAACTCAGCCAGCACTCTATTTGCCATGGACATTTGGGGAAGGATAAGACCTGAAGCAAGTAATAGGGAGACGTTATTTGTCAGCAAGTAAGGTCATATATGCTTATGAAAGCAGAGGCTTTTAATAACATTATCAATTTGTTCTTATTTTAACACCTAGTGCATTGCTGATTGCTTTAAAATCATTATTAAGCTAATATCTTTTGCAAATAGGGTATTCATTGTTGCCCTGTCTGCTGCCAGTGCTGCCTGGATCCCAGTGATGGCCACAGCTCAGGGTGGTGAGATCTACAAATACACTTCCACTATCACTGGATACTTTGCCAGCCCAACTACTGCTATGTTCCTCGTTGCAATCTTCTGGAATAAAGTCACTGAACCGGTAAGCTGGTATGATTTTATTCTTGGTTAAAAGGTTTTAAGTGTCATAAAGAATGTCCCTCAAACTGCAGTGCCCTTTTTAAAACTTAACTGTAAAAAATACTGTGGCAGCTTGTCTTTGTGCCATTTCAAAGAAAAATTGAAAATATCTTATTCCAATATTTTTTTGTTTTGTTTTTGAGGGGGCATTTTGGGGTATGATTATTTCTCAGACCTTTGGAATACTGAGGTTCATCTTGGACTTTGTGTACCCTTCTCCTGCTTGTGGGGAAATGGATGATCGGCCTTTTATTGTGAAGGATATTCATGGATATGACTACAGCATCATGCAGATATCCTTGGGCTTCATTGCAATATTTATCATCAGCATATTTACTAAACCACCAAATAAAAAACAGGTAAATGTTGATATTTTAGTAAAACCACTCATGATTTTCCAACCAATGACTGCACAATAGTTAGTTCAATTGGGTTATCAAATAGTATGGTTCCATCATAAATACAAGGTATGACATGTTTTCAAATTTATTTCAAATCAGAACAAAACAAATTTTCTTCTGAATGAGATTTATCGGGGCGTTAGCCATTTTATTCTACAATTAAGGGAATCTATGTTGATCTGAAAACCTGTTAATTCATTGATGCTGTGAGAACTTTCTGTTCTTGCCCTTGTTTTACAACGCTTTACAACACGTTATGCCAATCATACATTTCATAATGGAGTGTCTATGATTTCAGATAGTTGGTTTGACGTATGCAACTCGGTTTGACAGACCAGATGGCGCAAAGGCAGATTTAATAGACAATACAGCAAAACCAGACCAATTTCTAACAGGTGCATTTTTCAAATCTCATAATCTATGGAACAATTAATTTGATTAATGTTTCAGGTATGATGAGGAGCACTACTGTTTTTTTTTTTCTGACAATGGCTCAACACTCGTGATGTCCAAAGTGAGAAACGTTTTTGATTCAGTAGATATATCAGATCGTATCGTTTTTAAGAGTTGAGCTCGTGATTTCATTTTAATTCTGTAAGCCTGTGTAAGTCTGTGTTATAACACCTAAATGAAGAAACCATTTATTCATCCATTCTTTCCAATGTATAATTTATCACCCTATGCCATAGTTGTTACAATTATAATGAAACAAAAGTTGTTATTTATTATCTCGCCCTCTACAAACGATTGACTGTTTTCTGGTATGAAGTTTTGTTTCTGGTATATATTATTTATAATATATATATATATATATATATATATATATATATATATATATATATATATATACATATATATTATAATCAAAAACATATGTAATCTATTATTACTTTATTAGTAGTAGTAGTATTATCAGTAGTTGTATCATTATTACTTTTGGTCTATCTGTAATGAAAACAGAAGAGAAATATACACAAATGTAGGTACATGTACTTAAAACTTCCATGTATTGGGGTTCTCACAACAGAGGATTACTCTCTTCAAATTGGTCAAGTCATAATTGTCATATATCTTGTTTTGTTTAAGGACAAAACTTTGATCAATTTAACACTTTTTGATTCTTTTAGACCGCATGACCTTTACATCTACACAAAAGAATGTTTTGAGTGATAGAAAATAGATGTTAGACAATATAAAATGGTTTGACATAACGCCTACTCAATATCTTAACTATTTACAGAGAAAGAGAACACAGATGATATCCTAATACAATATCCACCAAATCCAAACCAGGGACATATCAAACTGGACTGTGTTGATACCACAAATGTTGGTCTGACTGGCACCGGTGATGAAGAGAAACAGGCTCAGGAAGATGACTTTGAAACAAGAATGGCATTCTTAAATGAATCAAAGTTTTGGAAAATCTTTATGAATATCAATGCCATAGCAGTGGCAGCTATAACCGTAGCGCTTTATGGATTCTTTTTTTGAATACTTAATTGCTCTCCTTTCAATATCTCCATATAATCCATGCGCTTGTATTTAGCCCCCAAAAGTTGTGTGAAGCGCAAACAGATAGTCTTCGGCTACCATAGTAACACCTGCAAAAACAACAACAAAATATTTTTTCCAAGAAAACATCAGCAAGAATGAGTGACTTAGCGCATGTAACGGGTTTATAGCAGTGGGAGGAGCGGACATCCAGAAAGCACCCTGCAGAGCACTTTCGGTGACAGAGATTCAGCATTTTTAGGCAAATCCAATACCCTGGGACATTTTAATGGCTGAGGTGGAAACAATCAAATGGACCCAAGTTCTGTCATGTATTACTAATAGAATTATCCAAATAGTAAAAGGGATCATAGACCATTTTAATGATTGGCCACTTTTAGTGATGTGTTTCATAGACATATTCATAAAAGGATTTCACTAACTTCCTCATATTGTTCAGAAAAATCAAATACATGAGATTTTTTAGAAATACATCAGCTACTAAATGTTATAACCCAATTGACACTACATTCAATATATTTTTTATTTATATTTTTTTTAATCATTTCTATTCATGACTAATGTTCTCATATTTTTCAGGGAATATTTCTTCTTTTTTAGGTATTATTATGATAAGAGCAACTTATTGCTGATTATTTTCTGAAATTAGATTAATATTAAATTTTTCTAATACATCAAAAATAAATGTGAGTTCAAATTAAAGTCCGTCAATTTGTCACTTTTGTAACCCTACTGATTTAAGCTATATTTAATCATTTTAGCTTCATAATAAATCTTGAAATTGACGGACTTTTTTTCAATTTCTTTTTAGTATTAATGTGTTTTTCTGTGCAGTATTCTATATATTTTCATAAACTAACCCCCAATAAGCTGGCATTTTTATATTATTTAAAAACAACTTAGTATTATAGTATTTTCCTCTGTTTTCCCTTATAGATTGACCACAAAACTATAAATTGCTATCAAATTATTAATTATGAACATATTTTGATGAATAAGGACTCTACAAGCTCGTATTTGAAAGATGTAGATGATAGGATAATAAAACATGTAGATAATTTCGTGGAAATAGGCTTTCTATTTTCAAGGTCATTGAAAGGTCACTTCAAGGTCACTGGCAATATTTGATCAAAATAGCCTAAGAAGGTTGACATTCGATCACATATCATTTCTACATGTATTCTGAGTAGCAAAAAAGTTATATCCCTATGTCTGCCATTTCTAGTGATGAGAATACTGACTGTATTTAACTTTGAAGTTAAACAAACTTTTTATTTCCAAGCAAAAGCCTTTGATTTTAGATCAGTATCTGCCGACATATGGCACTTGGCATGAGATTGATTTAATCTTAATAGACTACTTGGTCTTCCATGGGTGGTGAACATGATAATATATAGTTTACTTTAGTTTCGGAGTAATCGTATCAGGCTGTCTGGTGTATTTGGACTTATGTGGGTACCATGGTTCTTTCTTGCTTGCAAAATGTTTGGGTAGAGCTGATCAGGGTGTATGGGGTATTTGTGTTCTATCAGTCTATCTGGGATATTTGGTCCTTTTAGGCTGTCTGGGGTATTTGTGTCCTATCAGGCTGTCTGGGATATTTGGTCCTTTTAGACTGTTTGGGGTATTTGATCCTTTCAGGCTGTCTGGGATATTTGGTCCTTTTAGGATGTCTGGGGTATTTGGTCCTATCAGGCTGCCTGGAGTATTTGTGTCCTATCAGGGTATTGAAATTGTATTTAAATGTCATTATTTGCAAATTAGATAATACTCTCGATATAACTCTTCATTTCATGAACATTCTAGTAATGTTGTCATGTGTAACAAATGAAATCACTATGGGAATAACAGTGGCAAGTTGGTTATTATCTGGTTTTCCTATCCAATTTGTACCAATATTACTAAGCTGGTAAGTTTATGTCGGACCTACCCACTCGTTAAGTTGGTAATGTAATCTATGCCCAAGCGGGAGGCAGGAGGTGGTTTGAATCCTGCCACAATCGCTACTTTCACACTAGTTATAAATGGGTTTAAATATCAAATTGATTGTTTCTGAAAAGGGTGTTGATACACTATTCCAGTACATGTGGGCCGTTTCGATCACACTGGGTCATGGGCTAAAATGTTCCTGTGTGATGTCTGGCGTTCAGATATCAGATTAGTTTCCAATAAAAATATCACTTTTTCTGTGCTTTCTAAAGAAAGAATAATATTTTACCCTTCAAAATTTGTTATTCAAAGTTGTTATTCAATGTTTCAGAACATATTCATGTTGTTATTCACTGTTTCAAAACAGATTCATGCTGAAAACTACAGTAAGTCAAGAACTGCTCCATGATTGATGTCTGGTGGTGGGGCTAAAACATCTATAACAATTGCTTCTCTGTCTAAGTAGGGATTCATTATAGAAAATTAAGTCATGTGAAAGGGCACACTCCCCTTCAAAACATATTAAAGAAATGTTCTTTCCAATGTCCTTAAAAAAGTTGAATACAAATCATCTGAAATCTATCCCACAATTATATATCAAAATGGATTCAAAATGGATTCAAATGGATTCAAAATGGATTCAAAATGGATTCAAAATGGGACATATCTCTGTTCTAAATTTCCGGCTCTGTTCTATGTTTTTCCTTTGGAGTTGAGACACTGGAGTAAAGTACAGGTGTGGGATTAAGGAGTTGAATAGGGTAGAGACACCAGTGTATTTACAGGTGGGGTGTTTGGAATAAAATAGTTCATGATTGTGGAAGCCAAGCTGTAAAAGCACTGAAACAAATATGGCCAAAAGTTGGTTGAGAATTTGCCTCAAAATCTCTCAAGGGCTAAGCACGTAATGCACCGTCCTTGATATAAAATGACAAATTATGAATAGTAACTCAATGTTATAACTTAATGTAAATGATCATTTATATAACATAATTATAAAATAATTACTTGTTAAAATAGCTGACGATCTACACATAAAATCTGTAATTGAACTTCGAGTTCTCATCTTGTTCATGAAATTCCCCTGTATCGTTCCATGTATCAATAATACTCCACATTTATCTTGCCCCCAACAATAAACAAGAATATTGTGATATTTGCATATTATAAATACTGTTATCAGCATGGGTATTTATCGTTTCACAGATATGATCACTGTGTAATCAAACATATGAGTTATGGTCTTTGTTCACCTTAACAAACCTGAATCTGAACTTTAATGCATGCATTTGTCTCTGATGTTAGCATTATCAGGTTTAGAACATGTCTGGAGTGCTATTAGCTGTGCTATATAGTTGTTTATGATGGATGTCTAGGCATTATAGCATCTAACAAATTGCATCATTATATTATCAAACGAACTCTATCGAACCGAACCTGTCCATATATATATGTATGTATATATTTCCAAGCGAACATAACCAAGTTTAGAACATGTCTGGAGCATTGACCGATATTAATATCCACTGGGGAGATATACTGGTGATTGCCATTTACTTCCTGTTATCCCTGGCTATTGGAATCTGGGTGAGTACACAAAATTTCAATCAATCCATGAGATGGGAAACATTATTCCCAGTGAACATGAAGTTTGAGTGGTTTACCTCTCTTGATGTTGGTATCCTTTGACCACAGCTTTAATTATTTCACAGATTATGGCCATTATGGTGTTGTCACGAAACAGGTCAACTATTTTAACCTTTGGAATGATTATATTGCTAAAAGGTACATATGATGGAACTCTTTAATTCTATCAGTCGGTATGGATGGGTGCTCAACAGATGAATGGCATCTTAGTATTGTTCATTACCATGATGGTATGAATCAAAATAATGGTAAAGATGAATGAATGATAAGTGTAAAATGAAACAATAAATAATATCATTATAATATCAAATAAGAGAAAATAAAGGTAAAAGTGAACATAACCTTTAACATATCACAGATCATTTCATCACATAATTTCTGAGCTGGGCAATCTCCACAGTAGGTACCCTTTAATGATACTTATATATTACCTCCAAACTTCTTAGCTTTGTAAAACACAACTGCATTTGGAGATATATTACTACAAAGTAGTGATATTACCTATGAATTGGCTAGAACTGACCAAATTTAAAATGGTACAGACCACTTTTCTCACAGGAATCTGGTTATGATATACTGCCTGATACTTCCTGCTGTATTCCAGCTGTATTCCAGTGGAAAAAAATCTATTTGGAAAATTGTATTTTTGGGTCTTTCAAGGTGAAATATTTTGAAAAGAATGTACAAAAGGAAATAGAAGAGGTATGAAGAGTCAAAAACTATTACAAAAGCTCAAGGTTGTGTATATTTCAAAATATTTGTATTGAAGATATTTCTTTTTCATTAAATAGACAGCATGTCGCCCAACACGAAACAGCGTGAAGGGTTTTTTCCTAGCAGGAAGAAATATGGTGTGGTGGCCAGTAAGTTTATATTAAGGTTAATTTTCAACAATTTCACTGATTTTC
Source organism: Amphiduros pacificus (assembly GCA_949316495.1). Classification (NCBI taxonomy): domain Eukaryota; kingdom Metazoa; phylum Annelida; class Polychaeta; order Phyllodocida; family Hesionidae; genus Amphiduros; species Amphiduros pacificus. The sequence continues at coordinate 37,202,867 of OX439001.1, read as the reverse complement.
AATAATTTACATATAGTATTATTTGTGATAATCAATATGTACCATTCCTCTCATAAATAAAATTGTTCATAAATAGTTTACTTATGGTAAGGATTAGAAATGATATAGAAATGATGTGGTAATATTCTGTACATATTTAATATCTGATTTGTTCTGTAGATTGGGATGTCTTTATTTGCCAGCAACATTGGAGCTAACACCTTTGTAGGAACAGCAGGGACTGCTGCGGCATCAGGATATGCAGTCATTCAATTTGAATGGAATGTTAGTAAAGAACTCCTCATAGAAATGGTTTTATACTGGATTTTTAATTTCTTCTTAAATTAAATAAACAGATATCTGTATATCATAATATCTTCATGTTTCTAATACAGGCAGTATTTTTGCTGATCCTTTTGGGTTGGGTATTTCTTCCAGTATATATTGCTTCTGGGGTAAGTACTAGAATATACCTTTACTATCAAATGCTCATGAAACCATATTTAATTTTTCAATTTTGCTAAATTCAGTAAATTCAGTTTTTTTCTTATTTAAACTTCAAATTTCACTTGCTTCATGTCTCACCTAAATAATTAGTCATATACTTTAATTTCTTTCCTAGATTTATACAATGCCTGAATATCTTCATAAGAGACTGGGTGGAAACAGACTAAGGATATACCTGTCAATAATTGCCCTCTTCACATATCTATTCTCAACATTATCAGTAAGTTACAAATCCCAATACAATTACTAAAATTTGGGTTTCAAGATATTGATAGATAAGCAATAGAAAGGAAATCATATCTCTGTATATAAAGATATTATATATCCTGAAATGTAAGTTGTGTACCATTCAGCCAGATCTGTACACAGGTGCCATTTTCCTTCAACAAACAGTTGGACTTCCTATCTGGATTGGAGTAGTTGCCATGCTGGGAATAGGAGCAGTTTATACAGCAATGGGTAACTGTTTTAAACTGGTACTACTATTAAATACAAACTTGATTTTAATATCCAAATCTAAAAGTTGATAATATTATAAAGCTGACAATTACACATCATATGATTTCATGTATTCATGTATGTTTAAGGTGGTTTGACCACAGTGATTCTCACTGATGCTTTAGCTGTAGTTATAATGGTGATTGGAGGGTTCATCCTTTGTATCATTGGTAATTATAAATGTTATCAGAATATTTTATCCTATTTCAATCACTTCAATTATCAAACTTCACAGAAGCAGTTTTCTGACTAAGATAATACTCCTTTTGTGTACTGCTCTTTACATTAAAAAGAATTGAACCTTGTATGTATCTACACAAAATACATCTCTTCCTGATAAATTCAGGTTTAGTGCAAATCGGTGGGTTTGAGGCACTCGAGCACCGCTACATGACTGCTGTCCCAGAATACACATACCGTGTCCGCAACACTACTTGTGGCTTCCCCAGAGATGACTCTTTCCACATATTCCGCAGCCTAGATGCTGACTATCCATGGTTTGGAACAATGGGAAGATCTCTTATGGGTGGAATGTGGTACTGGTGTGCAAATCAGGTATATTCTATTCTTCTATAGTGTATTATATCATTTAATTGGATTTATCAGTTATAATCCATATATTTCCACTATATTGCCTTATTCAGGTGCTTGTACAGAGAGCCTTGGCTGCAAAAAACATGACCCATGCAAAGGCTGGATGTATCTTTGCTGCATATCTCAAACTCACCCCACTCTTCATAATAGTTATTCCCGGCATGATCAGTAGAGCTTTCTTTCCAGGTGTGACAATCTATGATATTAACTAATTTAAATAACAGCTGTTTGAGATCATCCATGTATTCAGATTTATATGTTTGGTAGAATGTTTTACAATTAAAAAGTAAATTGAAATAAATTGATAAAATTCTTTTCACTTTTTCTGATTCCTTTAGATGACATAGCCTGTGTAGACCGAGAGACATGCGAGAGAGTGTGCGAGAACCCTTTAGGATGCACCAATATTGCATACCCAAAGATAGTGGTAGAATTACTACCTGCTGGTATGATGTGATATTACAAGTCATACTTACAAAGCAGGTATGCTGGCAATTAAGCCCATACCAGTTCCTATTTCATAAAATATATTTCAAATGACATGAACCCTTGTTTAGGAATTGTTTTCAAAAAGCAGTCATTTTTATTCTGATTGTCTATTCCCTCTACGTTTAATTGCTTTATATAAGGACTACGAGGACTCATCATCGCAGTCATGTTGGCAGCGGTCATCAGTTCCCTCACTTCAGTCTTCAACTCAGCCAGTACTCTCTTTGCTATGGACATTTGGGGAAGAATAAGGCCCAGGGCTGGAGAGAGAGAAACACTATTTGTCAGCAAGTAAGTTCATCAAATGTAGGTCTCTGATATGCAGTATCAATTGTTATATTTTCTATATCTTAAACTTGCTTAAGATATTAGTCTTAGTCGATGTATTTTCTATATCTTGAAGTGCTCTTTTCAACATTATTAAGGTAATTATTTATTTCAGGGTATTCATTGTTGCCCTGTCTGCTGCTAGTGCTGCCTGGATCCCAGTGATGGCCACAGCTCAGGGTGGTGAGATCTACAAATACACTTCAACTATCACTGGATACTTTGGAGGTCCAACCACTGCTATGTTCCTCGTGGCAATCTTCTGGAGTAGGGTCACTGAACCGGTAAGCTGTAATATGCATTGCACCGAAAAGTTTGATCTTACCCTGAATGGGTAACATGAGCCATATGGCCCTTGTTTATACATGGGCAAAGATATTAAAAAAAATACTCTTGAAGATGTCTATTGGTGTACAGAATATATTGTAAAGCATAAATACCACTATCTGCTCTTTTTTGTTTTATTGTATTTAAGGGGGCATTTTGGGGTATGATCTTATCTCAAAGTTTTGGAATACTGAGGTTCATCTTGGACTTTGTGTACCCTTCTCCAGCTTGTGGGGAAATGGATGACCGGCCTTTTATTGTGAAGGATATTCATGGATATGACTACACCATAATGCAGATATCCTTGGGCTTCATTGCAATATTTGTCATCAGTGTTCTTACAAAACCACCAAATAAACAACAGGTAAATGTCAAATATCTAAATCTAATTTAAACAAATTAAAACTGCCTGCATTGCCTGTTATGTCTTGCAAGAGCCACCAAAATACCTCTCTCATTAAATGTACATCCCATTCAAATGACTGTCTTTATACAAAATAAGTGTAATCCATCTTGATATATTATTTAATTCCATATAAGTGTAAGCATTCTATCTTAAAATAAAATACTAATTATTTTTGGTAGGAATCTTTTTAAACTAGAATTAGTATAAGTGATTCGAAATAAACGTTCATTTCAATAGGACTATTTCACAATATTTTACATTTCTTTTTCAACATAAAATTCCTTTGGTATTGTTCCCAAGAATATATTCTGATGGTGACTTTTCCTGATTTCAGATAGTGGGTTTAACATTTGGAACTCGGTTTGACAAACCAGATGACTGTGATGACAAAAATCTATGTTTGATAAATAAAGGAGAAACAGGTACAGTAATAAGCCACATGTTTTAGGACTAATCAATCGTTTACCCCTTGGCAAATTTTGCCGAAGGGGTATTGTTGGAGTCAGCTTGGACCATACTGGCCCTGCCCCTTAATGTGAACACGATACCTTTTCAGCATTGTTTAGGTAAAATCAGATCAAAATCAGATAAAATCAGTCCTGTCACCAGGACCTAATTGCTTACTCTTTTCAAAGAGTGACTGGGATGTTTCTTTTGCATTATCACATAGACATGGTGACACAAACCGCAACTTTTGATAACCAGTCATGGAGCATTGGCTGGAATGGGAAACAACTCATTCGATCCATCCTCTGAAAGGTTTCTGAACATGATAGGTTTAAAATATGGATGCATTTTAGCAATGTTTATAAACAGTGTGCTCCTTCGTATCTTTGACTTAAAATTTTGAGGCAACCATTTGGAACTTTTGTGAAAAGTCATGATGGTGATCTTGAATTGTTATGAAATCAAATTTTCTCCAAGCCCTCGGATCATTATGAGTTTAAGAAACTTGGATATTGCACATTAGATTAAAGACATGCCATACTTGTTTACTCTGAATGTTGGACAGATCAATAGCTGCTGAATGCAAATATTTGAATATAATATTGTAATATTTTAATCAAATATTTAAAATAAATGAATACTTGAATATTTCAGGACCAGAGAATGACACTGGCAACAGCATAAAACAATTTTCATCAAATCAAAATATGGAACAAATTGATGGATATGGCAGTGATACCAGTGAAGGCAGTCGAGGTGGGAACAGTGATGAAGAGACACAGGGTCAGGATGAATTTGAAACAAGAATGGCTTTCTTAAATGAATCTAGGTTTTGGAAAATCTTCATGAATATAAATGCCATTGTAGTGGCAACTATAACAATATTTCTCTATGGATTCTTCTACTGAATAACCTATATATTTTTTTCATTTCTTTTTGGTTCTGAATAAGATATTTGCGTTTAATTTATATAGTCAGAAACAATTCAGACCAAATTCAATAGCTGATCTTGCAATATTTTAATATATCATAGGTCATATTGGAAAAATAAATAAACTTTCCTTTTCCAAATATTAATCATTTATTCATTTCATGAACATAGTACAGTGTCATTATGTATAGCTCTACTCTCACATATTCATATTGTCCTATTCAAAGGGAGATGTTACTCACTACCCGCCAGTAACCCCACTAGGGGGCACTTTAACATGCAATAATACAACAGTCTGACATTGTTAATAAAATACTTGCACATTTAAAAACGTTCTTTAGATATTATATTGTAAACTGTATTGACACAGTAAACAACACTGAACTTGTGCAGTTAATTTGGGTACCTTTAAGAAATCACACTTTAAAAAATAAAGAAATATGAATTTTCTTCCCATATTAATGATATGTGCAGTTCGGATAACACAATGACACTGCAAATTTCCTAAATCCTTTCCTACCAAGTGATAACAATTGTTTGATAAGTCTTATCACAGTATATGTTTATGATTCTCTAGTTTATCTTGACAATTTATATTCTCCCACATTTCACCCTTTATGTGTTAAAAAAAACACTTCCAAATGCTTAACATTTCATATTTATATTTCAACAAACATTGGTCAATGATCTGTATAAAATTACAAAACAAATTATGCATCATTAGAAACTAGCCAGTTTTGCAGTTTTCTATGCCTATGCATAAAATATTCTAATAGAGTTAAACATATTCTCTTAATTATATATCGATTTATTTTTGGTCTTTTGTGCATTTTGTGGAAAGTTCTTGTACATGGGGATATTAGGTCGTCCATTAAGGATGCCCATAGTAAACTCAATGTACAGATTTGCCCAGCTTTGAATCACATGGAAATGTTAATATATCAGGTGTACTGTCTGTCAATGTGTTACTATAATAGAAGGAGGGCATTGGGTATTCCTGACAAGGAAAATATCCTATTGTGAGAATCCCACATGAAAGAGTCCCCTGACAATATAATGTCCTTTAAGTTTGGTTTTCTCTTGTCATACTCCCTCCCTTCTCTCCTCTCCTCACATTCCTGCTCAATATACAATGATGAGTGCATTTGTTCTATATCTGGAATACACAATACTGTACGTCTGGTGTGTATTCACATGTACATACCACACCAAAAAATCAATCATGACACAAGATCAAATACATAAAGCAATCAAAATATCAACAGAGAACACAAATGGAAATATTTGCATACAATGACTACATATTCCATATATACATTGCATAACAGTTTCAAACTTTTATCATTGTGATTGTTGCAAATAAAAGATACTGCACTCAAGTTTTTTGCTAAAAAGGTCTGCACTTGCTTACCAATTAATCCCATTACTTCAGATCATTCCACAAAAGCTCTAATTTTATCAATTCACATAGAATTAACAAGCCAATAAAAATTTCTTCATTTTCCCACTTAATTAAGCTTTGTTATCAATATGATTAACCTTTAAAAAATATATTCAAATATCAGTATGGGCCAAACAATTATATGTTCATGCATGGGCACGATCAGATCAGGTGCAAATTCATCCATCCATGCTCGGGTGTTGTGCCAAGAACTTGGTCACATACACTAAGGTGCGGCACAATATGGCCATGCAACTGGTCATAATCAGTCACAAATTAGTCCTAAGTTTGGTTCTATCCATTGTTCATAGAAGTTAATTTTATTCATATAAATGCATACTATCATCCCATGTTCAGTTTTAAACTGTGCAAAAATATATGGTATACTTCACAAAATCACAAAAGCAACATAAACTTTATCTGTAATAGACCATAAACATAGAGCTTATCTTCATCATTTTTTTCTTGTCAATAACACTTTGCCTTTGCAGCAGTCAATAGTGATTGTTTGTCATTATAATTTCATTGGTATACACAATCTGTAGATATTTTCCTGGATAGGATTGCAGCTAATATTTTTGTTTACAACAATTGGGTTTATTTTGTCTATTATCTAAATATTCTTTATCCTATATTTTTACACAGTTCAAAATGGATTACTCACATTTAGTACCAATAACTTGGATGTGGGACCTGTATTAATTGCATACCAGAAGCCAGCATACAGTTGGTCATGCCTCATGACCATCAGCTCAAAGTACCATCACATGACCTGTTATGGGCATGACTCTGGGGTCTTGCAATAGTATGACTACAAGTTTGGTGTATATTGCCATACCTGGCATGTGATTCTGTACACAGCATATTGTATACTCAGGCAGACCGCCAGAACTTAGCCGAGTGTGCCATGAGGTGTTTTCTGCTGCTGGATTTCTACCAACTATACTACATTTGCAAGATTAATCAAAAGCCAATTCTGACCCAAGATGAATCATGTGTCATTTTCTCTTTTTGGTGAAGCATATACTCTTAGACTGTTCACAGCATGAACACATAAGTTCACACACAAAAACTGATGAATAAAGATCACAATCTTTTTTGTTATCAGAGATCTCCAGAATCGTCTTTTTACTGACCACTATACAGAGTGGTAGAACATGTGCATTTAACATCTAATGGCTGTGTTAAACAATTACAATTATATGATTCAAGCATAGTAAGTCTTGCAAAACCACATGAATCCCTCAGATGCACACAAATTACAATAAATAGCTAATCCTACATAACAGTTCCCATCCTATTTGTCCAAAAAAAAATATTACATTACTTTTTATAGTGACCTTTGGCACTTGATAAGAAACAAATAAATAAGCAAAAATCCTCCTCCAGATTCTGTACCGGGTTTTTTTTCTATTCTTTCATCAAATATCAGTTGTTTTATTTTCTCTACATCACTGCTGTGATGTTGAGTTTAATACCTCTCTCATCAAAAGAGTATATTCGTACATGAATGAACACAGATCATTAGTCATCTGTGGACTATTTTGCTTGATTGATAATGCTTTGTTTACGCCAATTTTTTTCTTCTCCTGTCAATGCCAAAGGTTTCTATGTCAATTATTGCTTATTTGAAAGTATAAGTATTATGACATTTCAAGTGCACATTTTTCCTCCCAGAATGCAAACGTTTATGAGCATTTCCTGTTAATGCCTTCAATTTGCTTTATAAATTATGATTTAATATTTACCCAGTTTTGCAAGTCAAAACTAGTGACTGTGGCTAAAATAATGTTGTCCAATGTATGGACGATCCTATCATAACCACATTGATATTATATATATGAGATGTATTTGAGGATTAGAGCTTCTATTTTTTTTTAGCTTATGAGCAATTTTCCAGTGCAAAAAGAAATGCACTGTGGAGGTCAAATGCTACATTCATGCCCTGGAGAAATAGACAAGCACCAGAATTTACAATAAATAGTTGTACATTTATATAATGCATGTTGGTGTGGCACTTGGTAATTAACTAATTAATATACATATACATATATATGTTTGTATATGTATTCATGTTCCCTACAGAATCCTCATGCATTCTCACTCTTTATGTAAATGTTTTCTCCTTTCATCGCTTATCACACACTGCCACTTTGGGTATCAAATCTTGCTCAGTTATTTACATGCATGAGATCACATGAACAATACCAATCATACTTCATTCTTTTCATTAACAAACTACTTTAAGCATTCCTTTCATCATCAAATTGGAATAGCAAATTTGCAATATATAAAAGTGTCTGTACAAGTGATTTATATGCATTTTAACATAAGTTTGGAATGATTTATAATCATCCAAGATCAACACTTGACTTAAGAACTCCTTTCATGTTGAAAGTTTTACGTAATTCATATTCGTGGAATTAATATAAGCCAACAATATAATTTTGGCATAACTGTATTCTCTGAATACCAACTTGTCCACTTTAATATACACAAACCCTATATTTCTTATAATAAACACCATAAATTGAACCCTGTTTTATCTCCAGCCATGTTCTTCCATTCTGATACATTCTTCAAAAAATGACTGAAAGTTCAAAATGATTATATCACTAGTTTAGATTCATTGAAGTCCAATGTACTTTGCCTCATGACTTCCTATACATGAGTGTGTATCAGACACTTCACTTAGAAGAAGGAAGGCATGCTGAGCAGGCTGGTATTATCACTCGACTGTGGCTCAGCCGTCTGAGGCATGCCGGTCACAGTTTTGAACTGCGGCATTGTGGATACTGTTCTGAACTGCGGAACTGAAGCGACGGTTTTGAACTGAGGTGCTACACCAGATGGCGGCACCGAAGTCACTGTTCTGAACAAAGGGGAGCCACTTGCTGGCCCTGCCACCTTCATAGTTCTGACTTGTGGTGCCCCCTGGGTGGTAGTCACTGTCCTGAACTGTGGTGATGCTGCAGCACCGTATCCGCCAAGGGACGGGGAGGAGGGCGGTGAACCTGCAAACTGCACTAGATGTGGTGACGACTGCGACCGTGAGAATGGAGAGTTCAGTGTCGCTGAGAATGCCTGTAGAGGGCGCTGTGGAAATTGTTGGACAGGGCGCACCTCTTTGACGGCAACATTCTCGGACAGCAACACAGTGAGAGGTTGTAGTGCGTGCTCAGGAATCAAAGTTCCTGAAATGATACAAACAAAATTGTTAAACTCCATGTCTTTGTGAATGACATTGATCCTTAACCAGAAAAATCTAATTGTTGAACATTAATGTCAGATTTTTTTTTCCAAAATGGGGAGTTACTCATAAGGAATATTTAATATATTCTCTTCATACATTTTATATTAAATCATCAATTATCAGCCCATAATCAAGGATATTTTTGCTTGGACAGTTATGTTTATTTCCTAATCTATAAAATTGAGTTACCCCTTTAGTCTCCTTGAGTCTTTATTAACAGGACGGACACACTGATGCTACCCTTTTTAATGTTCCCCCATTAGCTGTATTTTTGCAGGGGATAATAAACGTGTGATAAACTGAACAGAGATACAGAGATACAGACCTACGATCCTTGACCCATCATCACATTTAAGTCTTATGATCTGCATCCTGGAAGCATTTCCACCGGGCAGTGAAGCCAGAACACTTTCCACCTTGTTCCAGCACCCTAACACTGAGCCACTCAGCACATAATAGGTTCTTGATCGCAGGCCAACCTCGCAAACTAATCCCACACTGCTCCGCTTGCAGTTCCCTCGCCTGTATCAAGACAAGATTTAGGAATTACAACTTATATGTCTTTACTATGTAAAATTACCTCATCTAATGGAGTGCATAAACATAATTTAAAGATGTTTTGGAGCAATTTAATTTAAAATTAATTTAAAGAAATATCATATTCAGGTCAAAATCAAAATATGTTATGTTGAAAAACATATCCTTATATTTTTGCCTCTAGTTCTCAAAATAGTTAAGCACAAACATTAGTTTTAATCCTCAATTATTTTTTCTCTCAGAAAAGTAGGGTATAAAGTGAACTGACCAGTAAGCATGTGTGCAGACTGTTGCTGATACTGAATACTGATCCTGCCAGAAAGGCTCAGCACCATCTGGTAACGTCTACAACAAACAACACCAGTACTCTAAATACAACAAAACAATGCCAAAAATATGAAACCATCATATATTAAAAATATATAAAAAATTAGAGTGTAACAATTTTATTTTTAGTTACCTTTCTGTACTTTTGTTTTAGTTCTTGCAGGCTCTCTGCACGTAGTTGCAGCCCTGTGTTTGGGCGGTAGATTTTGAACAGTCGATCCCGACTCTTCTTGGTTGACATTTGGACTGCTAATATGGCTGTCTTCTTATCATTCCGTGCCTGTTATATAAAAAAACTTTGCCTTGAAAATCTTTCCTCTTTGGTGAAAACTGCCTAATCTTATAACCAATGAGATTGGTAACACTGGTTTATTTGTGATATTCAAATTCTATGTAACTATGGAATCTTGATCACCTCTGCTCTAATAAAGCATACTACCAATGCAATACAAAACATAGGCATCAGAGATGCATCAACCCTCAGCCCTGGTAACCCATTGCACAACATTCGCTCCACACAATATTTGTGAACAAAACGTCACTGCACCAAGGCAAATTGATGCAGGGGTAAAAAACCCATAAAATCTACTTCCTTTGATAGCTTAGGTGTGTCAAGTATCATGAAACTGTCATCATTTACTCTAGAATTATTGATATGGGCCTGTGACCTTGAAAAGCAGGTTAAGGTCACCGTCCATCAAACTCATGTGGAGTCTTCCCAGATTCTTATGTGTGTCAATTTTCATGAAGCTGCCATCATTTGTTCATTAGTTATCACGATGACAAGGATGATTTCACATAATTGTCCCTGTGACCTTGAAATCAGGTGAAGGTCATGTTCCATCAAGAGAAGTCTGAGGTCTTCACCAGATGCTTGTGTGTGTCAAATCTCATAAAGCTGCCATCATTCGTTCTTGAGTTATTGCGATTCTTGGGATTTCACATAATTGTCCCTGTGACCTTGAAAAATAGGTCAAGGTCGCCGTCCACCGAACGAGTCCGAGGTTTTCACCAGATGCTTATGCGTGTAAAGTTTCATGAAGCTGCCATCATTTGTTCTTGAGTTATCACGATGACAAGGATGATTTCACATAATTGTCCCTGTGACCTTGAAAAGTAGGTGAAGGTCATGTTTCAAAGAAAAAATTCTGAGGTCTTCACCAGATGCTTGTGTGTGTCAAATCTCATAAAGCTGCCATCATTCGTTCTTGAGTTATTGCGATTCTTGGGATTTCACGTAATTGTCGCTGTGACCTTGAAAAATAGGTCAAGGTCGCTGTCCACCAAACTAGTCCGAGGTTTTCACCAGATGCTTATGCGTGTAAAGTTTGATGAAGCTGCCATCATTTGTTCTTAAGTTATCACGATGACAAGGATGATTTCACATAATTGTCCCTGTGACCTTGAAATCAGGTGAAGGTCATGTTCCATCAAGAGAAGTCTGAGGTCTTCACCAGATGCTTGTGTGTGTCAAATCTCATAAAGCTGCCATCATTCGTTCTTGAGTTATTGCGATTCTTGGGATTTCACATAATTGTCCCTGTGACCTTAAAAAATAGGTCAAGGTCGCCGTCCACCGAACTAGTCCGAGGTTTTCACCAGATGCTTATGCTTGTAAAGTTTCATGAAGCTGCCATCATTTGTTCTTGAGTTATCATGATGACAAGGATGATTTCACATAATTATCCCTGTGACCTTGAAAAGTAGGTAAAGGTCATGTTTCAAAGAAAAAATTCTGATGTCTTCACCAGATGCTTGTGTGTGTCAAATCTCATAAAGCTGCCATCATTCGTTCTTGAGTTATTGTGATTCTTGGGATTTCACATAATTGTTCCTGTGACCTTGAAAAATAGGTCAAGGTCGCCATCCATCGAACTCATTCGAGGTTTTCACCAGATGCATATGTGTGTCAAGTTTCATGAAGCTGCCATCATTTGTTCTCGAGTTATCGCGATGACAAGATGATTTCACATAATTGTCCCTGTGACCTTGAAAAGTAGGTGAAGGTCATGTTTCATAGAAAAAATTCTGAGGTCTTCACCAGATACTTATGTGTGTCAAATCTAATAAAGCTACCATTATTCGTTCTTGAGTTATTGTGATTCTTGGGATTTCACATAATTGTCCCTGTGACCTTGAAAAATAGGTCAAGGTTGCCGTCCATCGAACTCGTCCGAGGTTTTCACCAGATGCATATGTGTGTCAAGTTTCATGAAGCTGCCATCATTTGTTCTCGAGTTATCGCGATGACAAGATGATTTCACATAATTGTCCCTGTGACCTTGAAAAGTAGGTGAAGGTCATGTTTCATAGAAAAAATTCTGAGGTCTTCACCAGATACTTATGTGTGTCAAATCTAATAAAGCTACCATTATTCGTTCTTGAGTTATTGTGATTCTTGGGATTTCACATAATTGTCCCTGTGACCTTGAAAAATAGGTCAAGGTTGCCGTCCATCGAACTCGTCCGAGGTTTTCACCAGATGCATATGTGTGTCAAGTTTCATGAAGCTGCCATCATTTGTTCTTGAGTTATCGCGATGACAAGGATGTTCGCTACAGACATACATACATACATACAGACATACATACCCACGCCAGGAGTACTGCAATACCCTCAGCCTGATTACATCAGGGGCTGAGGGTAAAAACAGTCTCTTTCCAACATTTTAATGTTAAAATCTGCACTATTCTTGAACTTAATGGAGGTACCTGAGAAGAGAGGTAGAAGCCGTCATCGCTGCCGCTGTTATCCTGCCACACCGTCATGGCCTTCTGCCAAGTCATGCCTCTCTCCACCGCAACCTGTCAGTCAAACATACAGTGCCTCTTACTTGAATATGCTTAAATTTCCATGGGAGGAGAATTCAAAATAATGATGATATAAAAAATGCACAATGCAGGATGGGTTATTTTCTGGGATCAAGTTGTTGAATCATAATTAACATACAAAACTGTTTTGTTGTTGAAAAAGGGGTAAAGTTTGTGAAGAGTATGTATCTGTCAATATGTCTGGCACTTGACTTACCGTGTGCAATTGTGTGCGCACATTGGCTCCACCAAAGTTTGATACAAAGTTTTTGCTGTTGATTTTCCTCACTGTCTCCTGCCCAGAACCCAGATCTACAACAATGTTAAACATAATTCACTCAAAATGTCACATGTGAATACCATAAAGGAAACAAATATACAAGACCCTAAATATATCATACAATCTGGTTATTGAGGCCATTTCAATTTTCTCATTATCTTTTTTCCTCTTATTTCTGTGATGAAAATCAGCATTAAGGAAAAACCCTGAAACCCTTAAAATTAACCTGAAGATAGCCCTACCCCCTTTCAGAAATGTCATTTTTGGATGTTTCAGACTGAGTTCAGACCATTTTGAATTTCACATTTGAGGAAAAAAACTGAATTTAGGTTATTTCCTGAAGACTTTCATCACTTATTTTAACTTATATTTACATGATTTTTGTCCACTAATCAATTTAACAGAAAATGGATAGAAAATCTGTGTGGAATGCACAAGAATTCCAACATAAATTTGCCACCACTTGCAGAAGGTTACATGTGATATACATCTGTGAGAAACTACATCCTATACTGCAAAGTTACGGCAATTTGACCAAAAACAAACTGTGGACAGAATGCCATGGAATTAGAATAGTAAGACGCACCCAGAATTCCCATATCCCATCTGCCATATCTCTTGGCCTGCAGGATGATGGAGGTCAGTGTGTCCGTGAAGTACTTAAACAGGCTGTTCTGAAGGGCACAAGGCATGCCAAGGATGCGATTCAGGAACTTGCTAATATTGTTGTAATCTGAAAATGCATACAATTTACATATAAGCACAATTTTAACTGATCTATATCATCCATATAATTCCCATGATACGATTGAAAAAATGGCTGATAACACTGCCAATAATAAAATGCAAATCCTATTTTCAATACATATTCCTGAAAATTTTGAAGGGAGTAAGAAATTTAACAGAAGACAGAGACTATCATATAGTAATTTAAATTAATTATTTAATAATTCAAATAATTAATTTTACTTTGAAATGGAAGTCTGATTTTCAGTAAATATCTTTCAGCCTATTTGGTCCTACCTTTCTCAAGTGATGCATATCCATTATCAACACTGATAAGTCCAACTCCCACGAGGCCAACCTTCACATCCTCATAGAAGTTACCAACATAGTCACCAGGTGGCTGCACCAGAGATCTCTCATGGCCCAACACAGATTTCATTACAGATTCCAGAGCTGCTCGTCCATACTTAAATTCACAAAATATACATTCAGTATGCTATCAATTAGCAAATGCATCTTGCAAAAATACTTGCTCTGTGAAATTATCAAGATAGACATGTATAAAAACGACAGTGTAATTGGAAAAAATTTTTAAAGTATTATGCGTGTGGCATAATCATTGCTAAAATTTAAGTAAACATGAACATCAAATCTAATTTTTGCTATTACTTCTTTTTGCATTGCAAATGACGCCTTAAAGACTGGTTTGCAAATTACATATCTAACAGGTTTCTAAACAGACCTCTATCAACCTGACCTTTGTGTTTTTAAGGTTTAGTTACCTTGTTATCAATGTTGAACCTGCTGAGATCCCGCGACTCTGTGGCCCTCCTGTCTCCGTGAGTCAGCGCTCCCAGGCTCTCCAGCCTCTTAGCCACCGTGGAGGCAAACCTCTGCTCTCCTGCCAACTCCGAGATCATGAACACATACTCCGGGGCACTCACTTGATTGGAACGATGTGTGCGACCTGAAAGTAATCAAAGCCAAGACTCTTACCAAATCACATATTTCAATAAAGTTATGTGCATTCATCTCAGTGAATCTTCTCTGGATATTGTTGTGATTTAGATATTCTGAGATTCATAATATGGGAAAGTGATATCACCAGGCTTCATAAAGTGAGTAGACAAGTGGATAATCCTCATTTATTAGGTATCAACAACAAAAGAATAATTCAACTGATGAATTTATCACATTTGTTTCATACAAGAAAAAGTTGATGGACAGACAGACAAATTTCTCCCGCCTCTCTGCAGAAACTATGCTATGAATAGCTAAGCAGAGCTTGACTTTGCTTGTCAACTCACCAAACTGCTGGATTGCTCTGTCAGCACTCCAGGGCAACTCCAGTGTGATATGTACCCTCCTTCTCTGGTTTACTGCTCGGCGATCCGCCTGCAGTGAGATTCCTGAACTAGCTGCCTCCGAGATTATAGCAATATTCTGAAAATTACAAAACAACTTAACATGATAACATACATGTACATTAAGACAGGAAAAATATTATTTAACACAAAACAGTTTAAACGTCAGTTACTTAAAATAGCAAATCTAAGAACTACATTTGAATTTTGTGCAGGCCACTTCTTTCATGATAAAACTAGGATATTCTGATTGAACCCTGTATCTGAGAGAAGGTAAGAAGCAGATAGTATTACCTTTTCTCCATCCATAAATCTCTGTTTCTCGGTGAGGTTGAGGATCTCCAGTGGGGCATCCACCTCGCTACGAGACTCGTACTGTATAGAGCCATCATTATTGGCTACAACCCGTCCTTTTCTACCAGTCATCTAAAAAAATATATACACATTTTTTCCCTGAATCATTGCACGAATCACATTCCTTTAAATACCAAAGTGAAATCATGAACAAAATCAATAGTCTTCTTCAAAACGAGATTTTTTCCTGATATTATATCACATTATTAAACTCACCTCGGCCACATTTTCGGTTCCTCCCAGCTGATCAATGAGTTCGTCTAGTGTGTTGGGAGGTAGCACATCACCAAGTCTGTCTATCCCCATAAGTAATTCCTTCTTCATGAGTATAGCCTGGTCCACTGCATCCATACCAGGCATATTCTTCTTACCTACAAGAAAGTCATACCAGAAGATAAAATACCAAATGATAAAACTTAAGTTATTCAGGTCCAACAAAAGACAAAAGACAATAAAAATATTTTTCCACATTAACTTTTTTTCCAATAAATCAAAGGCTTCCAACATATTTTATCTTGCCATTTTTACAAGGTCAGCAAAATATTTTTTTTCCTCCACCAATACCAATATTATGAACATGTCCTAGAAATACTCCACCCCTATCCCCCCATAAATAAAATATAAATAAAATAGTTGTCTTACTGGTGCCTGAGTTTGATCCTCCTCCCATAAGCCCTGCAGCACTAAGTGCCTTGTCAAATTGGTCATCAAAATCTTCATCACTATCATCATCGTCGTCGGCCTTATCTTTACTCTTTTTCTTCTCCTTCTTTTCCTTCTTTTTCTTCTCTTTCTTTTCCTTCTTTTTCTTCTCTTTCTTCTTTTCTTTAGGAGGTTTTTTCTTTTTATTTTTAGACTTTTTTAACCAAGGATCTGCAAACATCATATTTACATATCAAAAATGTAATATTCACCAAAGATAACAACATGCACAGGATTTGTCTTCATTTTTCATAAATCAAAGTGAACACTAAATAGAACAAAACTAAAAATTTTCCAATAAAAGTCTTTCAGGCTGAGTAGAAATGCATAAATTTTCATGTAAATCAGGTGACTATGGATATTTCCATCAAACCTGATAGCAAAAACATTTCTAACTATATGACATGTGGGCACAAAGAATTAAATTTCTTGTGTCTATATTTAGTAATCAAAGATATTATACACTCAATTTCAGCTGGCTCCAACCACAGATAATGTCAAAAAAAATAATATTTTAATCCAAATTTTCTGCCAAAGCTTTTGTAATATTTACACTCACACACATTACACACGCTCACACACACACACATACACACACATTTACTCCTTCTCTAACTCACCATCATCACTGTCCGATCCATTGCCGAAGGGATTGAAGTCATCGTCTTCCTCCTCTTCCGAGGACTCGGACATGCTGAGCTCACTCTCTTCCTGCTCCTTCTCTGATCCTTCCTCATCTTTCTCCTTCTCATCTGCAGTATCTTCAGAGGTATCCGAGAAATCCTCCCCAGATGAATTAGCATACCAATCTTTTTTAGCTTTCTTGTTTTTCTTGCCTTTATCTAAAACAAATTATTTTCAAGGTAACATTTTTTTTTATAAAAAAGAAGGTTGTTGCTGATATTAATATTTGTAAAATTGAATTATATATACTTTTTTCAAACAGAATAAAAACCATTTGTAACAATTACCAGAATTTCTTTTTCGCTTGCTGCCAGGTTTGGGTGAGGATGACGGGCTATCACCAAATATATTACTCCACCCAAACAGATCTGACATAGTTTTCCTTCTGTCAGGTGCTGGGAAGTGCTTCTCCACCAAGGTCTGGAACACGCCCCTGTCAACATAAAGGCAAAATCTCAAATATAAAATAAAAATAAAAAATATAAAAAAATTACAGCTCATTCCAGACAAAGTCACCTGATAGCACTTGATAGAATCTGGCCAGGATTCGAACCTGGATTCCCCGAGTCTCAAAGTGAATGCCCTATTAACTGAGCCATTTCTGCCAGTCAAAGAAATTATGTGATGCCAAGATGTACATTTTATTTCACTTATGAAAAAGTGACAAAAGGTCTTTGTAAGGTACCAAAATAATTTGAATTGGCATGACTAGCACAAGAAACAAGCCATGTAAAATGTGGCCTTGTACCTCTCCGTTCATCATTTCTCAAGGCAGGAGTGAAAGTTTGGAGTCACATCTTTCATCAACAAATCAATGAACATTGTTGTTCAATTCCTGTTTCAATACAATTAAATTAATGCAATAAAGACATTCTAAAATAAGAAGCAAAATTGCCCAGAGATTGGTCGCTTCTGGTCTGGATGTGCCGTGTGCAAAGAAGAGCTCAATTTCAAAAGATATGAAAGTTTAATGCACATAGAACAGATAGCGAGAATTGTAATACAGGAAGTAATCTTGGAAATTTAACAATTTACTCACTTGGCAGTGGACACAAAGTCAGTGAGTTCTCCTCCCATCTCTTCCACAGCTTCCAGAGTTCTAGCTTCTCCAGTTGACTGCAGACCGATCACCACACACTGAAACATACCAGACCTCTATCACTGACCATATACAACTTTTGCAGTATCAATGTCTAATTTCTTTATCTACATTCATGATTCTGTTTTTTGCACATTTGCTTTTGCAATATTTATTATTTTTACTTTAATTTTTATATGTTAAACGTGTACAATCGTGTCAAGATTTGTCATAAAATTCAATGATGAAACCATCAGCTTCATTTATGTAAAAGAAAATGCTTGACTTCACTATCTGACAAATCAATTACAGTCCAATATTATTAATATAAAACAAGAAAATGATCTTTTACGAATGGAATTAAAAACACATACCTTTCCATTTTTGACTGCCTCCCTGGCCAGTTTCACACAGTGTCTGACTTTGGCTGAGATACAGAGATATTTGAAGAATCTCTGATGAGCTGACCAAAATTGTCCCCACATTGTTTTTTTCATGCGGTGTTCTGCATCTATGAGATCAGCTGAGCGTTGAAACTTTTCACGTGCGTCTACCCACTGCAAGACAAAAAAGATTCACACCATCAATTCGTCTATCAATTTTTTCATTCCTAAAAATTAGGGTTGTCAGTAACCATGTTTTTTCTATTGGATAATTAGTAAAATTGTTATTAATGTTTCAATAATAACCAGTTGATCAGGCATAAACAATTGTTTCTGATTTCCCTACCTAGCAGTGTTTGAAGTTTGTTTTTATTTTCTTGGTTAAAATACATAGTTTCAGTAATGATAGAAAACATAATAAAAATATATATCCAAGCATGTGATAATTTTTTCCTTTCTCAGTATGCTTTGGTGCCTATGATTCTTAATATAAATCTGGAAATTATTAATTTGAAATTATATTATTTCTTTAATGCACACATATTCCAAAGTTTCACTGACCAGCCTAACAGCTTCGTTGTATATTTTTATGAAGTCTTTCGGTATGGGGATTTCCTCGATTCGGAATGTAACACCATGAAAGCTCAATTGCCTTGCAATGTACATTCCTCTCAGCTTCATATCCATGGCAACCAACTCCATAGCGCCTACCCCTCTGAAACCAAGATAATTAAACTTATTATTCATGCACAAAACATATCATTTATGAACTTTATACCAATTAAAATCTAAAATTTCTATTAAATGGAACCTTAAAAACATGTGTGCCATGTCACTTACCTTTTCTCGATAGCTTGGATGAAGTCGTTAAACTCCCTGAAGGGGGTGCCAACTCCCCAGAGACCAAGCCGGGTCATGTAGGCCATGTTCCGAGGCTCCGAGGCACCCGTAGCACTAGCATACACTATACGTGCCTTGGGTAGCCGCTTCTGTAGATCTAATACAGTCTGCCCAGTCTTTGTGGGCTTTGAGGATCCCACCGGACACAGATTTTTGGCTTTGTGACATTCATCAAACACAATCTGAGGAGGTTGTTAAGGATGCAAATTTTAATAGGTTTCACTTTTTAATAATAATAATAAATAATAATAATAAAATATTTGTATAGCGAATACACCAAGCAAAGCTTGCTCGCAGCACTTTTATGAGCATAGTAATACAGAATATAATTCCAAATAGTCTATATTTTTTATTATGTAAATTATACTTTAAAATGCCAAACATCCATAAGCCATTCAGCCTTAGGGCTGTGGGTTGATAAAAAACATTAGATGTTATGTCACATAAAACATGTATCAACCAAAGGATACCACTCCATCAAAGTCTTTGCCCATCCAGTGAAGGAGTTGCTTGAAGCGTGTCCGGTATTTGCCACCTGATTGACTCTCTCCTATCAGAGCTGAGTACGTAGAGAAAACCACACCTTTCTTCACACTGCCATTGATATGAGACGAGATCTTGGCATATTTAAACTGTCAAAAAAGAATCATTCAAATTGTATCTTCCATTAAATATGATCTCATTGTAAAATAATGTTTTGGAATATTTTCTCATATTGAAGAGCATGATTTTTTTAATTTAAGATAATAATTTTCAATGACTTAAAAACTAAAAAAAAGTTTATTTCAAAATGGGTTTAATGTAATAATATTTGATCACTGTCCTGCTCACCTTATTGAGAGGGTGCACTTCAATCTTGGCCGCGCCAATATCTCGCAGATCCCTCTCAGCATCAACTCGGAGATCATTGGAAACACTGAGCCAGAGCGATCGCTTGCGGCCCAACAGATAGTTCTCAAAGATAATCCCTGCGATTGTACGACCTTTACCCACACCAGCACCGTCGCCTGGGGAATAAATCATTCAATATAAATTTATTCCAATTACACAGATTTCTTTTATGAAAAGGTTTCACTCAATTTAACACAACAAACTGGTTTTATTTTTTCCCTTTTCTTGCACAAGCTTTGAATTGAGTCTATTCAGGCTAAACACATATTGATAGAAAAGAAATTTGAGAGACAAGCAATTAAAATAAACATTAAAAAAATATACCATAATTCAATCCATATACTACTTGGATATTAACACTCTATACACGCAAAACTCTTATTCAATTTATTATCCATCATTTTCTCACCAATAAGGTAGCCTGCTCTTTCTCCGCTGGGCAGGATGATTTCATGTTTCTGAGAAGTGTACGTAATGGATTCTAGCTGGAGAGCTGACAGATAGCCATAGTCTATAGTGCTCTCAGGGATAGAGAGCTTGTACCACACATCTGGAGGCTCCACACTTGACAGAGAGCTTGTCTCCACTACAGAGTCTGGATGTTTCTCTCCTATTTTTACTGTAAAATTAAAATGTTCAAATTAAAATATCAAATCCTAACACTGAAATCTGTGAAATATATGGACAAAGGCAGATATAATTCTGAGATTAAAAAATTGTTATATCAAACATCAGTTAACCCTTTTAAATATATGAAGCGAAATTGAAGAATTTATAAATATCCATTTTTACTAATAAATATGCTTTAATTTTTTTCTTAC
The DNA here is from genome assembly GCA_949316495.1 of Amphiduros pacificus. Lineage (NCBI taxonomy): Eukaryota > Metazoa > Annelida > Polychaeta > Phyllodocida > Hesionidae > Amphiduros > Amphiduros pacificus. The sequence continues at coordinate 37,181,811 of OX439001.1, read as the reverse complement.
ATTTTGAGGGGATATAATCAGCATAGGTCTCAGCATGGCCAAGTTCCTCGTCCTCCTCCTCCACCTCATCTATGAGAGGCGCTGAGCTCATGTGGCTGATAGAGGGCAGCACTGATATTGGACTTCCTCGACCCTGAAAAACATTTCAACCTCACAACTGAACAACAAATTTTCAACAAGCCATGAATAATGAGATTTTAATTTATCGATACAAACTTAGGATTCTTGTAAAGATATCTATTTTTTGTAAAGATATACGGATATAATTTTATATGCTCACAGAATTATTGGCATCTGAGACAATCTTCTTGAGTTTTAAGTCATCATTGGCCCATAATCTGGACACATCCTTGTCTGTGAGCTGAGTCTTGATGATACCATTTGTGGGTGAGGATGAACGTGAGTTGACAGGACTGTTCTGTTTGGCTGCCATTAATGCAGGGGACATAGCCATTGTGTTGGCCAGCACTTTATTGGATAAACCGGAAGGAACACTTCCAGCTCTCATAATCTTCGGCGTGACCACTATTTGCTTGCCCGGTGGTTGGATGGTGACCCTGTTACCGCCGGGAGTGAGCGTCAAGGATCCTGGCATGCTGCTGCCCGCCGTCGGATTGATGACGATCCTCTGTCCTTTCTGCAGCAAGCTTGAGCCAGAAGGGATGCGCTGAATCTTGACAAACTGGTTACCTGACTGCTGTAGAATGTTAGATGTTGGGTTGATGATTTTCACGGCTTGGCCTCCCAGGAGGGAAGTGGCGATACCAGGCTGAGACATGGTGTTAGCAGGTTGCGTGAGGGATGCTGGCGTTCCCATTGAGGTGATATACTGGCCTCCTGGCATCAATGATCCACCAACAGTCACTCCCCCTGGTGCCATATTACCACCTGGCATGGCGGGGGAAACCCCTGTCAATATGACATCATCAGATGTATCCATGGCAATAGCAGAGGACTGAGAAGTTACCAATGGTGACTGGGTCCTGAGAGGGGGTGTAGCCTCTCTTGTTGTTAAAGGACTTGCACACTTTGGACTGTCACTGGGTGATGAAGCCACAGTGTCCTGCTTGTGCTTGGCTTCAAATTCAGCTGCCTACAATGGTGTAAATATACATTAGTATGGTCGATGACAAAATTCAATGTCAATTACATGTCTTCTTTAAATTGAATTTGAATTCTAACGAGATACACATTGGATCTTGTGTGTTGCCTTATTGTGCTCACTCCTCTTATTCAAGAGTTATTATAAAAATTTGGAGATGCATTTCTTTCACAACTTATACATGTCAGTCAGAGAAATGCCAGGACATTTATAAATTCCGGAAAATTCACCAAAATAAAAGGTTTGTCCCTGATACCCTGATTATCACTGAATATTCTTTTTAACACTTGTTTAAAATATTCTATGAGGCGGATCTGGTTGCTGATGCATGCAGTTAATCACCGATACCAATACCATTTGTAAATCTGCAGAATCCAACCAATATTGTCTGCAACATCTATCATAGTCCATCAACTGTCTAATGTCAAATTTAATTTTCACTAAGTTGTGACTGCTCACTCAAGCATGAATTTTTCAACAAGCTCCTTTAATGTCTTATTTGCAAATTCTCATTCAAACATTCCTATTGATACAAACTCATTACTTTGACATTGCTTACCTGCAAATTACCCTTGCAAAGCTCTATCAACATTTTGAGGCAACCAAAGCAAAGATTTCATTTTTTTCCCTTACCTCTTTATTTGTTGCGGTCAGTTGTTGCAAGGCCGAGAAGAAATCAAGCTCCATATCACCAAATCCACCCTGAAATTGTCAATCACATCATCATCTCATTCTGTATTGTACTTAGTTAAGCAATTTTATCATGAGCAGCAAAGGATAATTTTAGACATAATCATATATGTTTCAAACAATATGAATAAACCTGTCTGTAATGTAAGTAGTCTCACCTCTTAAAAGCAAACTGAAAAAATGTTCAGATCACTCACCATCATTGATGGTGCTTCTTCTTTGTTCTTTTCATCACCAGGTGGAGCTTTCTGGTCATCTGAGGCACTACTTTTGTCTGTATTGGCAGATGCTGTCACTGAATCTCCACAAGACTCTGCCATCCCAGGCTGTCCATGGTCAGGCCCATTGTCAGATGAGGGAACTGAGCTGCTGGCAGCAGCAACATCTATTGGAATTTCACTAGATTCATTTGTCTTATTTTGAATTGCATTTTGATCATTAATACAAGTAGTTCCTTGTAAAACTGTGGAAGGTTCACTACTGACTTGACTATCAGGAGTAGTCTGAGAACTGACTTGTCCAGATAGAATAGTCTCAGAACTGACCTGAGCACTAGGAACAGTCTCAGAACTGACTTGTCCAGTTACAATTGCCTCAGAGCTGACCTGGCCACCAGAAACAGTCTCAGAACTGACTTGTCCAGTTACAATAGTCTCAGAACTGACTTGTCCAGTTACAATAGTCTCAGAACTGGCTTGACTGGCAGAGACAGCCCCAAGGCTGTGTTGACTCTCTTGGGCAGTCCCTACTGGGTTCACCTGACTATTAAGATCAGCCACAGAGCTGGGACCTAACTGAGCTATGCCCTGTGCGACAGCTGTATCAGAGGCTGATGATGTTGTTATCTTAATGCTCTCTGCTGGTGGAATTTCAGCTTGTCCTATTGGTGATTGTCCACTCCTAACATGTGAGGCATCGGTGGTTATGTCTGTTTGTTTTCCACTCTCTACTGATGGACTACTTGTTCTTATAACAATTGGTTTGTTGTTTGTGATACTGTTCACTGGCAGTGTTGCAGAGTCTGAGACTACGACTTCATGGTTGACTATGCTTTGTGCAGATTGGTTGCCTGTTACCTGCTGCACAGGTGGAGTGCTTGATCTTATCACTAATGGCTTTGTGGTGAGTGGAATTGATGGGGAAGTGATTTCATTCACACCGACTGTCACATTTTGTGTTGAACCTACACTTTGAACGGCACTAACAGCCTGACCAGATATCACACTTTGACCTCCTGAACTGACTATGACTTGCTGTGGTGTGCTTACACCATCACTAACTACACCAACTTTGCTAGCTGGCCTCTGTATAACACGAACAATCTTGGTACCCTGTGGTATTCCAGTCTGACCCACAGTGCGCAAGACAGGCTTTGCATTAACCACGCGTACAGTTTGTGTTTGTCCTGTCACAGGGTTAGTGATCACCCTTTGTTGACCAGCTGTTGTCACAGGGTTAGTGATCACCCTTTGTTGACCAGCTGCTGTCACTGCATTAGTGATCACCCTTTGTTGACCAGCTGCTGTCACTGCATTAGTGATCAGTCTTTGTTGACCAGCTGTTGTAACAGTGTTATTGATCACCCTCTGCTGTCCAGCTGCCGTCACAGGATTAGCTGATGAAACTGTGACTAATCTCTGCTGACCCCCGACAGTTGTTACAATCCTCTGTTGGCCAGCAGGAGTTGTTACAATCCTTTGTGCACCGCCAGTTGTAACAATTCTTTGCTGGCCTCCTGCAGCTGTCAGAATTCTCTGCTGGCCCCCAGTCGTCACAATTCTATGCTGGCCATCAACAGTGGTTAAAATCCTCTGTTGTCCACCAGTAGTGGTTACAATCCTCTGCTGACCATCAGCAGTTGTTACAATCCTCTGAGGCCCACCTCCTGTGCTAACAATCCTCTGTTGACCATCAGCAGTTGTTACAATCCTCTGTTGGCCACCAGCAGTTGTTACAATCCTCTGTTGACCATCAGCTGTTGTTATAATCCTCTGCTGGCCGCCAGTAGTAACAAGTCTCTGCTGTCCATCAGATGTGGTTATAATTCTATGCTGGCCACCAGCAGTTGTTACAATCCTCTGTTGGCCATCAGCAGTTGTTACAATCCTCTGCTGACCACCAGTATTTATGATCCTCTGCTGACCACCAGGTGTGGTGATTATCCTTTGCTGACCACCAGCAGTGGTTATGATTCTCTGCTGGGCACCTGAAGGAGGTGCTTGCACCCGAACTGTTCTGACGGGTGTGCCCAAAATATTAGCTCCAGCCTGTCCCTGGATGTGCACCTGTCCTGGAATATTAGACAAAGGTGTTCTCACTATTCTCACTGTCTGGCCTGCCTGCGTTGTAGGATTTGTCAGAATTCTGTTTGGGGCAGGGGGTGAGGTTACATTGCTTATTCCTGAGTCTGATGAGTCAAAAAAATCTCCATCAAGCCCTGATTCACTCAGAGCTGCTGAAAGCAGGTCTGTCATGCCTCCCTAAAACATAAAGCAAAAAACGACTTATGAACAATACAATAGGACTGGAGGTAAGTGGGATAAACTGTGATTATTTAGTTTGTGTTATATTATGACAAAGCAGGGTTAGAGATCGATCAGGGAGTAATAATATTGTTTTATATTAAAATCATGAAATTTATCTCACATCTGAAATGTTGATGAACATTGAAGCTGAATTTTGGCTCTCCACCTTTGACCCTACCATGCACGAATAGTCAAAACCCCTTTTGATTGTTACAATACTCGTCTATCAATAATGTGTATTTTTTTTATTAGAAATAGATTAAAAGCAGTTGGGAAAAAATAACTTGCTTTTTGCATACATTAGTTAGACATACATTCGTAATTTTTAGTTATAGAGCCTTCAAGTAACATGAAGGGATTAACAGAGCATAGTACAGTTAATATGTAGGCAAAATTTTATGTAAGCCATAAAATGAGATATGTGTAGCTGATAAGTGACACTGAAAATAATTTCACTTTCAAATGCTGAAATATGACCATGCACTGCCTGACTGGGTTATGCATGAACAATCAGATGTTTGGCTCAGATTAAAAAATCTCCATCCATGTGAATTTCAAGTGGAGGGAGCTTACAGCCATTTCTCTACTCCATACATATTATTGAATACATTTAATTACCCAACTATCTGATAAGAACTGAATCTAGTGTCAACTGTTAGTAAATGTCTTCAGGGTCAAATTGCCTTCTCCAAGATTTCATGAGTTTTGAGCTGTTTCAAAGTTTGTTTCTTCCACATGAATTGAGCACATGTGCCCCTGTCAGTTCCTTATTCATTAAATTTACCGAGATATAGCCCATGTTTCCATCTCTGTATATGGCACATACAGAGACGGAGATATTGCTCTCAGACTAATGAAAACTAGACTACATCTACATGGTCAAGATCTTTGGACCACAAAGCAATGATTCATTCACATGTAAAGTCTGTAATGTGTCAGTCAGTTAGAACTGTCAATTATTGAATCAATGGGTTTTTCACAAATTTAGACATGGTATAAAATTTTATCCCACATCATAACTGCTGCTTGATAATGTACCAATAATTATATATAAATGCTGTACTTTTAATAAAACTATATTAGGGGAGTTATCTTTGAGTTTCTGTAATTTAATAAAATACAATAAGATTCTTCCTGTAGTTTAAAGTGTTATTATCTTCCTGGAAATGACAGTCAACAAAGTCAAACTCGTGGTCGACTTTCACGTAGCACATGTTCCAAATTTATTGATATTCGCACCCTGGATGATGCGACCAATTGTCTGGCATCAACTGAAACATGAAGTTTGTTAAAAGTGGATTGGCAATTGTGAGATCAGTCATAATTCTTTTGTCTACCTTTGGTTCTATTTCAATGTATGCAACGTAAAACTTTTGCAAGTCACACGAGTTGTACTTGGAAAGTTGGCATTGAAAACCACCCTTTACAATACACAATTCTAAACGCTGTTCATGGTTAATTTACGACAGTGACTGCGTGATAAATGGATTAGTTAAGTATATTGGGTATTCATCTTTAAATTGAAACCAAATTTAGCGTTATTTGACACTTACTTCCGCGGAATTTTCCATCCTACGTTGAGCGACCCAAACCTTGATTTCGTGTTTGCAAGTGAGCGGCCATATTTTTGTCACGCAATGGTTGATGGGATCTGAAAAAGGCCACGAGGCTGCTAATATTTTTATCTAAATTTATAGAAACATTGATATTACATATTAAACATAAACTATTTTTTACAAAAATGATTATCTGATAAATATTATCTTTGAAAAATTCCCCAAAAATAATTATTTTACGAAATATTTTAGCGGGAAATATCACGTGCCAAATTTGAACCAATCAAAAAGCACAATCATACTTCGAATTTCTGAGCTGAGCAGGTGGAGGTGTTTTTGTTTTTCTCGACCTTTAAATTTGTGTAAGTTGAATTATTTGTCAGTTTAAAATGGAGGTTAACATAAATTTAAATTGGCTGTTTCCTTTAATATCTTTATATGATTTTAGAAGTTGATAAGGAGAAGCAACAGTTCACGAATACAACTGTGAAAAGGTTAACAGTATTGTAAACATTGATTTAAATACCTGCAACTGTCTTGATTAAACGATTTCAAAACAACTTCGAACAGTCACATTCATAGTCAGCAATAGTGGTAAGATATTACAGTCAGGACACTGTTACTCAACCTTCTTGTTTTTTTCAAGATTTGACCTGTCCCCTATAAAAAATGACATACTTAGTGTGATGTTCATAGTCTGACTCATGAAGATTAGTGTCATGTTGCAATCAATGTATTTGGCTTTTCCTATGACGAGCAAGTTATTATAATATTAACCCCTAAGACCTAACTCTCACAAATTACAATGTAATCATGGTAAAGATGTCGAGCAACTTGGATCATGAACATTAGACCCCAGTACCTCGTTGAGCATATTGAATGACCATGGTTACAAGTTTCATTAATTTGGCAGGCAGATGTACCAGTGAATACCAGTGAAGTTGGCCCCCAAGTGAAGTCGGCCCCCAAGAGAAGCTGGCCCCGGTCATTCTGTAACTGCTCAAAACTCATGAAATCTCCTTCGAGAAGGCTACTTGACCCTAAGGGCATTAACTAACCCTAGGGACCCTCGGTAGCCATTAATTTCCTTCCGGTAACTTGATTATCTAGCCATCTAAATATGGGGGCCAACTGAACTTAGGGGCTGAATTCACTTGTTACCGTACTAGTCCATGTATGTAAAAAAAGGTCAGTCATGCAAAATTTTAAACAGGCTAGTCTGTTAGGGGTTAATCATTTCAGCTGTTGATGGTTACAAAGCTGTGTTTCAGTTTATAGATTGTTTGGCAAGGTTTATATCACCATTTGATGTTGTTGCTTATTTACATATCTAACAACAACCTCATGGGAATATTTTACGAGAATGCAAATGCAGGCCTTCACAACATTTTCCGTACAGTAATTCATATATGCTTTCAGTACCTTTCTGGCCAAATCTGTATTTCTGGTTCCATTCATTATTCCTGTCAGCTCTGAGAATTCCAAGCCATGCTGTCAAAGGTCACCGAGTTCGTACATAATATTTTTCTCTCTTTTTTTGCAGATCAAACACCAGATGTGTGAATGAATCATAATCATGTCAGCTGTAGACTCAAGGGAAAGTGGACAGGAGGAAGGGAGTGGCAATTATATGCCCCCTAGTCCTCAACCTGACAGCCCACAATCAGATACTCCACACATAGATCTGACCACCAAAACCACACATTCAGATGGTAAGTGAAATGTTAATAATTCTGTCTAATGAATGTCTATAGATATCTTGATAATATTACTACCTTGTTCGTACTTACTTATATCTGGTTTTGTGACAAATCAAGGCAATGGAAAAATGGTGGCGTCAAAGAGCAATTTTTTTTTATCTTTTTAACTTATCTGTGACCAGCAAACTGCCGGTTACAAGAATTAACCACAGATGCAATGGTAGAGGCTGGCAATCCGCATCAAATATGCACAAATGTATATAGGGACCATTTTGATGTGATGTTTTTGTGAAAGTTTAATAATTACTTGTTTTATTGTAGGGATTAAAGATAACGATCAAGATGCTCAGTGCCCTGTGTTGACTCCAGATACCACTCCCACCAAAGACTTAACAAAAGTCACTAAAAAGACAGAAACCAAGTCGGACACTGATATCTGTGTTGATTCATTAAAGGATCTCAACGCCAAATTAAGAGACAGTCATAGTGAAGTAGAATCTGAGTTAAGATCTGCAGAATCTTGTAGAGACTGTAACCCAGTGGCTAGTCCCACTGACAGCCCTCGACCCTCACAAGCCAAGCTGACTCGTGCTGAGACCGGAGAGGCGGTGCCCAGTGGGAGGGGCCAGGGAGGCAGGGGGCGTGGTCGTCCAAGCAAGGGGAGGGGGCGAGCTGGAGCATCCAGACCTGTATCATCAACAAACCCAGATAATGCTGCTACTGCTGAAATCACTGCCACAAAAACCAAAGCTGCCCCCAAAGCAAAGTCCACCAAAAGCAGGTTTGTTGATCTGTGTTTTTAAATCAAGAACCAAAGAAAATAAATTGTATAATGGGGACTATTTGTCATGAGGAACATATTGGCTATTATTATTATTATTATTATCCTAGAATTTTAGAAGTTAAGTTGCATGTGATGATAAATTTTTTTCAAGTAAGATTTAGGGCTTGTTTTGATTTTGTGTGTGTGTGAATTGATTAAAATGCATATGATTGGCATAATTATTGTCTTAGCAGGAAGGCTGACCAGTCAATCAACAATCACAAAGTGACAGAATATTTCCCTGTCAGGAGGAGCTCCAGGAGACCATTGTCAGACATCAAGGTAATATTCCTCATCATGCTCAGAAGTTAAACTCATAGCTAAAGACAGTCACACATCACTTGGTTTGGTGTGCAGTGTTGAATGCCTTAATTGTATTCAAGCATTTTACTAGCCCATGCAAAAACATTTATTTGGTCAGGATTGCATAAATGTAAATGAATACAAGTGCAGTGCCTGACTATTAAGTGCAATGTTGCAGTATGTCTGATAAAAATTAATCTCATGTGACTTTAAGCAATCACAAGATGGCCATTTGTAATTTTACTGGATCAGGTTCATTTGTGACCAAATAGATACAAATCCCAAAATTATTGGCTGTTGCATTGCTAATCAAATCTTAATGCTAATTATGCATGACAACCTTATTTGGCCAGAAGGGAGTCATGTTTATGCATAGCCATAGATATGTTCAAATCCCATTTATCTAAACCTTCTCGCACTGTTTGATATACAGGAAATGCTTGTGATTATAATGTTTTTTTTCCTATTTGTAGAAAGAAAAGCATAAAGATTTAGTTGATTCCATATTATCAGGAAGTGAAGACGGACTAAAGGTATGCAATCTTACATTCTTAATCAGACAAAATGTCTGACCTTGTAAATGAAAATATAAGACTAATTATATTTTCATACCAAGAGTAGTACAGGCATTGCAATTTGTTATGTTATGTTTTTTTTTTTTTTTTTTTTTTTCTCATGAGAGGCAATGTTCATTGGTCTGCATTTCTAGCTTTGATTTACCAACCTGTTATCCCAGAGTTGCAAATATATATTCGGAACAAGTCCTTTTATTTGAAAATATGATTTTTTCTATTTAAGGTGGTCATGATTGAAGGGAAGGGACGAGGTGTTGTGTCCTCAAAAATATTCAAAAAGGGGGACTTTGTGGTCGAATATACTGGATATTTATGTGATACAGCCACAGCCAAGGACCGAGAGAAGAAATATGTCGACAACCCTGAATTTGGCTGCTACATGTACCATTTCACACACAATAACAAAGGTTACTGGTATGTGTTGATTTGAATAAAGATTATTTGTATTTTGTTTACTCCAAAAGGTAAAAAGAAAGAGAATAAAGATTATTTGCATTTTGTTTACTCTAAAAGATAAAAAGAAAGAGAGGGAAAATAATTGCTTGACTTCAAATGACAAGTTTTTATGGTGTTTTTATATTTTTTTCTTAGTGTGGATGCCACAGCAGAGTCTGGGAAACTTGGACGGCTGCTCAACCATAGCCGGCTTAACGGGAACTGCTGCACAAAGGTGGTGCCCATCAATGGCCGGCCATACCTCATCCTGGTTGCTGCTCGAGACATTGCTGTCGGGGAGGAACTGTTGTATGACTACGGAGACAGGAGTAAAGAATCTCTGGAGGCTCATCCTTGGCTGGCATTTTAATTGTTTGTTATTGGATTGGGAGGATCTCACTATCATGTCATGAATGTGTGTAATTGAAATAGAATCTGGTCATATCATTGTTATTATTATTATTATTATTATTATGTCCCATCAGAAAATGGGACATGTTACTTTCTACCAACCAATCAACATCGTGCGGATGTTCTTCTATGCTGCTATGTTCATACTTTGATTTTCTCCATTTTTTAACATTTATAAAATGATGGCAGGCTATTAGTGACACATAGGTTATTTGCAGAATTCAGGGGAGAATAAAGTTGTCTAGTTTGATGCTCCAGGTCCATGTTAATGTAGTTCCCTCTTCGAGTTCAACGCAGGGTGGGACATTTTGCAATCTCTGATTGCAATTTGATTCTTTTAAAAATGATCAGCCTTATTGCTCACTTTTTACCCTGATTTGCCGAGCAAAGGATTTATGAATTTCATTGCACTGTTCATTGAGTTCATTTTCAAAACGCTTCAACTTTGACCTACATCAAAGGATGAGCAACAATTGTAACGACATAATCACAAGGAAATTGGAAAAGCACAATGGTTAACATGACCATTCCCTGTATAGGCCAATGAACTGTAGCAAAACATGGAATGGTTTCAAGTCCAAAGATCCAATCATATGGTGCTCTATGTCAAAGATGCAAATAATTGCATCTCAATGAAGAACAGGATATATTAAAAGCAAAGAGATTCCTCATCTTCTTGGTGTAGATTCCTATCAGTTTATTAACAAAAATAACCAAAGAAGAATGCAGTGGGGATTTGGGATTGCATCTTTTTTATCAGAATTACTATCTGTTTTAGAACAAAATATTTCACTTTTTTGTGTAAAGAGATTTATTTGAGAACAGTCGGGAAATTTTTGGAACCAAATGTTAGTTTTACCCCAAAAATATAAGTTTGATAGTTAATTGTCCACGCAACAGTGTAGAATATAGGCCAGATGTTACATTTTACAATCTCTGTGTTCAAAATGAGATATATTCTTATTATTAAACAAGGTCCCTATTTATAACTATGTGATAAATGTAGTAAAATGTGACTCTTTCAGGAAATGTCAATTATTAATATTAGCAAAACATTATTAGCAAAGCAAATATGTTTATTATAATCATGCTACATATCAAAATGGCATGTTGAAAGTCAGATTCATTATGAACAGTGAAAAAAAAACAAGATACAATATTGTCAGAATATTTCTTGGTAAAAGATCTGAGAAGGAAAGTTTGTGAATTGTTATGATCTCAGATTTATGGTATAAAATCTTTTTGCAGATAAGGGATTGAAGAGATTTTGCCAGAAAGATATATTCTAATAATCTCATTGTGTTCTCAGTTTTTCACCAGAAACACAGATAAATATGAGATGGATTTTAAGGCTTTGTTTCTGGGTATGATTTTTTAATCTAGATTATTTAAGGTAGATCTTTCTCCCATGGATTTTCTGTCATTTGATTTGGCCGTCAACTTTGAACCTGCTGAATGGAGTTCTTAGCTGTATGTAGAGAAGATACTTATTTCCAGGGCATCCATTTGCCATCAGAAAAAAGAATGTCGCAATGACAGACTATGAAAACTGAATATTTGTTCACAGTTATTACACCTGGAACATCCAGTGCCTCAGTCTACTGATCTAATATAGCCTTAGTTTGAGACTTCTGGAATAAAGCAATGTCAGGGTGATTTAGTATCTAATTTCTACCAAATTTTCTGTTCTCAACCCTGCAAAGTTGGGTAATAATTTGCAGGCATGTCAAGGTAATGTTCACAAATAAATTTTTTTTTAAACCCAATAGTTAGCACAGCTCTCTATTGGCCTTTTTGTTTGATACATGCTTGAGTAAATTGAACATGGATTTTTGTCACCTCAAAGTGAATATTAGTGACGTTCAGGGCTGATCATTTTATAATCCCTGAAAATGTTTCTTCTGGCCCAAGAAAACAGCATAAATATTTTTTGGTTTGAATTGGTTACATGTCATTACATGAGATGTTAAAACTCAACTAAATGTCACCTCAATACCGAAGTATTGCATCAAGTTATCTTATCAATACACGCCAAGTTTTTATGTAAATATGAATGATTATATTTTATCAAATAATTCTTGTATTATAATTTATAGACTTGTATAATAGTTTTTATTTAAATGTTTTAGCTCCATGAATTGAATGCATCATGATATGAAAGTTATTTCAAATATTACCATGTAGTATTCTATGTGGCAGTGTCTGAAATTATTGGTTAAATGTGCCAGTCCAAATTGTTCACCTTCTAAATAATTGGGGAAAAAAATCATCAAGGGAAGTATACTCCAAGCAGTGGTGGCCAAATATCTAATTGGTCATGGCCATTACACAATTCATTTTACCGAGTGTTCTGAATAACCTTTTTCGGTGTATGGAATCTTTATTTAAAGGTTTTCTTTGGTACTGCTTGAATATTAGATCTTTAAAATCCCATCTATGCATAATGAAATGTGCGTTTGTAACTCTGCAATTGTATACATGAAATTTTGTTGAATGTTCACTGCTGTATAAAATAAATCAGTGTTTTATCATTTGTATATTATGCTTATTTTTTTATGTGACTTAGAAAAGTTTGAATTTAAATGTAAAATTAAGAAAAAAGATGGTTTTATGGAAACAAAGAAAAGGATAGAGCTAAATTGGAAAACGTTTTGGGGAATAACGACACTATCAATCTGCAAAACTAAGGCATTAATCTTTTGCTAGAATGATGCTGTTTAGTTTAAGTAGACAGATTTTTCAAAACTGACTTATAACTCCAGTAATATAGACCATTAATCAAAATACCATCTATTTGAACTAAATAGAATATTTGGAATAAAGCTGTTCTTAAGTTTTGATAAGTAAACTTGCAAATGTTCTCTATTTTTACATAAAAAGCATACAAAATTATGACAAATATGATATTTTATTTACTTCTTATTTTGTATCACTGGGCAGTGATGAGGTCGAATGCAGCAGCTACTGGCAAATGGAATAGTCATAAAAGATCACCAAATGATGTTTCCATATGTATATATAAACATTAATCCCCTCTGAACAGAAATATGTCCTCTATTTAATTGGCTTTGGTGGGTTATAATGGTGTACTATTTCATGTAGTTGAAGGAGCAATGGCATAATGGTGCTGTGGCTATTTATCAATGAAATAGTGACGTCCTACTTTTTAGCAAACATTTCATACAACTCATCCTCTGTATGAAGGGTCAGTGTTCCCCTAACGTTAAAGGTCTCATCTCTCTGTCATTTCAGATCAAGATGCCTCATTACGCATTTGAATAGCAACAATTAGATTGAGTCAGTAAGAGGTCGCTCACAGTGGGTCTCTTAATGGGGGAGCCAGATTGACAAAATACCCTTTATCTTGGATTCTGGTGGTGCCCAAAGTATAACAAATAGCTTTTGATATCATATTGTAGATTATATTTGGAACTTTGAGAATCCAGGCAGAATATAAGAATATTATGGTGTTGTTGAGCTTCAACTGTTTCCATGGCAGCGAATCATTTATATCCATATATCTGGAAAATAAGCTATTTACTTTAGAGTACAGAAGGAAATTCACAGAGCTCATTCAATTTTGGTATCATGATAGGTGTCCTGGGGATATACTTGTTTTGAACAAATCACATTTCTACCTATCATTCGGTAACCATAGCAACCAATGATTTGGTTTTTAATATGGTAAAACTTTCATTTTATGCCAGTGTTCTTTCTGGCTGAAATATCACATTTTAAAAAGAAGTTGATACTCTTCTGTGTGTATCCTCTATGATATTATATCCTTTGAAATGCAGTATCCAATACATGGTCACAGTTCAAGACATCAAATTGGAAATTCCAGAGTATTTTGGGTGTAGATCATAAAACAATATTAATACTATCTACACTAGAAGCTGTATTTTGTCACATTGAATTAAATTGCAAGAATGATGGATAAATAGGTGTAATGGTTGCCATGGTAACCTAACCTATCAACATGTGATACAACGTAAAATGTTTCAGTTTAGAGATTTGAGGAACAATTATTTGGCCCTTTATTATAACCCTTTATTTATATTCCTTTATCCAAATACGACAGGAAAATAATTTCTTAAAACTTTTTTGTCAGATTTGTTTGTTACCATGTTAACGGCAATCTTCAGAGAGGCTCACAAGGATTGTGCACATTTATCAAGGTTCAGAGCCCGTAAAATTCACTTTTAACCTTGTAAAACAGATAAATTTGCACAGCTTATTTCCTTCTAGTATGAAGGCATCTTAGGGATACATATTATGTGGAAATTCAATTCCTAAATGTTTTGGTTTCCATGGCCAGCAATAAGGTTCTCAGAAATGCGGGAAAATATTTCACAGTTCACAGTTCACAGTTCATTTTTCAATTTTTTTTCAGAAAATATGACTTTGCGTTACATTTTAATTAAAAAACATATGACGCAATGCTTCAATTCTTTTCAAATTTTCAGGGATTACTACCAGGGGATATATATATTGCCACAAAAAATCCCAATGCAAAAAAAATAATTTAAAGGTGCAAAAAAAAATGTTGAAATTGGACTTTGAAAAAAAAACCAATATTATATATTCTACAGTTAAAAATAATTATGAGAGCTGTTTCAATGGTGGTGTCCTTTATAGGGATTCATCTATAGGGTCCCTAGTATCTTCCAGAATTTTTCACTAATTGAGCAATTTTTTTAAGGGGTTGAATTAGGAGGTCAAACATTACAAAAAATGAAAAAATTCAGTTTTTTTACACAACGATTTTTTTATATGAGGGTCATTTCAATGTTGTTTTTCTTTTTAGGGAACCATCTATAGGGTCCCAAATACCTCCCTGAATTTTTCACTAATTGAGCAATTTTTTTAAGGGGATGAATTAGGAGGTCAAAATTGGAAAAAAATGAAAAACTTTCATGATTTTAATTGATTTTTGCACAACGATTTTTTTATATGAGGGTCATTTCAATATGGTTTTCCTTTTCAGGGAACCATCTATAGGGTACCAAATACCTCCCTGAATTTTTCACTAATTGAGCAATTTTTTTAAGGGGTTGAATTAGGAGGTCAAACTTGGAAAAAAATGAAAAATTCTCATGATTTTAATGGTTTTTTACACAACGATTTTTTTATATGAGGGTCATTTCAATGTGGTTTTCCTTTTCAGGGAACCATCTTTTGGGTATCAAGTACCTCTCTAAATTTTTCACTAATTGAGCAATTTTTTTAAGGGGTTGAATGAGGAGGTCAAACTTTGAAAAAAATTAAAAATTCTCATCATTTTAATGGATTTTTGCACAACGATATTTTTATATGAGGGTCATTTCAATGTGGTTTTCCTTTTCAGGGAACCATCTATAGGATACCAAGTACCTCCCTGAATTTTTCACTAATTGAGCAATTTTTTTAAGGGGTTGAATTAGGAGGTCAAACCTGGAAAAAAATGGAAAATTCTCATGATTTTAATTGAATTTTGGACAACGATTTTTTTATATGAGGGTCATTTCAATGTTGTTTTCCTTTTCAGGGAACCATCTATCGGGTACCAAATACCTCCCTCAATTTTTCACTAATTGAGCAATTTTTTTAAGGGGTTGAATTAGGAGGTCAAACTTGGAAAAAAATGAAAAACTTTCATGATTTTAATGGATTTTTGCACAACGATTTTTTTATATGAGGGTCATTTCAATATGGTTTTCCTTTTCAGGGAACCATGTATAGGGTATCAAGTACCTCTCTAAAGTTTTCACTAATTGAGCAATTTTTTTAAGGGGTTGAATAAGGAGGTCAATCTTTGAAAAAAAATTAAAATTCTCATGATTTTAATGGATTTTTGCACAACGATTTTTTTATATGAGGGTCATTTCAATGTGGTTTTCCTTTTCAGGGAACCATCTATAGGGTACCAAGTACCTCCCTGAATTTTTCACTAATTGAGCAATTTTTTTAAGGGGTTTGACCCTCATATTAAAAAATCGTTGTGCAAAAATCTTTTGACCTCCTAATTCAACCCCTTAAAAAAATTGCTCAATTAGTGAAAAATTCAGGGAGGTACTTGGTACCCTATACATGGTTCCCTGAAAAGGAAAACCACATTGAAATGACCCTCATATAAAAAAAATCGTTGTGCGAAAAACCATTAAAATCAGGAGAATTTTTCTTTTTTTTCCAAGTTTGACCTCCTAATTCAACCCTTTAAAAAAATTGCTCAATTAGTGAAAAATTCAGGGAGGTATTTGGTACCCTATAGATGGTTCCCTGAAAAGGAAAACCATATTGAAATGACCCTCATATAAAAAAATCGTTGTGTAAAAAACCATTAAAATCATGAGAATTTTTATTTTTTTTCCAAGCTTGACCTCCTAATTCAACCCCTTAAAAAAATTGCTCAATTAGTGAAAAATTCAGGGAGGTATTTGGTACCCTATAGATGGTTCCCTGAAAAGGAAAGCCATATTGAAATGACCCTCATATAAAAAAATCGTTGTGTAAAAAACCATTAAAATCATGAGAATTTTTAATTTTTTTCCAAGTTTGACCTCCTAATTCAACCCCTTAAAAAAATTGCTCAATTAGTGAAAAATTCAGGGAGGTACTTGGTACCCTATAGATGGTTCCCTGAAAATGAAAACAACATTGAAATGACCCTCATATAAAAATATCGTTGTGTAAAAAACAATTAAAATCATGAGAATTTTTCATTTTATTCCAAGTTTGACCTCCTAATTCAACCCCTTAAAAAAATTGCTCAATTAGTGAAAAATTCAGGGAGGTATTTGGGACCCTATAGATGGTTCCCTGAAAAGGAAAACCATATTGAAATGACCCTCATATAAAAAAATCGTTGTGCAAAAATCCATTAAAATCATGAAAGTTTTTCATTTTTTTCCAATTTTGACCTCCTAATTCATCCCCTTAAAAAAATTGCTTAATTAGTGAAAAATTCAGGGAGGTACTTGGTACCTTATAGATGGTTCCCTGAAAAGGAAAACCATATTGAAATGACCCTCATATAAAAATATCGTTGTGTAAAAAACCATTAAAATCATGAGAATTTTTCATTTTTTTCCAAGTTTGACCTCCTAATTCAACCCCTTAAAAAAATTGCTCAATTAGTGAAAAATTCAGGGAGGTATTTGGGACCCTATAGATGGTTCCCTGAAAAGGAAAACCATATTGAAATGACCCTCATATCAAAAAATCGTTGTGCAAAAATCCATTAAAATCATGAAAGTTTTTCATTTTTTTCCAATTTTGACCTCCTAATTCATCCCCTTAAAAAAATTGCTCAATTAGTGAAAAATTCAGGGAGGTACTTGGTACCTTATAGATGGTTCCCTGAAAAGGAAAACCATATTGAAATGACCCTCATATAAAAATATCGTTGTGTAAAAAACCATTAAAATCATGAGAATTTTTTTTTTTCCAAGTTTGACCTCCTAATTCAACCCCTTAAAAAAATTGCTCAATTAGTGAAAAATTCAGGGAGGTATTTGGTACCCTATAGATGGTTCCCTGAAAAGGAAAACCATATTGAAATGACCCTCATATAAAAAAATCGTTGTGCAAAAATCAATTAAAATCATGAAAGTTTTTCATTTTTTTCCAATTTTGACCTCCTAATTCATCCCCTTAAAAAAATTGCTCAATTAGTGAAAAATTCAGGGAGGTATTTGGGACCCTATAGATGGTTCCCTGAAATGGAAAACAACATTGAAATGACCCTCATATAAAAAAATCGTGGTATAAAAAACCATTAAAATTATGAGAGTTTTCATTTTTACCAAGTTTGACCTCCTAATTCAACACCTTAAAAAAATTGCTCAATTAGTGAAAAATTCAGGGAGGTACTTGGTACCTTATAGATGGTTCCCTAAAAAGGAAAACAACATTGAAATGACCCTCATATCAAAAAATCGTTGTGCAAAAAACCATTAAAATTATGAGAGTTTTTCATTTTTTTCCAAGATTGACCTCCTAATTCAACCCCTTAAAAAAATTGCTCAATTAGTGAAAAATTCAGGGAGGTACTTGGTACCCTATAGATGGTTCCCTAAAAAGAAAAACAACATTGAAATGACCCTCATATAAAAAAATCGTTGTGTAAAAAAACTGATTTTTTTCATTTTTTGTAATGTTTGACCTCCTAATTCAACCCCTTAAAAAAATTGCTCAATTAGTGAAAAATTCTGGAAGATACTAGGGACCCTATAGATGAATCCCTATAAAGGACACCACCATTGAAACAGCTCTCATAATTATTTTCAACTGTAGAATATATAATATTGGGGTTTTTTTCAAAGTCCAATTTCAACATTTTTTTTTGCACCTTTAAATTATTTTTTTTGCATTGGGATTTTTTGTGGCAATATATATATCCCCTGGTAGTAATCCCTGAAAATTTGAAAAGAATTGAAGCATTGCGTCATATGTTTTTTAATTAAAATGTAACGCAAAGTCATATTTTCTGAAAAAAATTTGAAAAATGAACTGTGAACTGTGAACTGTGAAATATTTTCCCGCACGTCTCAGAAATGACAAATATTAGGCCCATACCTAAAGGGCTAACTCGATGTCCCTGTGATCGGGTGGGTTGTCATGTCAAGGACCTGCGACATAACAATTCAGTGAGGCAGCACTATATCTGCAACAAGTACATGACTGAAATAATGTTGAAAGTGATGTAAAATCCCAAACAAACAAACACGTCCACTACAAGTTGCAAAATGTTGCATGAGGATGGCCAGGGGCCTTGGTAGTTAATAGGGTCTATGGATTAGATGAGAGAGCAGAGTATAAGTACACTTAAGAAAAAAATTACGTCATTAGGTCAAATAGCAACCAGTGCAATGTATTTAGTATTAAGGAACCTGGTTTTAGCTATGTATACTATTGTTGTTAACAGAATTACAGTACCGATTGTGACATTCGTCACAAGGTATCTAGTTTTAGTTGAAACTGCTCCATGTGGTAATATAGCCTTTCTGCAAATGTTTTCTTTGATGATCATTAAACGAGATATCAGGGGCCCACCACTATATGATATTCAAAAAGAGCCAATATGCACACTTTTCTGGCTGGCAGCTTGTAAATGACGCAATCTTTAAACATACCAGCTGGGAAATTTTTTTTTTTGAATGAGTCAGCTGGCTCAAAATACGATTGACATTACAAAATGGCCTAGCTGACAGATGGAATAATTTAATTGGCTGGCTGGTATATAAATAGTGTTAGGATTGGGTACATTTTCACGCCAACTCACAATTTCACCATTGGAAACCATAAAAATAAATAATTATATTCTGCAAAGTGAAGTGGAGAGCTTAGATTTGTAAAAAAAAAAAGAGTGAATCCAATATTTAATCAAACCCTATTAAGAATGTGTAAAGTATACAAGGTATAATATATATAAATATAATATATATAAATATAATATATATTATTCTATAAATATTGTAAGGTACAGAATTTATTTAATAGGGCATGGGGTTACCTTTCTTTTAAGACAAATTAAGTTGAGCAACCATAGCTTTTAATTTTTTTATATAATTTTAGCTAGAGGATTTTCGGCCTTGTATTCAAGGAGGAAAGGATTTCATTAAACCAGAATAAGGTGGCTAATATCCCTGAGATATGTTGAAATATGGTTGCCAAGGCAACGAAACGAACTTGTGATCATATTGCCTGAAATATTCACCAATTTGAATGCAGCTTCATATTAGTGAAATAATCTTTCCAAACTGTAACGTGTTCCTTGGATATAATAATCATATAGAAGACCAGATGTACCCTGTTCAAATGTTATACATTATTGTCTGGTTGATTATTCAGGAATACAGTGTCAGCAATGTGCAAAGATGGTTGTTACAAATGAACAGGGAAGGGGATTGTGACCTTTCATTTGCCACACTGAGAATTGTGGGCATGTGGAGTCAGAAAATGAATAAAATTCACCTGTGTCTGTAATATTCCGATATTGTCTCTTAATAATCTATACAAATAAATGCATTATTTTCACCTGATTTGGATTTGGTATTATTGATGATAAACATTAATCTTTTCTGTATTAAATGAAACCTAGTGTCCTAAGTCTTATCTCAGGTAATGTATGTTCAAATAGGTCAGATACGGAGGCATGCTCCATGATATCTGATCTCCAATGAAACTTTGATCTGGGTGCTCTCTAACCCAAACACAGATTTACTTAATTCTATCTTCAGTGATGTATATATAACACAGGTATGGTCAGCTGTATTTTGCACTTTTGCTTTTAATGGTCTAGCCATATTTATGACAAGATATATCATTATTTCATCTGAAACTAATATATTTATATAATCAGAGCTTAAAAATGTTGTAATAGAGCAAACATTTTAAATAATGTGAGTACAAATTGTAACTGGATAGCATTTTGTTTTGTTTTGTTTTCAAGTACCATGATATAGCTTTGGACAAAATGAAAAATATGATTAAATGGCCATACCTTTGGAGATATCGATGTTCTACAGAGATTGACAATTGTCATCAGATAAGAGAAACTGCATGATTACAGGATACTTTTTATAAACAAAAACTGGCAGAATGGCTGTGAACAGGATGAGTGTTTTAGCGGTACTATTCTCAGTGTTGGCCATCACTGGTAGGGTATTATCCTACATAATGACTCCATTATGGCTTGATTACTTCAGAGTGGCTGATTCCCCACAATTAAACCTGACCAATACCACAGACACTATTAACGGTAGCTTTCCTTCAGTTGACATCCTGCCCTCGGGCTCAGTGGAAAGAAATGTCAACTTGATATTTGTATTGGTTGGGCAGTGGGCCGTGACTGCTTTGATATTCGGTATGATACTGTTAATAATTCTAATGGTAGCCCCGCATCAGATCACAGAAGTAGACCGGAAGTACCCCAAATCTCGCTTCCTGGTAATTGGCTTTGCTCAAGCAGTGTCTTCCCTACTGTCTGTGTTTTCTGTAAGTGGAACCAGAACAGCTCCTTACCTTCAAGCTCTTCTTGCCAACTGCAATATACCTATACAGTTTACAACAAGGTTAGTCTGAAGACATCCAATTATTTGAAATTCAACTGAAAATATATTAATTTTGGAAATTTCTTATTTCAAAATAAGCATTATACACAGTATTTAATTTATTTATAGTTTCATATAAGTATTATATTTAGTACTTTATTTATATATAGTTTCTGATATATAAGTATTATATTTATATATATATATATATATATATATATATATATATACTGTTTTATTTATTTATAGCTTCTTCTTTCAAAACAAGTGTTTTTTATATATAATATGCCCATGAAAATATTGCAGATATTTGATCCTTCGCAAGCGATCAAGTTGGTTGAAGATTGGGTGTGCAGTAGCTGTGGTGATGGCAGAGGTCCTGTGTTTGCTTCCAACCATTTTCCCCAGCCTGGAATCTTCATCTGAGCACCAAACAGAGGGCGGTGATGTCCACGGAGCTGGCAGGTTCCTGTGGCCTATATGCTTTGTGCTTTCCCAGGTAGACATACAAAGACCTTGCTATTAATTTGTTCATGCATTGGTTTATATAAAGGTAATTTTTTGCTCAAAGTGATAATTTTGTATTTGTGTTGAGTAAAAATTTGTGTTGAGTAAAAATTTGTGTTCAATAAATATTGGTCTTCAGTAAAAATTTATGTTCAGTAAAAATATGTGTTCAATAAAAAATGAAAAGTTATGTTAACTAATTGTATAATTAAGTAAAATAATATTAGAAGAAATAAAAATAAGTAAAAATATATCTGGTAAAAAGGGAAAAATAAAAATGATCTCATATCAACCAGGTACCATATGCAGTGGCTAACACGCTCATGGAAAAGGGGGTTCAAGAAAAGCAGAAAAGACCCAGACATATTCAGGATGAGGATATCAAGGACACGCAGGTCAACCTGGTGTTTTTTGTCTTTTGGTGGTCATTTTGTGTGACCTTATGTTCCCTGGCCCTTTTCTGGACAGATCTCATACCGAGCTTCGGAACATCACCAGATATACACGTGTTTGCTAAAACGTAGGTCAATTTTTATTGTGTGTTTTATTTGTCCTTGTGTGTTAAGATATATTTATATTTCTATATATTTATATTGCAATGTATTGGAGTTTGTGAGGCTGTCGGATGTTGATGCTATTAAAAATAGGTTTTGGAATAAAAATCCAATGAGGAATAATAAACTTACGATATATAGGGAAATATCCATAGATTCATTATTTTAATGATTTCTTTATTAGACATGTATTTGTTACTTATTATGAGAAATCTGTGATTGTGTAAATACCATCGTTTTGAACAGCTCAGTCAGTTTCTTGAAATGTCAAAACGCATATCAGTTGATTCTCTTTAAAATAATTGGCTCTGGCGAGCAGAAATCTATTTCAATCATATTGTTAACGTTTGTTGTCTAATCACAAAAAAAAACTGTTGATATTGACTAAAATTTAATTCATTCAAACCGAAATTACGAAATGTAATGCAGTTAGTTAAGATCTGGCAGGAATCTAGATATTATGTTCTATTTAGCGCATCATTGGTAGACTACATACGGGTATGAAAACTCAGAGACATTTGTATTTAAATAGCTCTGGTAAACCGTCTCATGCAATTATTCAGATTGAGGTTTAACTCAGCGTGCCTGTTTGGGGATGCAGAGTGCGGTGCGAGTGTTTACATGTTGGGGTGGGGAGTTTTCTTTGGAGTGATGTTGGCTGCATTCTCGTTTGCTGGACTCATGAGATACTCTGAGGGTGCCAACTTTGTCATCATAGTCTTAGTAAGTATTAATAAAGATACATTATGGTGAGCGGTGATATGTCAATGTTAATATGCAGAAAATTTTACCCGCTCTTATATGATCTATTTTAATTTAAATTCCATGAAATTCAAACACACGGTTAATTGTACGAGCGTGAAGTTCTTTTGATATTT
Organism: Amphiduros pacificus; assembly: GCA_949316495.1. NCBI lineage: Eukaryota > Metazoa > Annelida > Polychaeta > Phyllodocida > Hesionidae > Amphiduros > Amphiduros pacificus. The sequence continues at coordinate 37,158,719 of OX439001.1, read as the reverse complement.
GATATTTGACGTTTTTTTCAAAAGGTGTCAACAAGTATGTATCAGTGTACCCTTTTGGGACATGGTGAAAAAAGTTATGCAAAAGGATATATATCCTGTCAAAAACGGATATATCCCTTTTCCTGTGACAAACGAGTTTTTCAGTACGATTAATGGCCTTTTCAACCTTGTAGCACAGACTTAATCATTTATTATCAAGATATCAATGGAAAATAACTGTATACACCTTCATACCCTTTTGGTAATTGGGTAGAAACGTTATGTAATAGGATATATATCATTTAAAACACTAAAATGTACCTTTAGCTATCATAAACACATTTTTTTAGCATGATAATGATTCCCAAGCATTGTTACACAGCCTTCCCAAACATGGATATACTAATAAAGGGTTAGACACACTTGCTAGATATGTCTAGAACATAGCCTGAGACACTAGAATGCAAAGAAAAATATATGAGCAGGATATATGGCCCTTTTCCCTTGGCAAAATGTGTATATCCAATACAGCACATTCTAAGAGTTGTCGCAATGTCTTCGCTGATTTTGAGGGACTAATGAGGCGTCAGACATACTTGCTAGACCTGTCTAGAATATATATCTAGTGACATTAGAAGGCGAGGAAAAATATATGAGTAGGAGATATGGCCCTTTTACTCTGTTAAAATTCACATATATTGCTAGGCATGTCTAGAACATATCTAGTGACATTAGAAGGCGAGGAAAAACATATGAGTAGGAGATATGGCCCTTTTCACTTGACAAAATGTGCATATCCAATACGGCACATTCTAAGAGTTGCCACACTGTCTTTGCAGATTTTGAGGGACAAATGAGGGGTCAGACATACTTGCTAAACCTGTCTAGAACATATCTAGTGACATTAGAAGGCGAGGAAAAATATATGAGTAGGAGATATGGCCCTTTTAATCTGCTAAAATTCACCTATTTCAACATTTTTTTAGTTTTAAAATGCAAACATTCTAAGAGTTGCCACACTGTCTTCGCAGATTTTGAGGGACTAATGAGGGGTCGGACATACTTGTTACACATGTCTAGAACATATCTAGTGACATTAGAAGGCGAGGAAAAATATATGAGTAGGAGATATGGCCTTTTTCACTTGGCAAAATGTGCATATCCAATTCAGCACATTCTAAGAGTTGCCGTACTGTCTTCGCAGATTTTAAGGGACTAATGAGGGGTCAGACATACTTGCTAGACATGTCTAGAACATATCTAGTGACATTAGGAGGCGAGGAAAAATATATGAATAGGAGATATGGTCCTTTTACTCTGCTAAAATTCACCTATTTCAATATTTTTTGAGTTTTAAAATGCAAACATTCTAAGAGTTGCCAAACTGTCTTTGCAGTCCCTCAAAATCTGCGAAGACAGTGCGGCAACTCTTAGAATGTGCTGTATTGGATATGCACATTTTGCCAAGGGAAAAGGGCCATATTTCCTACTCATATATTTATCCTCGCCTTCTAATGCCACTACATATGTTCTAGACATGTCTAGCAAGTATGTCTTACCCCTCATTAGTCCATCAAAATCTGTGAAGACAGTACGGCAACTCTTAGAATGTGCTGTATTGGATATGCACGTTTTGCCAGGGGAAAAGGGCCATATATCCTATTCATATATATTTTCTCGCCTTCTAATGTCACTAAATGTGTTCTAGACATGTCTAGCAAGTATGTCTGACCCCTCATTAGTCCCTCAAAATCTGCGAAGACAGTGTGGCAACTCTTAGAATGTGCCATATTGGATATGCACATTTTGCCATGGGAAAAGGGCCATATTTCTTACTCATATATTTTTCCTCGCCTTCTAATGTTACTAGCTATGTATGAGCCATGTCTAGCAAGTAAGTCTAACCATTCATTAGTTGCGAAGGCTGTGCAACAATGTTTAGGAATCATTAGCATGCTAAAAAATGTGTTTGTGATAGCTAAAGGGATATTTTAGGGTTTTACAGGATATATATCCTATTACATAACGTTTCTACCCAAATACCAAAAAGGGTATGAAGGTGTATATAGGTATTTTCCATTGATGTATTGATAACAAATGATTAAGACAGTGCTACAACGTTGAGAAGGGCATTAATCGTGCTGAAAACTCATTTGTCACAGGAAAAGGGATATATCCGTTTTAGACAGGATATATATCCTTTTGTATAACTTTTTTCACCATGTCCCAAAAGGGTACACTGATACATACTTGTTGACACCTTTTGAAAAAAATGTCAAATATCAAATATCAAAAGAACTTCACGCTCGTGTTAATTGTATGGTAAAGCGTGACACCCACGACAGCAACAAGTATTTTATTATTAGTCTCCCGACCCTATGTTGATAAAATGGCATGGTATTAGTTAATAGAGATTTTTGTATTTGTAATTGGGTTGAACAAATAATTTCCTAGTTCCTAGTTCCTTCAGAACTACTCTGTCGCTTAAAAAAAACTTGTACTGTGTGTGGTCTCCTAAGTCTGACTCGAAAAGTCGAGTCTGGTCTATACTTGCTGAGCCTGGTATTATTAACCCCGTATCAGCTGAGGCGGCTACTTCAGAACTCTAAACTGAATATTTAATATTAATCCCTTTTTTACAGACACTGCGTAGCCCCCTGGTGTTCATATTCTGGACTCTATTTGAGGAGAGCCCCTTCAAATGGGATCCCCACGTGGCACTCAGCACCTGGCTTAGTTTAGCTGCTATAATTATTATGCTTCCAGCAATCATCATTTATAATATAGGGTAAGTGGCAAGATTTGTTGTCATATCCATCATATATCCCTCATGATTATATGAGGGGAAACAATGCATTGGACTGATTGGTGAATAATGTATACGCATTCCATTCATCAAAACTACTAGTAATTCACGCATGTTGACTTCAAAGTGTGTCTATTGCAAATATTAACTTGGTGACTATATTTTTCCAGGCTGCCCTGTCGGCGATTTCAAGCAAGTGCTGAGTCAGCAGAAAGTCCAGATAGGAGAGGACTACTGGAAGAGACAGGGCAGGGACAGTCCGAGGATGATATCAACTAATCTGGCAAAGGAATTCTAGATTATTTTCATTCCTGTTATTTAAATATAAATCTTTGTTCATGTTGGTATTAGTAAAAGTTATTTTATAGTTCAGAGTACAGACAATTATAACATTGTTTTATGCATAATCTCACAATCATGGCCCAACTCTTTGGTGTGTGAATGTAAATAGGAATCAAAGCATCCCTGAAGCGGTTAGGCTCATTGTCATCGAACAAATCATAATTCGTAACTTATCTCCTGACGAGAGAATACCAAATTTGAGCCTTTGCTATAGAAATAGCGTGGGAGATGATTAAAATGTTTGAATAGGTTAGCAGAGGTACACAAATTCTTAATGCTTTCACAGCTTGGCTACCAGAATCACATATGAACACAGCACGTGAGAATGCACTTGCGACCATGCCCGATTCAACTTTTTAATCTCCCACTTAGGTTCCATACCAAAGCCGATCCATTCAAAGTTTGTTTATAACATTGTCATTCAAACTGAGAAAGTATTAAACACGTGATTGCTGAAAGTTGGTCGAAAAATGGATCAAAATCTCTTTAAGTGTCTAATATAATGTTGAATGGAATCTAGCAGAGACATGAGCATTCATTATACAGTCTCCTTGATAGATTTAAACTCCTTATGTGGATGGCATTGTAACTAATAAGGGGCCCCCATAGGGGGGGTATGAAAAACCCAATAATCCCCCTTTTTTTACCTAAAAATCCAAAAATCCTTATCTTTTGTAGCCAAAAATCCTTAAATATTTTTCCCCTCAAATCTAAAAATCCAAAAGTATAAAACAAAAAATCCTAAAATATGTTTACATTTAGTACAAATTTATTTGGCAATGAATTACATAACATCCTAAACACTTTCCTCAAAATTCAAAAATCCCAAATATTTCACCCCAAAAATCCAATAATCCCTCTTTTTTAGGCCAAAAATCCAATAATCCTAAAACCCTATGGGGGCCCCTAATAACACGCACAATGCAGAGAAGATCTGACCGCATCTGTGTTATGTTCTGCTTATAGCACATGTACAAGCCACATGAACTAGGTAAGTATCTGGCACATATTGGTAGACCCCATTAAGACACCCAACCTTCCTCAGAACCGGTATATAATAACTAACAGGCTCACACTGACTAGGGCTGACCCTGTGGTACAAACAGTCATTACATAAACATTTAGCAGTCTTTATATGCTGAGGGTGTCTGTCCGAGTCAAAGTGGATATCATAATACCAAGGACACAGTGACCTGTCCTCTATCGGTGCAGTGAGACTCCCAGATAACTTCAACTGGCATTTCATGTTCTTATGCAAGTTGAACTTCCGGTCTAGACTGTAGGATACGTTGCTAGGGGGCAGCATGTACACGGTGGCGCCTGATGGTTGTCCTTTCATGGCTATTAACTGTCTATACCGTTCATCCAGGTCTTCCGGCATCATGCACCTATCTCTGACATCTGTGATGGCCAAGTGGGGGACTTCTGGTGAGTTGCTTGGTGCTCCTGGTGAACTCTGAACGCGGCTGGTGTGATTCACTATAGTCTCTCCAAATGTATCATTAAAACTTTCCCCTGAGCCCACCCCTGAAGAACTCTCATCAGGATCTATATTGTTTGGACTAATTGTACTCTCGCTTTCCAGCATGGATACATCTCTGATATCTATATTGTGAAATATCTGTTCTTCTTTTAGTAAAAGATCTTGTTGTTCTTGATGTTCCAAAATACCAGTATCCAAGTGAGATTCAGAAATAGTGTGCGCAGGCAAGTGGAAACTGTGGCAGGGCTGTACAAAGCACAGCAAAGCAAGTTTGGTTCCAATTGTCATCATAGTATATGCTGCTGTAATCTGAAATTAGATATATAACACAACCTTTTAAACAAAAGTGGACATTCACTAGCGAGAATAAAAAAACAACCAAACTAAAAAGGCATCAGCCAAAATGCAAATAAGCGATCATTATCAAAATGACTAATCATTATAACAATAACCAATTATCCTCGAGATAGTCCAGTAAGATCAAGATAACTGATCATCACTGAGATGATCGGGATAATTATCGAGATAATTCAGTTTGATCTGGATAACCAATCATCACTCAGATAACTAATCATCACTCAGATAATTAATCATCACTCAGATAACTGATAATCACTTACTATAACTAATCATCACTCAGATAACCAATCATCACTCAGATAACCAATCATCACTCAGATAACCAATCATCACTCAGATAACCAATCATCACTCAGATAACCAATCATCACTCAGATAACTGATAATCACTGAGATATCTGATCAAGATAATCAATCATAGAGATAACCAATTATCGAGATAATTCAGTATGATCAGGATAACCAATCATCACTCAGATAACTAATCATCACAAAGATAACCAATCATCACAAAAATAAAAACTATCCCAAAGATAACCAATCATCATTTAGATAACCAATCATCATTTAGATAACTGATCATCACTTAGATAACTGATCATCACTTAGATAACTGATCATCACTTAGACAACCAATCATCACTAAGATAACTGCAAATTATCATCTAGCTCTCTAATAATCAAGACAATCAGTCATCATTAAGACAATCAGTCATCATTAAGACAATCAGTCATCATTAAGACAATCAGTCATCATTAAGATAACCAGTCATCATTAAGATAACCAGTCATCATGAAGACAATCAGTCACCATGAAGATAACCAGTCATCATTAAGATAACCAGTCATCATTAAGACAATCAGTCATCATTAAGATAACCAGTCATCATTAAGATAACCAGTCATCATTAAGACAATCAGTCATCATTAAGATAACCAGTCATCATTAAGATAACCAGTCATCATTAAGACAATCAGTCATCATTAAGATAACCAGTCATCATTAAGATAACCAGTCATCATGAAGACAACCAGTCATCATTAAGACAATCAGTGATCATTAAGATAACCAGTCATCATTAAGACAATCAGTCATCATTAAGATAACCAGTAATCATGAAGATAACCAGTCATCATTAAGATAACCAGTCATCATTAAGATAAACAGTCATCATTAAGACAATCAGTCATCATTAAGACAACCAGTCATCATTAAGATAACCAGTCATCATTAAGATAACCAGTCATCATTAAGACAACCAGTCATCATGAAGATAACCAGTCATCATTAAGATAACCAGTCATCATTAAGACAATCAGTCATCATTAAGATAACCAGTCATCATTAAGATAACCAGTCATCATGAAGACAACCAGTCATCATTAAGACAATCAGTGATCATTAAGATAACCAGTCATCATGAAGATAACCAGTCATCATTAAGACAATCAGTCATCATTAAGATAACCAGTAATCATGAAGATAACCAGTCATCATTAAGATAACCAGTCATCATTAAGATAAACAGTCATCATTAAGACAATCAGTCATCATTAAGACAACCAGTCATCATTAAGATAACCAGTCATCATCGAGACTGTAAATTATGATCGTGCTCTCCAATAATCATCAAGACTGCCAAGTTTTGATTATAAAACCGAAGTTGTTACGGGAATGGGTTATCTAACATCTAACCTGGGTACTATCATACTAGTAGTGACAATGGTAATTGTTTTCAGACAATGTTAGTCCAAAGTCTCTTTTACCGGTCAATGTTGATAACCAATCTCAACTTACTATTATGCCTGATTCACCCCCAATTAAATAAAGAAACTTACCAAGTTCATGTTGAATGTTATCAGCTAATAGCAGTGTTGTATATGATATTCTTGTGTGATCTTTCAAAGAATTATGGTTGAGTTGCCCTTATATATATGATAGGCAGTTTGAAATTTTCTAGTTTCTTTAGATACATTTTGTTCTAAATTTAGATAACCAGATGAATATCACTTTTTCAGTGAGAATTTCCATAATTTATCAAAAATAGAATAATTATGACAACCATTCATGAGGGATCATTAATTAAATTGCAGATCAACCAGGAAGTGTGTGTTATAACAATCCATTGAACTCGAGGGTATCATTTATAATTGAAAATGTGGTCTTCCTATTTGTACATTTATGTGCTTGGTTATCATGTTATTTTGATGGGGTAATCATCTGACATAAAGGAAGGTCCTATGCATTGATCTTTAGCGAGGCTGCATTCTTCTTCCTCTTTTGTTTTTTTATTCTAAACAAAATAGCATTCTCATCATTGATTACACATTTTATCTGTTTAGGTGTGACATTTAGATGTGAAAGCATATCATACCTAATCAACATAGCCTTTAACTGTCCTTTACTTGTTTGTATTGGAGTTCAATTTGCCTTTATTAACATCGACACTGTCAACTTTAACCATGAATATTGTCAATTATTCTTTCTATCATTTAGCAACATTATACAGACATTTTGTTAGCATCTTTATGCAATCTTGTGTATTCTTCCTGACATTTATACAGATATTTCTTCTATTTTTTGTAACATTTGGCAGCTATGTCTAGTGCCTGGTGGAGGTCCTGGATGAGGTCTTCCTTGGCTTCTAGACCCACTGACAACCTGATAAGATTATCGGTAATCCCTAGACCCTCTCCAGAGCCACCTTGAGAGGTGGTTATCCTACAAATGGATTAATATAAAATCCATTCAATATCTGATAGGTTTTGGAGAAAATATTTGTAAATAAATTTTGAAATATAAATTTTAAAGTAATATATCTTCTAAATTGCATTCGATTTGAAGGTTTAATCGATCATTTAAAACCTTTTCATTATATTTGAAATATTTAAGCTAAGCACAAGCCACTGAAATATTTCTTATACACAGTATGTCAGGAAACTTCAATAGACAACTATTGAATAATTGTTTACACTTACGGCAGTCCGATCAGACTTTCAACACCACCAAGACTAGAAGCCAATAGAATTAACTGTAACCAACAATGAGATACCATTAGTATACAATGAATTTTATTGATCTTCAAAATTGTCATGAAATTTAGTGATGCTTAATTGGTTATGTTTTCAACCTTCAGAGATGAGAGGAAAGCTTGAGACTCTTCAGCCTCTCCTTTGATATAGAAGGCTATCATTCCACTAAACCCTGACATCTGAGCCGAAGCAAGGTCATGCTGGGGGTGGCTCTCCAATCCTGCATGTAACAAGAAAGATTTATTTTAAAAAGTCATAATGAATGTTCTGGGGTTGGTGCCCAAAAATCTTACAGTAGATTCAATTAGAATTATGATGTGTAAATATCATTATTATGAGCAATATATTCTCTCATATCTCTTTCATGGTATATATGGACATAAACACACCAAAACACATAAACTCAGATTAGGTTTTTATGCAATTGCAGTTGTTTAGAGCAAGTAGATGTTTACTCTTGTAGCAAATGAATTTGCGCTCTTATAGATATTAACAGAGATAGCAAATTATATTTTTATTAATATCAGATGCAATATATAATAGACAAGGGGTAGATTAAAAAGATTGGTATACCCGGATATAAGACCTTGTCCACCATTGGGTGGGACTCCAGATACTCGGCCACAGCCATGGCATTCACCTCATGTTGCTTCATGCGGACAGGTAGTGTCCTAATAGAACGATACACCAGGTAACAATCCATTGTGGAAGGCATGTTTCCAGTGGCTAAGCACAAATGTACTAACATTGTAAAACTTTTTACCGTGAAATTATATTTTTGATATTAGGTCTTATAAGGAACAGAGCAAAAAGTTTACATAAACCCATCAGCAACAGTTTTATATATATATTCATTTATTTTGTATCAACCATCAATAAATATGGCAAAGGGAAATACTTTCCATGAAAGTTTTAGCTGTGCTTCAAATATTCAAAATCCCGGGATTTATTCAATCAGCCTAAGTCTTCAGGTTAAACATAGCCTGACAAAATGCATTGTACAGTGGTCAACACTAAATAATTTTAGTACTGATAATGTGATTCAAGCTAGGTGAACTTACAGGTTCTGATACCCTTCAGTTGTTGGGCCAGTTCGGTGTCATTTGTCAGAAGACTACCCATTATAACATCAGAGTGCCCTGAAGATAAGCAACCACAGTTATAAGCTGAATATTTTGATTTCATTTCAAAGGAACCTATTACAATGAATTGATTGAGGCAGCAATATAAATATATCTGCATGGGTCTTGTGAACTGATGACAAAAGGAATACCATTGATATATTTTGAAAGAGAGTGCATCACAATTGTTGCCCCAAGATCCAGTGGTCTCTGAAATGATAATTTTATTTATCAAAGAACTGTACAATCAAAAATGTATTTAATCTTTTCAAAATAATGGATTTTTCATGATGTTATTGAAAGATGATAAAGATGACAATGCACATGCTTGATCTGTACAATTATCAAAATATTTTGTTTTCTTCTCATAAATCCATCACTAATAATGTGATATTACCTGAAGGATTGGTGTTGCAAATGTGCTGTCTACCGCAAACATGACACTGTGTTCCTGACATACCTCACCCAGAGCCTTAATGTCTGCGATGGTGAGCAGTGGGTTGCTGGGACTCTCAATCCAAACAAACTGTTAATCAAATTTAAACATTATAATTGAATAAGTATACATTTGATGGAATAAAAAGATAATTTGTAATGTCTCACATGCTGATAGCTGGAATTTGTTTTGTCACAATTAGAGTAGGGTCAGTAAACGTTACACAATTAAGTAAGTTTGTACACAAAGGCATTGCTCCTCACTTCAATGATGATGTCTGCCTCGTCTTTGATTATTAAAAAACTTGTGCGTGTAGTACTTAACATGCAAAAGAATGTTCCCAATCAATCTTCAAAGGGGGTGAGTCATTGACTGGTATTGTCTAAAGTGGGTCATTCATACAGAATTGAAATCAGGAATTATATACAGCTATTATCTTAGCTATTCTACATGTTGTAAATGTAAATTTTGTTTTTCTTTTAGTCCCACAAGATCTTATAAACCAATGGGTACACTGTGGAAAAAAGAAATGGGATCAATGCTCCAACCAAACGCAGAATAGTCAGAACTCTGAACAGTATCTACTGTCTTTTATTTATTTTACCTTTGTATTTGGTCCTATTGCATTGGATACATCATCTACTTTTGTTGGATCAATGTAGGTTACTTGTATATTCATATTTTCCTCCAGTTGCCTGAACAGCCCAGTACTGCCTTAAAATGCCAGTCAATACATTTAAGACTATTTTTCACAATGTGTACATTATATTGGGCTGTGGACAGAATCTAAACAGAACACTTGGATGCAAGAACATAAATATATCATTGTTAAGGGAAATTAGCAATTCCTGTAGCACTGTGCTGAATAATATACCAGTGCTGCACATGGATTTAGAAGATGTAATACTCAATGCTAAATAATATATTCTGTTATACAATAGTGAAGTAGGCCTCAGTTTCAAATCATTCCTAGATATATATTTACATAACTATGTATATATTTACCTCCATAAATAAGATTAGCAACAATGATATGGTCACCAGGTTTCAGTAGTCCACACACAGTGTTCAAAGCAGCTGATCCAGAGGAAAATAATAGACCTGGTAAAATATTCAAAAGCATTCCTCGTACAGATTATCATTGTTGGCTTGAGTAGAGTACATCAAGCATGATGTGTCAAGGAAACATCTTTTGTTGTTAAAGGAAACGTGATAGAGTAATATTGCATTTCAAGGTTTCTCACCATATTTTGCATTTTCCAAGGAAGCCAGACAAGACTCTGTCACAGTTCGAGTTGGATTGTTAAGTCTGCTGTATATGCATCCCTGAAGGGATAAAGTATATTTCAAACACCAACTCATGTATTTCTTCTAACAAAACAATACCTTCTCCCTCATATGCTTTTCAATCATAGCTATTCCCGGAAAGCTTTGTAAAGATATTTCACAAATATGATATCATATCCTTTGAAAATATATTTGTCCTATTTAATCTTTTTCAAGGGTAGTTATCTCATACAGCTTAATAGTTCATTTGCACTTAAGATGCAGACATATATTAAGCTTGCATAACATGTGTGCCCAAAGAAATATGTGGGCAAAATTCAATTATCTTTCAACCATCTTGGAGTTACAGTCTTTCCAGTTTGGTTCACACAATCGCAATTGATTTTGCCTCCCAAGCAATACTTACGAGCACAAATTCAAGTTTTCAATTTCCCCCCTCCCTTTGGGTTTCCAGGTATGCCCAATTCACACCTAGCTGACGACTGATATCTAAATCATACCTTGTTATGTAATCAGCTTATATATATATATATATATATATATATATATATATATATATATATATATATATATATATATATATATATATATATATATATATATATATAGAAGTACTCGGTGTTATTAATTAGACTGAAAAATCCACAAGATGTTAAAACACAACACAAGAACACTTCTTCACTGTATGAACACTATTGCACCACTAGTTTATTTTTGCTACATCATACTCAAGCCCCTATTTTTAGCTCCCTTTCCCAGTTACCACCCTGCAACACCCTACCCTCACAGTCCAATCAAATCTTATACAGTTTCAATACACAACACACTCCCCACTGTTGAAGGATATGCCTATATACTTCAACCACTTATTTATAGGTTAACCTATCCACAGATTTGATTTTTCTTCCAAATCTTGATACCCTAGGTATATCAATAGTTTCAGGGATATTAGGAATTTCTGGTGGGTCTTGGACAGGTTGAGATGGAGGATGGACGTCTACAGTCTCTGGGACATCATCTGAAGGAGGGTCAAGGCACTCTAACTTGTGCAATCGTTGGATTGGTCTTATCAAATCACCCTTGGCAGTGTGCAATCTAACACTTCTGATTTTCCTATCTATGCTAGGAAATAACTCAACCACTCGGCCAATTACCCAACATAATCTAGGAACATTGTCCTCCCGCACCAAGACAATAGATCCCTTTTGCAGGTACCCACGATCCTCAAATTGAGGCACAACACAGGGTAGATTCCGCAAATAACTATTGGACCACACCTTCCAGAAGAGATTTAACCTCTCCTTTCTATTCTCATACATATCTGTGATTGATACTGGATCCTCCAGTACAGGAGCAATATCAGGCACAGCTTCACCAATCAAGAAATGATTTGGGGTGAGAGGCCTTTCCACATTAATCTCATCACTCACAAAGGTCAAAGGTCTAGAATTTACACAAAACTCAATTTCATTTAACAACGTCTCTAACTCAGACTTTGTTAATGATATCTGACCAATTGCTTTCTTGATAGCACTCTTTACTGATCTTACAAGTCGCTCCCACATACCTCCCCACCAAGGGGAGCGTGGCACAATGAATTTCCACTGTGGAGCTAAATGACCATAAGTCATTTGTAATTCTCTTTGTGCTGCTGGAAAGGTTTTCGCATTATCACTGTATACTATTTTTGGAATACCTCTCCTAGAAACAAACCGCCTAAATGCCAATACAAATTCACTAGATGATAAAGCACTAGCAAGCTCAAGGTGGATGGCTCGTACTACGCCACATGTGAATAATGAAATATAGAATTTCATCTTCGGGAAATCACTACAGTATACTGGACCAGCATAATCCACTCCAGTAACTGTAAATGGAGGTGACTTGCTCACCCTATTTTCAGGCAAAGGAGCAGCAGCCTGATTACACTGTTTTGCCATCAGACGCTGACAAGGAATACATTCGTAAACCACAGCCTTACACAATCTGCGCAAGCCAAAGATCCAAAATTGATTCCTGAGGTTGGTCAGTAAAGTGGACACACCAGCATGCTTCAACAAAGTATGCTGAAACCAAACCAACAGCTTTGAACAATGATCCTTGGGAAGTATTATAGGGTGTTTTTCCTCATAACTGAGGTCAGACTTTTCAAGTCTTCCCATGACCCTCAAAAGTCCCTCTTTGTCAACGAAAGGTGACAATTTGAAAAGGGAAGACCCCTTAGGAATTTTTTGTTCCTTCATCAGAAGCTCAATCTCCTCATGAAATGCTTCTCTTTGGCATTGTTTCAACAAACACACCTTTGCCTTTGCCTGTTCATCAAACGTCAAATCATCAGCCAACAACTTATCCTCAGGTTGTTTGACATTGTTGATGAATCTCAAAACCCAGGCAACCACTCGTATTGCCTTGGTAAGTTTCCCCCATCTTTCTACGAGAAACACATTTTTATGTTTCTCAATTTGTACAGAAAGTAGCACCTCTGATTCAGTCACCACGTCCGATGAATCTAGACCACCTGATCTTTTGGGCCACTGATTTTCTTCTGAAGACAACCAGTCAGGACCATTTAACCACACATCAGAATTGACTAATTTTGTGGCTGTGATCCCTCTTGTTAATAAGTCTGCTGGGTTGTCCTCTGTGGGACAATATGACCATTTCTGGGGGTCAGTGTGGTCTTGAATCTCAATGACCCTGTTGGCAACAAACTGTTTCCATCGGTTGGGATTCCCTTTGATCCAACCTAATGCAGCAGTACTGTCTGACCAACATCTATACTTGGTATCTTCAGGCAAATGCAGGCTCTTTCTTACAAACACCAATAACCTGGCAGCCAGAAGACTACCTAGCAACTCTAGTCTAGGTAATGTCACTATCTTCAATGGTGCTACTCTGGCTCTGGCAATGACAAGGGAGCAATCAAAAGATACTTCATCTTTTGGAATTCTGATATATACAACTGCCCCATAAGCAGTGTTAGCTGCATCACCAAATGCATGCAGTTGTATCCCTTGTACACCAGACCATGCTATATTACTATAACTACGTGATATATTCAAAGATCTGATCAACTTGAAATCGTTGATCCATTTCAAAAATTGATCTGTCACATCACTTGGCACTTCTTGATCCCAATCTAGTCCCAACTGCCACAGTTGCTGGAACAAACATTTCGCCATCATGGTAAATGGCATCAAGAATCCTAGTGGATCAAATATTCTGGCTATCACACTAAGTACTACCCTCTTTGTCACAACCAAATCCGAGGGTAGTTCAAGTCCAGAAAAGGCAAAACAATCAGAATCTGGAGACCACAAAGCTCCAAGGACCTTCAAACTGCCTTCACTGCCACCCACATATTCTCTGATGGCTTTGCTGTTTGAATTCCACTTTGCCAACTTCATATTGGCATTGTTCATCACCTTTTCAGCTTCCACATACATTTCACTCACTTGAGATGTAGAATCTGCTCCAGTAAGCCAATCATCTACATACAAGTTTTCCTGGAGCTCTCTCACCACATTTGAGGGCTCACACTTGTCAAGATGATGGCGAATGGTAGCATTCAAATGGAAAGGGCTAGACTTGACACCAAAAGTCACCCGGTTGAATCTCATGACCCGAACTCTGCCATTGACATCCCACAAAAATCTGTGGACATCTTTATCTTCATTTCTCAATGAAATTTGCAAGAATGCCTTGGCTATATCTGCTGTTAAGGCAACCTTCCACCTTCTGAATCTGATCAATACCTCAACTAGATTTGGAATCAAAGATGGACCAGTCTCCAGACAATCATTTAAACTGAGACCATTCTCAGCTTTGGCTGATGCATCAAACACTGGCCTAATCTTAGTTGACACACTAGATTCTCTGACCACTGGACGATGAGGCAAGTAAAACACAGGTCCGATAGGCTCATCATCAACAGAAACTTCTTCAATTACCCCTGTTTCTTCCATTTGGCTTAAAGCATTATTATAGCCTTCCAGAAGAGGAGCATTGTTTCTCAACTTCCTGCTTAGACCAGCCAATCTGGCTTTTGCTGCCCTTTCATTTGACATTAACTGAGTTTTCATTCCCTCCTTCCATGGTAAATGGACACAATATCTACCATCTACAAATTTAACCTTCTCATTGAACTCAGCTAACACGGGATCTTCTTTGAGTTTCACTTCATGATCAGATATGCCTATAGCTTCCAAATCCCACATCTGCCTGACATCAAAGCTCTCCTCATTTAAACAAAACAGCTGATGAGAAGTCACTGCCTGCTGAACTCTTTCATCACTATGGATGTAGCCACTCAGAATATAACCAATGAGGGTTTTTTGCACTACCAAATGCTCATGTCCAGGGATCCTAATCATCTCATTGGTGACAATTCTCCAATAAAAGTCAAGACCAATCAACATATCAATCTCAACCATACTTCCTTCAGAATCACCCCACGCCTGAGGAAGCCCCCTCACATTTTCCAACACTTCACTTGGGATTCTTGGCCTGTACATGGGCGCACAAATTTGGGGTACTTCAATTGCTGTTACAGAAATGTGAGACATATTCACACATGTTATATCAACTTCACAGATGTTTCTTCTGTACACACCCGAATGTCTCCCACCAAAAACTGAAAACTTATGCAAAACAGTACCAGAAGGTCTCAACCCCAATTTTGTGGCTAAACTCTCAGTTATATATGAGCAATTGCTCCCACTGTCAAATAAGATATTCACTGTGGAGTACCCTGATGGTCCATTCACCTCCACCTTAGCAACCTGCAAAAACACATTGTTTACTTTATCACGTGCAGTCTCAGCCATACCAACATGACTGACAGATTTCTGTACAGAGTTACTGTTATTTTCTTCTTTCCAGCAGAGAATGGTAGAGTGCCAACCTCCACAGTTCTTACATGTAATTTTGGATGTGCAACGTCTTCTTATATGTTCTGGGGAAAAGCACCGAAAACACAGGCCTGCATTGCGCACTGCATAATCTCTCTCTGCCAGACTCATTTTTCTCAAAACATCACATTTGAATGTTTGGTGATTTTTCTCACAAATTCCACAGCTGGCAGAAGAAGGGGTTAGCAATGCAGACGCTGTGGGTACAGCCCTTTTCACCCTTGACTCATTCTTCACACTTGTATCTGATGTTTTAAATGTCTCTGCCCTTTCACGAGTTTCTAGCTCCTTCTTCATAAAAGTCAGCAGAAAGTCTAGATCTCCTTCTCGCCCTTTTCCTTCTCGAGCCCATTCCATACGCACTTCTACTGGTAAACGTGATAGAATTAATGGTGTCAGGAAGATGCCATATGTCTCCCCAGTCACTTCTAATGATTCGAGGCTCCTGACATGAACTTGAACTTTATCCAGAAGATGTCTGAGCTTCACAAGGCATGTTTTCCCTTCGCCCTCTAGATTCATTAAACTTTGGATGTGACTAAAAATGATCAGCTCTCTTCGTCCAAAGCGCTCTTTAAGTAACTCACAAGCTACTTTGTAGTTTCTAGTTGACAATGGTAGTCCTTTGATGACACGTGCGGCCTCACCACTTAACAAGGATTGCAAATAACTAAATTTGGTCACCTCTGGAATGTCCGAGTCATCTATAGTTGCCTCAAATGTTGCCCACCACGAGGGCCACTCTGTTGCATCATCTGAGAACTTGGGCAATTCCAATTTTGGCAGTTTAGCATTTGCAGCAGTCCTTCCTCCAGATGACACTGAACTCCTATCTTCGTTTTCTTTCTTTTGCTCTTGTGTCTCTAGAGAGGCTAGATATCTCATTGCCTTAACACGGAGCTTTTTTGCCTTATCAAAACTAGGAGCTATCTCTTCAATAACTTCCTCTATTCTTTCTGGATCCACTGCCAACTCATAGCTAGTCTGACAATCCTCCAAATAGGCTAATCTCTTGTTCAGATCGTTCAAACCCTCCTCCACAGCATATTTATCTCCTTCTTCCTGTAAAGTGTCATTGAGACTAGACATACTGCGAGTCAGCCATCCCTTTGCAGCTGATCTAGTCCTTGTTAAGGTGCCAATGTCAGCTACAGTAGACATGTTTGCTGTTGTTTGTAAACACCAATAAGTTGATCATATAATATCAGCAGCTAGCAACTTGTCTGGCAGCTATTTTAAGCACACTGTACTGGGGTAGAGATATGTTGCTGCTGGTATCCCTACTGCTTGTATACACTATTTGCTATAACTTTACTTTATACTGTTCTATGTTCTGTGTTAATCTAGCTTAAATAATGTCACTTATAATTGTTCCATAGAATTACCAACAAACTCACAGTTCACAGTTCTTCATTTGATTTCTATGTATCCAATCCTCAATGACACTTATCCAAGCTGATTTTTACAGACAGTAAGATGTTATCCTTATCACTTAAAAGTTCACTTTCAAAATCCAATTTTCACAAAATCACCACAGATGAATGATACACAGTTCAAAGTCCCGGGTTTCGGCACCAAATGTTATTAATTAGACTGAAAAATCCACAAGATGTTAAAACACAACACAAGAACACTTCTTCACTGTATGAACACTATTGCACCACTAGTTTATTTTTGCTACATCATACTCAAGCCCCTATTTTTAGCTCCCTTTCCCAGTTACCACCCTGCAACACCCTACCCTCACAGTCCAATCAAATCTTATACAGTTTCAATACACAACACTCGGTAAATATTCGTGGATAGGTTTATATGGCATAACATCTTGCCCATATTTTGCCTTCACAGAAGAGTCTTTACCTCAAAGTTGATTTCATCCTATATTATGCCTTCACAGAAGAGGTTTTACCTCAAATTTGCAAATATGTTTTGCAATATATTGTCAGCTATACAGTATGAAGGATAGAGTACAAAGGGCTGTGTACATGTCAGAGCCTAAATACATATGCCTGCCACAGTAAAGCACAGGCAATAATTTATAAATATATAGATAAAAAAAGTGTAACAGAAGAACTTCCCCTTTTTTGTCAAAATGTGATTTATTCCTACCTGGGGTGACATTTAAATGATGTGAAGTGAGTGTGGACAGTGAAAGGCAATAGTTCCAAGTAATATATCAGATGCTTGTGCCCCACAGGTCTTATTATATCCATTTAACTTCACTCATGGTCAGATGCAATGATACTAAATGACATGACAATTCACTAAACCTAAATATATACCTGCAAACAATCCTTATTCAACTGTTTTCAGTCCACCAGATCAGTATGTTATTGTACCAAAACAATAATATTTAATGCATTAAGTATGTGAATTTACGATATGCTTGTTACATTGGATTCCATATTGAAAGTGAGGTCAATCTCAGGTAGTAATGTGTCTATTGGCTGTGCAGGTAATTTTCTTTTAAGTTAAAGACATATCATTTGGTGTCACATTGCAAAAACAAGTAGAATCTTCCCAACAAGAAAACAAACACATACTAATTCCCAATAGTAAAATATAGGCTACAATACCATATCACCAAATGGGTCATCATATTGATAGGTTGTAGAAAGACAGATGGAGGGCATCACTTCTCTGAAGGCAGCCTCCCTCGGGTCATGCCCAGCATGTATGGCTAGGGTAGCCTGCTGCAGATCTTCAGTTTTATCTTCGGTTGACATAGTCGATATAATCTGGAAATTCTACTTACAATAAATAGGGAATTATGATTGATGCAAGTAAAATGAATTGTTCTTTCTTATTTTCAGTGTTGTTTTCTTGATATGTATGAAAAGGATATTTTCACAAAGAACTGAATCAATCATGTTTACTCAGAGTATGGATTAAAGGACAACCAAACAAACTGTTGACATCTAGATCAAGTGTCTGAATGATTTGCATGATTCAACAAAACATGACTGAGAAGGCAGATGGAAGGCATCACTGAATGATTTGCATCCCATATTATGCATCCACAGAAAACCTTTTACCTCACATTTTCAAATATATTTTGGACCACGGGATGTGTCATATTTGGATCTGTGACATCTTTTCATGTCCAATAAACATTATATTTTCATTGATTAAGAAATGACTAATTGTAATGCAACCAGTAACTAATTG
The DNA here is from genome assembly GCA_949316495.1 of Amphiduros pacificus. Classification (NCBI taxonomy): domain Eukaryota; kingdom Metazoa; phylum Annelida; class Polychaeta; order Phyllodocida; family Hesionidae; genus Amphiduros; species Amphiduros pacificus. Next base: position 37,139,794 of record OX439001.1, on the reverse strand, counting down.
TCATGCAGTAGAGTAGTTAAGTAGTTACCTGCAATAAAGTTGACCTTTTTCTTACCTGTAGACTGTTTTGGATAATGGTGTGAAGTGTGACGATTATTTGTATTTCAGATGGTGGGATTGGCTTTAAGATACAATGTTGCTGATCCTGTAATGGCATGAAATATTAAGTTGAATGTCCCAATCAGACAGTTTGCGATTGTATGCAGTATAAATATGCCACTCACTGACCTGAATTAATTATAAATGTGATGGGAATAATTGACAAAGCTAAGAATAATAACACGGGCCAATAAGCTTGTGTTCTGTGGCCTGAACAATATCTGAAACTTAAACTTAAACTTAAACTTTCAAAAGGATATTATTCAAATTGGTTCAATATCAATTCAAACTTACTTTCCTGATATTTGCACAATCGCACTTCTGTCTGACACTTTGGTACAGTGGTCTTTTATAGTTATGCGTTGTTAGTATTGCAGTTTAGATGAACTGATCATATTGACCTTTGTCAGTCCTCTGATAGTGAAGACATGGAATGAAAGACAACATTTAAAATCAATCAACAAAATAGATAAGATCAGACACGACAAAGACAAGGATTATGGAAAACAGACCAGAAAACGATACAAACATGACTGGTAATCAATATCTGTCCTCAATATGTTATACTGAAATATGTTTAACCCCAAAATAAGGCCTCGAGGAAGTCACGTGATTGATTATAAGACCCCTTAATTCTCAAGATAATCGACCTATCTTTTTAATCATGGACATAAAATGTTTCACAGTCATGAAACTGCATTTCGAAAATGGGACGAATGTGAATATGGGACGTGATTTACACACATCTGCAAAAACTTGCTATAAACAGTTTCATCCCACTTGGGATTATAATTATACTGATAATATCATCAATGCATAAATTAATTCTTTGCATGCGGCATGCTACATTTACTGAGTATTCAAACCTGCTTTTGTTATACGGCTTCCCCTCCTTTTATACCCGTGTAGGTTTGTTTGTTTGTTTAGGGTTTTACATCACTTTCAACATTGTAGCAGATATAGTGCTGCCTCACTGAATTATCATCTCGCAGGTCCTTGACATGACAACCCACCCAGTCACAGATTTACAAGGACAACGGGTTAACCCTTTTGGCAAGGGCCTCAGCTCATGTGTGAAATTGTATCACGAGTTCAATCTCGGCATGTCCGGGGATCGAACCCATGACCTTTGGATCACCACAGAGGAACTGGTGCTAATAAGCTGGCAGTCTAACCAACTGCGCCACGGCCCGTGGTACCCGAGTAGGTTAGAGTAATTAAATATGGTACGAGTAGTCTTAGAAGTAGGAGTGGATATTTCCTTAATCTTGTCCTGAGGGACTGTAGAGTGTATATCAGATTACTCTGCATGGTGAGGTAACATCAATTCAGAGATAATGAGATTTGATTGGTGTCTTTGGTCAGGCTACTATTGGCAGAAATTAAAAATGTTAGCCGCCGTTATGCTGAGAACACTTGCTTGCTGAGATTAGTGGGTTGTGTGGTCACTTTCACATGTCTTAAAGCAGTGGGAAAATCACCATGCATACATCTGAATTACACATATGTCTTCATTCAAATTGTGGTTTTATTTAACAATAAAAATGATTGCAATATATGACAAGTTTTTGAAATAATGAAATTCTAATTCTGTATTATTAATAGTGTCTAAATATTTAAATCACTGTGAAACTAGATAACTATTATGTAGGCATTGACACAAGAAATGATCTGTGCACATGTAAGCTGCTCTTGGACAGTACAACATAAACAAGAGAGGCATGGCCAATGCCCCCCTCTATTTTCCAACAACCCCATCAATTCCAACAACACATATATCAATTCCAACAACACATATATCAATTCCAACAATTCATTTAAGTATACTGAAGGTATTTGATAAATTGGATCTATGTTATATATTATATTTGTCTAGAAAAATGGTTGTATACTACATGGGAGAAGAATTTGATCAATTTGAACAAATCTATCTGTGTATATTGTCCATCAATTCCAACAATTCCATCTATCCCATGAACTAATATCATCCAATATTGATCATAACTTCAGTAAGTATTCTATATACAGACCTGTACAGTCCATAAGTTCTGTAAATATTACTCTATCTATCTGGTCAACCCCAAATTTCTAGAAATGAGAAGAATCGGATGTATCTGAACAATTCCATCTTTGGCTACTTCCTATAAATTCCATCCCATCTATAGCATGTCCTGTTCTTCAATCTTGATAAACTGGAAGAAACCCATCTATCTGAACTTTCTGTACATACTGTATTTACTCGTATAAAAGAGGACTCGTGTATAAGACGACCCCAAGGATTGAGGTTATTTTCCTTGAAAAGACCAATTTCCGAATATAAGACGAGTCCTTTTCTTTCTCTCGAGACATTGGTACTGCTACCATTCAAGTTTGGTGGCCATTTTAACTTTATTGCCTCATTCTGTAGACTGTAAGTCAATCCACATTCAATTGATGGGATAGATATACATAAGATGGGATTGATGGTGAATTGCTTGGGCCTTTGGCCATGGATGAAACAAGATGAACCACCAGAAACTTTTTCAAAGCACAATATTCTCTGTGGGAGGTACAAGCCACAAGACAAAATGACAAAATAGTATATGTTCATGTCAGGGTGATATAAAGACCCTTCCAATGCTTTTTAGATGTTTGCCAATTTCTATTGGTCATGAAATATGTCATATTCAAAATTCAAATTTGTTTCAAACAAAACCTTTGGATTTGGGTACATTATTACACAAAGGTTTCAATGTAGCCAAGTTCAGTTCATTACTTCACATTGACCAGACCGTGCTAAGGGAAATGAGCTAGTGAAGTCAAGATTCTTTCATGACAGTGGATATCTTTTATGATATCTGTTATTGGTAAGACAAAAATGTTTTAAAAAGAACCATAGAGAAGAGTCAGTTTTAAGCTGCATTAGAATAGAAATACATTGTAGTGTATCAATTGACACACTATTACCTTCTTAAAGGTGAAGACCAACCTGAGTGTATCAGTTGTCACAGGGATTTGACTACTATACATGTTTTAATTGAGTGTTTCGATTTTGAATTAATTATGACTGTGCAAGATTCACAAACATTATTTAATACTGTAGATAATTCTGTGAAAGTATCGTATTCAAATCAAACAGGATAACAAATTTACGTGTGTGGAGCTCTTCACTGACCTATTTATCAAGAACCACGAAACATCAAATGGTATTAAGTCTTTTAAATTTATTTGTACATGGGTCAAATGTCAAAACCTTTATTTTTTTACCATAAGCATATCTTTGCAAATTAACATTGTTTTTCACAATTCATTAGACGTTTTCTTTTGGGCTTGATCATCAACATTAAGTTAACATGTCGCCAGTTATTTGTCCTAACATTAGGTATCTTGAAGCAGATATTTTGTCTATTCCTGACATTTGGCAGCTATGTCTAGGGCTTGCTTGAGATCCCGGATGAGGTCTTCCTTGGCTTCTAGACCCACTGACAACCTGATAAGATTGCTAGTAATCCCAAGCCCCCCCCTGCTGCCATATTGAGAGGTATTTATTCTGCAAGTAAATTGATATAAAAATAAATATAAATAAGGTTTGGGAAAAATATGTGTAAACATACTTTGAAATATAATTTTTAAAGTCACATGTTACCATTCTGAATGTGTTGGATTTGAGGGTTCAATAGATCCTTCTAAACATTTTCATTATAATTGAAATATTTAAGATTAACACTTTTAGTCTCCAATATGTTTTATACGTACTATGTCATAGAAATCTAGACAGCAATTTTAGAAAACTAATGCATGTTTATACATACGGCAGTCCAATCAGACTTTCAACAGAACCAAGACTGGCAGCCAATAGGATTAACTGTAAAGAACAATGAGATGTCATTGATATCTAATGAATTTTATTTATCTGAAAATTGTCATGGTCTTTCAGATAATAAGGGAAGTTTAATCAGTTATTTTTTAACCTTCAGAGATGAGAGGAAAGCTTTAGCCTGTTCAGCTCCTTTGATATAGAAGGCTATCATTCCACCAAACCCTGACATCTGAGCTGAAGCAAGTTCATGCTGGGGGTGGCTCTTCAATCCTGCATGTGTCAAAAAAGATTAATTCAATAAAACAAAACATAATTTGCTGGGGATGCTACATCAGTTTTGTATCTATTTTACAGTACATTTAGTTAGATGTATAAAATGTTATTATCAAAAACAACATATTCTTATATATGGATACAAATGTTATGCACATAAACATACTAACACACATAATCTAGCATTCCTCAGATTAGTTTTATGCAAATGCAGTTGTTTAGAGCAAGTAGATTTTTTATTTTAGTAGCAAATGAATGTTGGTTCTGATAAGCATTAACAGTGATAGCATTATATTTTGAGACAGGAGTAGATTAAAGGGATTGATATACCAGGATATAAAATTTTGTCCACCATTGGATGGGACTCCAGATACTCAGCCACAGCCATGGCATTCTCCTCATGTTGCTTCATGCGGAGAGGAAGGGTCTTAATAGAACGGTATACAAGGTAACAGTCCATCACAGAAGGGATGTTTCCAGTGGCTAAAACACAAATGTATGTTTAAAAAGTAAAACAAACACTTGATATAAACTCTACAGTGAAGAGTGGAAAATGTCTAGATAATAAGATAAACCACCACACTAAAATAGACTTAATCTGGTCATGAACCAGTCTAGGAAATTCAGATTGTAAACTGCATTCTAATGGTTTATCAATATTTTAATCAATGGCAAAGTAGGAAAATCACTCGGCAAAGTTTCCTCTTCTTTTTAAGTTTCCAAAGGTAGCACACAAAAATCTTATGTAAGCTTTTTTATAGCGGAACTCAATTCCTAAAATAGCTAATTTTGAATTTCAGTTTTGTCATTTAAATAATAATGCAAAGTGAGCTAATTTTTTTTTCAATCATTTATCTGATACTATGGCAAAAACTCTTTTTACATAGAAATGTCAACAACAGATATATTCATTTATTTTTTATATATCATTAATTTGCTATTCATTGAAAAGTGCAAATGTGGCATAAGAAAATTCTTTCTATGACACTTTGATGAAATATCACATCCTGTCACAGCTTTGTTTCAAAACAGGGTTTTATTCAATCAGCTTCATTCTTTATAGAAGACACAGCATGACACAATGTATTGTTAAGAGGTTAATATTTAAATATAAACAAATAAAAATGTAAATCAGGTTTTATAAACTTACAGGTTCTTATCGCGTTCAGTTTTTGGGCTAGTTCAGTGTCATTTGTCAGAAGACTACCAAGTATAACGTCAGAATGCCCTGAAGATAAACAACCAAAGGTATAGGCCAAATAGGTTGAACTCATTTTTAAAAAACATTACTATATGAATTGACAGAGCAATATCAACATATCTGCATGTGTTTGTGAATTGCTGAAGTATGATGACAAAAGGAATACCATTGATATATTTTGAAAGAGAGTGCATCACAATTGTTGCCCCAAGATCCAGTGGTCTCTGAAATGAGAATTCCAATTGTCGAGATATTGTCAATTACAAATAAGATTTACCTTTTTCAAAATAATGCTTTTTACATGATGTCATTTACTGCTAAAGATGTCAATGCACACACACATAATTGATCTCTAAAATACTCAAAATATATATATATACAATATATTTAGCTTAATTCTATTTCTAATAATGTGTTATTACCTGAAGGATTGGTGTTGCAAATGTGCTGTCTACTGCAAACATGACATTGTGTTCCTTACACAACTCAGCCAGAGCCCTGATGTCGGTGATGGTGACCAATGGGTTGCTGGGACTCTCAATCAACACAAGCTGTAGATTATATTTCAACATTATCATTGAATAGGTTTATAGTCAATGATCTATGAAAAGCTGGGTTGTAATTTGGAATTGTGCGATAGTATATTAATAATATGTGCTGATTTTATGCTAAGAATATACTATATCAGAAGTCCAGATGCTGGGATGTTACTTGTCATGCCGTAGTAGTGGTATCATGTCTAAATCATGCTGGTGGCTGGGATTCGCTTTCTAGTCAAAATTAGGATCGGGTCAGTTAATGTTGCATTATTAAGGAATTGTTTCTCACTTCAATGTCTGCCTCACCATTTATTATTGAAGGCTGTGGTGTGTGTTATATTACAATGTATACATATGAGGCCAATGCAAAAGATCCCCAGCCAACCTTCAAAAGGTGTAAGGCAACGACAGCTGTACAAAGCATAATATAGTGTCAGTTTTTTAACTGACACTTCATTCACTTATTAATAGACCTTAATATATACCCAGCCCAATCCGGGCTTATAAGTCACGTCATAAGTTTAACTTAAAATGATAATAACAAAGAGCAATGAACAAGACTGCAAAAATAAATTAAAGTTATCTGTAGATGAATTCCTTTCTTTTACAATAACAAATATAAATAAACTCTGCTGTAAGCTTTACTGTATCAGCTTTCATAAGATACTTCAATTTTTCCAAATCATTCATTTCATCAAATATTTCACAACATTCTCTAAATCTTGTATAATAGGCATTTCTTATCTCTGCATGGAAGTTACAATGAAATAATAAATGTATTTCATCTTCAACAGCATTTTCTTGGCATAATATACATTGTCTTAACTCAATAGGGATTTGCATATATCTACCTGTCTCAATTTTTAAAGGTAGGATTCCACTTCTAAACTGTGCTAGCACAGATCTGTGAGATCTATTAAATACTCTATAAACATATGGCTCAGTTTCATATGCAGATTTAAATCTACAATAAGTTCTAATTTTAGGTACAGAAATAATATCATTGGTCCACTTTTCCTTTTCCATATCATGAAATATGGTTTTAACATCATTTAAAACAATTTCAACTTGGTTATTATACAAATCAGTTAAATTCAGGGCAACAAATTTTTTATATATTTCACTGTTTTATATATTTCACTATATATATATATATACCCATGGGTGAATTGAAAAACAGAAAGGGGACCAATAAATACAGAGTAATCAGAACTCTGGACAGTATCTACTGTATTTTTATTTACCTTTGTATTTTGCCCTATTGCCTTTGATACACCATCTACTTTTGTTGGATCAATGTAGGTCACTTGTATATTCATATTTTCCTCCAGTTGCTTGATCTGTCCAGTACTGCCTTGAAATACCAATCAATAATTTAAGACTATATTTAATAATGTGTACATTATATTGGGCTATGGTCTTAAAGCTTTGCAAGGATGTAAAAGGTTCCAGTTTTATTGTATTGTCAAGAACACCTTGATGCATAGAATAAATGTGTATCACTGTTAAGGACAGTTAGTAATATAAATATAACAGTGCTGCATAAAGATATAAAACTCAATGTTGAAATGCAATTCTGTTATACAATAATAAAATAGGCCTATGTTTCAAATTTTGAATTATTTTTAGATACATTTTTATATAAAAATATATATACGTAATGTCAAGGAAAAATCTATTTTATATATATATTTACCCCCATAAATGAGATCAGCAACAATGATATGGTCACCAGGTTTCAGTAGTCCACACACAGTATTCAAAGCAGCTGATCCAGAGGAAAATAATAGACCTGGTAAAATATTCAAAAGCATTCTTTGTACAGATTATCAATTTTTTGCTTTAGTAGAGAACATGAAGCATTATGTCAAGAAAGATTGCTTGTTGGTAAATTAAATGTGTTACCCTAATATTTTATTTCAGTATTGCTCACCATATTTTGCATTTTCTAAGGAAGCCAGACAAGACTCTGTCACATTTCTGGTAGGATTGCGATCTCTGCTATATGCATATCCCTGAAGGGAAAGAATATATCACAAACACCAACCTATGTATATATTTTAGTAAAGTAATAATGAACTTTACATAAGTATGCCTTTCACATATGCCTTTTAATCATATCAACGGCCTGGAACTGTTACAGAGGTATATAAAATGCATTACACTTGCATTGCAAATCAGCCAAAGTAAAATAAAATCCTCATTAGGTATCGCATTATTAGAACAAGTAGAATGCCACCATCCCCATCCCCACCCCCACCAAAAACAAACACTTACAAAACCCGAGAGTAAAACATAGGCAACAATACCATATCACCAAATGGGTCATCATATTGATAGGTTGTAGAAAGACAGATGGAGGGCATCACTTCTCTGTAGGCAGCCTTCCTCGGGTCATGCCCAGCATGTATGGCTAGGGTAGCCTGCTGCAGATCATCACATATTCTATCTTCGATCGACATAGTTGATATAATCTGGAAATTTTACTATTTATGAATAAGGAATTACTCCTGATGCAAGTGATATAAATTGTTCTTTCTTACTTGTGTCGTTTTTTCTAGATCTGTATGAAAGATTAATTCACAGAGAGCTAAATTAAAAATGCTTATTCAGACCATGGTTAAAGGCAAACATAACAAACTGCTGACATCTAGATCAACTGGTCTCAATGATTTGCATTCAACAAAAAAATGTTTGTTTGCAGGATGTATGACATCTAAAACAGTGACATCCTTCCATGTCCAGTAAACATATCTTATTTAATAAAATTAAACATCATAATGCATTAGAGTAGTTACATGTCAAATATGACTACAACATTCTGTATATCTTCTGAACATATTTCCATTTGTAGATGTCAAAATAGTGGAATTTACATATTACTGAGAAATATTCTCAGTGTAATTGCCCTGGTGATATATGATTCTTTTGTTATTGATAAAATGTACATCGTTGGAATGAATTGATAGTTTGGTATAAAAAGAATCCTGCATCCCATTTCAAAGTACAACAGGAATTTAAATGGTTACGTTCAGTAAGTTTTGCCCTTTTTATCTGTTGTCTTTTTTATATTTAGTTACGATGTGCAGTTTGGTGATTATCTTTCTGACTGGTAGGGTTGGCTTTTAAATAAAGTATACAATATTGCTGACCTGAATGGCATGGAGCATGCATTTATATGTCCTATATAAATGGAAAGTATATAATGACTCCTCTGTATTCCTCTGTAGTACTCTGTATTTTTACTCAGGCAAAACTGATAGTTCAATGGATTGATTTAACCTAAATGTTAGAGTGTGACAAAACGTCAGTGCTTACATTTATTTCAATGGGAAAATTTTGTATCATGTGAGATGTTAATTTGTATGTGATTGTGAGTCTAGATATGCATGATTACTTACCTGAATGAATTACAAGTGTAATGGGGACAACAGTTAAAGCTAAAGATAATAAAAGATATCTGATAAAGTGCTGATACCAGACCATGTCTACTCAAAGCACTTCAATGTCCAGCTCAACAATTTGCCTGAGATTTAGGATGTGATATATATAGTCAGGGAGCCAGAGGGGCCCACCATGCAGTCCCCTCAGGATTCACTGCCACCTATTTTTTGTAAACAGCTCTTAGAGCAGTAAGAAATATATATTTTAAGAAAGGCTCTGTTCTCACAGTCTGTAATACTAAGCAAACAGAGATGACGAGGGCTGATGTGTAAACATAGTAAACAGAGTAAACGTCAGCCAGCCCCAGGGGGTTGCTTTCATAATTTTAACCCGGGGAGGCTGGGTTGGAATTGAAAAACCCAGAACCTGATTTAGGGAAATATTTTATCTCCATTGGTACCCTGATTTCGGACTGACTTAAATTTTGATATCCTGTTTTAGGGATAAAAATGATACAATGACTTTGGGGTGATGCAATAAGAAAATGATACCCTGTTTTTGTAGTTCTATGAAAGTAACCCCACAGGCAGCCAGCCCAGTGATTTCTGTGTACATGTCATTCTATGCCACTAATTTGTAGCAGTGTTGAGTTCTGAGGGTGCAGATCCAGGGTTAAGGTGTGGGAATTAGGTCACACATGTGTCTCGACCTCCACCACAGGCAGCCAGAGTGACATCTACTGCCATCACTACTTTTATATAGGTTAATACTTAGTATATAGGACAGAGACAGAGGGTGGCTGGGGACTTTCACTCTCTGGCAATCTGTGATATATCTACCTTAGTCATCATGGCTTCCGGCACATCACTTGTGCAGTGAAAACAAATAAACACTTTTAACATTTTTAAAGACAGTGGAATGACATGTGAGACACAACATTCAGCTCAATTGCAATTAGTGGTGGGTAATATAACACAGAATTTTAGAGCGATATGTAATTCTGAGAGGCCTGCAGATCACGGACCTGGATGTCAGTGTCACAGAATCATGGCGGACACCTCAACTACGGCAACTTCAAAATGATGAGAAAATATCATTTTCAAAAATGAAACTGTATGCAAATTCTTTTTTTTTTGTTGGGAAAGTATCATTTCCAAACACATTACCTTTGCACTTTTATATTCTTTATCATGCGTAATATGAATATCTTTTATTTGATTCGGTTCAATAATGATTGGCTAAAATTCAAATTTACTTGTCTGATATTTGCACAGTTGCACACCTATATGACCCTTTCTTATAGCAGTCTCACATAGTCATATGCTATTATATTGAATCTCAGATGACTCGTTTAAATATAATAATCGTATTTCCTTTTGTCAGTCACATGATGGTGATGTAAGGAAGGACCTCGGTTAGAAAATAGATAATATCAGTTTGTTTGTTTGTTTGTTTGTTTGTTTACATGAATGTGCTTATGTGCGTGCGCTTATATGTTTTTTGTTAGGGGGTAAACATCAATTTCAACAATATTTCAGTCATTTCATGATGAGACCTACTTGTAATAGATATAGTGCTGTCTCACTGAGTTGTCATGTCAGGTGGCAGGTCCTTGACAACGGGTTAACCCCTAGGCACGGACCTCAGCTCATGTGTGAAATTGTATGAAGAATTCAATCTCGGCATAGCTGGGGATCGAATCCCCAAAACCTTCAGATCACCACTAAGATCAAATATGACAGATACATAGATAAGATTTGAGTGCGAAACCAGACCAGAAAACTACCTATACAATCATGACTGTGAATAATTGTCGTCCTTCATGATTTGATAAACTCACCCAGAAATATGTAAAAGCCTCAAGAAGGTGTCAAAGAAAAATTAAAATACTCAATGACCCCTACTCAGGAATATCCGGCTGAACCTGACCTTTTTTATTATCTAAATTAAATCTGAGGCAAACACTCTCCAATTTGTTCATCATGTTGTATATAAATAATTAAAGAGCAATTTTCAGTCGCCACAAAATGTTTCATAGTACTGAAGAAATGATCTGCGCGGTTTAAAAAATGAGTTAGCCGGGGATACACTACTCTTCTAAACCTGAGAGTAATATTACATTGCTCTCAGTTTAAACAGATGTAGGCGATCCTCCATCTACCTCTGCCTCCAAAGCCCTCTCATTACTAGGGAAAATAAAAAAATCAAAATTATTAATAAATATGCAGATAGGCTCCTCCCCCAATGCACTTAATCAGACAAACAGGTACCATTTTGTGAATGTGAAGTATACTTACATCTTAACACTAAACAAAGCACTTTATGAAAGTGAGAAACACATTCCTCATTTTGTGTTGACAATGTAATTAGTTAATTCTCACCAGCCGGTCAAAGTGAAAACAAGTGCAATTTGTGAGAACCATTTAGTTTGAGGTGTCTGATGAACCTAAAGTACCATTCATAAGAATCCATTCATTCATTCCTCACCATTTCTCAGTGAAATAGAATAGTTATGGTAATATTTCAAGAAGGGGTGAATTTTGAAAATACAGATAAAAAAGAAAGAGTGCTTGTTTATTGTAAAAAAAAAAAGATTTTTTAAGATATCATATGTAATTAAAATTGTTGTCTTCCTATTCATGCGTCATCGTGTTTCTCTGTATTGTATTTCATTTTGGAGTGTGAAACAAAGGAAAATCCAAAGTGTTGATCTTTGACTGGGGTTTTTCCTACTTCCTCTTTCGTTTTTTGTTGTATACATAATTTTATTAAAGTTATGCACAAAACGTTTATTTTTCCTCCTTTTTGAAATTTAATTTAACCATTAGCACTTTTAAGCTGTCCATTTCATCACTAGAAATTGGAGACATTGAACATGAAATGGGTAGTACAAAACTTCCTATTGCAGTGGGTACATGGTGTCACTTTCTACCAGCATAAATGGCACCAAAATTAGAACACATTCTCCAGTTTATATACATATTCAAGAACTAATTTTTGCACCTTCCTTTTATTGAAGAAAAAAATAAAATATATTAAAATTTGCAGAAAGAAATCAGCTTTTCAATGAGGTAATCCATTTGTCTCTACATTTAATACATTTCTTGTCACCTTATGTTTTTCTATTGCAAATGTAGCACATTTTCACATACTTTGATAGTTTAATATCATTTTTTATGTACCAATATGATTAGAGCAGCTTATTGGGGATTAATTTCTGAAAATACACTTATATTTTATATGTATGAAACTTTAAAAGATTGCATTGGATCAATTTAAAGGCTGTCAATTTTCATCTTTTGTACACCTTCCACATTCAAGCTATTTCTAACCAAATTTAGCTTGTTAATAAATCTCAAAATTGACGGACTTTATTTTCATTTTATTTTTTTAACTATGCGGTATAATATGTACTTTCATAATTTAGCCAACAATAAGTTGTTATTCCAGATATTATTTCAAAATACCTCAGCATATCAAAATTTCCTCTAATATCTTTTGCAGATGGTCCAAAATTAAAAATTGTTTTAATATTGTTAATTCTCAACAGATTTTGATGAGTAAATACTCTATGAGCTCGTTTTTGAAAGATGCAAATGACTGAATATTGATATTTATAGTAAAATCCACGGAACTAGGAGTTTCATTTTCAAAGTCATTCAAAGGTCACTTCAAGGTCACTTCAAATAGACTACAAAGGTCCACATTCAGTCATGTATCAGTCAGTAAAAACGTTATATGCCTATGTCTGTCATTTCTACTGATGCGACGAACATTCCACAGTGGCGTCAGTTGCTTCAACAATAATGACCATAGAAAATACCGAATCACAAACCACAGGAAATGAATACACATTTCCCATGATCGTACTGATCACAGAATAACACAGATAGTTCCTAATTTTGACAATGATTGCCATCCATGTTACAAAAAAGAATTGTCATTGATCAGCAAGGTAATTCTAATCTGAATTGATATTGATTTTGTATCATATGATGTCATACATGCTTGTGTGACATCATATGACGTCTTCGTTATACATGTGCCTCTGGAAAAAATGTTTTCGGCATGACATATTAACTGAATTTCCTTCTCTTCAAAAAGGAAAGGGCAATTTTGCGAATATGCTGGGTGACAATGCGCCTAACAATTAACACATCTAATTAACATTATTGGAAGTGCAATCTTCCACACTATACCGGGTGGTACATTACCTTTGAATTGATCTGAACTATGTTCATACCCGATACAAACATCAACTCAGATGTTTTGATATCCAACTTTAATTGATCTTGGAAGCTACACTGTTTCAAATGTCAGGAAAAGCCTACCAACTACAAGAGTGTGCTTTTCTAGGCCTCTAACTCCAAGCCCTGAAGCCGTGGGGATATCCTATGTGATAAACTCCATCCTTTTGGATCTTATTCTTATCTCACGATTGGCGCTTCCAGCAGTATTTGCCCTTCAGCACTCATTTATCTATCATGATGAAAGTTGACAAACAGTTTGATGAACAATGAAATATTCAGATGGGAAAATGTACCGAGAGTTCAATTTTGGCATGGCCAGGGATCGAACCTACGACATTTGGATCACCACAGAGGAGCTGATGCTATTAAGCTGGTGCTCTAACCAACTGCGCCACGACCCATGAAGTCTATATGCATTGGATAATTAGTAGCAGGGGTGGGAGAGCTCTGAACCATTCTTTGCAGTAAATCTGAACCAATCTGGTCAAAATCACATAATTCTGGACGCTCGCAACTGATCTGGACGCTAAATCACGTCATTCTGGGTGCTCGCAACACATCTGCGCACTAAATTGCAAGCCAATCTGAGATATAGTTTAAGATTGCATAAGGAGGAGTAATTCCCGACTTGGGGGCACACATATTACCGTAAAAACGTTATACATTTATTATAAAATTTACACTATCATTAACAAGATACTGTTATACACTCTACTGTAATGAAATTTGTACAATTTTGTGCTTATTATTATGTGATTTTGCTAGGCGTTGTTTTATAACAGAATCACCCAGATTGGTTCAGAATTGGTGTAGAACAATGGTATGAAGTCATACCACCCAGATATGTTTCGATTACTGCCCAGATTGGTTCAGAGCTCTCCCACCCCTCAGTAATATTATCAAAAATAAACGATACTATCATTAATTAATTTACAGACAATAAATGCTGCGCTCCCTTTAGTTTTGTCATGGGCTCATTAGAAGGAATATGATGCAATTCTAAAAAAAAGCATGGAATACCAAACATTGCCTTCACTATGAGTTAAAATTGACATGGAAACCAAGCAGGACAGATGAATGAATGAATGAATGAATGAATGAATGAATGAATGAATGAATGAATGAATGAATGAATGAATGAATGAATGAATGAATGAATGAATGAATGAATGAATGAATACTTGCTGTACCTCACATCTGCACAAAAAGTCTAAAAACAAAAAATATTGAATCCAACCATTTATGATAACGTGAAAAAAAGTGTAAATACATTTCAATAATTATTTGTATGTATAATCAGTTGACAAATGCAAATTGTAATCAGGCGAAAAATTACCCGTTGAACATTTTATGTCACTCTCCACAGTGGCGACAGGGAGAGCCACTGTGTTATATCCGTTTCTGTTTGGTTCACAATTCGCCACAGAACATGTTCTAATATGACGGACCTTCCACCTCAAAAATTGGAAGAATTAGTTACCAGCCTCTGTAAAGATGTACGACATCTGGTAGTGCAAGGCCATGAGACAGCTGAGAGGCTTGAAAAATTAGAGAATGTCAAGAGTAAAGACAGTTTTGGGGCAAGTAAAAATTTTGTCACAGACAGGCAAAAAGGACAATTATTCCAAGATGGCCTCCAGCCATGTGGTGATTTTGGTGATGAGCATGTACAAGAGGCAGACCCTAATATCAGGCAGTATAGCCAAGCCCCAGATATTATCTATGACCCTTGGGTAAGGTCCCCTGGCCCCACTGAGCACAGTGCATCCAGGCACATCAAGGAACAGTTTCAAGCCTTGGATAGGTCCCTGAAGACCAAGCTGCCCAGACTACCCCCAGAGCTGCAATTATTTGACTCTAAGACAGGAATTGCCAAAGCGGAGTTACCAACATTCAATATAATTTCAAAATGTGCAAGATTTTCGGAGGCATCCCTTTGCCAGTTGATGTTATTAGACCCTTCAGAAAAACCTGTTACTGCTGAGGACCTATATAACCTGTTCACTATACAACAAGCTCAACTTGAGTGGCTGAGAGACGAATACGCCGTGGTCGTTGTCAAGGGCGGTTTTGATGACACCACAACCAAATGGTTCAAGCAGATGACCAAACACACCTCCGGACTGAGTTTGCGGCACCAGGAAGCTCTCAAAACAGCTAGTGAGCTATCAGCACATGCTGCGAAGCTAAATACCACAAGCAAAACCAAACCATCTCAACAGGGTTCACAATACCAAGGACGAGGTGGTTTCAGGAATAGGTTTCAGCGACGGGGAGACAATTTCTCATCCTGGGCCAACAGGAACATGCCGTCCACACCGGGAGACCTTCAGCCAGGTCGCAATTTCAACAACACATACAACGATCCACAGGACTAGTGTTCTCATATGGTGTTTGCTCTCAGCAGTCAAATTTACATGTAGATCCGAATTTACTGTATTAGCTCAGTGTTATTATAAATTGTGTATTGATTCTGGTACTTGTTTGCCAAAGTTTATTGTATATATTTCAATATAAGCAAGTTGATATATTTGTGCAGTGTTAAAAAATGGGTTATCACTTTGCATGCTGCATAGTGTATATGTTTGTACAGTGATCTATGCATCCTACTGGATTTTCAGTTTGTATTGTATTGAATTTGTCAAATGTGTTTCGGGCCATTTAAAGCTGGATCTCTGAGAAAGTGTTTGCCACAGTGGAGGCAAATTGGTTGTCCAAACAGTGTATTGAATTGGATAGACGAAGGCGTGCGTATCCCATTTTCTGACATTCCTCCCAGTTTTGTTATAAACAACACCAAGCATTTCTCAGACAAGCAGAGAAAGTTTGTTGATTCTGAAATAAAATCATTACTTGATTCTGGTGCTATTGCTAAGTGTGAGCCGGGATACGTACCCCATTGTGTATCGCCCATATCAGTGGCCCCCAAAAAACCTGACACTTACAGACTAGTGGTAAACAATCGTGTGTTGAATGAACATATTGTAGACAAATCATTCAGGAATGAGGACATATCTACTGTAATTGAGACCATACAAACCAATGACAGCATTGTCACGGTAGATATAAAATCAGGTTACCACCACGTTCCAGTACACAGAGATTTTTGGAAATATTTGGGAATTTGTTGGCGTGGAATCTATTATATTTGGAAAGTTCTACCATTTGGTCTCAAATGCAGTGGGTATTATTTCTGTAAAACTGTTCGACCAGTGATACAATACTTGCGTGAACAGGGCCTCAGACTTGTATCCTTTGTAGATGACATATTTCATTGTAATCAGAGTGTTAGTATTGACGAGAGCAAACACACACTTCTCAGGACATTTATTAAATTGGGGTGGAGCATTCAGTGGAAAAAATGCCAGTTGATCCCCAAGAACACACAGCGTTTCATCGGTTACAGCGTCACCAGCTGTGGCCAAAGTGGGTATCCAGAGATACGGGTGCCAGCAGAGCGCATGCGCAAACTCCACAGAGACATTCGGAGGGTGCGCAAAATGGAACATGTCCCCGTACGGACGCTGGCCCGTATAGCAGGTCAATGTGTTGCAATGAGCAAGGCCATTATGCCGGCAAAACTCCTGCTCAGGAATGTGTACCGAGACATCGCCCAGAGGGGCAGTTGGGACGATACTCTTTGCATCAGTCCAAGAGCACAAGAGGATCTAGAATGGTGGCTCCATGCAGCCAAAAACTGGAATGGTCGGGTCATACAGGCCCGCCCAATCGACGCCCAAGTCAAGTCCGACGCATCCCAGACTGGTTGGGGCGCAGTTTGGGATGGCAGGGAGGCTATGGGATACTGGAACCAGCGCATGGCATACATGCCAAGCAACTACAGGGAGCTCATGGCAGTGCTCATGGCTCTCAAGTCATTCGGCAGGGAACTCCAGGGCAAATCCGTCCAATTCCTTACCGACAATGTAACTACAGCAGCATTCATCAACCGCCTAGGTGGCTCCAGCCAGCCTTTATCCCAGCTGGCTACGGCCGTGTGGCTGGAGGCCCACGACCACAACATCCACCTGTCCGCAAAGCACCTCGCTGGTACCTTGAATACGCATGCGGACAGTCTATCTCGCGTTCCGACCCAGTACTGTTGGCAGCTTCACCCAGGCTTGTTCCGCCATATCGACCGGGTATGGGGTCCACACAGCATAGATCGGTTCGCCAGTATGGAAAACGCCCAAGTGCCAACATACAACAGTCTCTACTGGGATCCCCTCACCAGCGGAGTGGATGCTCTGAGCCAGCAGGACTGGCAAACACACAACAACTGGGTCAATGCCCCATTCAGACTGATACCCAGAGTATTGGAAATTATCCAGAGCCAGCAAGCAACAGCCACCATAGTAGCCCCCTGGTGGTCCGCCCAACCATGGGCAAACAAGTTGATGAGCCTATCGATAGCTCCACCAATCAAACTACCGTTCTCCAGACGCACAGTGTGGACAATGGCGCCAACACCAGAGCCGCTCCGAAATCCACGGTGGCAGTTATTCGCATGGAGGATATCTGGCAAAGGCGGCTTGCCAAGCAAGGGTGGTCGCCACGGGCAATTGGACAGTTCATCCACGCCTGGGCAACATCCACCCGAGAAGAGTACAACAGGGTGCTGACCAAGTTCACAATATTCCTGGATCGGCCAATAGACCCTTGTCCTCCAGCTGAGACACGGCTTGTTGCAGATTTCCTATGTCTGGTTGCTGAATCATCAAAGAAACCGCGGTCAAAACTGCGCACCACCACTGCAGCTTTGTCCCATCTGTATGAAGGTCTTGGAGTGGAGTCGCCAGTCCACACACCTGAGATCAAATACTTGACAAGTGCATTGGTGAAATCTGGTACAACAGAAGTGATGGAGAAGTCACTGGTAATGCCAGTCAAACCTTTCCGGGATATGTTCATGACATGGAAAGACAATGAGGATCTGTCTATAAAAGACCTGCGAATGAAAACTATAACATTGCTTGCATTGAGTTTGATGCTACGGCCATCAGACATTGCCCCAAAGGGCGTCATCTATGACCCTATTTCGGGTGAATCATATTCCACTGTGTTCTCCATGAAGCACGTGGAATTTTTAGATGATAACAAGGTCAAGGTCAGTTTCCTGGGGATAAAAAATGACACGCATCGTACAGGATTCCAGGTAACCCTCCCTCCAGCCAAGGACCCCAAGCTGGACCCGGTATCTGCCTTGCGTGTGTACATCCATCGCACAAACCACTGCCGCCCGCCAGAGTCCAAGCTGGTATTCCTGGCTTTGCGAGCCCCGTACAATGCAATCAGTGCTGCTACTGTTGGGCAAACCATGGAGGATGCCATTGGTGCAGCTGGACTGGCCAATCAGGGCTTCTCTGCCAAATCATTCAGACCAACAGGCGCCACGCATGCTGTAACTGAGGGGCTCTGCACACCTCAAGAGGCAATGAAAATTGGACGGTGGAAGACACAAACTGTGTTCAATGAACATTATGTGCATTCACAAGTACCCAGCACTTATTCTGAGGACATGATGAATCTATGAGTGCATTGGTGGACGTTTGGCTGTTTCATTCAGCCTTGGTGTTATTTTAAAATAATTGTGGTTATTTTCAAGTTGCACAGTGTTTATTGTATCAAATGTAAAAGTAGCATACTAGTATAAACTTGTTCTGATATTCTTCATGTACGGTTCACTATCATGTTTATTACTTTAGCTATTGTATGCTAGGTTTTCCTCATATAAATACCTGTATAGCCATAGCAATTATTATATGCATGTAATGCATAATAGTTTTTTAGCATATTCAAACTATTTAGTTTATTACTCGCTATTAAGGGCAATTTCAAATAAAAATGTTTTTCAAAATATATTTGTAGCCTGATGTAAGTTTGTAAAATTGTAATCAGGCGAAAAATTACCCGTTGAACATTTTATGTCACTCTCCACAGTGGCGACAGGGAGAGCCACTGTGTTATATCCGTTTCTGTTTGGTTCAGTTTTATTTGTATCTTATGTAATATGTAATATGTACCATTATATATGCATATGTATGTGGCGATTGTGGATTGGACAGGAAGGGCAATTTCAAATAAAAATGTTTTTCAAAATATATTTGTAGCCTGATGTAAGTTTGTTCCAAACAATGTTTGTGGTAGTTTAATTATGTTTCCAGTAATGATTGAATTCCAATCCCCTCCCTCATGGAAGGAGCCTGATATAGCGACTCTCATTTTGAAAGCACTCCCTGCTTATCATATATATTGATGTGAGAGGCAGAAAGGTGTATTCCCAGTGTTGTAGACAAGGGGTAAAACAGAGGGGGAGTACGTTCTTCAAACTTGGTCCTCAGCTTAAAGTTCTTCTCATGTTAAAACCGGCTGGCGAGGTCCACACGGTTAGCACCTGATATTAAATCTTGTGGCAACCTGATGGTTTTTCCCAGGTTTACACATGATTAATTACACTAGGTTTCATACCATGTGCTTTCCTCCCAACTTTTTCAAGGCGGCCTCCTGGCAGAAATGATTTACCTGCCATGCGTCTGCCATGCATCACCACGTGCCAAATGCCAATGGAATGGTTTCAGTTGGAGATGTTGATTTTGTTGAGACTTATCTAAGGGTGTCAAATCAGAGAACTGCATTCCTTAAATATTTTCAGAAGATATCTGAATAACAGTGAAGGAGCTTTTAGACAGGCACTGTAGATTAAAATAAATCCCTGGGCTATTTATAACGGCTTTATTACAAATATCGTATTAACATTTGGTATTCAGGAATTACAACAAAAACAATATTTGTGATAGTTAATAATTATCAATTAGTTAATGATAAGTAATTTGTTAATGCTTAGCAATTCATTAATGATTAGAAATTAGTTAATGAGAAGCAATTAGTTAATGATTATAATTTATTTGATGATAAGCAATTCTTTAATTATTAGCAATTAGTTAATGATTAGCAATTAGTTAATGATTAGAAATTAGTTGATGATTATAATTGAGTTAATGATAAGCAATTAGTTAATAATTATAATGTAGTAAATGATAAGCAATTAGTTAATGATTAGCAATTTGTTAGTGAGTAGCAATCTGTTAATGATTAGCAATTAGTTAATGATTACTAATTAGTTCTTGCGATTCAAAAGGTAAAACTGATTGTATGACATGTATCTGCCTTGCTTAGGAAGTAAGAGACGAAAAAAGCTACAAATGAACAAGTATGGTATTTGACAAGAGTCACATTTAAGTTGATCACACCACACAGTTTAGCCCTCTCCAGACATACTGTGAAGCCCTCATCAAAACATACGTTCACTGGGGCCATGATGACAATATGATTGCTGCAGCCCCGATTACGGAGGATATTTTGAAATATCTTCTGTACATGCCTATTATATATTAATTTTATGTTCAACCTATCGCTTTCCTCTCAAACCTCCTGAGCTCTTATTCAATCATCTTTTATCTTATATCTGTAGAAAGCCAGGAAAATTATCTGCTGGTACACAAAGGTTCACATAAGTATCTATAAAACAATAAGGTGACATGCCACTGCCATTTTTCAACTTCACCTTGAATATCTTTAGTACATGCCTGGTATATATCAAATACATATTTGAACTTCCCAATGGTTTCATTGATATTTTCTAATTCGATCTGATCAGATGTTATGTCTTTAGAAAAGCCAGTGAAATAATTTATAATTGGCAAAATACAAAGAAAGAAAGAACACCAACAATTGATGCTTATTTCCATCCTTTATTTCACGCAGCACAGTAAGATACAGGAGACAATGTTTGAATCCACATGAACGATAAATATCTAATCAATTGTCTATTGCACTAGTTTTTGAGGATCGTATATAAAGGTTTTACATATTTAGACTATGGTAAATGAGCTGTATGACATATCTAAATTTATATTTACATGTAAATGTTAAATATAACATATGAATACATTTACATGGTATTTCCTCCTTGAACATTTGATGAGAATATTTACAAAATTGTAAATGTAATCCAATACGGTTGTTGGTTTTTACAATACCAAAACATTTGCTGTAAATATATATAAATTCAATGTTTGATGCAGTATAAATTGTCATAACATGCAACATTTTTGTGTGTCCATGAAGGCCTCTTCAATCAATACTTTCACACTGACACTGATAATATTTATTTTCTCTTCTGGTGCTACATTATACATACCAAAGTCGGGAACAAATACAAACATATTTAAATATATATGCCTTGTATTAAACATAACTTTAACACATGTTAATCAATTTTGTGTGATTATTTAAAATGATTATTTTTCAATGTAGAGGTCATAATGATGGAACTTCCCATCGTTCATATAACAAAAAGAAGAAATGATCGTAGAACCGAAAAGGAGACCTTTCTTTACATTACATTAGTTTACATTACCTCCACCTAATTGAGAACACACTGAAAAATGATGAATACAATCTTATTCAATGAAATAAGTCAAAAGCTGTACATTCACCTATCTATATTATATAAACATGGCAATACAATTTGATTAAATCTAAATTGGTTAAAAATGGTTAAAACTTGTCTTATTAGTCAACCAGATTAAAGAACACAAAGAATGATACATTTCCTCCTTCCCTTGATTTCACTCAGATTTTAATATTTGTTATATTATTCAATTCAAGGTTTGATATAAAAACAAGAATTAATCTTTCAGTTGGGGACAAATCGGCTAAACAACATACAAAATTTGCATCTATTAAATTGTCAAACAAGGCTAAGTAAATGTTGCTGTAACAATTATTATCATTTCCCGGGCAATTTGTTACAATTCTCCAAATTTGGTTGAAGATGTTCCACACAACAAGTTCCTAATCTTTTGTGTGAGAATATATCTGTCACAAGCATTGAAATCAAATAAATATCTCAAACCATGCAGTGTTGTCAGGCTGTCGTCTATAATGGCCTGCTGCTACCGACCTGGAGATACTCTACACAGCTGCTGAGGGTAGCTACTTTCAGCATGTGAGTTTGTTTTGTTTGTTTGTTTGGGGTTTTACATCACTTTCAACATTATTTCAGTCATTTCATAATGAGACCTACTTGTAGCAGATATAGTGCTGCCTCACTGAATTGTCATGTCTGGGACTTGTGTGACTGAGTTTGGGTTTGTGACTTGGGCGACGCAGACGAGCTGTGTGACTGCGTGGAATTTTGTGACTGGTTAACATTGAATACTCTCCACACCAAGCCAAGTTCCTCTGAGTCCTGACCACCAATGAGATTTTGTACGTTTGGCAACACTTCAAATTTCACCTTTTTTTCTGTACTTTTGAATTTGACTGGGAGCTCCACACTCCCAACTGGATGCAGTTTCTGCCCACCGAAAGCCCTCAGGTTTGTGTAACTGGGTCTAATGTGGGGCTTTGGACCCGGTATTTGTGATAGAGTGGCCTGGGAGATCACACTACACATTGCTCCAGTGTCAACCATATACGGGACGAGCATGCCCCTGGTGTTCAGTTTTGTGTTCCATGAGGATTTACCTGGACCAGAAGTGATATTTGCAATGTACAAAGTATCTGTCATGTCTCCTGTATAATCATACTCAGGTTCAAGTGCATACTCTGGTTCATCAGTGGTGATATGGGATATATACATAGCATCTGCAAATTCTTGTGCCAATTCATCATCAGTTTGCTCTGGCTCTTCACCAGCAGCAAGATGGTGCACGTTCCGGTGCGATCTATATCCACGACCACGATAACGGCCTCGCCCGTAACCGCGTCTGTAACCGTAACCACGACCTCGCCCGGTCTGTGACTACGCGTGTCGCTTGTGGCATTTCTTGAAAAAATGGCCTTTGATTCCACAAAAATCACAGTTTTTCTCCGCTGCTGGGCAGTGAGATTTGCCCAGTGCGTGGCGCAAACCGCAATTGTCACACTCTGGACCACTTGTATTTGTGCGCTGATTGGGGTTTCCGCGACCACGCCCACGGCTGCGTGATCCACGCTTCTGCACATAATTCACATCTTGACTCTGTGGGGGAGTGGCAAACACTTTTCTCTGTTCAGCTTTATACTCATGTCTCATGCAGATATCAATTGCTTTGTCAAGTGTTAAATCATCTTTTCCCATCAATTTTTCTTTCAAACTCTCATCTCTGACACCGGCAGATATGCGGTGTGCCACTAGCTTGTCTGTCAGATCCCCCAATTCACATTGTGATCCCAGGCTTTTCAGATCAGTTATGTATGACTGGAGGGATTCTCCTGGCTTCTGAATTCTTGTGTTAAATTTTCCCATGAGTGTACCTATGTGCTTTCTTGGCTGAAAGTAGGAGTCTAATTTTTCAATAACTTTATCAAATTTGTCCTTATCTCCATCAGCATCCCATGCTATTGTTCCATAAATCTTTTGATATTCAACCCCCATACAATGTAACAACATAGCCACCTTTCTTGTTTCACTTGCCCCAGTGAGGTCAGCTGCTTCAAGGAAAAAGTCATACTGCTGTTTGTAGAGCCTCCAGGACTCTGCTGCATTGTCCCCTGGATTAAATGATGTGGGAGGCTTGAATTCCATTTTCTTACCAGTTCACAGTCTGCTTGAGACCTTAAACTATGATTTGAGACAGTTCTCCACTTCTGACACCATGTAATGGGCTCATAAATGACTGGGGAATGTGATGGAACATCATAGAAGAACAGAGACAGCCATGTTGGGCAAGCATGTGTTTATTGGGGAGCAGGCATTATTTACATGAGCTCACAGGCTCAGGGACCATTCCTTACAAATGTGACGAAGTTGTCATCTGGAACATTTTGCCATCACACACTTCTTTATCTTTGTTTACATGTTATAGAAATGTGTTCATACACGCACGCATGCGCAAATTGGAATGTCTTGCATACACATGATGAACACTCCACAGTGGCGCAAGTTGCTTGAACAATAATGATCACAGAAGAACCAAATTACAACCCATAGGATATGAGTACACATTCCCCATCATCGTACCGATGACAGAATAAAACAGATTA
The DNA here is from genome assembly GCA_949316495.1 of Amphiduros pacificus. NCBI lineage: Eukaryota > Metazoa > Annelida > Polychaeta > Phyllodocida > Hesionidae > Amphiduros > Amphiduros pacificus. The sequence continues at coordinate 37,115,218 of OX439001.1, read as the reverse complement.
GAACCATTCTTGTTACAAAAAAAACAAACTTTTAAAAGGTTCCTGCAAAGTGTCCAGAGGAATCAAGGGTAAAACAATAACCTTTGTGGTTATCTACAGACCAAAACCCTCAGAAAGGGAATGGGTAAACCGACCTGGTGGCTAACTACTGTGCTTTCACTCATGAGGTTATTTTCCTGGGAGATTACAATTTCCATGTCATCAGGTATAATGATGTCCTATCCACATTTGACATGACTAATGCCTCAGTCACATTTGCACAGGGTGCCGACCAGGAAGTAAGAATCGGCCGACTTCACAGTCTGCCGGGCGCCAGGGAGTTTATCAGTTTATCATCAACAATCTGAGATATGCCGTAGCTGTGGTCACATTATTAAAGGGCACAGCACGGCCCGTGCAAGACTGAATGGCACAGACGTCTGTAGGATGCCTTTACGATGTCTGTTTCATGATACAGACGTCTGCAGGATGTCTTTAAGACGTCTGGGTAGGCCTAAAAAAATTAATCCTATCTTCACCACACGATGCCACCGGCAGCTCTAAGATAATCTGCCGATGTGCCTTCGGGACACTGCTGGGACCCTGCATGGACCCTGCCATGCACTTTAAGATGATATTTTCTGATAAGACAACGGAAACGCCGGCATATTTTATGTTGCAGCTAAAAGTTCCTGATGACCTGTCCGACGTCTTAAATTGATTATGGAATAGCACATAAAAACACATTCAGAGATGTACTCACGTTCAATGTAAATGAATATTGTTATTTGTCTGACCATTGTATGATTGATGTAATGTTGAAGGTTGGAAACTATAGACCTGAGAAAGTGGGCTCACAGTCAGAAAAACTATATGAAATCCCTAGAAAGTACATATGGGAAAAGAACAGAAAATTTAAATTTATAGAAAATATAGGGAGTAAAGAGTCCAAAACCAAGATTGATGAATTCATGAAAAATAGAATTGATGTCTCAGAAGAAGATGTAAATAGTGCAAATCTTATGTTGAATGATGTCATTTGCGCAGCTGCAGACAAATCATTTAGGAGAACAAAGTCAAATCAAACCAAAAGAAAACGGAAACATGCTGCTTATTTTGACAAAGATTGTTCTCGGCTGGCTTATGAAATGAAACAACTTGGCAGAAAAATGTCAAAAAGTCCAGAGAATGGAGAAATAAGAAAACTGTATTATTTAAAAAAGAAACAACTCAAAAAAACTGCAAAATACAAACTAATAAAATTAAAAGAAAATATTGTAAACAAACTTTCACAGCAAGGGCAAGATCCAAAAGACTTCTGGAAACTAGTTGAAAAGCTCCAACAAGCATCAAATGGAAAAGTTAAGTTGGCAAATGACATCACAGCTCAAGGATGGGTGGAGCACTTTAAGACACTAATGTGTAAAAATCATGTACTGAATGAGGAACAACAAAAAATTGAGCAATTTGTTAACAATAAAGTAAACTGGAATATGTTTAATGAATTAAACTTTAAAATCACAGAAGAAGAAATGAGAAAGGCCTTAAAATCTTTAAAAAATGGAAAAGCTTGTGGCCCAGATTTGATATCAAACGAGATGATCAAAACATCATTCCAATGCCTATCAAAGCCGTTATGCAAATTGTTCAATGCTGTCCTGACATCAGGTGTTTTTCCAAAACTGTGGGGAACAAGCCTGCTGAAACCACTCCATAAAGGGGGGGACACTAAAGACCCCAATAGGTACAGGGGCATCTCAATAATGAGTTGTATGGGAAAATTCTTTTGTACCGTATTGAACAACAGGCTGGTAACTTATCTAGACGAAAATGATCTCAATAACAAACAACAAATAGGATTTGCCAAGGACTGCCGAACAACTGACCATATACTTACCATGAAAACTTAAATAGATAAATACAATCAAAACAATAAAAAAATTTACGCATGCTTCATAGATTTCAAAAAGGCTTTTGACACTGTTTGGAGGAAAGGACTAGTATATAAGTTATTAAAAAACAATATTGGTGGCAGTTTTGGCAAAATCATACAGAATATGTATAAGAATACTGAAATAGCTGTAAAATTAGAAAATGGGCTGACCGAGTCCTTCACATCAACTATAGGAGTTAAACAAGGCTGCGTTCTCAGCCCAACACTGTTCAAACTATTTGTTAATGATATGCCTGATATTTTTTATGAAACATGTGATCCAGTTACCATATATGTAGAAAATACGAACATACTCATGTTCGCTGATGATGTGATACTACTGTCAGAGACACCTGAGGGACTACAAAATGCTATTAACAAACTACTAGTTTACTGTAAAACATGGCTTCTGGAGATAAACCCAGATAAATCCAAAGTAATGATATTCAATAAATCTGGAAAAAGACTTAACAAAAACAAATTCTTATTTGACGACAAGGAAATTGAAATTACAAACTCATACACATATTTAGGCATCCTATTCACACCATCTGGCTCTCTCAATAATGCAATAACAAACCTAACAAACAAAGCAACAAAAGCCATGTTTAAACTAAGAAATGCTCTGTTCAAAACCAATATCAAACCAAGTCTAGCATTGCAACTATTTGACAGCTTGATCAGACCGATTGCCACCTATGGATCTGAAGTGTGGGGAGCATATGTAAATAGTATGGTACACAGCCTGAATGTCATGAGTGACAACTATAATAAAGTAGATGAACCTCTCTTTGAGAAACTAGATCTTAGATTCTGTAAATCAATATTAGGAGTAAATAGACAGGCATCAAACATAGCCACCAGGGGTGAACTGGGTAGATACCCCATTGCCATGTACATAATAAAACAAGTCATAAAAAACTGGCTTAGAATTGTAAACTATAAGAAGAATAGCTTATTATATGATGTATATCTATGTAACCTAGACATGATGTCAGAAAACAGGAAATCCTGGCTTTCTAATATTGAGGAAATTGTCAATGTAAAACTGGGAGCAAAGCACCTGTGGCAAAACCAGGGAACAGGCAGAAAAGGTGCCCAGTCCAGTATTTTAATGTGCCATAAAAATGTTCAGAATATCTTCAGTTTCCAGTGGAGGAATGCGCTAAATAAAACATGCAATTCAAAAGGTGATCAAAATAAACTTCGTACATACAACACTTTTAAAAAAGAATTCGAATATGAAAAGTATTTAGACTACAACCTGAATTTTAGATTTCGCAGGCTTGTTACCAAATTAAGAATAAGTGCGCACTCCCTGGAGATTGAGGCTGGTCGATATAAGCAGAAAGATGGGAAAAGAATACCTCCTGAGGAGAGGAAATGTGTTAAATGTAATGTGATGGAGGACGAAAACCACCTACTCACATCGTGTATAATACACCAAGAAGAAAGAAGGGACATGCTTAAAGATCTGAAAAGCATATTCCCAGAAGTGGAAAGATATGATAATATTACCTTAACAAGTTTTTTGCTGAAATGTGATGACCCAGAATTATTTGATGTATTAAGTAAATATTTAACTAAAATTGTCACAAAAAGAGGTATATTATAAAATGTCAACTAAGTCATAAACTGTCAATTACAATACTTAAGTAAATGAAGGTGCTAAAATAAAGAAATAGGGTAAAACTGCCACTAGATGACAGTCTGGCAGGCCCAGCTGTCTACACACTAGGGGGCACTATTTTGTATACTTAGATAGAGTAGGCAGTAGCATTGATGTATTTTCGTATTCATGTGTTTTTTGTAGTTTTCTATCTCTCCCTGTATGTTAAAATTCTTATATATGTTTGTACTGTTCTGTGGTGTATTGAGCTAAATACTTTTCTTTTGTATTTTAAAGTTAGCCAATAAAATATCTTGAATCTTGAATCTTGAATCTTGATGCCCAATTGTGGCTGATGATCTCCCGTTGCCCGCCGGGCATCTTTACTGAAATCGGCACAAAAATGACTGAGGCATTAGTCAGCCATGTGCCGTGGCTAGAGTTGGTTAGAGTGCCAGCTTATTAGCACCAGTTTGGTTTTTAGAAACTGCAGCTTATATTTCTGTTGCACAGAGTGGCTTTAGAAAAACTCGAAGTACCATTGACCACCTGGTACGTTTAGAGACATTTATAAGAGAGGGTTTTTTAAAAGGTGAGCATGTGGTTAGCATTTTCTTTGATTTAGAGAAAGCGTACGATACTACATGGAAATTTGGAATAATGAGCGATTTATATGATATGGGATTAAGGGGTCGTTTACCCCTTTTTATTCAAAATTTTTTGTCAAATAGACATTTCAGGGTCCGAGTTGGTTCATCACTTTCTGATGCTTTTGATCAGGAAATGGGCGTTCCACAGGGAAGTATTATCAGTGACCCTTTTTATTATTAAAATTAACAGCATTGTTGATTATATGAGGCCTGGAGCAGATTGCTCACTTTTTGTTGATGATTTCAACTTAAGCTACAGGTCCACAAACATGCATACAATAGAACGACAGCTCCAACAACACTTAAATAGATTACAAGAATGGGCTGATCATAACGGATTTAAGTTTTCTTTAAAGAAAACTGTGTGTATGCACTTTTGTAAAAAAATGGAAGGTTCACCCAGATCCTGATCTTTATTTAGGCCAAACTCGGATACCTGTTGTCGAAGAAACCAAGTTTCTTGGACTTATTTTTGACAGGAAATTATCTTTTATTCCTCACATTAAATACGTTAAAAAGAAATGCCAGAAGGCATTGGATTTATTACGGGTTCTTGCCAACACCGATTGGGGAGGGGACCGTAATATTTTATTGCAATTTTACAGAGCGCTTGTACGTTCTAAGCTTGATTATGGATGTATGATATATGGATCAGCACGTCCATCTTATATTAAAATGCTTGATCCTATACAAAATCAAGGTTTACGACTTTGCCTTGGTGCGTTTCGTACATCGCCTGCAGATAGCTTGGCAGTTGAGGCAGATGAGCTGCCTCTTGATTTAAGAAGAGAAAAGCTTGCCCTTCAGTATGCTGCAAAAATTGCAGCTTGTCCAGACAATCCTGCCCATGATACTGTATTTAATCCAAATTATGTTGACCTTTTTGAAAGTAAATCTAATACAATACCAACTTTTGGCATTCGCATCAAAGAATCTTTACAATCTTTAAATTTAAATCCAAATCAAATAGCTAAATTTCAATATATAGAAACACCTCCATGGTCCTACGAAACTTTAAATATTAATGTAGCCATGTCAGAATTAAAGAAATACTCAACCGATCCATCCCTGTATATAAATAGATATAATGAAATAAAATCTGTTTTCACTGGATATCAGTGTATTTACACTGATGGATCATTTGATGATGACAAGGCTGCTGCAACTGCTGTTAAGGGCAATCATATTTATTCAGAACGTCTGCCAAATAAATCGTCTATTTATTCTGCAGAACTTCATGCTTTATACCTAGCTTTAGATCATGTGGAGACTTCTCCACATCGAAAATTTTTAATATTTTCTGATTCATTGTCTTCTTTACAAGCAATGAAAGCAAAGGATTGGAAAAATCCTTTTATTTACAATATCCTTGAACGGCATCACAAACTCTGTACTGAGGAAAATAAAGAAATTCGTTTTTATTGGATACCAAGTCATATTGGAATCCTTGTAAATGAGGCTGCTGACCAAGCTGCCAAAGCAGCATTGCATAAGCGCCCAATAAATATGCGTATACCTTATACAGAGTTTAAGAAATATATTACTGTTTTTTTACGTTCTAAATGGCAATTGCGCTGGAATGAAGCGGTTTTTAATAAACTACACGAAATTAAACCCGTTCTGGGTAAAACTAAAGGTGCTTGTAGAATTAACCGAAGAGAAGAGTCTGTTTTAAGTCGAATAAGAATAGGACATAGTCATTTAACACATTGCTATCTTCTTAAAGGTGAAGATCAGCCTCAGTGTGTTGGATGTCAAAGGGCTATGACTATTAAACATATTTTAATTGAATGTAATGATTTTGATATAATTAGGACTCAATATTTTAATGTGCAAGATTTACATTCGTTATTTGATACTGTAGATACTTCTGTGATAGTATCGTTTTTAAACCAAATCAGACTTTATAATCAATTTTAAGTGTGGAGCTCTTGTTTACTTAGGTCATTGGCCTATTTATCAAGAACCACGAAACATCAGATGGTATTTAAAGTCTTTTAAATTGAATTCATTTATACAATTTTGTTGTCTATAACTGATATATTGAAAGGATTTTGTTGATGTTTTATGTTAAGATTATTTACATATATTGATTTTATAAACGTTTGTTTTTACCACTTTTAGGCACTGAATAACCTTAGTGGTTGATGTGCCTCTAAGCAACCATTCATTAATTCATTCCAACACAGCCAAAGAATTTCCAACTGAAGGTATATTTAAATGAATATTACATTATTTTTCTATTTGGAAAAAATAAGAAAGGATCAATCGAAACATTTTAACATTTTTTTAGTGAAGTTTGAAAGTTGCATGTTTAAATAGGATTATATAGTGGCTTCAAATTGGTGCCCTGTGACCATAAGCTACTGACTATGAGTTGGGACTAGCCTAGGGAGGGCGCCACTGGAACCAATAATGCCCCTATAAAGTCTGCTGTCTATTTGAGAAACACAATATCTAGTAAAGAAGCAATATCTAGGTTGCGTGAATTTCACTGTATAATTGTAATACTTGGATCTCAAGACATAGTGAGTGGAGAAAGAGTTTTTATTCTAAGAGTATGTCATGTTGGGTATCCTCATGGCGTCAGGGCTTGGAGTTACCTGCCCAGAAAGGCGTCCCCTTGTTGGGCTCCATGGTGGGTAGGGGACCTAACTGAAATTTAAAATAACACACATGGCGCAAAACAAACAAAAACGACCTAGGAATGACATAGACAGTGATGACGACTCAAATAAAACAGAAAAATGGCCTAGATTTTTAATTGCGGAAAGTTCCGATGCTGAACATACCCTGGCAAAAATGTCCCCCTTTGCAATTGCAAAGGGCATTCAAGGCATTGCCGGGGTGCCGAAAACAGTTAAAAAGATGGGAACGTGTTTATTAATTGAAGTTGAGCGGAAGAGCCATGCGGGCAATCTTTTAAGATGCCGAATGTTGGCCACAGTTCCAGTTTTGATAACAACTCATAAGACCCTCAATAACAAAAAAGGAGTGATAAGATGCCTAGATCTGGTGTGAGTTTCTGAAGAGGAAATAGTGGAAGAATTAAAAGATCAAGATGTTGTCCAATGCAAACGAATTTTTATTAAGAAGGATGGAGGCAAAATTCCAATTAATACATTCATTCTGACATTTGAAGCAGCGCAGCTTCCAACATCTATTAAAGTTGGATATTTAAACGTCCGAGTTGATGTTTTCATTCCAAACCCTCTGCGCTGCTTCAAGTGTCAGAGGTATGGACATGGATCTGATCGATGCAAAGGAAACATAACTTGCCCGAAATGTACAGCCCAGCATAGTGGAGAAGAGTGTTCTTCGGAAACCATGAAATGTGTGAATTGTCAAGGCAATCACCCATCATATTCGCAGAATTGTCCTTCATTTTTAAAAGAGAAGGAAATTCAGCGAATACGCCACACCGAAAACATTTCTTTTCCTGAGGCACGTAAACGTGTAGAAAGTTTTAATAATTCCAAAACATCCTATGCTACCACCTTAAAAACCAAAGAGACAAAGCAATAGCAATACAGACAGAAATAACCTGGCCAATCGATGAAAAGAATTATTCCTATTTTTCAATTACCTCCAAATCTTCAGGAACATCCACTCAAACCCAAACACCCACTACCCCAGTAATAACTATACCAACAGTTTCATCCACTAAAACCTCTTCACAAACTCCCTCCACATCATCCAGTAAAAATGTAAATAGCAATAGAAATCAGACAAAAAAGCAATAGAAATCAGACAAAAAAGCAACCACATCATCCGGTAATAAAAATGTAAATAGCAATAGACCAGTTAAGAAATCAGACAAAAAAGAAATCAAAGATCAAAGCAAAACTAAAATAAATAGAACTAAATCCTTAGAAAGGATGGACACAGGTGATCCTTCCGATATACATTTTACACCTGTTCACTCAAAACATAATCATAAACTTAAATGATTATGTTAAATCCTATATTTATCCTCATTCTTTTTAATATGGCTATCAGCAGTATCATACAATGGAACTGTAGAGGATTCGAGGCAAACAGGCCAGAACTGGAGTTATTAGCCCAAAAATATAACGCATCGGTAATTTGTTTACAAGAAACTAAATTCAAAGATAATTCCACAACATTTAAGGGGTATGTACCTTATAATAAAGTTGGTTCAATAGATACAATGGACCGAGCACATGGCGGAGTTTCTGTTTTTGTTAAATCCTGTATACCACAAAGTAAAGTAACATTAAATACTAATTTACAAGCTTCTGCAGTCAGGGTTACCCTGCATAATACATTAACTATATGTTCAATATATTTACCGCCTAGTGAGCCAGTTAATATTACAGATTTAAATAATTTGATAACCCAGCTGCCACAGCCATATATGTTAGTTGGTGACTTTAATGCACACAACTATCTTTGGGGTGGCAGAAATAATACTGATGTATAATAGAAGATTTTTTAAATAATAATAGTTTGTGCCTTTGGAATGACGATTCCCCGACATATTTACATCCTGCTACAGGCTCTTTAACATCAATAGATCTCTCCATGTGCACTCCAAATTTATTTTTAGACTATTCCTGGGAAGTAGAGGAAGATCAATGGGGTAGTGATCATTATCCCATTATTTTAAATAACCATTTTCCTCCACCAGACGAACGAATCCCCAAGTGGAAATTTCATAAAGCCGATTGGGCAAAATTTCAAACATCCTGTTTTAATAAAATAACTCCAGAAATTTTTAACAATGTAGATGATCCTCTTCAAGTTTTTACAGATACATTGTATGATATTGCTGATGGGTGTATTCCCAAATCAAAATCAAATTCTAAAATTAAAGAAAAACCCTGGTTTAATGATGAGTGCAAAAAAGCTGTCAAGGAGCGGAAAAAAGCTCTGAAAAAATTTAATCGACAGCCAACTCAATATAATTTGCACCAGTTTCGTATAAAGAGAGCTAAAGCCTGTTACATTATTAAAATAAGTAAAAGAAAAAGCTTGAAAGAATATGTTTCTAACTTAAATACACGTTCACCAATTACAAAATGCTGGGATATGGTGCGTAAAATTACTGGGAAGGGAGGTGGAGCAAGGATCAAACATCTAAATCATAATGGCCAATTAATTACAAATCCCACCGAAATAGGCAACACAATAGGTCAAACCATTTCCAAAAATTCCTCATCCAATAATTATTCTGCCAAATTTCAACAAATTAAAAATAGAAAAGAAAGAAACCAACTAAATTTTATATCCCATAACTTGGAGGTATATAATAAATCAATTACAATAGAAGATTTGAAACTTGCTTTGGATAAATCTCATGATACTGCTCCTGGACCTGATCAAATTCACTACCAAATCCTTAAACATCTCCCTGACCAATCACTTGGGCATCTTTTAGATATTTTTAATACAATTTGGGAAAGCGGTGATTTTCCTCCTTCATGGAGGGAAGCCACTATCATTCCCATTCCCAAACCTGGCAAAGATTCATCTGATTCAATTATCGTCCCATTGCTTTAACAAGTTGTATTTGTAAATCAATGGAACGAATGATTAACGAGCGTTTAGTTTGGTTTTTGGAAACTGCAGCTTATATTTCTGTTGCACAAAGTGGCTTTAGAAAAACTCGAAGTACCATTGACCACCTGGTACGTTTAGAGACATTTATAAGAGAGGGTTTTATAAAAGGTGAGCACGTGGTGAGTATTTTCTTTGATTTAGAAAAGGCATATGACACCACATGGAAATATGGGATAATGAGCGATTTATATGATATGGGATTAAGGGGTCGTTTACCCCTTTTTATTCAAAATTTTCTATCAAACAGACATTTTAAAGTTCGAGTGGGTGCATCACTTTCTGATGCTTTTGATCACGAAATGGGTGTTCCACAGGGAAGTATATTATCAGTGACCCTTTTTATTATTAAAATTAACAGCATTGTTGATTGTATGAGGCCTGGAGCAGATTGCTCACTTTTTGTTGATGATTTCAACTTAAGCTACAGGTCCACGAGTATGCATACAATAGAACGACATCTCCAACAACACTTAAATAGATTACAAGAATGGGCTGATCATAACGGATTTAAGTTTTCTTTAAGAAAACTGTGTGTATGCACTTTTGTAAAAAATGGAAGGTTCACCCAGATCCTGATCTTTATTTAGGACAAACTCGGATACCTGTTGTCGAAGAAACCAAGTTTCTTGGACTTATTTTTGACAGGAAATTATCTTTTATTCCCCACATTAAATACGTTAAGAAGAAATGCCAGAAGGCATTAGATTTATTATGGGTTCTTGCCCATACCGATTGGGGAGGGGACCGTAATATTTTATTACAATTGTATAGAGCATTGGTACATTCTAAGCTTGATTATGGGTGTATGGTATATGGATAAGCACGTCCATCTTATATTAAAATGCTTGATCCTATACAAAATCAAGGTTTACGACTTTGCCTTGGTGCATTTCGTACATCGCCTGCAGATAGCTTGGCAGTTGAGGCAGATGAGCTGCCTCTTGATTTAAGAAGAGAAAAGCTTGCCCTTCAGTATGCTGCAAAAATTGCAGCTTGTCCAGACAATCCTGCCCATGATACTATATTTAATCCAAACTATGTTGACCTTTTTGAAAGTAAATCTAATACAATACCAACTTTTGGCATTCGAATCAAAGAATCTTTACAATCTTTAAATTTAAATCCGAATCAAATAGCTAAATTTCAATATCCAGAAACACCTCCATGGACCTACAAAACTTTAAATATTAATGTAGCCATATCAGAATTAAAGAAATACTCAACCAACCCATCCCTGTATATAAATAGATATAATGAAATAAAATCTGTTTTCACTGGATATCAGTGTATTTACACTGATGGATCATTTGATGATGACAAGGCTGCTGCAGCTGCTGTTAAGGGCAATCATATTTATTCAGAACGTCTGCCAAATAAATCGTCTATTTATTCTGCAGAACTTCATGCTTTATACCTAGCTTTAGATTATGTGGAGACTTCTCCACATCGAAAATTTTTAATATTTTCTGATTCATTGTCTTCTTTACAAGCAATGAAAGCAAAGGATTGGAAAAATCCTTTTATTTACAATATCCTTGAACGGCATCACAAACTCTGTACTGAGGAAAATAAAGAAATTCGTTTTTATTGGATACCAAGTCATATTGGAATCCTTGTAAATGAGGCTGCTGACCAAGCTGCCAAAGCAGCATTGCATAAGCGCCCAATAAATATGCTTATACCTTATACAGAGTTTAAGAAATATATTAAATGGCAATTGCGTTGGAATGAAGCGGTTTTTAATAAATTACACGAAATTAAACCCATTCTGGGTAAAACTAAAGGTGCTTGTAGAATTAACCGAAGAGAAGAGTCTGTTTTAAGTCGAATAAGAATAGGACATAGTCATTTAACACATTGCTATCTTCTTAAAGGTGAAGATCAGCCTCAGTGTGTTGGATGTCAAAGGGCTATGACTATTAAACATATTTTAATTGAATGTATTGATTTTGATATAATTAGGACTCAATATTTTAATGTGCAAGATTTACATTCGTTATTTGATACTGTAGATACTTCTGTGATAGTATCGTTTTTAAACCAAATAGGACTTTATAACCAATTTTAAGTGTGGAGCTCTTGTTTACTTAGGTCATTGGCCTATTTATCAAGAACCGCGAAACATCAGATGGTATTTAAAGTCTTTTAAATTGAATTCATTTCTACAATTTTGTTGTCTAAAACTGATATATTGAAAGGATTTTGTTGATATTTTATGTTGTTAGGATTATTTACATATATTGATTTTATAAACGTTTATGTTTTTACCACTTTTAGGCACTGAATAACCTTAGTGGTTGATGTGCCTCTAAGCAACCATTCATTCATTCATTCATTCACTTTGTCAATTGCAATATATGGTCACTATTTCACTTTGACAGCATATGGTCACTATTTCATATTATTGTTGGTTCACTTGTAATAACAAGTGCCTTCAGCTGAGAAGGGATACAATCTCTCCCTTTTGTAGCTATCTCTCACTCATGCATCTGTCTATCACTGTTGTAGCTATCTCACTCATGCAGCTATCTCTAACTTATGCAGCTATCTCCAACTTAAGCAGCAGTCCCACTCTTGTGTCCATCTCGCATTTATACAGCTATCTTTCATTTATACAGCTATATCTCATGCATGCAGCTATTTATCATTTTTTTTAGCTTCTCATTTATGCAGTTATCATTAACTTGCGCAGCTGTCTCTTACTGCTGTATCAAACTCTCACTTGTGCAGCTATCTCTCACTTATGTCTCTTTCTGCTGTATCTAACTCTCACTTATTAGTCATATTGTTGTAGCTATATTTCACTTATTCAGCTGTATCATACTGTTTTATCCATCTCTCACTTGTGCAGCTATCTCTCAATGTGGTAAATATCTCTTACTTTGTGCAGCTATTTCTCGTGTCTCAATGCAGCTATCTCTCAGCATCTCTCTCTTACTGTTGTACCAATCTCTCACTTGTGCAGCTTTATCTCACTTGTGCAACTATATCTCACTTGTGCAGCTTTATCTCACGTGTGCAGCTATATCTCACTTGTGCAGTTATATCTCATCTGTTTTAACTGTTTCTCAACTTACACTTGCCATCTATCTGATATGCAAAATATCTGATATTCACCCATAAGTGCCCTAGCTTGATGGTAAAGTTGCCACTCAGCAGCTAGCTGGGAAATTTTGCCAGTTGGCAGTTTAAATCTTTCCTTTATCTGCCTGGTAAAATACGTTCATGGTGATAAATAAATGGAAATATTTAGCTGGTAAATTCTCATTTGTAGAAAATAGATTAATAGATGTAATACTCCTGAATTTCATTAAAATATTGCTGAATCAATTTTTTTCACAGAAAAACTGTACATAATATTTTATAATGCTCAACACTGTAGCACTTGCATACACTATTATTGCTGGTAAACTGCTTCATTTCTATTTATAGTTCTTCATAAGTTGGTAGTTTGCCTGTTGAATATCTAGTATTAAATGTGCCTGAAAAAGGATAAATGAAGGCCTCACAATGCAAAATTAAAGGCTAGTTGAACACTATCCCCATATTCATCGATAAATTCCACTGTTTCCAAAAACTACAAGCGCTGTCCATCATATTTCAGTGATGACTCATTCCTTTCATTTCATCATCAAACACATGGCTTGTAAGAAAAAATGTTTTTCTTGATATCAGCATTGTCTCACCATTGTTTCCAAGTTTGCACAAAGAGATGAAAATGGGTCAGTTTAATCATAGGAGTGACAACGATCAGAAGCTCCACAACACAGTGGTGCTTCTGATGTCACATAATGTTTCCCCCTTTTTGTATCCATGATGTCATCACTTGGACTCTTGTAAATGCCATTTCATATCATCAAGCCAAATGTCAGATAAAAAGCTAAGGAAAAGATGTTACAGATAACACATGGGTTTGCATCTAAATGCATTATATTATGACTGATAAGATGATGAGTAAGCATAAGTAAGTAAGAATACCAAATCATCAGGAGTTGAGTTAATTTTAGTCAGGAAACTTGATTATGATAGGCATTGCATGGTATTTCTGGACACAGATTATTTTAGCATATAAAGCCTAATTTAGCATATATTCTAGTAATAAAATGCCCACAATATTAATATTACTGACAGAGTAGACACTATTGTTAATACTTGTGAGATTTATTGCTGCCAGAAGACTTTCTTCATTTACTAAATTGGGGATCACCAGGCATTGGACTTTGTAAAATGCTATGACAAATTTGTTAGTATCTGCCAGCTGGTAAAAAGATAAAGTTGTCACAATTCTCAGGTAACAATGATTAAACAGCTGGCAGATTTATGACAGAAGCTAGCTGGCTGGCAAAAATAATTTCCCGGTACCTGGTGAAATACAACAAAAATGAATATCAGATTATTTTTGCCAGTTAATTTTCACAAGAGGCCAATTACAAACATGAAATGTGAAAATGCCCAAAAAATATTGGTGGTGAGCCCCTGACTTGGGTAAGCGTCATGGCCGGGTTTTTTTCGTCTAGCCACTGTCTGATTGATGCAATGTTACTAATGTGATAATATCCCTTTTTGCATATTTTTCTAATTTGTGCTGTCATGTCCATCCTAGTGTCTAGTGTTATTCCCAAATCTACTACAGTGTCTGTAGATGTAATATTAGTATCACCTACCCTGACACTGTCAGTAATGTCCTTTTTGTTATGTCTGGCCTTACATACTAGCATTTCCGTTTTTGCTATTTGCAATTAGGAAAGTTCTAACTTCATGCACACATTTTTTCTTGCTGATGTCTGCCTGTTGCTTTGAAGTACTGTCAACAGACAATGGAGACATGTAGATTGTGAAGAGAATTGGTCCCAGGACCAATCCTTGTGGGACCCCGTACTTTATTTGTTTGGAATGTGATTGCCAACTTTGGCACATTGTCTTCTTGCTTGAAGAAAAAATCTTATCCATGATAAAGCTTTTCCTTTAATTTTACATCTGGTTTCCAATCTGATTAACAGTATTTGATTGTCAATAGTGTCAAAAGCAGCAGACAGGTCTAGTAATAATAAAATAACCGATTTTTTCCATCTAGTTCTCTAAGGATGTCATTTTGTACACTCAGGAGTGCTGTTTCTGTACTGTGGTATTCCTTATAAGATGACTGGAACTTGTCACTAACCTAAAGGTAATTTCTGTATAGGCGTGGCACTGGTTGATTCACTACTGCTATTACAGATAATTTTGAGATATAAGTTAAATTGGATACTGGCCTGTAATTGCTTTCAATCAACTCCAACCCTAGTTTGTTCAGTAATGGTTTTATGATCGCGATTTTCATGTTTTCTGATACCATTGCATCATTTAGAAATTTATTTAGCATGGTAGTAATCAGTGGTAGAATATCTTTCATTAGATCATGCAATAGCCATGTCGGGATGGGGTCCAGTTCACACGATTTCTTGGCTGCTATTTTCACTAATTTGCATACATCCTCAGCACCCATTGGTATAAACCCCCTAATATAAATATAAATCATTATTATTATTATTATTATTATTAATATTTGAGATGTAGATTTTTCACCATTTTTTGTGGCGTCACCTTGTGGCGAACTTCCACCATGTATATTTTTTGTAGCGAGTGAAATATCTTTGCTGTCTCGAAGCTTCCATGTCTTGATTAGTCATATTTTTAAAAGTCTAAAAGCTTTTAATTTTGGTTCTGAGTTTATTAAATGGATAAAAACTTTGTACATGAATGTTGAAGCTATAGTAATAAATAATGGAATGACATGTATTTTTTTTTTAGGGTATATCGCGGTATACGCCAAGGCCGTCCCATCTCTCCATATTTATTCCTCATTGCAGTTGAAATTATGGCCCATGCCTTTATAAAGAAATCCACGGAATTCACATTGGAGATGTTGAGTTAAAAGTATCGCAGCTGGCAGATGACACCAATATTTTCCTTTCAGATTTAGACTCGATTCAAAGAGCTTTGGATTTAATTGGAGAATTTCATGGAAAGTCTGGTCTAAGGTTAAATATTGATAAAACAATAGGCCAGCCAATTGGCTCTCTCAAACATTGTGACATTTCTGATGTTCTTAAATTAAAATGGACTAATGGTTCCATACATACTCTTGGTATTACCATAAGCAATGATCCCTATGAAATGTATGAACAAAATTTCCTGCTATGCCTTAAACGTTTTGACAATGTTCTGATGATGTGGCACATACGTGGTTTGTCTTTAAAAGGCAGAGTTACAATCCTAAAAGACTTATTATCTTAACTCACAAATCCAATGTCTGTTTTGACAGTTCCAGTAAATGTAGTTGATATTGTTGATAAAATGATTATTGATTTTATTTGGGCTCAGAAAATACCTCAAGTTAAAAAGATGTTATGATGCAAAGAATTGAAATGGGGGCCTAAAGGTGCCCAATTTTATTTTTCAAGAATTAATTCTGCATCTTTCCATAACTCATTTTACTGAAACATTTTTGGATGAGAATCTCCTTGATAAGATAGAGATATCTTTCTATAAACAGCTGTATGCAATATGGAATTGATTTAGACCAATACCTTCACAAATAAATGATATACTTGAGCAAGTGATATGGAACAATAAATTTATCAAATTACCAACTAATCCCAAGAGTAAAAAATGCACTCCTTTGATATGGTCAGATTTATATAAAGTGGGTTTTATAAAAATAAAACACCTGTTTGATGAAAATTTTGACAAGGTGAAGCTTTCAAGTACACTCTCCAGCATTGGAGTAAAACGTAACTTCTTCCAAATAGGTTGATTATATAAAGTTATCTCGAAAGAATGGTTCACTATGACTAAAAATTCCTCACCAAACTCAGCCATCGCACAAACTAATCCAAATCTGTTAATACCAAATAATAAAAATAGCATGGAGGATATTTGTAAAGTCACCCCCAAAAGTGTCTATGATTGACACTCTTTAAGACCCACAGCATTGGATAGGTGGCTGGAAATATAAATGGCTGAATGGCTGGATATAAATGTTAATGACTGGCCTTTGATTTTTTATCAGCCATATATTTCATCCAGAGAAACAAAACTTCAGGCATTTCAATTTAAAATTTGATTGTTCCCTGCAATAAATGGTTGTATAATCAAATGTTATTTCATCACCCTTATGTGACTCTTTTGATGGTTATGAAACAGATCCAATAATATACCACTTCGTTGAATGCTGTGGTGTATATGCTTTTTGGAGGAGCCTTGAAAACTGGTTTATTAATATTGCAACATACCATGTTTCTCTGTCAAAGAAGCACATAATCTTTGGAATTTATTATGAAAATAACCATAATATTCTGATAAATTACATCATTCTATTGACTAAATAGTATATCCAAACTCAAATTTATCAAAATAAGTGTATCGATTTTTATAACTTTTTGCCTTATTTAAAATCACAACTAGAGATGGAAAAACTTATTTGTATATTGAAAAATGAACACAAATTTGACTCAATATGGGGATAAATATTTGACAGAATATAAACAGTCTTTAGACTTCCCGTAATTTGAACAACACAGGACATTTCTTTTTTAAATATTGTGTCTATTCCTGACAATTGGCACCTTTAAGTAAATATTATATCTATTCTTCCTGACATTTAGCAACTATGTCAAGTGCCTGCTTAAGATCCCGGATGAGGTCTTCCTTGGCTTCTATGCCAACTGATAACCTGACGAGACTGTTGGTGACCCCAAGCTCTTCTCCAGCACCGCTGTGAGTGGTGTGTATGCTGCAGGGATATATTACATACGTTTAATGACTTCTCACTGATAACAAGTTTTGTAAAAACCTGTATTGACACATCTTAAAATATTTTTGTTAATATTCCGATATAATAGGATTATGAATTGTATAATTCCTTAAGTACAAGTTATTGACTTCAATATTCGAAATATTTGAGCCATAAGTTTCTCAATGCCCTTTCTCATTTTACAACTACAAGAAACAAATTTGGTCACGTTTAGTCATTTATTCTTACGTTTAGTCATTTATACTTACGGCAATCCTACCAGACTTTCAATAGAACCAAGACTGTTGGCCAGTAGAATTATCTACAACCACCAGCAAGATGTTAATGATAAATATATTATCATTTTTGTTTGATAACCAATTTTGACTGAAACACTGCTCTATGGGTTGTCTTGCCACTAAGCCAATATATATATATATATATATATATATATATATATATATATATATATATATATATATATATATATATATATATATATATATATATATATATATAGCCTACCTACTTACCAAAAACAAAACATTCATTTAGCAAATAATACAATAAAAACAGTAATAATCCTAACCTTCAGAGATGCAAGAAAAGCTTTAGACTGCTCTGCGTCCCCTTTGACATAAAAAGCTATCATTCCACCAAACCCTGACATCTGAGCTTTAGCAAGGTCATGCTGGGGGTGACTCTTCAATCCTGCATGTAGCAGGATGTTTAATAAAGGATTAGCTATTTCACAAAGTTGTTAGGCTTACAAGATATACATTTATTAGTAATACTGGTAATATTATTGTGATTGTTGTGCACTTTTCTCGCATATATCTAATAATCATATTAAAAAATTACATGAATCAAATACATGATATGATATTTTAAGACCAGGATAGGTTATCAGGATAGGTTACCCGGATATAAGACCTTGTCCACCATTGGATGGGACTCCAGATACTCGGCCACAGCCATGGCATTCACCTCGTGTTGCTTCATGCGGACAGGTAGTGTCCTAATAGAGCGATACACCAGGTAACAGTCCATTGTGGAAGGGTGATTACCAGTGGCTGAAGTAAAATAAAAATTACAACAATGCATCAATTACCCAGCCAGACTGTAACAAGCTGAGTGAAGACCCACATAAAATGGTAAATAAATGCCAATATTTTTATTTATGTACTTTCTTTAGAGTTTACCCAACAGTGATAAAATTAAGACAAAATCTTAAATCATATCTTGCAGTAAATTTTGAATTTTATAACGTATTACAAGACAAAAATGCTTAATAATTTTGACACTGTTAAATATTTATACTTGTTAACATAGTTTATATAGTTTATTATATTTCCATATTACTTTGTGGTTCATCTAAATTTTATTTGTAATATATTTGTATCATATGGACATTATTGTAATTCTTCAATCTTTAGATTGCAAATTAATACACTTCTTGTGATTTGTGGGGAAAGCCCTGAGTAGCTGTGCAATAGGCAAGGCATTCTGTCCCCAAGCAATTCATTTTTATTCTCCTGACCAAATATGATTATATCGCTTTCAATTGAATCCAACATCAGACACAGCATGATAAAACAAATGGGTCTAAATTCAAATAAAAAACGATAACGTCCCAAAAAAATAAAATAAGTAAGCTTACATGTTCTCATGGTTTTCAGCCTCTTAGCCAGTTCCGAGTCATTTGTCAGGAGACCGCCCATTATAATATCAGAGTGTCCTACAATACACAGGAAAACAGCCAGGAATGTTTCACGTTGCAATAGCTTTTTGTTTGTTTGTTTGTTTGGGGTTTTACATCACTTTCAACATTATTTCAGTCATTTCGTGATGAGACCTACTTGTAGCAGATATAGTGCTGCCTCACTGAATTGTCATGTCGCAGGTCCTTGACATGACAACCCACCCGGTCACAGATTTACAAGGACAACGGGTTAACCCTTTGGCACAGGCCTCAGCTCATGCGGGAAATTGTATCATGAGTTCAATCCCGGCACGGCCGGGGTTCGAACCCACGACCTTTGGATCACCACAGAGGAACTGGTGCTAATAAGCTAGCGCCCTAACCAACTGTGCCACGGCCCGTGGCCTTGTTGCAATACAGCATTTTTACTTTCAAGGTGTCAATTTGCGTTTCAATATGGTAAAAAATTCAATCTTCTGTAGAATGTTAAGTAAATTTGACCTGGAAAATTCAGTGTATTCAAAATCAGATGTGAAAATTTCATGAAGTATCCTCATCTAGTTTTCAAGTTACAGCATTTTTAAAATAATCTGTATCTCCTCATCTTTAACCTCTTCTTTTCTCTCTTCTCCTCCTCACTCAGTTTCTTTTGTCAAGGCATCTTAGTTTTCATTCACATATTTACAACCTGGAAACCTAAAAATCTCCATAACATTGTTGAGTTTGCGAAAATGCTCCACTGACTCAATGGAAAATTTTCAGATAGATATTGTATTCTCCGTAGCCCTCTTCTATTATTTAAACTTTACCATGAACAAATTATACCACACCATTTCACAATTTAGACAGGTTCTACAACATAATACACTTATAGCTCTTGTTGTGGCATCAAAATAATCTATCGGTTTCATCTCAAACTGATTGTGATACCAAATTTTGCCCGTCAGTGTATTTCCTTTCATATTTTACTCATAAGTATCATATCATACATGTACCAGTACATATAATTTCTAGTAAAAAAGCTATCAAACCAATTATACAATTATACACACCTATATGGTGTGGTTAGGCCAAAGATATGTATACTAGAACCCGTGGTAAGATTTATTTGGTGACAATGTCTAATGGGGGCTACAGAGAATACAGGGGCTACGGATAATACATTTGTCTTTTTGGTGCTCTATCAAATAGTCAAATATGCTGCAGTATTTTTGTAGCAGTAAACCTTGATGGCCTATCAATGTCAAACCTATCATGGTATTATTAATCAAAGGGCTGCTGATTCCTTGAATATACAACTGGGGCTACGGAGAATACATCATTTTTTCAACAATAATTGTGCCAGATTCAGAAGCTGAACTTCTTCTTATCATTCACGATACTATCAAAAGCAGTACTTTTTCCTGAATTATTTTCCTGAATTATGTTTATGGGGTGTATTTAGCAGTTATAATGGATAATGGATGGGTTAGATAATGCCAAAGGAGAAAAAAAATGGATTTGCCTAACGCCAACAAGTGTATGTTGAGGATAAAGAATCTCATTCATCTGGTCTGTGTCGCTCATCTACACCTCAAAATATCAAGTCAAATATGTTTAATAAACAAAATAAACAAATATCAGATAGCAGTAAACACCCTTTTTTATATCAGCCTTGCTCAAACAAGACCTTTGTGGAAAATGAAACAACAATAACAGAGATTTTGTTAATTTTTACAACAAATTCTGGCATTTTCTCAATAATTTGAATAATATTTCACCTTTAAAAACGTTTTTTTCCAATCATGTATTTCAAAGACATTAAAATGTCCTCTTCAAAACAAAATATCACCATAATTTCATTAAAAAAATGTGTGCATAACAATGTTTAAGTAGAAATGGACACCTTGAAAGAAAAAATGCCGATAGCAAACAACAATAAATATAAATGAACACAACAAACAGAAGCATTATATCGAGTTAGATAAGAAAGGGAATAATACCATTGATGTACTTTGAGATAGAGTGCATCACAACTGTTGCTCCAAGATCCAGTGGTCTCTGAAATGACAATTCCCCAATTGCAGCTATTCAATCAAGAAAATTTGATTGAACAGCTTCAAATGATTTTTTCCTCATATCATTTAATGGTGGTAAAGATGATAATACACATGCATATATTTATTTCCCTTGTGGGTGCTCATAATTTTTTTCTCAAATCTTATAATGTACTTTTCTATCAAAATGTAATATTACCTGAAAGATGGGTGTTGCAAATGTGCTGTCTACCGCTAGTATCACATTGTGTGCCTTGCACACCTCACCAATAGCCTTGACGTCTGCGATGGTGACCAGAGGGTTGCTAGGATTCTCAATCCACACAAACTATTGTTTGAATGCAAACATTATTATCTAATAAGTATTCATTATTCTGATCGGTATCTTAGTTGACATAGGTTACTGAAGATGACGTATATTCTATTTAAGACATGGCTATAGGGCGGCCCAGTGCCTTAATGTATATCTCTACTTTTGACAAATTGTGCATTGAGTGTGTAAAAATACTTGTTATCAATGGCTCTTGCACATATGTAATAGAATATTTAGATTATGATGGGTGTAAGTGAAATGGATACTTATATATATAGAATATTCAGATTAAGATGGATGTGAGTGAAATGGATACGTATATATAGAATATTTAGATTGAGATGGATGTGAGTGAAATGGATACGTATATATAGAATATTTACATTCAGATGGATGGAAGTGAAATGGATACTTATATATATAGAATATTCAGATTGAGATGGATGTGAGTGAAATGGATACGTATATATAGAATATTTAGATTGAGATGGATGTGAGTGAAATGGATACGTATATATAGAATATTTACATTAAGATGGATGGAAGTGAAATGGATACTTATATATATATAGAATATTTAGATTGAGATGGATGTGAGTGAAATGGATACGTATATATAGAATATTTAGATTGAGATGGATGTGAGTGAAATGGATACGTATATATAGAATATTTACATTAAGATGGATGGAAGTGAAATGGATACTTATATATATATAGAATATTTAGATTGAGATGGATGTGAGTGAAATGGATACGTATATATAGAATATTTAGATTGAGATGGATGTGAGTGAAATGGATACGTATATATAGAATATTTAGATTGAGATGGATGTGAGTGAAATGGATACATATATATAGAATATTTACATTGAGATGGATGTGAGTGAAATGGATACGTATATATAGAATATTTAGATTGAGATGGATGTGAGTGAAATGGATACGTATATATAGAATATTTACATTAAGATGGATGGAAGTGAAATGGATACTTATATATATAGAATATTCAGATTGAGATGGATGTGAGTGAAATGGATACGTATATATAGAATATTTAGATTGAGATGGATGTGAGTGAAATGGATACGTATATATAGAATATTTACATTAAGATGGATGGAAGTGAAATGGATACTTATATATATATAGAATATTTAGATTGAGATGGATGTGAGTGAAATGGATACGTATATATAGAATATTTAGATTGAGATGGATGTGAGTGAAATGGATACGTATATATAGAATATTTAGATTGAGATGGATGTGAGTGAAATGGATACGTATATATAGAATATTTACATTCAGATGGATGGAAGTGAAATGGATACTTATATATATAGAATATTCAGATTGAGATGGATGTGAGTGAAATGGATACGTATATATAGAATATTTAGATTGAGATGGATGTGAGTGAAATGGATACGTATATATAGAATATTTACATTAAGATGGATGGAAGTGAAATGGATACTTATATATATATAGAATATTTAGATTGAGATGGATGTGAGTGAAATGGATACGTATATATAGAATATTTAGATTGAGATGGATGTGAGTGAAATGGATACGTATATATAGAATATTTACATTAAGATGGATGGAAGTGAAATGGATACTTATATATATATAGAATATTTAGATTGAGATGGATGTGAGTGAAATGGATACGTATATATAGAATATTTAGATTGAGATGGATGTGAGTGAAATGGATACGTATATATAGAATATTTAGATTGAGATGGATGTGAGTGAAATGGATACATATATATAGAATATTTAGATTGAGATGGATGTGAGTGAAATGGATACGTATATATAGAATATTTAGATTGAGATGGATGTGAGTGAAATGGATACGTATTTATAGAATATTTACATTCAGATGGATGGAAGTGAAATGGATACTTATATATATAGAATATTCAGATTGAGATGGATGTGAGTGAAATGGATACGTATATATAGAATATTTAGATTGAGATGGATGTGAGTGAAATGGATACGTATATATAGAATATTTACATTAAGATGGATGGAAGTGAAATGGATACTTATATATATAGAATATTTAGATTGAGATGGATGTGAGTGAAATGGATACGTATATATAGAATATTTAGATTGAGATGGATGTGAGTGAAATGGATACGTATATATAGAATATTTACATTAAGATGGATGGAAGTGAAATGGATACTTATATATATATAGAATATTTAGATTGAGATGGATGTGAGTGAAATGGATACGTATATATAGAATATTTAGATTGAGATGGATGTGAGTGAAATGGATACGTATATATAGAATATTTAGATTGAGATGGATGTGAGTGAAATGGATACATATATATAGAATATTTACATTGAGATGGATGTGAGTGAAATGGATACGTATATATAGAATATTTAGATTGAGATGGATGTGAGTGAAATGGATATGTATATATAGAATATTTACATTCAGATGGATGGAAGTGAAATGGATACTTATATATATAGAATATTCAGATTGAGATGGATGTGAGTGAAATGGATACGTATATATAGAATATTTAGATTGAGATGGATGTGAGTGAAATGGATACGTATATATAGAATATTTACATTAAGATGGATGGAAGTGAAATGGATACTTATATATATATAGAATATTTAGATTGAGATGGATGTGAGTGAAATGGATACGTATATATAGAATATTTAGATTGAGATGGATGTGAGTGAAATGGATACGTATATATAGAATATTTAGATTGAGATGGATGTGAGTGAAATGGATACGTATATATAGAATATTTAGATTGAGATGGATGTGAGTGAAATGGATACGTATATATAGAATATTTAGATTGAGATGGATGTGAGTGAAATGGATACGTATATATAGAATATTTAGATTGAGATGGATGTGAGTGAAATGGATACGTATATATAGAATATTTAGATTGAGATGGATGGAAGTGAAATGGATATGTATATAAATATATAGAATATTTAGGTTCAGATGGATGTAAGTGAAATGGATTCTATATATATCCAGAATATTTACCTTGGTATTCTGCCTTATCGCCTCAGATACATCGTCAACTTTTGTTGGGTCAACAAAGGTCACTTGTATATTCCTATTTTCCTCCAGTTGCTTGAATTGCCCAGTGCTGCCTTTAAATCCCAGTAAAATGCAAGTAAGATAGAATTTGGAGCAATACCACAAAGTTTGGTTATATATTACTCTACTTTGCATCCGGTTGCACTACAACACCCTCTCTAATTAAATTAGGTGATTACTTTGGCTTGATTGTATGAAATTTACAACATGTCCTTGTGGACTGGGAGTAACCTATAAAATGACGTCATGCCGTTTGAAGTGACTCTTATTGGTCTATACATTGAGAGAGGGTGTGGCTTCAAATGACCTCTTGATATGGTAAGCACTGTTGCCATGACGAATGAGCGAGTCACGTGACTGAATAATTAATGAGCGCTCAGTTTGAACGCCAATTGGGAACTTAAGCGCTAGGCCTGTTATCGGAGGGTGGAGACAGGCTCAGTAGTGTATTAAAGATAACAGGCCTAGCAATGATTGGGTTGCTATATGTACTTACCCCCATAAATAAGATCTGCGGCCACAATATGATCACCAGGTTTAAGAAGTCCGCAAACAGTAGCAACAGCAGCTGACCCAGAGGAAAATAGCAAACCTGGTCAAAGATAAAATTCATTGACTTAAACTATTTTCTGCGTGGTTATTAACCATTTTTGGCTTTCAGACGATTTTATAGATATCCCAAATGTTTCCTTAAATGAAAAAAATGTTATTGTAAAATGATGTGATAATATTATATTTAAATTTGCAGCACCATGTTTTGCATTTTCCAGGGCAGCCAGACAGGTTTCGGCCACATCTCTTGTTGGGTTGTTTAATCTGCTATACAGGAATCCCTAAAAATGTTCAAACATCAGCTATATGTATATGTATATCCATAACTGTTATTCTTTTATTCATTCATTATCTTTATGATGACACATTCCTATATATTTCTCTCCTGGAAATTTTACTTTTACATACAATAGTTAACCATTTTGTAAGAGTTTGGTCATTTTGGGGTGAAGAAAAGTAACAGCGTGAGCTCAAATTGTTAATTCACTAAGTTACTGATTCTGAATATGTAGCTGTTTCTTTGCAAGAGCACATTCTTCAAGCTCCTAACTAAAATACTTTTAATTTCTGATAAATAAATGGTCAGATTCATGGGGTATGAGATCTGGCATTATTTTCATTTGGAACCTGACAGGAGCCATTGTAATAATGATTACACAAAAATATATAAACTGTGTTAAACGCTAAACCGGTGTACCCTTTAAATTTGATATGGACTTCATTTATTTGACTCAAGGAAAACAGATTCAATACCATGTCACCGAATGGGTCATCATACTGATAGTTTGACGAGACACAGATGGAGGGCATCACTTCTCTATTGGGAGCCTTCCTCGGGTCATGCCCAGCATGTATGGCTAGGGTAGCCTGCTGCAGATCATCACACAATCTATCCTCGGCTGACATAGTGGATATAATCTGGAAATGTTACCAACTATGAATAAGGATTTCTCCTGATGCAAATAAAATTTTAAAAAGTAAATGCTTGGCCTTTCTGTAATATATATACATATATATATATATATCTGTGTGTGTGTGTGTGTGTGTGTGTGTGTGTGTGTGTGTGTGTGTGTGTTTATTCATTCATACAATGCCTTAAAGCAAGGATTTAAGGCATTTTGTTGCATATAATATTAGTAATAAAGCCAAACATGTTAAAATTCATACTGAAAATTCATATCGACTTGCCTGTTATTTGGTCAACGTAACTGCACCCTGGCCGATCTAAAATAATAGTGGTTTTATATATGTATACGCTGTTTATCTAGAATTTCAGATAACAGTGATCCAATTACCGATGGGTATTGTCTTGGCTCAGATATATTTACAATATACGTAGTCAACTTGCAAAACAGGATATGTCATTTTATAACTGACTGGGGGAACAAGGACTTCTGGTGTCACAACTTTTTGGGCACTTTTGGGATATGACATGGATATAAATTGAGCTTACAAAATCATAACATTTTACAGATGTGCTTAATAGGGGATGCATAGATTAAACAGAATGCTAAATTATAAATCATTACCCCCCCGCATGATATGGAAATGTGGGGATGAGAGTTTCATCAGCATCAAATCAGCATGACTATGCATTATCTGAAACACTTCACTGAGTTTAACTCCCCTCCCTCGCAGAGAGGGACTGAGAGATCGAGCAGTCAAAGAGAGCAACCCCAGCTCATCATTGATATTCATATTTGCACGATTAATGCTTCACTGAGATCTGGACATGATTAGATAGTATAAAAAAATAACGAATTAAGGCTTTGGACCTATAAATTGTAAATGTATGTTATGTTCAACAAAATCAAATATACACCAAGAACGAAAACATGTTTGTTGCATCATAATGGGAATATTCAGTGACACACCAAACTCCAAACAAAATCTCCTCCTAACATGTTTACCTTGGTATGTCATAAATTAAGAATAATAAAATAATTTGCGATAACACAACGTGCATCCCAATTTAAATATAAATATAAAAGATGGTACCATGATTTGTCTTAAAAAATATTTTAGATAAACAAAGCAAATAAGTATGGAAACCCCATGCACAATGTACAACTTCTAGTATATGTTGTGGGGTTGGGCTGTCAGCCAGAATTTGCTATCAGCAGGAAATTGTTTCACTAACATTAGGCTCTCTTAAATAATGACGGTCTTATCTTGAGATTCTAACCTAGAATTTAAGACAGCCATGTAATGGTATTTCAATAAAGTTGTCTTAAAAAAATAAAACACTAGTAGTAGAACTTATTTGGAGGGAACCATATTTTATGTGAAACAGTCCTTTCCTTTTCTCACTTATCTGCTTTGAATTCTGCAATATTTCCAATTTCGATATGTACATAGTTATGCACCAACTTAGTGTGACAGACACGACATGTCATTATTACACTATGTTACATCTGAGAGCAATATAAATAGTTATATTGCTCTCAGGTTACATATATACAAGTATGCATATCAGATAGCAACTCTTTAACACAGCACTGGTGATAATGAGGGTAACAACTTCAATGTGACAACACAGGTTTATATTCTTATTTGATCAATATAACAATAGACTATGTTGAGAAACCATAACATTGAAAACGTATCATTGTTATTGATTATTGATGCTACTTTATGAAATATATGGTCCAGTATTGACGGTAAAACACAAAATTATAAAATATTATCGGGGTGAGGGTTACTGAAAGACTTGATTAGGTTAATTCAAGGCAAACATTGTTTAGTGGTAAGGGTGTGTCACACATTGATATGAGCGAGGTATGGCTGTGAAAGGGAAAATCCATGAGACACGGATGTGATGGGGTCGAGAGCAAAGTTGCAAAATATATGTATGAATAAAATGTCACAAGTATTATATTCTTCCAAATGTAGAACAAGCTATGGGTCAATATCTTTTCGAAATGAAGTTGTTGATAATAGTTCTCCAAAGTGACATACAAACATTATTTGGCATCACAATGCTGGTGCTAATTATCATATTTTATGTTAATTAAAAACTATAAAAGATTATTACAAAAAGGAGGTTATTTTAGGTATCCGACATGGCTGGCTCCAGGTGCCGCACAATTTAATTTGTATTTGTTCAATGAAGACATGATATAAATCTAACTTCTGGAACCTAAAGAAAGTAATGATTGCTTTGAAAGTAATGATTGGCTGTAATTTAAAACAATGCAATACACATAGACGGATCACATTGGTCCATTATGAAAGGGTTTATGGGCAACATCAAATGTTACAAGATGGTCTTCAAACATAATCATTAATTTAACGATATAAGGTTTTACAATTCTGGCAAGAGTTTGTCACAAGGTAGAATTTCACTCAAGGTAGGTCCTCAATCACCATTTTGTTTCACAAATTGCCAGTTACCATGGACATGACTCAAAATTTATAATCTGGCTTTTTGTGTGAATTAGACATTATAGTGAAATCAACAGGCATGTTAGGATTTCTACAAGCATGGAATGGCCACATTTTAAGACAGGCATGTTAGGATTTCTACAAGCATGGAATGGCCACATTTTAAGACAGGTATGTTAGGATTTCTACAAGCATGGAATGGCCACATTTTATGACACTCACATTAACATAGGACTGGGGAGGGGGTAGGTGCCCTAATGTTGGAGGAATTATAAGACAACTTCACTGTCTCAGGATTGTCTGAGCTCGTGAAATGGTCAACGTCTTGAGTCAACCATATTTAAGACAACATCCTGGGATAAGACAGCTTATTGAAATGGGACCCAGGGATATAACTAGGTGATGATTATGAATGGGTATATTATGTAATGATGCTATCCAGAAGTGGGCGTGACATCATTAAAAAGGGGGCGTGGCGTTTTATTCATTCAAAATGTTAATACCTGGCCAAGAATATCTTTGAATAACTTAGAATGTTATGGGACAGATGGCTGATAGCAGTACTACTTGGTTTCTCGTTCTTTTTTAACGTCAAATTTGATACCTTGTGACAAATCTCCTTAAAGGTACTGTAATAATTTGTGGTGTAAGCATTAATAGGAGACATGGGTGCAACCAGATTCCTTAATACTATGGTACATCAATTGCTGCATTAAGTGATCGATATCTGAACTATTGATTTAGCTTTGTACCCTGTGCTGCAATTACACTTTGCTATCTGGCCTTAATAATAGATTCTGTTAAATAATAAGACTATTCCATGCCAGTGGCTTGAATACGGATAACAAACATAGCCTTGAATAACACCATATGTATTATCATATCTTCCTGGTTTGTTATTGGCTTAATTGTGCATCAGGTCTCCATGGAGGGGCACACAGTGTGTAAGCTGCTGATTAGACAATGCCTTATCTGAGTATACAATACACCACCACCAGCTAAGTCAGAGGCTATTTTACCATTGATGGTCAGTAAGTCTTCAAACTATAGTGTTTTGCAACAAGTGAAAAGGATAGAATCGTATCACAGCCCCACTTAATTACAGTTGCCTAGTAACCCAAAAAGATCAAAGGATCATTTCCAGATGTCCCTTGATATTGTATATTTAACTTATGCGACCAGCATCCATCCAGCAGGAAAAACTAATTGAAATGACGTGGTTTTGCTGTGAATTTTAGACATGGCTAATTGGTGGAAAATGCAAAGCAAAATGATGTGAATTGTTCTTGTGGAAGAGATGTGTCTGAATTGTTCACGTGTATAAATAATGTTTATGTTTATGTTTATGTGAAAAACGATTTGCTTTTCATACCAACATCATTACCCCAAATAGCTATCTGGGCATTGCAAAGTGCAAGTTGAAGACACCTAGCTCAATATATAGTCCACTGATAACGTAAATGATGTTTGTAGACAATGTGGCTATTCAATGCTTTCAGTAGGTGGCCTCTTTTATTATGTTGAGCTTGACCAGTGCATAACTAAAAAAAATCATAATCTGAGGATTTGATCATCTCTATAAAGGTTGACATTTGTAATGGATAATTAAATCTTTCTGAAGTTGATATGTTAACTATGTCATACATATGTGATCAAATTATTTTTTTTATTTCTTAAAAATCATATCTTGATCATGTCATAAACTGGACCAGAAATTCACATCTTTTCCATATTAAAAATTCACATCTTGTCTATGTTAACAACTCCATCCATTTTGCCATTTTGCTCTGCATGTTCTACCAGTTAATCATATCATAATAACTGGACCAGAAATTCACATCTTGAAAATCAGGTCTTAGCCAAGTGAACATCTGGTTGCCCTTGAGTTTCTGGGATTTCAACCGGAAATCCATATGGTTCTCTACTGGTCAAGGATCAAAAGATCATTCTCTCATGAATATCACTGATATTACATTACCTTATGTAACTAGCAACTCAGGATCAAAGGATCAACTTCAATGTCCCTGATGTTTGTAACCTTACACTAATATAGCTTGCAAAGAAAAGTCCAAAAGATCTGTCAATAGCTATATAAAGACAAAATATGATTTTCTTGCACATTCCAAGATATGCAAAGAGTAAAAATATATAAGTTTGAGACTGCAGTTTTGATTGCTCCAAAATTATTGACTTGATGTCTCCACATGTTCTGAATTCACCCTGGTGTGAAATCGTTTTCCGTAGTGTTGGTCCAATCTGATATTGCCACCTGAGGGCAGCACTGCACAGAAAAAATACCTACCAGGAATAAATTAACATCATGTGCAGACATCCAGTACATCTTACTTTTGGATATTCTCATGCTGTTACTCAAATGCATTTGGTCTAACTTATATGCTGCTTAATTTAACGCATACTCTTATGGATGCTTCATATAACAAGTCTTTTCTAAAAAAAATTTGTATAGTTTCCTTTTTGAAGATATTTATATTTTCTCATCATTTTTAAGTTGCCATAAATCATAGAGGTCATTGACTAGCACATGCAGTGAGATACAAGGCAACAATACACTGAGCTACAGGTCAACAATACACATGCGCTGCAAACCCGCTCAGAAAGAAGATCACGAGAGTATGAATCGAATGCATCTACACAAATAACTGACGTATACACATTAGCCCTTATCGTCTCTGATCAATATAATATACAGTATGTTAATATATAGTCTATATTATAACATATATTTATTACTGCTCTAAGAGCTGTGTATAAAAACCCAGTACCTTATAATAGCATTTGATCACATGAATGTGCAGAAATGGAGAGAGGGTTTTCAAGAGAAAACCAGTCAAATCTTAATTAAGGTAGAGCTAAAACCCTTGTAACAAATTTGTTAATTTTAACTAACATTGCTCCTGACATAAAGGTGTGGGTTTCTGCAATACAATATCAAGAGATGACTCAGTGGTGTGAAGATATCTGAATTCTGTAAATATTCTTCCATGTGTCAATTATAGCCTGCCATTATTTTGTGTTAATTTCTCATAAGCGGGAGAAAATTAGCATTTAACAAAGCAAATCTATGCAGATGCACAAGTCAATTACAGAGACTGAAAGTGGTGATCAAATTTGCAGGAATTTAAAAATGGCCATATCTTGTATGAACATTTCAGGTGGAATATCTTTGTTTCATAATGTACATAACTGAATGAAATACTAAAACAATCTATGGACTGCATAGAATACAGGGTAGATTAAATGATATTTAATTTGTATGGAAATCCATATGATGCAAACAAACCATGTCTACAGAACCAGAGATGGCTCTCAAACTTGTTTGGTCTCCCTCTTTGAGGGATGGGTGATGAGCACATTTAATAATTTTCCTAATATATTGACAATTATGCCAAAATGTATTTAGTTCTCCCTAACATAAATCAACAAAACTGCGAATCAGGCTTTAAGATGCATTTATTTATCATAGTTGCTTCTGACATGAAGAATTCATTAAAATTTACACATTTACAGTTACAATAACAACTACGTCTTTGTTTCATATTGGAAATGTGAAATCTCCTATCTGTTCATTATAAACAATATTTTACTTAGGTGGAAAATATATGAGCCAGCATAGCCTCTCCAACCAATTTCCTTCTCAATGTTCCTGGTTTTGTGAGAAGGATCTTGTTGAACATGCAAGAAACTGAAAACAATACCATGTTATTGTCTAGCAGCATTGATTTGTAAGCACATTTCTCTTGATGCTGAATGCATAATTACCTCAGCTGTAAAGATACATCAAATAGCATTAAAAACTTGTCTGATGAAACAGAAAAATAAAATTTGGGTTTGAAAAAGCTATGCTCGCTCCAAAATTAATAACTTAAATTAGTTGGTCTTGTTTCAAAAAAACAATCCAGTTACTATTTACAAAATTCATTTACTTTACAAAATAAAGATAGTTGTCCTTGTAAGAATTTCTGTCAGAATATATGCCTACATCTGCCAGGCATTTTGGCACCTGGCTTACCTTACTATGGTTGTGGCTCTGGGCATCCGGATCACCCACCAATCCTATCATCAGTAAAAACATAACTGTTATAACATAGCTCTAAGTCAACCAAATAGGAAAACGACTTTTTTTTTGTATCTTGAAGCACTCCTGTGATCAGGTACAAGAACAATATAACAGCTTTGACGTGTTTAATAGTAAGTATAATTATTATTTTTTATTATCACACTAACCACTGCATCAAACAGTGTCCTTGGCAGTCATGTTGCCAATAATTATTTACTTCACAAGATAATACATCATCTTCAGAGCACTGTCCAAACACATGACCCAGTCGTCCTTATTAAACAATACTGTGCAATTTAAATGCATACTGTGAAAATTAAATTCCATTGTAATCCAAATTATTTTCCTTTGCAGTTCATCCAAACGGGGCATCATCAAAAGAAATGGCACATTTCTGCTGCAGAGTCATGTCAAACATTGATGACAAGTCATGTGTATGGATTGTAATGAAAGCACCAACAAGACAACTCCACATATCCATACCCAGAATACACATTCACACCATCCTACTGTTTCCCAGGACATTTGTGATCCTCTATTGAAGCCCTCAAGGTGTCTGTGGCACACTGTTCCTTTTTAAGATTAAACTCTTTTTTTATAAGCTCATAACTGATCAAGCAAATAACCTTCCTTGGTACATTCTGAAGTGATTTTAAAGGAACAAATTTATTCGAATAATTCCATCTTGACATCTAAAGTCACTACGTTTAAATGTTAAGTACTTTGGTGACACCTGGTGTGATCTTGTCCTCCCTATATTTTGCCTAACTCCATATCTAAATAACACAAAACAATTCTTCTTGATTACCTTTTACAAAAATAACAAGTATAACTGGATCAAATAAAATACAAATCCTAATTGATAATAACAATGACACAAGCCCACTGAAACAAATGCTTGACCAATATCTAAATAAAACAATTGTCGTATCTTAAATGACAGTAAATAAGGTTAAGACAAATAAATTAGGTTCTGTTTTTGTTGGCAATATTAATAATATGGGCTTTTTCTTTTCATTGATAATGAAGAGAATTCTTCATATTCTATTACTTCTAAACGAAAAGGGCAATGTATTCCTGTTCCTGTGTGGACTTGGCCTGCTAAATGGACCAGTCACATGTGTTTCTGCATGCTGTGGGCCTCTTGCACAGAGTATGCTTCATCATCCAGTTAGGTGCGGTAGGTTTATCAGAATATATCCATAATGAGTCACTTCACAGAAGCTAAGAAAGCCAAAATACAGAAACTCCAGGTATCGGTGATACAACAGCCGACAGAATTAATGTAAACCCAGAGATGGTACAAGAATATATCATAATACTTATTTCTGATCCGATGCCAAGTACAAACACTAGTGGACTGCCTAAATGCATGTTTGTATATCATAACAATCAATCTGGTCTTGACGTCAGAATGGTTTCTGTCAGCCTGGTCTCTCGAGTCAAATTTACCAAATGTGATTTAAGCCACACTGAGCACATTCTAAATTGGAAGAATTCTTTTGAGGTTTGAAATAAAATATTATGAAAATAGTATTTAAACATCTATTTGCCACTAAGTAATTTATATCAAACACTTTAAAAAAAGTCTACTTAATTGACTAGGATAAGGCATCTGAGATACAGATGTTGCAGAAACCAACCTGACAGCAGCACTGCCGTGAGTGTTTGATAGAATATCAGAAAGTATATGATCATGCACTCTTACAATAGAATTCATACAATAGTAAATAATTTGCATATGCCATTCATCAATGACACCGACCTATACAAGATATTTAGAGTGACCTCCATGAAGTCACCCTACTTGCTCTTGTATCATTTAGAGCAATCCAGCCTTCATATGCCACAGATTTGTAAGCTAATTCCAAATATACTTGAAATGGTTTTTGATGAATAATTTCTTGAAACAATAAACTACTGTTTTCAATATATCACAAAATGGGTTGTTGCACTTTTTATGTCTAATTTTACTTTGGATGAGCACAACAAACAATTTAAAATGGAGCACAATGTAATTTTTTTCCAAATTTGGATAATTTTTCGAGAATATTATCCATTGTTTCATCAAAAGATATCTGGAGTTTAAACTTAGTAAATTTGCTTTCTTGAATTGAAAATATCTTCTTGTAACACATGAGGGCAGGTACTGCACATAAATCAGAACCATAGGATCGGTGCAATATGACCTGTTTTGTATCACTTTATCCCTTCATAATATAGGATTATAAATATCTACATGACACAACATTGACTTTATATGTATGTATGTCTGTCTACCACAACTACTATAGCAGCCTTCTGATATACATCATCCCTATAGTCCACTGTCAACTATTCTGACACTTTCTCCTCGTTGTTTAGAACATAATTTTCTTTTTGTAATATTTTTCTTTCCGGTACATTTGCACTATTCATAGAGAACACAACGTATTAGCTCTAACATAAACATATTTCCCAAATGTTTAACATTTTGTGCAGTCACATATCCTGGCTGGGCAGATATTACTTTTGTTCACAATAAGCTGTGCGCCATTCATATTGGAAAGCACCAGAAATATTATTGGGAGATGGACCCAACTTGCACATTTCTCTCTTCAATGTGATCACTGGAAACTCAGAGGTCAGAGGGGTTTATTATTTGATATCAAGGTAGCCAATCACAAGATAATGAAAAACAATTTAATGATTAACCTCAATCACTCATCATTTGATTGCAAACATCGATTCAGTCATATCACTGTGTAACTGTCAGTCCAGGCAGGGTTAACTGTAATGTTACATTTAATCAAGGAAATACAGGATAAATATATATATGACAAAAAGATCATGTGTTATCAGGTACAGCTTAACATGTGATTGGACACCCCGATAACAAAGATGATTTTATCTATTGTATAAGTGAACTATTCATAATATCTCCTGGCACAAAAGGCTGGTTATTTTATCTTTGGAATCTTGTCTTGTGTGTTTGATTTTGGATCATTATTTATCCAAAAAGCATCTCATTCAATGGTAAACTATAGTGTTTAGTGTCACTTTAACTGATTCAACTCCAGTAGTTTCACTGGATTCCGGAGTCAAAGCGTGCAAGAGGACATTTAACTGGTCACTACATTGATATATGTTTATACCTAGTAAGTGCATTTTGCTCTCATACAAAAAAAAAAAACTTTGCTATTTTTTGTCACGCTCACACTTGCATGCCAATATCTTACATGTCACACGCAGCATTCACTCAATGTTCACTCTCAAACACTCACATAAAGACACACTCACACACGCCTTCTTCACATTTAAACTAGGTTACGCATTTGCACTGCATGTATCCTTGGACAGCAGCATTATCATTCCAACCATCCTGTGGCCTATACTGTACATCATGTTAGCCGGTCATGTCCCTGTGTGCACAACTCCAGAGTCCTTTCTCTTTCACACTTTATCATGGGACATTAGCTCAACAATATGGTGTAAACCAGTCGAATCCATACTTGTCCATGCGTCACAGACATTTCTTGTTTTTTGTGTTGTTTTTTTTTTGGTGGTTGACAGTCACATATATATGTATTTTTATATATATATATATACTTTTTAATCATGGGGGCAACAAGCTGTAAAGCGTTCACTGAGCATTGATGTGGCGTCGTATACAGAACCATGCTTGCCTTATAATCAATGCAGTCTTCAGTAGCGACATCTAGCGGCATACTCCAGCACTCAGACATGTTTTCTATATAGTGATATATCCACAGCGCGGTATGCGGTACAGGGTGTCAAATTGTTTTAGTTGTACTATACATTCACACTTTGTACACAATATACACTATAAAATAGGTCAATAGCCACCAAGCAGCCAAATCATCAACATTCTACTATTATATCCTTTATTTGTAATGTCATTATTTTCTCCTTCAGGTAATTTTTGTTTTGTTTTGATAATCCTAACGAATGGAGACATCGGTCCAACCCAGCTTGTCCACATTTCCTTATATCCCTGCCACATTCTCCTTGCGCTGTGGTGATAAAGAACACTGCCATTTCCCTGTTTGCAGAAGATATTGACATAACAGGTGCCCTTTGGTGGTAGTTTACAACAACAAAGGCTCAGTATGACGACAAGAAGATTTGCCCATGCAAACGAATCCGCACAGCAGCTAGCGAGTTTACGAAAAACAATAATGGCTTGTGGACAAAATACACCTCAAAAGAATGTTATAATTTTTGTGACATTTCATGATTCTGAGCTTCATAAATGATCAAATCCAATGGCAATAACTGCAGCATGTAGGCTACTGTGGGCGACCAAACTGGGTGGTCAGACAAAGTGGTGCTTGGTGACAATGGAAACACAGAGCGCCACCTGTGGGGCTGGGTTGGTATAACAATGTCCTAAGTATGGTTGAGTTCCCCATGGTGGCTTGCCTTAGCGACATTCCCACACTTTGACCGTCTGATCTACACTGCCAGATATCACATACGGAGCGGATTTGTGGAAATCTGAAACATATCAAACAAGGTAAGTTTAGTTAAAGCCTTAAAAATTACAACAGAGCAAATCTTTTTAGTCTTTGAGGGGAACTGTATAAAACTCTCTTTAGGGTGGCATAGTTATGTATCTCTATGTTAAAACAGACAGTAGAATATTGTGGATGTATAAATACCTAGTGATGTGACGAAGTGAGCATGGGCATTTAGTGTCTTGTTGTTTCTCTTATTTTTGATGTCCCAGATCCGTAATGTCTTATCATCTGATGCACTGACTATGTACTTGCCGCCTGAATGGAATATCAATCCACGCACCCAGTTGTCATGGCCGATCTGAAATCAAGAATTACATGCATCACTCAGTGCAATGATCGCCTGTGATATTTGATTTTAAACCAAATACACAGTCATGTCTTCCCTGTCACCACATTTTGCTCACTCCCCAAATTCCAACAATGGAATAATGACAAAAATTCTGAAAGACATTTCTTCCACATTTATACTTATCAAATGCAGAAATGAAAGTGCATATACTCTGGAAATAGACCTTTTTTATTGAGGCGTGTCTATTCACTGAATAAAGAAGTATGTCCCTGGTGCCTACGCCATTCATTAAAATTAATCATTTAACCAATTATTCATTAAGATTCACAGTCTAACTAATAAGGTCTGTTTCATTAATCATAGTCGTTGAATATTCCTTCAAAACTTTGTTTTCAAAGTGTTCTTTGAGGCATGACTGTTCACCGAAGCATGAAATTCATCACTGATACCAAAACATTGTGAAAGTTGTGATATTGCAAAAAGCTTTACTGTCTCTCAATGTATTTGGCATTAAATCCAAAAAAATGTCATTACTTACAAGGGTAAAGAGACAAAGCCCAGTGCTGATGTCCCACATTTTGATAGTCTTGTCTCTTGATCCAGAAATGAGGAAAGGACCAGACCTCTGGCCTTTCTTCACCTATAAAGAGGAACAAAAAAGATAAACCGTCAGCATAATTGTCCCAAATTATATCCCCAGAGCTAAATCATTTGAAGACTCGAAAACATGAAAACGAGGGTTGTGGATTGTTAATATCAGTCCTTCTCTGATACCAAAACTAAGTTACACTGAGCAAGACTTGACTAAGGCATGAACTCAATGTTTCAAAATATTTTTCAAATTTCGGGGTTCGAGAGTTAGATTTACTTACTCATGCCTGGCCAAATATTCATTTTATCAGCATCATACATATACATATATATTGTATATATTGTGAGGTAAACTTACATCATTTCCTGCAGCCTCATTGATGTTGGGGTTAGCACTCTCAGGTGCCCAGGCCACACATTCTACTACATGTTCATGTTCTCTTAGCTCTGCTTTACACTCCTTTGTGGCTACTACCCATATTCTGACAGTCTGAAATGTAACATTTTATAGATTGTACCATAAACATGAGAAACGTTCATACCAAACTATAAGTATCACATGTCATATTCAGTGACATTTTGCTTCTATAGCTGAGATGTGGTGAATGGAGCAGAGGAGGTGAGGATTACCTGGTCATTGGAGCAGCTAGCCAGCAGTGATCCGTCCTGGTTGACTCGCACCATTCTCACCCACTCTCTGTGGCCTGTGAATGTCTTCACGCAGTAACTGTCAATTCATATCAAATATAAAATTAAACAACATTGCATTAATAATAATTGTCAGGTACATGCAAGACCAGCTTTGAAAGACAATTTTCATTGCTTGAGTTTTAACATTTGTGATCCACCAGGTGTCTCTTGTGTCATTTACAATGCTTGCTGAGATAGGTTTGTAGACATGACAGCTGAAGCAATGACCACCATTCTGTATGCTGTGAAGGGAATATCTTAATATTTTGGCAAATAATGCATACAGAATAAAACAAACAAATCAGTTTTGGAATCTTAAGGTCTATAATCCACAATCAGTTTGAAGCATTTGGAGAGAACTTCGTGTGGTCTCGTATATTTACGTAACTGCCTTCGGCTCCTACAGCACACATGGCGGACAAACTCTTTTTATTGATAATTCATATTTTATGCCATGATTGTATCGAAAATGTCCCAAAAAAGTTTGATTATTCTTTGGATGACATTAAATAAAGAAAATATAAATACTTGATATTAGTCGCCAGCTGCAAAAACTGAGTCGAACCCGTTTTAACTACCGTTATAACGGGTTCAATTTAAATAATAAAAATTTAAGACTAGCTGGTTAAGTTAACTTTTTCTGTGCTAAATTAACAAATAACATTACTTTGAACACATTTAAGCCAAAAAAACATAAGTCTGTCCCAGTTTTTTCATTGTGGATTATAGACCTAAAGAAAAGGACGACAGTAATGGTTGTAATAATTGATTACAAATAATAAGTGGCATGTCAATCAACATTTGTATCTACGATGAGCCAACTTGCTTGCCTACAAAGTTCCCTCATGCATGACAGATTTTAACACACTGGGTGGCAGCATGGCCCACTCCAGCAAGGAGAATTACAATTTTTCTAAATTACATGGTGGGTAATTATAACCATTTCTAATTAAAACAGTCAAATGCATTTATTCTTTTCTTATTTGAAAAGTAACTTTTGACAAGAAAAGATAATAAAAATGCCAATTAAGAAAATGTGCTTTGGGTAAAATGGAAAAAATGTATCCTAAAAATTAACAAATTCCTTAGTCATAACTGAATGTTACAATAATAGAAAAAAGTTGAAATCAAGAAATATGTTAGAGGGAAGAGGAGAAAAATGGTATTCATTTAAGCAGTTATGAGAAAAATAGTATTAATTTACGCAGTTACAATTCTATTTTATGACAAGATGAGATGTGTTCCAGTTACTCACCCAGTGGCTACTTCCCACATTTTGATAGTTTTGTCTCTTGAAGCAGAAGCAATGTAGTCACCGCTTGGCATGAAGCTAACACTTGACACATTATGGTCATGACCTGTATATACAGACATGCAATATCATTAGCCTGTACATCTTGCTACAAATATCAAGTATAAGCATCAAATCATCAGGAGGAATTATTTTCTGTATGCACTACTATAGCCTTTATCTATTTTTTTCAATTTTGGATAGCTATGAGAAAAGGAAACAGCACCCAATAAAAAAACTTATCCTTTACAATGTAGACAATATAAAAATGGACAAGAAAAGAAGAAATATTGATGTGTGATAGGGATAGCTTCTGGGAGTTTATACATATTCAATCATAAGAATTTGGCAAAAAATGTGATAACAATGATGGAAATTAATCTTTGTCCACAACAAGCAACTCTTGTGGAAATTCACTGATTTTTTTGGTTTGTTTTAGGTCTTTTTGTAATAATTTCTATTCTAAAACCCATCTCTCCAGTATGATTAAGAAACACAAATGCAAAGAAGAAGAAAGAGGTGAACAATTCTGATCTATAAATGAATAAACAAACATCATTCTGGCATCAATATTTTTGGCAATGCATAATTACACATATTACAGTCAATATTAGAGAACAAGTGAACATGTTGGCGAGGATGCAGGCTATAGGCTGTGTGGCCCGGGTGTCCAAACAGCTTGCAGGGACAGAGAGTGTCATTTGTTACAGCCTGATGAGGCAGGGTTGGGTTTACATGTGTCATATACAGGTGGCCTGTCCTTGCTCCCTCAGGCAATACCAACCACACTCAACAAAGCACCATCTTCCTTTTAAACTGATTTGATTTTTTTTTTCAAATAAAAAACTTGGTGTCAAGTTATTACTTCAAACTTCATTTCAACTTTTATTCTGTAAGTTACATACTCTGAGTTCTTAAGAAGTGAAATAGCAGTTTGGCTACATTGGCATGATCTAACAACACCAATATAAAAAAAACAATTGTTAGAACTAAATACTTACCATGCATTGTTTTGACACATTCAAAACCCTGAAAATCCCACAGTTTAACTGTCATATCTGCTGAACATGAAACTGCAAGCAAACAAACAAACAAGGTTGTAAAAAGGATTAATATGTGATGGGAAGAAATAAATTACCCTAATAATCATAACATTTTATGTTCATGACATTTATCACCAATCAAATTATAACACAAAACTCTCCATGTTCTTGTTTTTCATTGCGTAATTCTAAACTTGTTATGACCATAATGTACAATGTGCAATTTCTTCAATAAACATGGATCAAGATGCAATCACCAACTCCCACAAGGTAAGAGTTGTAAGTATTTTGCTGAGAGATTGTTAAGGACATGTGTGTTAGAGGGCATGAGATGAGGGAGGTAGTACAGAGTGGCCCGGGGCATCAACACCTCCGTCACTGATCAGATCCCCCCAGGCACTCTGTACTTTCTACCGGACACCTTCCACTATATGACCTGGTCTAAACAGAGGCATGCTAATCTATGTCCTCGTATGGCGGCCATCATATAGTGCAGAGCTGACAGCTAATTGGTCGTAATTGTCTGGTGAGGGGCTGTATATAAGCAGCCAGTGGGTACAAATACCAACATGCCTCCTCCGATTCTCATCCACCCAGGTGTCACAATGTTAACACTCGCAAAACTTGATGACTCAATCATAACTCAGGCAAGCATGCTCATTCAAACCTTACTATTAAACGTTTAGATTGTGATTTACCAATCAGCTCAAATATTTACCCAGCTTTGAGCAGATAATTTACACCATCACACAAAATTTATGTACATACATAATTAGCATATAAATATATATTATATTTAGCAGTAATAGCAAATATTTATGGTTAAAACCTCACCTAGCCATTTTCCTGTGTGGTCAAATGCAATATCTTGCACAGAATCTGTGTGGCCTTTTAGCGTTCTCTCATAGTCCCCAGTTTCATAATCCCATACCTAGAAACATAACACACAAATAGACATACTTATTCCTGTATAATCTTGCTAAATTCTTAACTTTAATCTGTTTCAAAATGTTTGTAATCTTGATTTTATATAACAGGTCTTTTACCAATGACTGGCTTGAAATTAGTGCTCAACTCATTCCTAAATTGGCCAAATAACATCATAGACAATATGCTTTGTTTGTTTGGGGTTTTACATCACTTACAATATCTTTTCAGTGATTTCATGACAGAGAAAATGGTGCTAATAAGTTATAAGCAACTGTGCCATGGCCTGTGGCACCAACACCATGCTCCATATTCACCATTTTATTAAACATTTCTCAATTTAATGTGTGGAGACAAGTGAATTGACTCACTTTGATTGTGGCATCTTCACTAGAGGAGACCATCACGCTGAATACTGGATGGAAGATGACCCGTGTGACTGGGCTGCGGTGACCAGTCAGTGAATACTTCTCTGGCGGGCGGGGGATCCACTCATTGGGGCTGCGTTTGTCCCGGGTTGGCCCACCCTGGATGTACTCCTTCTCTGTCTCGGCAAGCTTTGCCTCCAGATCCATCACCTGTAGCATTAACAATCCACATTTACAAATATTTCCCAACAAAAAAATACTGGCTTTAAAATCTAAATGTAACTGCATAAAATCATCAGGTTGGATTTAAGTTAATAACAACAGCTTACCTTTTTCTGTAATCTTATGACTGATGTCCATTTTTTTTCTAACAATCCGGCATATTTCTTTTCTACTTCTCCAGGCTGAAACCAAGGGTTATTCAAATTAATTGACTTTTACTTTTCTCAAGTGAAGGTATTGATCTATTTACAGAGTACTATAATGGGATATTGGAAGGTTGCATATTTGCAATTAAAGGTTAATCAGACACATTCCTCGCCTGAAATAATCAATACAGTAATTCTCTAC
Source organism: Amphiduros pacificus (assembly GCA_949316495.1). Taxonomy (NCBI): domain Eukaryota; kingdom Metazoa; phylum Annelida; class Polychaeta; order Phyllodocida; family Hesionidae; genus Amphiduros; species Amphiduros pacificus. Next base: position 37,072,207 of record OX439001.1, on the reverse strand, counting down.
TAAATATGGCTGTGATATTTGGTGTTACTCAACATATGGGGCTACAACTGGGGCAGGTAAATCCCATCTCATCACAATCAGACCAGCATTTGTTCTTATTTACACATCTAATGATGAGAGGATTAGTCGATGGAGTAATCAACTTGATGAGGGGATTATCCTCACCACTGACCCCACTTGACAGCCCCTCTCAAAGTAGGCAGATGGTGAAACAACACACAGATTGAGTCCCACCCTTCTGCCTGGTGACCCTCAAGTTACATAACATGTGACACCTCTCAGGTGAAACATTATTATTAAATGTGTATACAGTTCAGGCCAGACACGTTTGATTGTGGGAAAACATAACAACACAAAGTCAAGCAGGGCTATTAACTGGTCATCCTGGACTATGTTGTGAGTCTATTTGGTCACGGGTAGCTGAGGCATGAAATGTTTTGCCCAGACTGATAAACTTTGTCAATATTGTGCTAACATATGGCATGAATGCACACACCTGAGTGGCAATCCCCAATGGAAATCACATAACAACACCATGTACATCCTTGTATTGTATATACTGTGTACCTTTATCTGACCTGCTCCATCTATGTAAATATTTGATGGCACATTTATATTGTGACATGATACATTAAAAAAAAGAAATAACTTACCATATCCACCTCCTTCTGGAACTCTGACAGGGCATTAATATAGCCATTGGAACTGAGGTAGTCAGCTATCGCCTTATTTCTGCAACGATAAAACAACAAAAAATGAGTACCACAACCACTTTACAAAAATAAAGGTTACATTTCTGACTTGGGAAAATTTAGTAAGAAGCAAACTATTACAATGAATATTACTGCCACTATGGTACAGCATAACAAGACTTATTATCAATCATCTGAGTCAAACATCGATATGGTCAATATTAATTATAACCAAATGTTACCATGAAGGAAATTGTGCAAGACTTTATAATACTTGAGCAAATAAAGACATAACAGCTAAGCATGACAAATTGGTCCAATCTGTGCATAAAAAACACACATTTGGCACCAACAGCACTAAGGGTCCGTGGATATTACCGTCCCCACCCTGGAATGGGTACTGATACTTGGCCAATGACCATGATTATCATAGCCAAAACTTGGCCCTGCATATTATAATAGTGTACATAATATGCTGCATTCTTTGAGAATATTCCTTATTATATTCTGTTAAGTAGCATGTATTCACAACCTCAATCTCCCTGCCCCATATATAACTAACCCAACAATATGAGACTATGGACGCTCGGGTTCCTGTGCAGTGAATGAGGAAAGTATTAAGAAACATTCATCAATTCCAGTCATAATATGCAGTAATGAAGACTTGTCTACTTCTTGCTTGCCAGACCATACACACTCACAAAAGGTTCATGGTTGAGGAAGTTGATTATCGCAATCATGAGAAAAACCAACCTGGCCTACATTATGCCAAATACCTCACGCACCAATATTCTGTTGACTAATACAATATAAAACTAAAAAATTATACTTTCTGGCAAGTTTTTGAAAACATGACACATATACAAACACAAATATTTTTTGCTCTCTGGCAAGTTTTTGAAAACATGACAAACATGCAAACCCATGAATTCAATTTAAGATGAAACAAAGCATTTGTACAGGTGGGAAGCCCTGCACTGGGTGTGTTTGCTGACCTGCACACGTAATGTAATTGACTTCAGAGAGATTGCATGCATAGATTCTATCAGTTCAGTGAAATAACTGCACTACACTGCATGACCCATCTGTTCTAATATTCCCTTCAAAATACTTTAATTAAGAAATCACTGCTATTTCCATTTTCTTTAAAAATGACAAGGTTTTGCATGTATGCAGTAAAGGCACATTATCAAATATACATATTGATTTTGGAAGGAGTTTGGCAGCTTTGTTTGATGTACATGTATGATATGTAAAGTGTTACATGTTTCATTCATTTTGCTAACACCTGACTTGCCCCAATCTGGCAGCAGGGGGAGTTTGGCATGGAGCCAGCCAGAGGATACAATATCCACTCTAATCTACTTGTGCCCCACTTCCTGGTGGCATCAATATGGCACATAAACCACCCCACACTTGCCTACTCCTAGTATCATATGGTCAAACAGGAAACTAATTGTGCCACCTAGGACCTTGTATTGTACAGTTGTCAATGCCTCAAGTAGCCTAACATTTCAGTTGAAGAATTCTGGACATAATCCATTTTGATCCGTGCGCTGTAATTGCCCCAATAAATCTCACCTTGATCTCCTGATTCAACAATATATTTGGTGAGTTATTTTGACAGGTACTCTTCTTTCTCTGAATGGCCTCTTGAAATGGAAGAACTAAGCATACTTAAATGTATACAAGCATAACATAAACCAGGTTAATCTCTCAATGAAAAAAGGTGTGCAACCCTCAGGTTCGTTTTACAGGAGTGTTTTGTTTGGCAATACATGTGACTTTTAAAAAAAAATCTGTTCACAAATTTGTCTATAATCTGATTATCTGAGAGAATCTAAAATTCCCATTGCATCCAATGTCTGAAGCAAGCTCTGATTAACATAAACACAATATTATTAACCAATACTGCCATATGAGAAAATAATTTTAAAGAAAGAAATAATACAACTATTGTCTGAATAAAACTCTTAATGTGGAATAACAAGGCAAAAAATTTTATAGAGGCAAAATAATGATTTACGTTGTTGTTCCTATAAACATGTGTACATATGATATTTTTACAGCTATATTCTTTGCTCGTCCAGACTTGATTGCTATCAAACTAAGATCCTTGCACCCCACAGGCATGCAAGTCTGGTAAGGTTTGTCCAACAATATTATGATTATGATTAAGCAAGAAAAAGGTGTTTTCCCTGCAGGCAGTCCATCTGTCTGAGTGTCAGGGAGCCTGTGGGTGGGTTACGGTCACTAGACCAGGCAGGTGACTAGGAGCGGACCCTGGCCATGCTGCCAATTGTTATCTATATACACAATGGAGGATCACACATACAGGAGTTGTGCTCAAATTAACTAAGTCCTTTTCTCACAGTAGTGCTTTCATGTTGCCAAATACTAGTATTGTCTACCCATGCCACACCCAACATATTTACCATCAAGTTTGGCATTTGTGTAGCCACTAAGCTTTAAAATGACACTTATCTAATAATTGTTAATCATCAGCTATCAACTCTGGAATTTATAAAATCATATGGACAACCCAGACTATTAAAAAATATAAAAAGATACTAATATATGCACAAAAACAAACAGATTTATTTATGAACTCTCCACTGATAATGCTAAAAGGTCAGGCCTAATATAAGCATGAGTTAATCTTGCAGTATGATGTGTGTAAGGTAGCAATGATGAGAGGAGGAAGTGGTGTTAGCCTGTGTGAGAGCCTGCAGTGACGTGAGCTTGGTGCCAGCAGTCTGCAAGCACAAACCACTGTGCCAGGCCTCCCACCTGCATAACTCAACCACCGCCAGCCTTCCTCTCGCTTAACAAGCAAACCAAGAAAACCACTTCAGGCTTGTCCAACAATATATCTGTCGCATACAAGAAAGACCTTATTCTGTTATTTTCCAAAGAGATTGTTTCCAGAGGTTTGCGTTGATTTCCATCATAAAACAATAAATAAGAAATATTCATTTAACACCCAACCAACTTGGTCATTTCGGACATTTCCTGACTTGTCTGACACACTTTAATGCCTACATCTTCATACATGAATATAACCTTAAATATAAAATTGCAGAACCATCACGTTTTGACTGCCAAATAAAAGACTCAAAGCAGTTTTTGTATCTTTGGGGCTTTTCTTTAACATTAAATTGTCAAAAAATCAATATGTAAAAGCTTCTTTATTGAACTATACAGCCATTTTCCACTGTGGTAGACAATTGTCCAGAATAGCTTGATAAATATTTCAGTCCAGCCAAGCTCACAAATTGTGTAGTAGAAAAGGTGTGAAAAACTGCATCATTATATTAGAAAGACTGCATCATAAAACTGAAACTGAGTCTCTGGGCTTGTGCTTTTCAGAAATTGACAAAAACTTAAGGTGATAGATAGGTAATAGTCAGTAGGTTTTGTGAGTAAAAATATACATTCAAATTTACACCAATCAACAAGCACCACACTGGTGTGTTAAAGTAGCATTATTCACCATGTTTATGATAGATTTCTTTTGACAATTTTCTAAGTGATTGACCCAGTTTTAAAACTGTAATGTGCATGGTTATATTACATTTATCACAGCTGTTCCATGTCTTGTTTGGTGTGTGTGGCCAGGTTAATTTCAGGCTCTGATAAAGACCACTAGAGCATATAGCGATTGGTTCTAAACTACAAACGTCAGGTAGGAAAAGACCTCCTGGGAATATAACCACCGTAATAAAATATAAATCTGTGGGTAAAAGACCCCTGACCAATAGATAAGGTTTAAATTAATAACCTTGAAGATTTCATTTAATCATAATCTTACTAAAGAAAAAAATGCAAAAAGGATGAGTCTGCAAAAAAACAGTGAGACCAGCATCTTGCAGCCAGCGACTATATCATATGAATAACAGTCAAAGAAACTATTGGCAGATTAAATTATTATATGCAGTACTTCATTAAATCCAACGAGTAAAGATTAACAGGATTCATTGGATCCAACTGATAAAGACTTTTGGCAAGTAAATGTAAGGGAAAATCTGAAATAATTAACTTACAATCTATCTTATCAAACTTGTTTAAACCGAAGATGTTGTTTAAACCGAAGATCAAACAGACCAGCATGTATTCTTGCATTTGCAACATTTTAATCTGGAAAGACCCGTGGTCAGAGGAATGTTAGACTAAAAATATTCAGAACTAAGCCCGAATGTATGCAAGTATCTTCAATGGCCAGAGTGCTTATACTTCATCCTATTATGTAAGGCATGGTCAGACAACCCCCAAATAGAGCATTCAAATCCTTCCTGCATATTGACAGGCATATTGACAGGCATATCAATATCACATTAATTCCATGGCATAGTATATGCTTGGGGAGAATGTGAGAGCTTGCATACATGCTAAATACTATCCACTATTCAAAATATGAGCTTGCCCAGTTGCCCTGTTGCAAGCAACTTTTGGCCAGGGCCAGCAAAATTTGAGGCCCTTTTCTATTACATGTTATAGTTTGACTGTTTAAAACAGGCTAAAGGTATATACTAGTTTGAACTGTATTTCAAAAACTGGTACTAATTGCACTAAAACAATTATCTCAAAAGCCAAGGTAAATTTCAATTTATCTACTCTGAAAATAAGACTATTTGTATTTCAATTCTCCAACCAAACACACACTAAGAGCCGTGTAAAATGTATTTCAACCATGAATGGATTTGGTATATTGGGTTACAAACCAGTCTTGTGCAAACATTCACTGTTTGTTTGATTTGCAGCACATTCTTTCCAAACCCTCCTACCCTGGGGCATTATGCAAACTATTCTAATTGAAACATTAACACTTTATTTATAAATCACTTCACTGATCATCATAATGATATTATGAAATGCTTATTGTCCTCATGCTTAATAAATAATTTTTTCTTCAGTTTGTTATAATAACCATGATAACAACTGCGTTAACTGAAATTATAAATTAGGCACGGATCCCCATTCTTTGTGGATATCAAAACAGGGTTTCCAATCTATTTGCTTTGGAGTAAATATCGCAGCTATAATTGGATGTGATGGGTTAAGTGGCCAAAAGCAAAAGACCAAGCATGAAGCATGTGAATATTGGCCTGCATGTCTGCCAGAGTCTGCTGCAGCTGGCACTATCACATTGCATCAGCATGAGCTGCAGCATACTCTTGCAGCAATCTATTATTGATGCCGAGGTTGGGCCGGCTTGTCTTCTGCAAACAAGCCTGCTTATGGCTCTCTTCATCAAACATTCTGCTTATGGCCTTCATTCCACACAGACACCTACAGATACCATCAAGATGCTGAAAAATGATAACCCAGAAGCCTGTATTCTTGAGAGACTGGTCTTGGCAATGTCTCGTCTGGCTGATGAGAATAAATGCAGAGAGAATCCACTTTACAGAAAGCTGTCCCATTCTGACCATATGGAATCCTCTCACCCTCTCCAGTTCAGTTATCATGAATCATTTATGATCCCTATTTACACATTCTATTGTCATGAAAGTATATCATGCCATTAATGCACTTGCCAGTGCAGTTGGGATGAGTCTAATCTAGCAGGGCTGTCTGTTGGAATATGGAGGTCAGGAGAGCCCTGCTTGTTATCATAATGCTGCAGTGGTGTGTGTCTGGCCTGGTCTGGTCAGATACTACTACCATGCAGGCCCCAGGCTCTCTGGCCACACCATGATTCACATCTCTCACAGGGATCTGTATTTCCCTTTTATCTTCACTGATTACATAGTAACTATGATCATAATCATGATAATGGATAACTGACATTTGTCAATCCACTTTTGTGAAAATCTTATATAAGATATTATATTTACTGTGGACCTGATCATATTGAACTGCAAGTCCTGACACAGAACAAATACAGATTTTATGATGTATGACCATTTTTTTCTTGAATAAAATGTGTAATAATGTAATTGTAACTTAAAATCTATTTAGCATTAGAAATCTATGTAACATTATTTAGTTTTCATCACAGACATATTTCATCTGGTGATAACAGTTAATATGGTGCTGTTATGGGGTAAAATACAGGGTGCAGAGAGGGGAGGTGTGGTTACATGTGGGCTATGTGGCACATCAGCTGACCTCATTCCATAAAACATCTTTTTTGAGATATTCATATTATTTTCTTATTACTCTCTCAGAATACTAACCCTACTTCTTTATCTATTTCTTTCACAACACTAGTAGCAGCCTTCAAAAATGTGAAGTAACAATTAGATCACGAAGAATGATGAAATACAATTTTAATCTACAAAATATTATTAATGACATTTTATGTCAAGAATTGATTAAGAAGCTTCATTATGGTGACTAAAGTGACCAAAGACAAATGAATATATCTATAGATGTCTTTCCTTCTCTTTCATAAAAAATAAGTTCATCATTTGAATATTGATGCACTGGTCACTTATGATTTAAAAAACCTTCTATACAAAACATACTTCTCAGCAGAGAAACCATATATTCATCAATAAACAACAGAAACAAAAATGATGTACGTCTCAGATGGGGACTATAAGCTTATCCTCTAGCCCTACACTTCCATGGACACTGCTGTACCCTCATGACCCTGATTTGCTTTAAAGTGTTCCTGGTGAATTTACATTAATGACTGTTTCCAATGGCAATCACATTGGTAATATGTTGGAATGACTTCATTACATCAACATGACCTACTTGTACAGTTTTATATATCCACTGACCCACTATTATCAACCCTCGCAACTATGTGTGAAATGCACTTCAAGTCAGGAGAGTGTCGGCATGGTAGGATAAATAACAACAATGGGAACACAGGAAGAAATCACAAGGATATGGTATAGCCTATTATTTATACCAATGGAGGACCATTTTTAAGTTGATGATGGGGTTGACAAGTGTTGTTGCATGTTGAGCCAGCACTGTGGGCTTTGTTTGTATGTGCTGTTGTGTGCTCCTACAAACTACAACTTGCCTTGGCTCTGATCCACCAGGCAGAAGCAGAAGAACTGACTAACTTGGCACTTGCCTATACTTTGCCTGAGTTACATAAAAATATCACATCAAGATATTCCACAAACCTATCAGCAAACAATTTAAATAGTGTTAAATGGATATAATTCTGTGGACAGAGATGTAAGAGTTCACCAATGTCACAAGAGTTCACTCGTATACAACTGTAGTGTTCACCTATTGACAGCAAAATGCATTGTATCTTTCTCCACTTGCTATACAAAATCTATCTTGAGTTCAAATGTCCTATTAAAGATATGTACCAAACGTACTTACACCCCAGTGATAGCTATAATAAGCAATACAGTAACCAGTGAAGCAACACTGCACTCAACAATCATTTTTATCATCTCTTGCCAGTCTACATATGTAATCAGTGGCTGAATATGTTGATTGCTTCAACTGCTTACCTCATTTACCATCATCGGGTATTGCAAAGACCATCAAAAACATGTTTTCACTTGTTTTCAAATTTGGTACAAAAGTACCAAGTTACATCATTTCACCCAACTGTTATTTTGGTTTAATATTCATAATACCCTGATCTAAATACAATAAATGTCTGAGTGCTTTAAACCCCAAGTTCTGTCTTTTCTCAGGCTGGAGTTGAATAATTACGTAAGTTTAATTAGTGACATTTTTGAGAGATTGCCATGACCTGTAATGCTCAGATTCATAACACTGTGACCACTAGCTTGCCAAAATGTCAGAAAAGGACAAAAGCAATGTCAAATTATATGATGACAGTGGTTCCAGAATCATATGGTTTATGTTTAGCTGTGTACCTTACACCTTTATATTCCAAAGATTATTCAAAATAATATTTTTTTATGTAACATTTCTTATCAAGGACCATAATAATCATGATAAATATGCATATTCACTACAGCATTATGGGTTGTGTAAAATATCAAATATTCAACATAAATCGGAGCACTGAGGTTTTGTATTTAATATATATCCCATTCTTATAAAACAGTATAATTGTGATGATTGGCACAGATTCAAAAGTCAATTTCTTTTTTGTGTTTTATAATAAATATGTCAGTTTTGATTTTTGACTTTTGGTTTTTGACTTTTTTCTTTCTTTTAATGTCACAATATTCAAGTGTGTAAAATGGGAAAAACTTCTACGGGAATTCACATGAATTTGCGAAGGCTGCTAATATGAAATATAAGCCTGCATTTGTCAATTAGTGAATAAATATTTCACAATTATTATACTTCTTACACCTAAAAAGATTCATATAAAAAATAACCCAATCAAAGTGTATGGAACTGAGCATCATCAAAGGGTCAATTTGTGAAAAAAAACAGGTTAAAACTTACAGCTCTTCTCTCTGTCGTTGAGACAGTACCATGTTGACTGTTTGACTGGGTGAAGAGGCTTGAGTGCCTTGCTAATATGAAAATCACAATCCTGATGGACAAGGAACTGTACAAGCGCTCCTCACTGAAGATATAGAAGTATGTCACAATAGTTTGATTAAAGTGGTTGATACCAAAAAACCATCACTCCATCCCTGTGAAAAGAAAAACAGTACAATTAATTATTTATTACAACTGTCACAAATAGTAGAACTGAAAAGTATTATAAAAACAATCAAACAAAACTGCTTTATACCAGATATAAATCTGACAGGAAGATTCTTGTTTTCATTGTTATATCCTAGATATTGCAAACTGAGAAAAAATGGATGGGTTTGGTTCCTGGAAGTGAAAATGGCTTAAAATAAAAATAAGTAAATATTGTTTTTCCTCGTCTATTATGGTCCAGATTTGAGCAGCCTGTCATTGTGATTCAGGGTCTGTTTTATTTATATAAAAAAAGTTCATACTCCCATCATACATGACCATAACACAGTTAAAATGATTTCAGTGTTATACAGTTTTTTTACACAGTGCTATCAGGGGGCGGGGTCATTGAGAAATGGTAAACATCTCAAAGTTGCAGAATTTATGAATTTTATCAAATAGCACAAGTCAAAATGTCAATAGCCCAACATAAATCTGAAAATTTTGATAATAATATTGAAGTTTCTCTGAGACATGGATTATCAGATTTAAAAAAGTCTTGACTCTTGTCACAGCTTTGCCTTTGGGGTATTTAAGAAATTATAAAAATTTACAAACGAGATTAAATGCCAATTTCATAGTTATCATTTACATAGCAGCACAAGTATTGGATGATTTTGTATTATCATCTTGAAAACAAATCAAACTTCTCACATCCAACTGCCATCTTCATTCCCTGACTTAGGAACTCAGTCTTTCAAATCACAAATTCTTGACAGCTGGAAATGTCAGAATTTCCTGAATGACAAATAAATTTGTGGCTTATTTGTTGGAGAATATTTGCATCAACAACTATCTATATGAACTCATCTTAGCGTACATTCAATACGCTATGCAATGGTCTGACGATCTGGCCGGTTATTTCTCAATAAATCTAGCATTTCATATAATTTTTGCCAATAATCGGTGTCCTCATTTGAAATTCAGTCAAACATGTCAAATATGGCGGCCATTCAAGGCGTTTCAAGACCCGTCAAAACAAATGCTTTTTGTGCAATTCCTAAGATGTATTGGAATATATGGTTCCCAAAACATGAAAGTTACATACCTGGAGATTTATGAGAACTGGAAAAAAATGCCCAAACGCCACAAGGAAAGGCGCTTTTGACAGAATATTTCCTCCAACTTTGCGATACACGTTGAAGTTTCCCACAATTCCGGACTGAGTGCGCATGCTCATTCACGCATTTCACGCTCTCGGATGGCGCGAGAATTGAACGGAATCCAAAATGTCGCCCTATGTGCGATTTCTGTTCGTTTTATATTAATCCATGAAATCTTAATTATAGTTGTGAAATCGGAACCCATACGAGAGAAACTATTTGGAAAGTTGTAGAGGTATGTAGCAGCGATAAATTTAAGATTAAACATTGAGTTGGCATACAGGAATAGTACATAAAACATGCCTTGAAATGGTTAAGTTTGAAGAATTTCTGCACATTTTGGTCATGTGTTTGACAACTTGTCAGCGACCAGTTTCCGCCGATGAAGTAGACCATGACTGGCAGCGGCTACAAGGGTCCTCTCCGGCTTAGCCACTGTAGTCAGCGGTAATTGGTAGCGATGGAAAACTGGTCGGACACAAGAACTCTTCATATGATTTGATGACATGTAAATTGTAATGAGTTCCATTGAATTCCAAATAGTCTCATTTATACATCAGACAATTTCAGTCTCAGACATGGAGCAATGGTGGCAGGCTGTTTTGTCTGTTCTACTGTCAGCCAGTTACCAGATCTACACACGCTCAAGCAGACTAGTTATCGCCAGTGAATAGACAGTCTTCCCGATAACCCATGCTGGACTGCCGGTCCTGACCAATATATTTTGCCAAGGTCCGGCATATTTTCCGCAGTAGTCGGACCTCGTGTCCAACATTTATTTCTTTGAAAATTCTAACTTTTCTCAAAACTTGTCCCTCAACAAGTTCGGCAGTAATTTTAAAAGTAAAACGAAGTCAGGGATCCACTATTGCACAATATATTAATATTTCAATGCAAATGAATACACTGTGGTGGCGCTCCGATCATTTTCACACCTAAAATAAGAGCTTCTCCCCATCACTTACGCTTTTCAAAATGGCGACCTCGTGTCCTGTATGCATATTTAAGCATTGTTAAACTCACATTTTTGCTAACTTGTGCAAATATTTAAACTTATTGAATGAAGGCGGACTATTCCTGACACATGTCAGAATATTTCTATGTGTACAATAATACAAAGATTTAAATTATATGGCCATTTGGGAAGCTTGTACCTGGACAATATGAGCCTATTTACTTTTCACACTGATATCGTCTATTATTCTTTCTTTTTTTTCGGTCCGATAAAAATGCTTTCGGTTGAAGGTCTGGGGACTATTGGGAAAACTGAATAGACCACGACTTTCAGTGGCTACAAGGGTCCTCTCCAGCTTAGCTGCTGTTATTGGTGGTTACTGGTAGTACTGGTCCTTTGCTGGTACCATCACCAATTCAGTCTTTCAAGTTTTGATATATCAACCATATTTATTCTCTTGTCTTGTGCATGTACACATAGATACCCTGGTCATCATGAAAGCAGTTAATATCAATACAAAAATCTAAGATTTTTCCAATACAATATTAAATTAAATGTCATGGCAAGTGGGAATTATTTGCTGTAGCTGTAGATAAGTGATTATGTGAGGCAAACATCTGACTGCTTTTTTCCAAATATTCATGATTATTAAACTTTAATCCTTACTTTGTGCTCTATTTTTTCTGCATTATTATAATTTTAAACAAGGTCCATTATGTGATAAGACCATCAATAGGATAGATCCACTGAAAGCAGTTTACAGGAGAACTAGGGGACATGCAAACAAAATGACATGGAAAAACACCAACAGTCGGACAACCCATCATGTGAAAATACCAGCAAGCAGATTAATGAATTAAATGCTTACTTGTTATTAGCTCATAGGGTACTTTAAGATATTATTTACACTGGGCATGTGGAAAGTTTTAAAACAAAGTCATTTCTATTTTTGTCAATCAATTAATAATTCCTAAAATGATTGAATAAAAGTGTAAATTAGTTAATTTCATGTTATAATGTTTTTCTTCTTTTAAATTATAGGTTTAAAAATTAATAAAAATGGCACTGAATGGTTTAATGCATCCAAGAAATATCTACAAAAATCTAAAACCAAATTTCAAGGATCTGGCAATCAAGTATGAAGAATTCCGTAAGAATGCTGTCACTGATTTGAAGGGCAATGTACACCTTGATTTCAAGAAGCCTGAATGTCTTCAGGCCTTGAGTTGGGCATTGCTTAAGGATGACTTTGGATTGGATGTGGAAATGCCACTAGACCGCCTTATCCCAGCCATTCCACTCAGGCTCAACTATTTGTTGTGGTTGGAGGACTTATTGGAAGGAGACACCAAACCACTTTCTGTCATTGACATTGGTCAGTTTTCATGAAGATATTTCACTTGCTTACAGTTGTAGATTAGTGATTTTTTGTTATCAGGACTGTAACTTAAATTAAAAACTATTAAAGGAAAATCAGTATGAATCTTTGTACATAATATTTTTATTTGACTATTAGGAACAGGAGCATCTTGTATATATCCATTATTGGGAGCAAAGAAAAATGGTTGGACATTTGTGGCAACGGAGGTGGATCCTACCAACCATACATTTGCACAAAGGAATGTGGAAAAAAATGGATTAAAAGAGAAAGTTCAGGGTGAGTTTAACTGTTTTCTTGAGATTGTTTTACCCCTTGGTAAAATGATCTCAAAAGCCACTGCCTTAGACATCAAATGTAATCCTTTTTTAATACCATTTAAAAAAAAAGTATATGTCCATTCTGATCAAAACAACAATTAATAAAGATCATTTTATGCTTTTTATTACTTAGTAATGAAAGTACCAGAAGACAGTTCACTGGCAGAAGTTGTGCAGGATTCAGATATGAGGTATGATATGTGTATGTGTAACCCACCATTCTTCACCTCCAACCTTGAGGCATGGGGTATGACCAGCACACGTAGCGACGACCGGCCAGAACCTCGGTCTGTCTGCACAGCCAGCCCCACAGAGAGCATCGCACCAGGTGGGGAGGTCCAGTTTGTCCGGAATATTATCAATGACAGCATAAAACTCAAGGACAAAATAAAGTATGTACAACTCCCTTCGTCAAGATCAAAGTGACATAACATTGTTTGGTGTTCATACAAGATTTTCTCTTTCTGTTTCTTTTGGGAAGATAATTTTCAGTAAATATAAACTTCCAATCTTTTAATTTTATTCAAAAAAAAAATATTTTTTTTATTTTGCAGAGTGTATACTTCAATGCTTGGAAAGAAGACCAGTTTAGCCCCACTAAAGGATTACCTACAACAACTTGGGGTAAGTATATTTGTATATGTTTTACCAGGAATATTTTCTATTAGTAACTATATACATTGAACACATCCACCATGTACATGTGTATTACCACAAATCTGACTTTTTCAATTCATTTTCAAACATGCCTTTAGTCCAAATATTGTTGCAATCTGTTTTCTATCTCTGTTGTGGTAACTTTTTCAGATTAGTAATTTTGGTACCACAGAATTCTGCCAGGGAAGGACAATGCGATGGGGGCTTGGTTGGAGTTTTGATCCCTCCATAATCTTTCCGGTAAAATATCTTAAAATATAAATATGTATTTTTCTTTTAATAAAGATTGAATTTGAAATATGTCGCTCTTTTTAAATAAAAATTACACCATTTATTATTTCACTTCTTGTCATCCAGAAACCACCCAGCAAAGTACTGAAACAAGAGAGGGAAAAGCTAAAACCAAAACCACCTCTTGTCTACAAACTCCCAAAGCAGATGGAAGCAATACCAAGTATGGAATATACAGTACCTTTCCTTGGATCAAAGGTTATGGCCATACTTGATGAGCTTAAGGTATTTTTTTTTGTTTTTAAAAAAGGAGAATTCATATATGTTTATCAGTGTTGAAAGAACATAATAATGCTGCAAAATTGAATCCAATACAAGTGAATAATTCTATTGTCTAGTAGCTGATATTAAAATTAAAATGTGCAAGGTTCATCTCAGCAATGTTTAAAGCTTTCATGAAATCAGGGAATTTACACACAATTATACATAGATTTGGGTTTGTTTAAATTATATTTGGTTATAAAACAGTGAAACAAACAAGCTATTTCCCTGAAATCAACAAAAAATACCCCTGCCAAGATTTTTGTGTTTTGCTGAAAGTGTCTGTACTCATGTGACCACTGTTTTGTTCCGAAAAGGTATTAAGCCTGTACCAATAGACAAACATTAATGGACAAATAGGCCTTTGTAAGCCAAATTACACCAGTATCCCAATCTGAAGGTGCCCCATTGTTAACAAGCTTGCTAAGTATTTGCACAAGATCATTTTTCAACTGAACAACGTTTGTTGACAAAGTGTGCAATGGATTAATTGGATTTTAGCACAAGATTCATCCTTTTTAAAGTGGCACAGAAATTTATTTAGGGGTAATATGCTTCCGTCACAAAGTTTATGGTACACACATTTTTTATGGGCCGATTGCCGATACTCATGTTGTTTTTTTTTCCCCATTGAAAAGTACACACCGGAACTGTACAACTTAACTGGAACCAGATCTGTACAACTCCACTATATTTAATCATTGGTCGGAGAGATTGGCAGGGGGCCTATATGTTAAGAAGATGTGCTTGAAAATCTGATTTCATGAATGCTTTAAAATGATAACCTGGCCGTATAAAAAACCAGTTAAATTTAAGATTTGGCCTTTGCTGTAAGCCAATTCTCCCTATCTGCTCTCCCGTATCCGCTGCATTTTCAGAGCGCTACGATCGAATTTCACCTCGATTGTTGCACTGGGTACTTCCGGTCCAATTATACACCAGTCAAAACAAACGCACGTTATTCCTCCGTCATTTCAATCTGCTAGATAAGTGTGTACAGGTCTTCAACGGTCATCTTATGTTCACTAATTGATTAATCATGTTCCAATGTAAATAAACTGAACTGCAATTTCAAAAATATGTGCTGCATGTGTCCCGAGTGTAGACATTCACTACGTGAGGTCCGTGGGCCAAACATGTGCCCCGGAAGTATAGCGTGCAACAAATCGGCCCACAATGCATTGCGAATCAACCGAGCTGACATCTGGTGTTCAATAAACCGGGAGAGCAGATAGCGAGAATTGCTGATTTCCATCTTGCCTCATTGAAAACAACACATACCGGAACTACACACAAAAAAAGAAGTATACAAAAAGCTCTCTAAGATCCAGTCACTAAAAAACAATAAGGTAGCCCACAATTGCACGATATATACATTTAATATCGACCAATTAATTAAATGCAATGGAATACCTTGCTCTAATCTATTAAAAACAAATAATAATTAAAATTATTGAGGTACTGGAACTTTCAGTACCTTAGAAATCACTCCTGTGTGTGTGTGTGTGTTTATCACCTTTTTCCACTATTTTCCTATGTGCGTTTGTCCCCTGCAAATTATTTAAGGTTTGAGCTTATCTTGGACATTGGGGGGAATGATTCTTTGATCCTTAGTCATTGGTTATGTAACCTTATGAAACATTAGGGGGCAAGATTCTTTGATCTTTTGACAAGCTGCCAACTGTGACCAAGTAGGGCAGTCAGATCCTTATCACTTATACAGTGCTCTATAGTCTTGCTATCGACCTACATTTGAACCAGTGCTACAAGTAACCTCTGACTTAGCTGCTGCTGGTATTGAGTGTGGTATAATGTAATGGCATTTAAGCAGCATCTCACAGTGTGTCCCCCTCCATGGAAACTACTGCAAAATGAAGCCAATAACAATCTTGGAAGAAATGACAAAATGTGTGGTGTTATACAAAGAACACAGCAGATTATGTTATTTGTATTCAGGCCACTGGAGGCCACTGGAGGCCGTGGCGCAGTTGGTCAGAGCACCGGCTTATTAGCACCAGTTCCTTTGTGGTGATCCAAAGGTTGTGGGTTCGCTTCCTGGCCGTGCCGAGATTGAAATCATGATACAATTTCACATTTGAGCTGAAGTTTGTGCTAAAAGGGTTAGCCCAATGTCCTTGTAAATCCGTGACCGGGTGGATTGTCATGTCAAGGACCTGTGACATGACAATTCAGTGAGGCAGTACTATATCTGCTACAAGTAGGTCTCATCATGAGATGACTGAAATAATGTTGAAAGTGATGTAAAACCCAAAACAAATCAGGCCACTTGCATGGGGATGGGGCAGCGGTCTTTATATTTAACAGGATCTATGAATTAGATAAGAGAGCAAAGTGTAAGTGCCAGTGTAAGTGTAAGCATAGCCATGTATACTATTGTTGTTGACGCCACAAATTATTACAGTACTGATTGTGACATTCGTCACAAGGTATCTAGTTTACCTTAGATGAAATCACTATTGTTTTTATTTGTTTTACAGGTTATATATGAGCCAGAAAAGTCCAGTGCTGAGAAGATGTCATTAACAATGGTAGCTGTGGAGAATACATGGTCCAACCAGCGAAAGAAGAGAAGGCTAAAGTTGAGACAGGAGGTCTGTAAAGAGCCCAGAATGCAAGCCAAGGAGGAAAATAATCAAACCACAGGTGCACACCATGGTGCAACTGGATCTAACCAACAAACCAAGAATACACTGACAGCAAGCATTGCTACAAACTTAAACAATTCCAATTCCCAAGCTGAGAAAATCTCTGTTGGAGATTTTCCAGTCACAAAAGAGAGTGGTAACAACTCCAATTCTAATGGTAAAGATTTTCCGTGTGACTCCATCAGTGAAAAAGATAAATCTCACACTATTGATAAACGTATGGTCTCTGCTGGTGACAGTACTCTTACTCCACCTAGTGGTGAATCTAGTGGCGTGCTGGATATATCAATGGAGGATATCGAGGACTACTTGTTGAAGGCAGAGTTGTGTGTTAGGAAGGATGCTGATGATATCCTGCTGGAGATGCAGTGGAAAGATGGTGCTGAAAAAGAAGCGATGCACCAAGTTTTACAGTATTTAAAAAATAATCTCAAATAGACACAACCTTAAAATGAGCTTAATTGTTTCAGATGATTTATAGAAATGACCATAAATTCAACAAAACCAATAACGAATCTTTTTGAACTAATACTGTAATTGTGAAGATAAGTTTGTTACAGAATACAAGAGATGATTTTGTTTGTATCTGGAATATCCACAAAGTATGAGATTTTATTGGATCAGGTTTTTGTTCAGACAGAGAAAAGTTAAAAGAAACTTGTATGAGAAGTGCTAAAATGTTATTTATAAGATTTTTACGAGACTTATAAGTGCCTACTCACTTTTTAGGATCAAAGTTGCAGTACACTGATAGGCAAATATTTAATATATAAATTATACTCAATGTAATCATTTATTTTTACTAGTTTATATAAAAAGCCATTTGCTTGTCAATAAGTTCATAGAAATATGTATGTATTGTTTGTGTTTTGCAACAAGTAAAAAAATTAAATTTATTATTTTATACTTCTATACGACTGGTTGTTCAGAATTAATTATGTTTTGAGTGAATTGTTGCTGGAAATCTTAACCATTCTGTGCCATAGAAATGCATGTTCAACCAATTAGACAGAAATTGATTTCATATAGCTTTATGGAGCTTGTACGTAATGTGAAAAAAGCTTTATCAAAAATGACAACTGAGAAATTGAACAAACGAGATTTATCTTTTTAATGCTTTTAACTGAAATTAGTTTTATTAGGAATATTGTTGGATGGAATGAGATACCCCACTATATGTAGATACCTTTGCAACAATTGTTATTATACTTATACAAGGCACTGTTACAAATTGAGAACACAGATTTATTGTGTTGCAACTTTCAACATTAATACTGTTAACCAATTGAAACATCCAGATGGAAAATAGTAAATTGTCGCAATTTAGGCAAAAACTCCATGCATAAATATTTCTTCAGGCAAGATTTCCATGTCAGTTAATTGGAGAGAGTACACTTGTATATATGTACATGTGGGCTATGCCTGAAAGAGGTGTGTTTTCCAAATTTCTCATTATAGGTGCTGCGTTGCAGAAATATAACCTTTTTGTCATGATTATATATCTGTAAAAAGAGAATCAGTTTAAAATGGATCAGTTTACAAATGTTGGTATTCTAAAATCTGATAGACTTGGGTGTTTTCTGCCTTTCAGGAACCTGATTTAAACCGTTTGTCATTCATCAACATCTTGGCTATCATGTCTGTCATTGTCATCAGTATATGGTGAGGTGCTTTCAGAGGATACCGTATTTACTTGAGTATAAGAGGACTTGTGTATAAAACAACCCCCCCCCCCCCCCCCAAATTTATTTTGCTTGAAAAGAACAATTTCGGAACATAAGATAATTCAGTTTTTTCTCGAGACATTGGCACTGCTACCATTCAAGTTTGGCGGCCATTTTAAAAGTAAAACATCAATAAGAAGTCTGTGACGTTCTTGATCTTTTTCATTATGGACTTCCATATTTTTGAAATAACAGATATCGGACATAGCGGATCGATTTTAATTGTCGACCCACCCCATAGGGGAGGGGAGACCTTGTATCGGGCTCCGTCCACGATTCCACGTGTCCGCGATTCCGCGTGTCTGAAGTTTCCGGATGATAACAGGAGAACCATTAGACGGATTACTTTGATATTGCACAGGATTATATAAGTCCTTAATATCTTGCATGGGATTGCATATGGTTGACCTTGACCCAGTTCTCAAGGTCCCAGGAGCAATTTTGTGTCTCTGCAGTACTTGCTGGTTTCCGGATGATATGTTGAGATCTATTTGGTATTTGGCTTTGATATCACACATGATTATGTGTCCCCCAACTCCCTTGTATTGTATTGCTGATGAATGACCTTGACCGATTTCTCAAGGTCACAGGAGATGTTTTGTACAATCATGGTTTCCAGATGATAAAAGGAGAACCGTTTAATGGATTACTTTGATATTGCACAGGATTATGTAAATCCTATATACCTTGTATGGAATTGCATATGGTTGACCTTGACCCAGATCTCAAGGTCACAGGAGCAATTTTGTGTCTCTGCAGTACTTGCTGGTTTCTGAATGATATATTGAGGACTATTTGGTATTTGGCTTTCATATCACACATGATTATGTGTCGCCCAACTCCCTTGTATGGGATTACTGGTGAATGACCTTGATCAGTCTCTCTAGGTCACAAGAGATATTTTATATAATTATGGTTTCCCGATGATAAAAGGAGAACCGTTTAATGGATTACTTTGATCTTGCACAGGGTTATGTAAGTCCTATATACCTTGCATAGGATTGCATATGATTGATCTTGACCTAGTTCTCGAGGTCACATGAGCAATTTTGTGTCTGTGCAGAACTTGCTGGTTTCCGGATGATTTGTTGAGAACTCTTTGGTATTTTGGCTTTGATATCGGACATAAGTACTAGTATGTATCCTCCAAATCCCTTGCTAAGGATGACCTTCACCTATTTCTCAAGGTCACAGGAGATATTTTGTATCAATATTATTTCTGGTTGATAAAAGGAGAACTGTGTGATGGATTACTTCGATATTGCACTGTATGTCATATATTTTTGCCCTAATACTGGAGGAATTGAACAGTACTTGGTGGTTTTTCTCAAGAACAGATTGCTATGGCCCATTGTTATCTTTTAACCAAAAGCCTGATTGAACCAGAGCATATGTTGTATACCAGAGTGGAATGGGCATTATATAAATGTCTATTTATTATTATTATTAATTCAGTCAATAATAATATTGATTTATTCATTTACAAGGACCAAAATCTCATATCGTTACCTCATTACACCATAGGTTATGCACCCATTTGACTTTGCCACCATGGTTGGTCGACATATGAGCTTTGCTCTTTTATTGCGTTTTAAATGATAAATAAAGGTATTTACCCAATATTATCACAAATTACGCTTTATAGGTCGAGAACAGAACAAAACCGTCCGTCCATTTAACATGCATACGCAACACATGGTCGCAATTTTTAAAAAGCGGAAGTGATGGGGAGAAGCTCTTTTTTGGTGCGAAAACGATCGGAGATCCGCCACAGTATATTAATATTTCAATGCGAGAGTGGCGGCACTCCATCAATAGGATAGATCCACTAAAACTTATTTAAGTCTGTAAAATCTATTTGAACAAGAGGTCAATAAATTGCTGCCTTTTGAAAGCCTTGCATGGCATAATTTTCAGGTGGAGTGTCATCAAAGAGGTACTGAAGGTAAATTGACAGAGTAGCAATATGCTTATGACATCAATGTCCTTGAATAGTGCAACACCTGAGCTGACCTACTTTGAGACTCATCTGGGGTCACAAAACAGTTCACACTACCATTCACATGCAGCTTCGGCCAAGACAGACCTCAAATGATAGTACAACCTTTAATCCTGTCAGTAACTTATCTTACTTCTCTGTGTACAACTTCAATGCATCATGATGTTCATATGCAGATATGACTTTAATGTACCAAATTCCAGAATTACTGCAAAATACCTTTAACTGCACATATATCATCAAAATACTCTCCTGCATAATTATGGTCTTTAAGAATCAAGTAAATTTTATTATCCAATGAAAACATATAGTAAATATATACATTTATTTGCAATGACACATTTTCAAATACATTTTTCTCATCTCACAAGATGAATAATATCTTACAGATCAAATTTAAGAGTTATTTTGACTATTGGTTCATTGATAAAATAGTTAATTTAACAAAGGTCTGCATTTTAAATATTTCAAAATATTGTGACATTTACAAAAAATTACATCACTTTGTATAAATGTTAAACAACCTATGAAAATTTTGAAACTTATATTTTGATATGGCATTTTTTATTTCACTTTTTTGCACCATATAACATTTGTGCAGAAGCTACAGTCCAAGAGTTGTGAGAAGAATGGTTGTCCTCCATAGAGATGAGCCATATTGAACATGTGGTGATATCCTGATAATGGTGACATATACCGTATGTACTCTAATATAAGACAAGGTTTTCATACCCAAATGTTTGGGGTCGTCTTATACACGGATTCTTATATTCAAGTAAATATGGTAACTCTTCATGATATATGTGATGAATGTTATGGTACTGCTGATGAAGAATGAGGCTGATCATGATGATGCTAGTGTACTAGTCTGCTTCTTGCTTGTCTTTGATCGCTTCCTAAAATAATAAATATAAATAAAATTTAGTGATCTTATCTGTATTATTCCTTTTAAAGCAAAATCCAACACAAAATGAATAACTAAATTGGTTTCTATCCTCTCGTGGTATTTCGATTATCATAAATTATGGGAGTCATTAGAAATAGTGAAAAAGTTTATAGAAAGGCTTAAATTTGCAAATATATTGCACATCACTGAAAATTCCATATGATTTTGAATGATAAAATGTTTGGCATTAAGCTTACACTTCTTGAGAGCTCAACAAACTGATGATAAAAATGAGAGGAACTCACCCTAAACCTCTCCTCCATGAGAGAGAACTCTGAGATGAGATCGGTGATGGCATTTGTGAGTGCTTCCTGTGGACTGTATTCTGGTGTGGTTTGTATGCGTAGCACGATCTTGCTCTCAAGAGGGTGGGGTACTTTGTACCCAGCAAACAACACTTGAGGATCATTCAGCAACTGCCTGTGATCATAATGCATATATTTACATATTTGATAGCACACTTAATTTAAATTGTGAAAATTTATCACATCGTTCCTTTAAAAATGGTTTGTTTTGGTTGGCTAGTCATTCATACAATGATTTCCAAATCAACTAGAAAGTTTGTGAGTGGCACAAAACAGAAGTCAGCACAGTATTTAATGCATACAAATTCATGTACTATCCAACTAACAAATGTCAATCTCTTGTGCTCTGAGACGGTCAAAGCAATCTACCGGTAGTTACATAAATTATTCTCCAAATCATGAACATATTGTACAGGATACATATATTTACATAATATCATGATCTAATCTTCTGTGATTTGTAAAGGATTAGATTCACAATATTTTGGAAGTTGTGACCAAAATGACCTTTAAGTAGGTCAGTGACCTAGTTACATAATTTTTTCTACAAATTATGAACAAAGATATTGTGTAAGATAAATGTAGTGAGAATACATACTATTTGTAGTGTTTTGCAAAATATCACAAATAGCCGATTTTGAATATTGGCTCCTGTGACCTTGAAAAATGCCCAAGGTCACTCAATATAGAAATTATTCCAAGCCTCTCATAGGTTGATCACATCTACCAAATTATATTTATGTGGCTATATTTTGTAAGAAAACAGAGCATTCACAAGTGAACTTGCTCCGGTGGCAAGTTCAGAAAAAGTTCAGGCCAAAAAATTTCCCAGGCCTTTATATTATCATGTTATAGTATCTAGTCCTTATGTCCAAGCGTAAAGGAGTGATGAAGAAAACAAAGTGCGGCGGAGGACGCGGTGGAAACAGAGCAAGGGCATAAAGTCAGCTTGTGCTGACTTAATTATTTAACTTGTCTATCTTTTTCTTTCTTTAATATTATCATATATTACACAATGTATAATATATAAGACAGGCTTTTTATCAGATAAAAAGTTACTTGAAAATTTGGAGAGAATTTGTTCTTTAATATGGTTAAGCCTTTAATTGAGAACTATTAATTATCTTTCTTTTTTCAAACTTACGTTCGTAAGGCATTGCCAACTGTGTGGTCCTCTTTATTGATTGTAAAAAGAGCAGCATTTGGAACTTTGGTGTCCTTCTGGATTGTTATCCTGGAAAATAAATGATCATTTTATCATATATTATTGATTTGAAAGATTATCTTGATATCCCTCATTAAATATATGATTCATCTGGGATAATTATACACACATCTTCAACAAGTGGTCATTTCTAATATACTTTCACTATTTATGTACTTAAGTTAATACAATAGACGAGATACCTCGTGACGAATGTCACAATCAGTACTGTAGTAATCTGTGGTGTCAACAATAATAGTATACATGGCTAAAGACAGGTTCCTTAATACTAAATATATTGCACTGGTTGATATCTGACCTAATGACTTAGTCTTTTCCTCTGTGCTGCAGGCTGTTAAGTGAGTGCCCTTAGACTCTGCTCTCTCATTTAATTCACAGACCCTGTTAAATATCAAGAACCCTGCCCCATCCCCATGCCAGTGGCCTGAATACAGAAAACAACAATCTACTGTGTGCCTTGTATAACACCATACATATTGTCATTTCTTCCCAGATTGTTATTGGCTTTATTGTACATTAAGTTTCCATGGAGGGGGACACACTGTGAACTGCTGCTTAAATGCCTTTATTTTATACAACACTCAATACCAGCAGCAGCTAAGTTGGAGGTTAGTTTGTTTGTTTGCTTGGGGTTTTATATCACTTTCAACATTATTTCAGACATTTCATGATTTAACCTGTTCAACCTGATATAGTGCTACCTCACTGAATTGTCATCTCGCAGTGAACTTGGCCCCCAAATGAAGTTGGCCCTGCGTGGGTAGGTGAAGTCCGCCCCCAAGAGAAGCCGGCCCCGGTCATTCTGTAACGGCTCAGAACTTCCGAAATCTCCTTCGAGAAGGCTATTTGACCCTTAGGGCATCAACTAACGACTTCTCTCGGGAGCCGACTTCACTTCAGGCTGACTTCACTTGTTACCATCCCTCACAACCCTCACTTGTTACCATGACCTCACAACCCACCTAGTTACAGATTTACAAGGACAATGGGTTAACCCTTAAGGCATGGGGCTCATATGGGGAATTGTATCATGAATTCAATCTCGGCTTCTATTCCTGTCAAAATAATAAGATATTACAGCACATTTCATTTTTAAAACCTTTCCCTTCAGCTATGATCATATAGTAAATTGTATCGAGAGTTCAATCTCAGCAGAACTGGCAGTGGGGATCGAACTAGTTTAAGAGAAACAGCATTTGGTCCTCCTTATTCTCTTCTGGCTGGGCTGGTCGGAGCAATATGACCGTTTCAGTGTCATCCCATTCACACATGAAGAGATTCCAAACCACACACCTAGTGTGACATTCTCATGACAGATATGAGGTGACAAATGAAAAAGTTGATTTTCTGGTACTTAAAACTCATCACTTGGTGTATTTGTATCTTTGTTTAAGATTATGGAAGCTTGATACCAGCCGAAAATGGCAAAGATCTTGGTGCTGAAGACAAGACTTGTTGATGTGGGTGCCATCTTGTGTCATGTGATCAAGTTACTGGAGGTGCAGACGGGGGTTCAGCAAACTTTCACAAATTAAATAGATATTCACATCTGCTTGAATTATCCCACCATAATGTTAGTATGACTAATTCCTTGTTCAAAACGTATCTGGACCAACTTCAAGCATTTATTTCACGTTGGATAGGGCTTCTGACAGAATACAGTTTTACAGGTGCAGCCAATTTTGGGCCTCTCCGTGACCTACGTAGAAACAGCCAATCTTGACACACACTCCCAACACCTACGAACGCTGATCAGTGGATGGGATTCACTGCCTCTGAAGTGTAACCCCAAATAACTTCTGCAAATGAATTAATTTGGATCCAAAACTCACAAGAAAGCTAGATTAGATGTGTATGCCTTTTACCATGTCTTAATAATAAGTGTTGAGTGTGTTGGCTGTCCACACTGAGGTCGCGACCTGTCTCTTCACGAGTGATAGGGACACCGCACAACCCGACGTAGCCTACAGAGCTCTGCTCGCGCAAGTCGGGGTTCCACAACTAGGATCGAACCCATGAATACAAGTGAAGTCGGCCCCCAAGTGAAGTCGGCCCCGCCGTGGGTAGGTGAACTCGGCCCCCAAGAGAAGCAGGCCCCAGTCACTCCGTACCGGCTCAAAACTCATGAAATCTCCTTCGAGAAGGCTATTTGACCCTAAGGGCATTAACTAACCCTAGGGACCCTCGCTAGCCGTTAATTTTCTTCCGGTAACTTGATATTCTAGTCACCTAAATGTGGGGGCCGACTTCTCCTAGGGGCCGACTTCTCTCGGGGGCCGACTTCACTCAGGGGCCGACTTCACTTGTTACCGAACCCATTACCTTTTGATCACCACAGAGGATCTGCTACTAATAATAAGCTCAGAGTAACAACAGAAAATGGGTGAGAAAGGCAAAGTGTATCGATTGTTTGGACTGAATTGATCCTTTGCAGTGTGTGTTTTTCCCCTGATTTTGTTCAGCAATATATTATTTATCAAGTTAATAGTTTCACTTACTTCTTTTCACCGTCAAAAAGCAAAAAAGACTCAAAAGACGGAGGTGCATTCATTTTCCCGGTTGTTCGTCCCGAGCGATAATACAATAACTGTCAACAGCTGTTCATGCCGCAACAAATTATAGAAATTAAAATGTTTTGAATTTTGCTTTTTTATACGATAATAAAGTTAAGATTTATTTTTGAAAAATTTTTAATGTATCAAATATATTATTTGCAATGCTAAAAAGAGCGTATACTTGTGTCATGCGATCAAACTTTTGTGAATTTCTGCAGAATGAAAAGATGACTACCCCAAGGAGGGTGTTTGTCAATATTTTTGTGTTTTTCTTAAGACATTTTGTTGATTTTTCGTCATATACACCAAATCCCTCCATGGTGATTCCTCAAATGTTTTAATTAGGTGTGTTGTGAGTCCCAAGGATAGTTCAAATTTGGAGAAAGGTAGGAAACTGGGTTTGATTCACATTAAAGTAAAAGAAAAGTTGAAATGAAAGTTGAAACTGTGCAGACAGTCTGGCAGACACTCTTGTTGGGGTGCATGTGATTGAAGGTAGGTGGGTGGGTTTCAGACTGAATCAGACTAGGATTCGCCATCAGGCAGATCCACAACCAATTTCCTGCCAACAGACAGGTTTCTGCACGTGAGATACCATGTTATATCTCATGCACAATTTTTGCCTAGCAACCAAACAGTACCCCATAGGACACCCATGGCAACCAATTCCAATAATGACACAATGGCACTCTTTAATCCTGTTCCACGATGGAACAAATAGATCAGTTTGAGTCTTGCTTTCAAAGCATTCACATGCTTTGACAGCCAGGTAAAGAAAATTACGCATCTAAACCTAGATTTCAAACTTTTAGTCCCTGATGAGGCCTGAGCAGAGGCCAAAACGTGTAGGACACACTCCTATTTCAAAACCATTTTGAAAAAACCTATCTTACCTTGGTTTGAGACGACTTCTCGTTCCGATTTTGTTTTCTTCCGGTCTCATATCCTTTGTGAATATTGGTAACTAACATGTAAATATATATTTATTTTTTATTTTTTGCAGGTCCTGACATTTTAATCATGTCAAGAATGTATGATAAGGGCAAAATCGGAAGTTGATTATTTCTAGAATGGATCAGTAATCATCAAATTATTTTGAAAGAGAGAGCCCACCAGGTCACAATGGAGATCTATCACCAAATATGGCACAAGTGCTGCCACCTTCGGGGTGTTTGTCTCACTGTGATGGCTGTGCCACTTTTCATATCTGTCTATATTCTAATATCTCTGAACCTGGACAATATCAGTGATGTTGATCAGTCTCCAAGAACTCGAGAAGCCAAAGTCTATGTCCACTCTATCATCCGGATGCAGAGAGCTATAGATGATCTCAACTCTGACCTGTCAAGGGTCACCCTACATAGAGACTTCTTGATTGGACAAATCAGCAAATTTATAAATTTTACTGAAAAAAATGGAAACTCAAATCACCTCAGAGAAATTAAGCTATTGTTCGATTTGCCACTCATGATTCAAGAACATCATTTTGAGACGTTTGAAAGTTTAGTGCATAGTGATTATTTGTTATCTTGTGATCAGATCAATGCTGTACATTACATTGGAAACTCATTGCGGAAAAATGACTATGCAACAATACAGTTTGGTTTTTATGGATTTCAAGAGGTTTTTATTGTAAAAAGAGCAAATTTGATTAAAAACTGTCCTCGTGATTTCCAATTTAATGATTGTGTCGACTACGGCAATTATCAGCTGATGAAAGAGATCTTACTACTGCAACAGTTAGAGGACGCCAGCATTGTGAGACTGCTTGGAGTGTGTGTAACTATGGACACATTACCTGCCTCTGTCAGCTATGTCGTGGAGGGTGGTTCACCAGTCAACATCACCTACCTCTTACAGCAGGCGTGGAACAAAAGAGTGACAGTGAGTTGTGACACACTTCTTCCACAAATTCTGTGCCTTATTTTCGGAATAGAATTATCTATGCAATCTTTCATAAATGATCAGAATGAAGAATGTTTTCTTGTCTATTTTAACAGGAATGTGCCCAGACTTTAACCTTCGCTTGTCTAAAATATGCCAAGCCTGTTAACTTCACAAATAATATTTTATCTATCAAAAAGAGCCAAATTGTTGTCATTTGAAATTGATTTTTAAAAACCACTTTACTCTAAACATATTGTTATCTTTGTGATTACTTTGATAATTCCTTGTAGTAATTGAGAATGTAGAAAGTATATATTGACCTGAATTATACTGAAGGAATGGCAATAACTTTGAGTAAAAACCAAACTACCTACCACCTGGTGGTTTGAGCCTGACTGAGTTCCCACCTGGGATTTATCCCTATATATTTACCAACATAGATCTCTTCTTATCTAAAGACAGTATGGATTAAAAATAGTTTGTATTTTTTTTAATTTCAGATCTTAAAGAATGTGGTGTTGCTCATAGAGAAACTTCAGAGGTCATCATTAGGTCATCTCGGAGTGAGACCAGTGACTCAGGATACGTTTCTGCAGGTCACAGGAGGCTGGGTCAAATTGGCTGATATTGGAGTACTGGTCAGCGGGGACCCAAGCTGTCATTCACAGACTGATTGTTTTGTTGCAGGCATGGATGTAGGTAAGATCAGCCACCAGGAAACCTTGAAGTGGAACCAATTTTGAAAATCCTGTGATCCTTTATTTTATCATCCCCCAGTATTGCAAAATTAACAGAAAAGAAGAAGAAAACCATCCATGTCATGAAAGCTTTATAAGTTCTTTTCCAACATATGATATTATATTTTTATATTTATATGTAAGACAAGTGAAAAATTATTTTACAAATAGTACAAATATAAGTTTAACCAACAGGGTGAAAATGAACATTAGTCTGGAAACAAAGGGGCTTCATCTGCCAAAAAGGTGTTATCAGTTGTTCCATATGTGACCATTCCAAAAATTTTAATTTCTTGGGATGTTTTTTTGCAGGTGTACATTGTGACGGAGGTGAGTGTCAAGGACTGACTTCAAAGCAGATGCTTCACTTCATACACCAGCACTTGATGCGCCCCCTGTTGTCCTTACCACCGCCCCACCGAGCCAGCCAGGCCGCCAGCCTGATGCGACACATGAGAGGAGGCAAGCTCGTCATCGGGGAAGTGGTATCTGCACTGGAGGCACTGAAGGTAGGGGGTGACACAGTGGGGGAGGAGGTGCAGCGAGCGAGGCGGGTGACCAAGCCTAGTAGCTCCAGTCTGCATCAGAGTGTGCCAGGCCAGGAGGATGAAGACGAGGATACTCTAACTTGGGTACACACCTCCTTACAGTCAAATATATGATATCCTTCTGATGTTGTGGTAGAAAAATATGGTAGATGAGTAAATTTATAAAATTTATCAAATTTGTAAATATTTACACTAATCAACAAAAAGTCATAAAAAAGTATGTTTGAAAAGTCTTCATGTAATAATGCAGGTTTGAATGATAAGTATTTAATTTGTTTTTTTTTGCTGTTAATGACACTATTGCAGTCAAATTGAAATGCTGAAAATTAATTGAGTGAAGCGTCTATTTATAGCCAGGAGGTCCTGATGTTTACAAGTTCCGGCGCATGATGGATACAGATTTGCCGAGTCAGTTTGACTACCAGTGTCCTCGCTCACAGTCGTCGTGGGGATGTGTGTTTGTGGTACACAGCATGCAGGAGGCTCTGACGCGGTGCACGGGAGACCCACAATGCAGAGCATTCGTCATAGTGCAGCATCAAGATAGGGAGGGTAAGAACCACTACAAAATCTTGATGAAAAAAAAAAATTGTTGTTTAATGTTGTTGTCAAAATTGTGGGGAAAATTACACTGTAGTATGATTATAGTATAGTTACAGTTTGGACATTTTAAAAATTAAATTGTCAATTGAGGAAACAAGATTTGTTTTTAAGTTTCCTCTCAACATGTACTGACTATGAGGGGGACATTTTCTGTCATTATGTCTGTCTGTCAACATGAAAGATCTTGTCTGAAACTGCTGAGTGGATTTCTCAGATATTCATATTTGAGATGAAGTATTGTCAACGGGTGAATTCTATCTGTCTTCCATGAGAGTGAGATTGTTTGGAATTCTTTTGATTATTTAAAAAAAAGTGATCTCAGTTGAATATTTTACACATCCTGTCCCTCATTCAACAAAACTCAATATAGCCTCAGTTGGAAAATTCTGGAGTAAACAACATGGGGCAATGGAGTCAACCCATCATTGAGAATGTTATTTTTGCCACATTGACTTTTCTCAAGCTCCAAAGCAGGTTTAGAAATTTAAAATGATCATTTATGAAGAAATATGCAGGCATTTACAGGAAATGTTCACAAACATTAAAAAAAGGCAATGGTCAGCACAGCTTTAAAGCCATTCGCCTATGTTTGATTTTTAAGAAATGTTTGAGGCCTTACAATAAAATTCTGGAACTAAACAAATGAATATCGTCAGAAGCTACACAAGTTCATTATTGACAACTTAAGAAACTGTTTTTAAAAATTTCCTATGAGGTAATCTAATGTTTAAAAAATGTAATCCCTTTCTTCTGCATTTAAATTGTGATCACCATGGCAATAAACCTTTGTTGCAGCAGCTGATAGAAAGTACCGGTAGACTAAAGAATTTTTTATGTCATAATTAACCATCATATTAATATTTCAGACTGGTTGACTATTACAATGAAGAATGGTTATGGTGATGTGGAGAAAGCAGAAGGATCAATGCTTTACATCAAGCATCCCGTGGAAAGTATTGATGATGATGTACCAAGTAAGATTGCCGCATGGCGTGAAGAAGAGGTTGATGATAATGACTTTGACCCGACCTTGACCCTACAACCTTGTCTGGATGAGCTTTTCCAGATGCAGATAAATATTCGATCACACAGAGAGAAACATCTACTCTCATCTCTTGGCCTTTTTGGTAATTTTTTATATATTTGATATCTTAATATATTGCATTAAAATTATCTAAAGTAAAGCCAAAATACCTGAAAAGTATTGCAAACATAAGCAAGGTTCAATTTTTTTTACTAGGTTTAACAGAACTACAATGGGAAAAATCTGTACAGACAGGGGGCACCACTGGAGTGAGTGAGGTTGATCAGCCACCAGGACAGAAAGGAGGCCGCATTCTGCTCCATATGGACGCCTCTATGATCAAGTCAGCACTTTTCCTAGCCGAGGACGGCCCCACTCATTATCACCTTGCACATTTAGCATTCCATCACCTGGACAGAATTCTTGGGGTAAGTTGACCTTAAAAGATAGTTGAACTCAACACACTGAATATATAAACAATGAAAATATGTTTCTCTTTCCAAGTGCTTTTTTGCAACACATTTAGAGCCCAGAAATTGTGGAATAATGTTTTAAAAATAGGACTTACTTTGCAACATTACATTTGATTTCCAAAACTAAAGCTGTCTTTTGTTGGAATTGGGGAGGTATAATTAATATATAATGATCAATTAATAATTAATAGAATACTATATTTCTTCATTTTGCTCATTATATGTTGTATAATTGCAGTTATATCGGACATCTCCGTCCACCCTGCGACAGCTGACACCCTCTGACCTGGACCTGCTGAGCAAGTTGATGCCCTCCAGCCTAGACCAGTTCTCTCATCTTATCTCACAGAATAAACAACTCACAGGTAGCTGACCTTTGGACATCACCAATTTTTCTGCCCAACATTTAATAGTATCTCTTTATCTGTACACTTACTCCATAAGGCATCCTGCCAAGAGTGCAGGTTTTAGAATATTTCCCTATTTATGATTTAAAAAAAAATAGAACTGGCCTCTGAAGATTCAAATGAATTAGCTAGTACCTGAAGATTCATTTTGATTAAAGTTTACTTGATATTCAGTATCTCTGTGTCTCAAACTTTGATAAATGCCCTATTCTGAAATGGCACAGCATAAAGTGTGTCATAGATGCCAATTAATATCAATCTTTCACTTTTGATAATGTGTTTTGAATAATATTATATAATTTTGTATTCCAGGAGTATTAACTATGCCCCTAGTGCACAAGGCTGGGAGGTTAAAGCGCTTGAAACTGCTACCACTGCGAAACATGACATCTGTGATCATGCCAATGTCCGAGGAGGGATATGCACAGCTAGAATACATCATATTGCTCTGGTTATCAGGCACTGCACGACAAACTAATAACTTCCTGCAATACAAGGGTAAGCTATCAGCCCCTGGACTGAGGGCAATTTCCTTTTGTTAATCAAAATATATGCAAATTGGTGCACAGTTTTGACCAGATGCTTTTGACCAGATGCTTTTGGCCTATTTTTATCAAGTCACAAAGCCTGGTGAATATTACGCCTTTGTACATGTACATGTACAGTACAGTGCTTTAACTGATGCCAAAGTTTTCATATATTGTTCTAGGTAAACCAATTCATTTGATATCAGATGATGCATTCCATCAAGGTGTAGACAGTCTCCTGAACTTCTTCAATCACTGCCAGTTCCCTCAGCACACTGTGGAGGTGCTGTGGAATCTCCAACAGTCTACAGACCACTGCACTCTTGCCTCACAGGTTAGAACAAACAAAAATGTTGACCTTTTGACTTTTTATTTTTTATTTATAATAAAAAAAATATGTATAAAATTTTATAGATAATAATTTTATCTAACAGAGAGAATTTTGTTTGTTGCAGATGTTTTATCAACTTCATCAAAATGGTGTTTCTCCTGCAGACATGAAACTTCACTTTAAATCCAACCAGCAGGTGGCACTGCTTGTCAATAGAGCAGCAGAAAAATTATTGCAAGTTGTTGATAGGTGTATTAATAAATTTGGAAAAGGACAGGTTTTATATCAAGATCTTTAGGAATTTTATTCTAGTCAGTTGTCTTACTCTGTATTTATCATAATAGCATTGTATACATTTACTACCAGCTTTACCGACAAATAGTGCTCTAGTCATTTGAATTAAGTATAAAAGGTATCTCTTTTTTTTTAAATGGATAAAAGTTTGTTAAAATATAAAATATATTTAAGTGTGGATCAAAGATAAAACTTTGGATTTACAAATGTTTATAAAACATAGAGTATGAAAATATGTGTGCATATGTACAAAGTTGTACAAGTGTGGATCAAAGATAAAACTTTGGATTTACAAATGTTTATAAAACATAGAGTATGAAAATATGTGTGCATATGTACAAAGTTGTACAGGATTACAGAGGATTGTTTATGGTTTTCTTATTAATATACAAGTTAAGGATAGATTTGTGTAGCTGTGGTATAATATAAAAGCTACATTCAAACAATGTTTTATACAATGGATTGTTTACTTCTTTGATTCTTTAAATATATAGATTAAATATGTGTTTAATTTAGGTTATCTTACCAGATATGACTGTGATTATATGAGTGTAAAATCCCTCACATTAGATAAGCTGGATGGATTAAGGTTGGAGGTTCAGAAAAAAGATAAATTGTTTCTAATTATGGCTGGCATATGTTTATGATATTGTTCTCAGTTCTTACCATTTGACATCAAAAAGCAAATGCCTGGCAACATAAATAATTATTTTGCCTTCCACATAGTATAAAGATGCATTAGTGATTTACTATTTGTACAAGTATTGTTCATTGCATTAATCTGTTGCTAGTCACCATATTGGCCCAGTTGAAACCCATTAAGACAATATAATTACGCTGATTGATTTTACCTTTTTCAACAAGCCAATATTGTGACTGACAGCTTAGAGCCAAAAAGAATCTTCCACTTAAAACCTGCCAATATTATTAAAAAAATAATGACATCCCTTCAGTATGAAAAGGTGTTTGTTAACGGTGTTCTTGAAAATTAGTTTTATTTAAGAATCATATATATTTGAATGTGGTAGAAATCTTGCCAAATGCTCTAAGGAAGTCATAATAAATGTTATCTTTGTTATTCCCTTCATATGGTGCTATGTACAGTATGCAACTTACACTCTCTTCTAAGTGATACATATAATTGATAACGCCCATAAAATTTTCAATATAAAGTTTAAATGTTGTACCTGCATAAAGTTTGAATATGCTATGAAAGTACAAAACATGTTGATTATATAAACAAATTATCTCTATTGTTCAAACATATCTTTTTTGAACAAATAATGAAGAAATGTAAAATAAAAATGTAAGTCAAACTAAGGTTTATAAAAAAAATCAAACTAAATATGTGTGATTAATAGATCACACTATTCCGAAAACATATTTTTAAATTAAATATACCTTGGTAATACAAAACAATTCTGTTTTACATAAATTAATTAAAGTTTGAAGAGGTGTTGAAATTATCTTGAGAAAGCCTTGTACATCCTGTTTAATGTAGTCACACTTTTTTCCAAATTCTTGCCTTCATAAAAATGTCAGACATTTCTCATATATAACGAATGAAAGATTGTAGCCATTCTGAAGCAATTTTGTTACAAATATTATATATATTCAAAAGACACTGTGTTATAAACCTAAAGTCATTACTCATTGTACATTTATGATTGACATAAGTTTTAATATAACAGCTAGAATGGGTCTTTAATGAATTGTACTCCAAAATGAATTTGAGCTGATATCGATATTATCGTCAAATATCGAAATACTTTACAGAACTATTTTAAAATATGTTTTTTACCCCCCATTTTGGTCAAGAAAATGCAAATTCATGCAAAGCAATATAATTATTACTCATAATTTGCATGTAAAATCATTGTTTTTTAATTCTACTTTATGGCTACAACCAAAGTATAATCTATTTCGTTTTTACTCAAATGTATTATTTTATACAGTAGAATATTTATACAATTTTGTAATAAAACAATGAGAATATAAACCTGTTTTTTAGTTATTGATTTTTTTCCATGATATTATATCTATTTTTAGCAGAACACATTTGAAGAAAATTAGATACCTTGTGACAAATTTTATCGACGATACCTTGTGCAGTCAAGAGCATTTTTCACTCAAGTACATGGCTGAGAGCAAAGATTCATGTGAAATGGCAGAAGGTAAATTCTTAAACAACAGAAGTCCATTCTATTGAAGATAAACCTGTCTCAGTTCACCTTAGACACATCTACAACTAACTTGTGGAGCCCTCTAGTGGAATTTGGGTCAACAAACAGAGCAGTTTCTCCCCAGTCTCCTTGCTAAAAATGTAACACAGCGAGGCGGTGACATCTAGTGGCCAACTAGATAGTTTGTAAGTGGCACAAAACTAAAGTCAGCACAATATTTAATGCATACAAGGTCATGCACTATCCAACTCACTCTGTCAATCTCTTTTGTGTGACAAGACGTTCAAAGTAACCTAGTTATATAAACTAGACACTTTGTTACGAATATCACAATCGGTACTGTAGTAATCTGTGGTGTCAATAATAGTATACCTGGCTACAGCCAGATTCCTTAATATTACATGCATTGCACTGGTTGACCTAATGACCTTGCTCTTTTACTTTCGCAGATCACCCATGTGCCGAACTACTTTTGCAAATCATCCTTGGTCCAAATGACGAATGAGATCCTTCCACCAGAATCAACAAAAGAGATCTGTCAGGCTGAACACTGCATGAACCTATGCTCTTGACTTTATCTCATATTTATCTACCGCAGATGGTTTATATACCAGACCAGTGTTAACATTGTAAAAAGTACAGATCTTAAGAAAAGAACATGTGAGTGCAGTGTTCAGGCTGACAGATATCTCTCAAGTTGGTTCTGGTGGAAGGATCTCAATGCCCACCTCTCAATGACGTCATTATATAGTAAAATATATGTTGCAATGACGTCATTGAGTGTGACGTCATTAAACAGGGGGCGTGTCATTGTTTATGTTGTTTGACACACACAACATAGATCCACACATGCTGCAATATTTTCCACACAGTTTTGCTTTAAATAGATTGGTCATCAAACCAAAACTTTATCTCATACCTATCTGCAGGAGTTAAGTATGAGATAAAGTCAAGAACATAGGTTTGTACAGTGTTCAGGCTGACAGATCTCTCACGTTGGTTCTGTTGGAAGGATCTCACAATATAGAGTGGCACTATGCCCACCTTTCAATGGCGTCATAACATAACAAATTATATGTTGTAATGACGTCATTGAGTGTGACGTCATTAAAAAGGGGGCGTGGCATTGTTTATGTTGTTTGACACACACAACATAGGTCCACACATGCTGCAATGTTTTCCTCTCTGTTTTGCTTTAAATAGATTGGAAATTAAACCAAAACCTTTATCTCATACCTATCTCTAGGAATTAAGTATGAGATAAAGTCAAGAACATAGGTTCGTGCAGTGTTCAGGCTGACAGATCTCTCTCGTTGGTTCTGGTGGAAGGATCTCAAGAGTCCGAACCAACTTAAGAGATCTGCCAGCCTGAACACTGCACTCACATGTTCTTGCCTTAATATATACTGTCATTTCTTCCTAGATTGTCATCGGCTATATCATTGAATAATTCAGAGTGGTCAGAAATAGGTTTTGTGAAGTATCAAAATAAATAATTAAATGACATCAATTGGTCATAAATTGCTGTTTCTCAAATGCACATGGCTTGAAATACCTCATATGTTGCCCACTATAACTCATAATCTCCTGCCTGCTCAGATGCCTCATATAGATAAAACCAGTACCTTATATACCGGTAACATAATTACATTAGAGGGGATGAACAAACAAAAGAGTAACAAACACACAAATGACAGACAGAGTGATTGCTAAGTTACCTTCCAGTACCTCAATAAAGTATCAATACCCTGAGCTGAGCATTGTTTTTTTATGAGGTTTTTGAACATTGTCTTGTACATGAACATTTCTATGAGTCATTTACTTGTATATAAACATGTTTCTAAACAACATGTTTACCAAAATTGTTTCATTGTCAAAAACAGTAGTTTTCCTTTTAAAGAAATCTTTCGAGTTAAACTGAGATCAAAATAGTGTATTTTGTAGCAAAATTGGTTTAAGGTATTTGGATACCCTGGTTGTAGGTGGAGCCACAGTAGCACCATCTCCACCTGGTGGAAAAAATGGCAAATTGGAGTTGTCTAGTAAATGAAATCTTAAATAAATGTACTTCCACTTGTAAAACCTTTCCCACCAAAAATCAAATCAGCTTTGCTCATTCTGAGACATTAAAATGAAAATCAATGAAAAGGGCTGTCGTGAATCATTATACCCAAAAGCATGGTCAAAATATGTGAATAAAGGCATTAAAGAAGTTTCCCAGATTCAAATTATATCATTTAAATGACATATGTTGTAATTACATCTTTCAGCCTCAATAATGGACAAAAAATGTCATTTTTCTATAATTTCGCCCATATTTGCGCATATTCTATTTCAAATAATTAATTTTTCAGAAGGAAATAATGTGGTGACATCCATATGTTTTTCCATTATATGATAGAATACATATTTATCTTCATTTTTAGCAAAGTAACTAAGAAATTAAACTAGCCAAAATTAAATAAATGCATTAGATGTGGAATATTGCAGTAAGATTATGCCACTACATGGCGCCACTGTTGTGTAATCAAGCAATCTATAAATAGAAAAAGGACTGATTTCATGCAAAACATGCTTGTTATTGATAAACAATGTAAACTTAAGTATAAAAGTTATATTTCTTTTCCTTTATGTTACATGGGATGCATTTTGACTGAATTATGTTATTCACTAAATTTATTGTAAAATATTGATTTTTCCCATTATTAGTGACAGCTGTAAAAAAATATACAGATGGTAAATGTACAAATAAAAATTGTTTTTGACTGAGGGTATGTCTTCTGTTTCAATATGCAAAAAACTAGAAAAATTAAACTATGAAATGCCAGAGTATCCAAATACCTTAATGACTTTTCAAACCCTTAAATGTGTCACAAATGTTATTAATGCTTTATATATGAGAAACAAACTAAAACAACTAGATAACTGGACAGTTGTCACAATTGGTACTGAAATAATCAGTGATTTCAAAAATACAGATTTCTTGATACTATATATTGCTTCGATTCATATATGAACCAACGACGTAGGTCTTTTACTCTGTGCTGCAGTCATCACACCACACGCATTGTCATTTCTTCCTACATTGTTATTGGCTTCATTGTGCATTGAGTTTCCATTTTAGATGCTGCTTAAATAATATCTTTACAGAGTATAAAACACTCAATACCAGCAGCAGCTTAGTCAGAGGTTATTTATAGCATTAATGGTTCAAATGCATGTCAATGTCTTCCAGCTTGGGCATGCTAGCTTTGCATACCTGCAGCTGAACACACTGACACAGGACAGACATAGTGATTTCTAAGAGGTACTGAAAGTTACCCTTCCAGTACCTCAATAATAAATTGCTAATGGGGTTCATGATTGGACCACTGAATAGGGAACTTGAATCAAAATCAACTTATATTTCACCTTGCCTTTGCTAAAGTTCATAATAGTGCTTAAATGGTGTAGGATTAATATTGTTTGAGCATAAAAATCATTGTTTATTTATAATATGTTGCATGTCATGCCTTGTAGAAACCAGAATCCCAAAAATTGTATAATTTTTACTAGTTTATTCTGACCTTATATTCAGATATATACAATTAGCTATTAACAAGTACACCAATTTTATTTACATATAAATTCATGTAATCTGTAAAATCTTGACAGTAAATATACACTATTTACAAAATAGGTTAGTGTTTTGATACTCGACATCAACTCACATCTACCTTACATATTACCATAAATTTGTCTTATCTAATATTTAATATCAGAATACTGCTATTGAAAAATTGACATAAATATCTCTAAACAACTAAAGAAATGCATAAATAATAAAACTACTTAACATTATCACAACATCTTACTTTTTCATTTATTTTTAATTGCATGATTCAAGATATATTTGAGGAACCAAAGATTGATAAATTCTGACTATTTTTTCTCCTTGCAATGCTTTCCCATGACCTTATAAGCTACACAGTTTGAGATGAACATCATTTTCAAGGCATTAAGAACAAGGTCACTAATCTTTGCTTTTTGAGGTGTCAAAATGTATTTTCCATCAAAATACATATGAACCAGTCCACCACAGCAATTGGGACTGAGCTGGTCAACATTGTGACCCATCTCTTAACAGTCGATAATAATCAATTCATTAATCCCAAGAAGAAAATGATGCAGCTTAGTTGAAGGGAATTTTAAAAGTTTAAAGTTTTTAATCCTTGCACAAGCACACCACAGTACATTGCATTGCACTTAATCCCTTCACACTTAACATTGGAATGTCCACATCTCAGAAAGGGTTAACAGGTTTACATTCTAGTGTATCCATTAATGAAGTCATCCAGTTGTTGCCATTAATAATCTTTGTTGTTGCTATTATGTAATCAGCAGGACCTGTGAATAAAAAGATTTTTTTTTCATTTTCACATATAACACCTATCCCTTTCTTAGGATTAAATTTCATAAAAGCAATTCTGCTAACTTTACTACTAAATTGTAATTTGACATTAGACTGAGCATATATTTCTGGGAACTTGTTGGGTGATTTGTTTTTGAAAGTGAAAGTGACTCACCATCTTCTATTTGTGAGAGAAATCTTAGTGCCGATATTTCGGCAAATGTGACTCCTCCCAGGAAGAAGACCAAGGTGACTTTCTGCTCCCCTGTTCCTGAATGTGTGGAGGTCACAGAACTCCCTGCAAATAGGTCATTCCTATAAATCTGCTTCTTTATTGCTTGTTTTTTTTAAAAATATTTTTATATACATTTTCAAATTTTGTTTTTGTCATTCCACATGTGCATTTGTAGAGATTCTATTAAGTTTAAAATGTGAATAATAGAAATTTAAATAGCTATTGATTTGCAATCTTGATGGCAAATATCTTTAGCAAGAAATAATTCTCACTTCTCTTTCGAAGCCCCACAGGTATCTGCTGGACTTCCTCAAAAGTGGGGCCAGGAAGGAGGTTAAGAACTTCTATGATGCTACGCCAACCCGGCCGATGTAGGAACTGCCCCAGCCGTACACTCAACGGGGCATAACCACTGAATACATAAGATATGTCATTTGGGTTCTGAAATAAAAATGTATTATATTATCCAATAATATTTCAGAATATTTTTCTAAGCATGTCTGATAATTTTTTTTTTTTAATTTGAAAAGTTTTACTACCCTTTTATAAAGGATTATTTGCCAAAATATCTTGTTAAATTCTGAGACAAATACAGCAAGTATATATACTTTAAGAGGATAAAGAATTGAATTTAATATTTTACAAAAGATCACAAAAATACAGGTATATTATTTTTTACATGAGATCTTTTTGCCATTTTTCCAGTATTAATTCTACATTATTTTAAAGTGACAAAAAAAACGACATATGAAGACATATGAAGAAATGTTAAGAGATTAAAATGCATTTTTTAAAACATGTACAATTGTGAATTCTGACCTGTTCATTGACCTCTTCCACTATCAGCTTAAGAGATTTTCTGACTGTAGGATAATGTCTCTGCCCTTGCACCCTCAGCAGACCGACTTTCTCCAAATTATGCAGGGTTAAGATTTGCTCATATCCATAAGTCTAAAAAGTAAGAATTTAAACGTCATTAACTTGTGTTGGGTGCCCAGGTAAAATTAGGTCTAATGCATATGTAAATATTGGTTTAAACCTCAAACTTCCTGGCAAATATCTGATTGAAAAAGAGGTTGTGAGTTATTAATGGTCAGTTAAAGTTTCAAATCCCACCTGTATTATCTCCCTCTTGTAGTAGTCAAGAAGTTTCTGTTTGAAACCGTTGTTGCATACAGACTGGATACATATCAGTCTCAGCACCTACATAACAGAACATTCAATGTATAATTTAGTCAGCCTGCCTTATTATATATATTTAGAAAATATCATCTTGTGAATATTGAAAAAAAAATAATGACTGAGGAACAGGCTTGGTATCCAATAAAAAAACACAATGCCAGACTATTTGAAAACAAGATAATGTATGCATCTTATAATTTTCCTAAAATTAATGTTTATTATCAATCCAGTTATGTGTTAAATTTATGTTTTAACTTTCCCCACCTTAATGAGAGGTTCCTGTTTGGCTATGCTGTCTTCCACGTAGGGATGTGCTTTATCTGTGTCTATACCATTTATAAATTCTGAGAAATACAGGAAAGTGCATAACATTATGTTCAATCTCAATAG
Source organism: Amphiduros pacificus (assembly GCA_949316495.1). Classification (NCBI taxonomy): domain Eukaryota; kingdom Metazoa; phylum Annelida; class Polychaeta; order Phyllodocida; family Hesionidae; genus Amphiduros; species Amphiduros pacificus. Next base: position 37,031,324 of record OX439001.1, on the reverse strand, counting down.
TTGTCAGCTTTGATCCAGCTTTCATCATTAACATTTCACTCAATCTTTGCAATCACAAATCAAGTATGGTTATCTTCTTGAAGGTGTGTTAAAATTGGTTAGAAAACCTTTTTATGACTCATCAGTTTATACAAGTATTTGTTCCTTTTATGTTCCTGCAAATGTTTTCCATATTTTACTTTGTAAGTGATCCAAAATATTGTGCAAGTTACCTCATTTATATCTTACCTTGTTGTGTTCTAAGATTGTCCATAAAGTCATCTGAATCTGTAACTTCTTTAATCAACTCTGCCACAGATGTATCTGCATAATTAAGACCAAATATGGTTCCATAGTGATCAATTGTTGCATGTCAATTGTTAATGATTTTTCCGGCGATGATATCAAAGAAAACTCAGTGGTAAAACCTAAATCTATGCCTAATCTCAATTTTTAAAAAAAATTCTGATTATAAAATCTGCAATGAAATATAAAATATACTTACGTGTAGCTAATGATTGTTTTGCTGCCTGCATATGTGGCAACTTGGATACAAATTGTTTGATTTCTCCTACTGTTTTAGCTGCATGCCGCTCCTAAAATGATTAAATAAAACTTGGAGATTCAATTTAATGCCATGATATAGGCAAATTTGCATTGATTATTATTTTGATAAAATATTATAATAATTTATGCCAACTGATATCTTTGGAAATACATGTATAAAGGACATATCAAAGAAAGCCTTACATCAAACTGAGCCGTAATTAATTTGGCCTTGCGACTCAGACTAGCACCAACAGCATTGAAATTCTTGTCTCTCAATTCTGCAAATAACTCTTCTCCAGAGTTAAGAATAATCTTTTTATGCTCAGACGAAACTTCTTGTGGTCCGCTTCCCCCAGCTCCCTGGTTGCTGGCAAACTTCTCTGGTGGCAACTTAACACTGGCTGCAAAGGCAAACATAAGCACTTAAGCTGTCATGAAATGAAAGTTTGCTGTGATCTTTTTTTGCTTGATTTAACAATACTGAGGGATGATAAAAATTAATTACTCCAACCATCATTTTCTTTCATTTTTAACCATTTTAGCAGTGTTTATTGAAAGCTTCAAAAGGATATTTCCAATTTCCTCAGATCAGAAATCAAAATTTGCTGTATATATGTTCATAAAACTCAAACAGTAATTCATAGAAACAAAGCACAAAACTCAAATAAAAATTTTGGAATTATCTTGTTAAATGGTTTTGGGTACATACTATTGTGAACCCCAAAGACCTCATCAATGAGGCCCTCGTAGGTAAGCTGAGAGAGGAGTGGAGTGAGAGGGTCAACAGTGCGGTCAATCAGCAGCAGGTTGTCAATCTGTGGTGTGATCTGAGCCTCGGAACCAGCCATCTCTCGTCTCATTCGCAACATCATGTCCATTACATGCTGAAACAGACAAGATATGTCAGTGTTTAATGTACCTATGTTTACCCTAATAATGTACACTTATAACCATTACCCCATGTTAAGCTTAAGACCTGGAGTAATCAGATAACTTAGGTGGTGCAAAGCAGGGTGAAAACAGTAGCATGAAAACAGTGACACCCTAAATGCCACCCAAATTTGACAATATTTTACAATGAGCACTGCCTTTGAAAAAAAGATAGGTGTGTCAAATACCTAAACAGTTAAACCATATACCTACTGTTGTGTGACATTATTTTGTAACACATATCTTATGCATGGCAGAACATGATCATGCAATGGTCCTGCATGACATTAATACCTGTCACTTTCACGCATGTCCAAATAGACATTTGGCTCCAACTATTCAGTAATACATTAAATTTTTTCATATCTCAATGATAGTACTTCCCCACAAGAAGATGCTAATTATGGAATGTGCATTTTACAATCTGAAAATGTGATATAGTGCCAGAGAACAAACCTAGCAATGTGATTCAATAGCTCAGATGACAAAGATTACACAAAACTTTGAAAACATACCTTTGAGCATTCTCCTTTTCCATAAATGTTGGGTATAATTCCATACAATGTCTGCAGAGTCATCAAGGCTTGTGCAGCATGGAACATGGAGGAATAATCATTTTCCAAATAACATTCCTGTAAAAAATACAGTTTAATCCATAAGAGCATAAGTTTAACTGCCTTTTTTTTAAACTTTGAAAATTACTTTCAAATAGATTTATTTAAATTAGTATCAGTAGAATTGATTAAATGGGAGAATATTTTATGCATTTACCCTGAAAGCCCCATCCATTTCCATGGAGAGTAAGTCATTGTCAAAGGGCAATAAGTTTAGACAATACTCATCCACATTTGTGAAGGTTCCATACACTCCAAGTTCCTTCAATTTTTGCTCACATAACAAACTTTTCCTTGGAACAAAAAATATGTGGAATTCTTTCCTGAACCCTCCTATTTCTTCCTCTCTGAAAATATTTTTCATTTTCAATGTTTCATTGTGCATTGAGAATTTTCTTAGTGTAATAAATGTTATTTTGTAAGTTAAATTTTTGATAAATAGTATTGTTGCTCATATTTGTTAATAAATAATATTTTCACTCATTTATAAGGATTATGTGGTGGAAAAGTAACTTGATAGCTGGTAAAATATTTCCACTCACTTGATTACATTTTGTGCCACAAGATCCATGAGTGGCAGCTTTGGCCGTACAATGAATATTATATTTTGAACATTGCTGGGTGGTAATCTTCCAGCTCTCAATGGAAACATCTTGTCAACTTCATGTTCCTGTGAACAAGTTAAGTCTTTTATCAGTGTCATAATGGAGATAATTCATTATTATTCTATCATTCTGGATAATAAAAATAATATTGATCAATATTTATTAATAAATATAATAGTTCAGTACCTTCAATAAGGAGTATTCTGCAATAAGACCAAATGGTCCTGTCATGGCATCATCCCACACCAATGCCTGAAAATATTAATCATTAAGATGTCATAAAAAACCTTTATTGTTATTTTTTAAAATTAACAATGTCTCAAGATCTGTGTGGGAATGTCTTTGTCTCTCATTAGTTTTACTGAGTTGATAATTAAATACATTCATTAAAGTGGACAGAGTTTGTAGCTGTAAGCTCTCTGGTACCTGGTCAAAACAACCGCGATATCAAGTGGACCGCGGTATTGAACTGCCACATTTAACCACGGTCAACTGGCTGAATTTGGATATTTTATCAATGTAAATTATCTACAAGTGTCAGTTGCCAATCTTAATATTGATAAGCTACTTTCCGCCGTAATTAGACCTCATGTTTGGCATACAATTCTGTGAATATTCTCACTTTTCACTCAGGCCCCGACATTAGAACTACGCATTCAAGTTGGCAGCCATTTTAATCTTCTTAAGCGTAAATAAAATGCATTTCTAAGCAAAGTTTAGCTCACATTTTCTCTAACTTTCACTTGTAGATAATTTACTTTGATAAGCTGCCCAAATTCAGCAGCTTGACTGCGGTTCAATGTGCCAGTTCAACAGCCCGGTCAACTAGGTATTTTGACCATAATTCAGCTCTCTCTACTTGATTAATTAATCATGTGGATGGAAAAAGTACCGTTAATTATCAAAATGGAAATTTAATAAAATAATCATATATGTATTACAGGTGTAATTATGACTCTGAGCATGTTTCCTTTTGGTTTACAATTCGAAAATTCTTTTTTATTCATTTATTTATTTCTTTGCTGGTTTATTTCAAAATGACAGATGCTGACAGCTGTTGTGTTCATTCAGAATCGTCTGTCACCTGAATCAAATTTCATCTCAAAACCTTTTTTAGCAGACAGGAAATGTACGAAATTCACGACTTTATATCCATTTACCATGACAATAGAGTGTGCATATACCTTAAGCTCGTAACAGACATTTAACCATATACACACCTTACTTCCAACACATTTATCTAAACATTCTAACAATTCACGACGGTAAGATTCGCGAAGAATTGCAAGGTTCACCCGCCCACTGGCTAAATGTGACGCCATGTTTGTTGGTCTCGTGCGTTTCTCCGTTCCTGTCATACAATCAAAGATGATCATTTTAAGCTCATTTGTCTCTATGTAGGTATCTTATATTATCAGAGTTATCATTAAATTCTATCGGATATATTTGTATGATTAAAATGGTTACTATTAAACATTTTATTTCAAAATTACATCATAATCTAGCCAATTACATTATTCTAGGAATTTGCTGCGTAGACATGCGCATTTATATTCCCGGCAATATTTACAATATTTATGAAAATTAGGTGAAACATGTACATCGAGGCATTCAGAGGGTGGGAGTGAGAGTCATCTCCAAAACCAACAATAATACAAAAACACACATCCCAGTTTTGTTCTTTAACATATTTTGGATCTATTTAGTTCTGGTACAACGATCTGGTCAGGGTAGTGCTGCGGTCAAGAAGTAAACACCGAAATGGCCACCACCGGCGGTGAGTTTTTCCATATTTTTGTTTGTCACTTCGTTCTGTTGACATTTATTTGTTGTATTTGCTGTAAACCACAACGAGACACCTGATTAAAACAAATCATGTCTTTTTTTCTCCCTCCAGAAAATGAGAATCGGGAGCGGCTCCTGCGAACTGTCAAGAGAGAGGTGGGTTGGGCATGTTTTTGTGTTTTGATTTGGTTCAGCAGCAGCAGCTGGTTGGGCCGTTTGACAGATGAGAACATTGAGAAATACATCATTCTCACCTCGCGATTTGATTCATATTTCAAAACAAAATATCTGTGCACAAACATATCATATTGGGGTTCGTCACAAAAATATTGAACATTCCTGGAACATGTGGAGTGTCTGGAATTTGTATTTTGTGAATGTGGATGGTGACATATGAACTTAGCAATAGCAGTCAGTTTTTATCAATTATCAGCTGCTTTAGTATGGACAGTTCATAATGTGTTCCAAGCAGACGGTAGTTCCATCCCAGCTGTTTTTCCTACTCACCCAAATTTTGCAATTATGCATTGATTATTTGCTCGCCAATAGAATGTTTGGTGGTGGAGAGTTAATTAACACTCATCCTTTTCGTGCACTTTAATTGGTCTTTAATTGTTAATCAGTACGTAATCTGACATAACATACACAGTTGATAGCATGTGTTTTATTTGGGTGTGATTTCGCGAGAAACACAAGGCTTTACATAAAGGAAAAAAAATGTTTAGATATTCTTTTTATAAATATGTTTTTAATTTGTGAATCCTAAAAATTCTAGCCCTACTTATAAATTCAGGTTAACGTTAATGTTAACAATTTCATGACAAAATCATAGATAAGAGTCTCACGTGAAATAAATAATGCACTGATTAGAGGTGATGTCACAATGATAGTTATATGCTTCAACTTTCTAATTTAGAGACCAATTTCTTCATATTTGTACAATAATATTAGTCTTTGAACCATTCTTCCATATGAAAGTATATCTGTTTGAGGATTTGAGCTAGTATTTATTTTAATATGACTTTTACTTTTAATTTCCACAATACTTATCTGAATACCTGGACCTGGTACATCTTCAAACCTCTTATCAAAATTTAAGATGTATAAATGAATGACTGCTGTAAAAGATAAAAGGCCATGACTGCTCAAACAGTCCACGTTGCACATGGGTCTTATAATATTTCCCAAGATCTAATTAGAAACAGAACACATATTAAGAGAAATAATATTGCATGTGGGCAGAATATGATATCCTTTACTCATGTAAGAGTAACATCATTATCATACTAATTAGGGCACGTGCTGCACTTGGTCTCATGGGCAGATTTAATTTAATATCCTTGTGTATGTTTACAACATTTAAAAAAGAAATCTAGGTCATTGTCCATTGTGGCACACCATCATACACAAAATTGTGTAACATTTCTAAAAGGGAAATTATAAGTGATTTTCTCTGTAGAAAAATAAAAAGAAACTGTATTTAATTGAAGATAATATGATTTATTACTCTTTAGGAAGAAAAGAGACAACAGTCATATATAGGTAAACATTAATATGATTATCATCAAGTATTTAAAATAAATAATTGGATTATTAACAGACACAATATAACCCCACTCCTATAATTTTCAACTTGCAAAGGAAATTGGGAGATGTCTCATCTATCAAACCATGAAAAATATTGTCAGCTTTCAGCAGTCCTATTTCATTTCTTTTCAATTGATCACAAGCAGATGCATAAAGCATCTTCATTAAGTAAAAGACAATAACAAAATTTAATATAAGAGCACAAATATTGGGTGGGAAAATAGGAAATTAAGATTGTATTTATTGAGTCCCTAAAATATTAAAGATAGAATGCTTCTAGATCTTTCTATTGTTATTTTGTCAACAAATGTTTAAAAAAAATAAAATACTTGAGAATCACTACACAGCATCCAGCATTAAGCAAGAGATCCAGCATTATGCCAGAGATTAAGCTGTTTAAAGGTTTCAGGTGACATACATAGTATTGTCTTGGTACAGGAACTAACTTCAGCTTTCCCAGTAAATGATACCTGAATGTATCTACCACACACATCTACTGTGCAAACTAAGATGATTCAGTTCCATTTTCTATTATCTTGGCACACACCAGGCACACGTTATGTCAAAAAAACAAAAACAAACAAATATAGCTATTCATATTTCACTCACAAGAAATGCTAAAAGGAATCTTTTTTTAATTTTTTGGTGTTTCATCGGTTGGCATAGACTTCAGAATTTATTAATTTATCCACTATTTTTTAGCATTTTAATAAAGTCATGGAGACTATATTGATTCTGTAATGAGAGCCATGCTGCCACAGATTAAATTTGTTCATACTAAGAAATCATATTTTTATTTTATTATATTTCTGTTCCAGAACTAAAATAAATGTGTACATCCTGTAAATCTAACTCCGCAGAATAAACAAGTTACATTTGTATTCCCAGAGCTTGTGATAAACTGAAAAGAAATGAATCACAGAAATTGATTGCATTAGAGGACATTTCTCCATGCTATCAATTCTGCACAGGAATTTTTTTTAAATCTTTGATCAAAACCACCATGATTATCTTACACATAATTAATGTGTTTAACACTTCATAAATAGTAAAACACCTGATGTAATTGTATCCAAGTGATGCATTATTTATACATATTATTAAATATTCTGAATGATAGACCTTGCATACAGTTCAATTTTGTATAATTTATTTTCTTCTTCATTTAACTGTTTTAAATTAAGCCATATTCATCAGATCATGAATGCAATATGATTATATTACATGACAAACATGAATAATTTGACTTTCAGCTCAAAATGTACACTGAAAAAAATGGCCTCATTATTTTGTTTTGCTTTGTTGCAAAATCGGATTCTGTCATAAAATTCTGTTATGTGATATCTATGTTTACAATGCTCACAAAAATAGACAGAGGGATAATATAAGTTAATATCAGGTACAATATACATCCCATCTATTTAATACAAAACAGTTATGCTATGTATTTGGCTTCTAGGTTTATATACTGAGGTTTAAGATACAAAACATTCATGAAATAACAATTCATACTTTCTGGTTGCAAACCAAAACTGTGAAATTTATCTTAATTTGAAATAATTAAAATATTTATTTCCACTAGAGAGAACCTGTTAAATCATTACATGTCTGTACTGATGTGATTTAAGTACATTTAAATTTCTCTGCAGAAACAAGTGGCAAATTATTTCCAGTTGCAGAGCATTTAAACATTCACTCTGCCACACTTTCTATGAAAGCACAAATATCTACATTACAAAAGCAGCTTGAAAATAATGAATAGATCCCAATTTAGCAGGCATGTGTATAAAAAAAAACAGACCACACATTGCTTTTCATCAAGTACAGGAATATAACTAGGTTTTTATTAAATGAAATTTCATATATATGAGAAAAACGATAATTTGCACAATTTTTCTTGGCAAAGATTTATTGACAAAATCATACAGCCAGAGTTGTTGTGTTCGCACCAAGAGTGTATTAGATATCTTATGATATGTTTGTGAGGTGCAGGAAGTACTAGACGTCAGTTGTCATTCTGCCGGTCTCATCTGGCTTTTGTGTGTGCCGTTTCTCTGTAACAGATTCCTGGCTGCCCAGGAAGCTAATTACAATTATATTATGCAGCTGTGGCTGGTTAACATATCAAATGGGGGTCATATGTACATGTATGTCAGAAAAATATGCCAGTAAACAAGATTTGTTCGGATGGTAGATCTGATATGGAACCACTCCAAGTATGATACTAGAGACATCATATATGAAAATCTGAGAGCTCCACTCCATAGCAGGACAACTGAAACTCTTTGTGAGCACTGTTCAGCTGTATTTGGCAATGCATACCTAGTGCATTAAAAAGGGTTTAAATGTCCCTGTGTGACCTCAATTTAACATGTGACCAAGTATATATTTCGTCCATTGAAATAATACAGCAGTGAGTCCATATATATTCACCAAGCCAGTGCAAATGGCAGTGCAAATGGCAGTATTTAGCAAGCTCATTAAGACAAGTAATAATACTTGACTAATATGGCATGGTTGCTTGGTAACATATATTTAATGTGAGTAGGTTTGTTGATATATGAATTACTGATTAGGTACATGAGTATTGAGTGGCCACAAACTGGAGCTTGATAATGACATGTCCAATAATGGCCGTATTGATCGCTTGGTTTGCAAAGGGTGCCCAGGGTTTACAATGCACTATCCTTGCTGGAGTTCAGAGGCCTTTTCATATCTATTGGCATGTGGTGTTCGACCAGGGCTGGGCTCCTGCTGGGGGATTATGGTTTTGTCCTGTCTTGTTTGAGGAGGCCATTCTCTCAGTTAGAGTCCTCTTTTATCGAATTTGTTTTTGGATTTGACACTCTCTAAAGTCATTGATCTTATTATAACTCTTCCCTTTTTAGAAAATACACGGTCCTTATTTTTACCATCACGTTTTCCCCCTCAAAACCCTTAACTCAAGGTAATAAAAATGCATACCCACACAGGTCTTAGATATTTTTTTCTGCAGTATTAAGAATAAAAGAAATTAATCAAAGCCAATAAATAAATTGACTTTCTGTCTTTAATAACTGAATGTTCAGTCATGGGCCATCGGGCATTTGGTTTGAGTTTACACTAATTATCACCAGTTTCTCAGTGATGGTCCAAAGGTCATGGGTTTGATTCCAAGCCATTTGGGTATTGCATTCATTTTACAATTTCACACATGAGCTGATGAGCCCATTGTCCTTGTAAGTCTGTGACTGTGACTGTTAAAGACCTGTAAACATGACAATTCAGTGAGACAGCACTATATCTGCTAAAAGTAGGTCTTGACATGAAAAGATTAAAATAATGTTGAAATTGTTGTAATTCCCTAAATAAATAAACAAAATAATGCACTGTACACATCAGATGTGAATTAGTCTAGAATGAAAATATATCATTTACAATGCCTTATTTTTTTATCAATTCTGAATGAATAACATGTTGAGTCTAGAGAGTATTTTAGCAAATAGTTTTATTATTTGATCACTTTAAATTTATACAATGAATCATTAAGATGCCTTGATACATGGTAGAATAGGATCATCACCTTCTGAGTAGGACATTGTTTCTGTGGCATCTAAGCCAAGAAGCCCAGGTGACAAGAAACAGAACATTAATACATGTTGCCTTTAGATGCTGACATCAGTCTAAAATGGAAAGGTCTGTGATACATTTGCAGTGAATTTATGATCTTAGAAACTAGCTTTAGATGAATTCCTGTGTATATATGTATATGTATATGTATATGTATATGTGTATATATATATATATATATATATATATATATATATATATATATATATATATATATATATATATATATATATATATATATATATATATATATATATATATATATATATATATATATATATATATATATATATATATATATATATATATATATATATATATATATATATGTATATGTGTATATATATATATATATATATATATATATATATATATGTATACACATTACATAGGTAATTTCTATTCAGAATTGTATACGGCAGTGTACTGTACTCGTTTTTCAGGAGTAAAGGGATTCAGTGCATCAATGCCAAGTCCTATAGAATTTGAAATAGCTTTTATTGCTATGCCAGATATACAAATCATGAAGCCGCATCATACTCAGTCTTATGGGTTTTATATCATTCTATATATCAATTACTACAGCTCTTGATCTTCTCGTCTTTGCGATTGCTTTTCTTGGTCGGTGCATTCACTGCATTATTTATTACTTTGTGTGCTGCTGTTGCCAGCAGTCAGAGGATGGTAAGAGTAGAATGAAATGACCTCTGACCTTTTGGGTCTTTTCTAATCTCAAGTGTCTCTGTGTGCAAAGTGATATGTGCAAAAGAAATGCAGGAATATCAAAAAGATTTATTGTTGTGATATTTAGGTGGTAAAGCTGTAAGGAGATCAATTCTGGATGTAGAGTGGGTTATTGTTGTGATATTTGGGATGCAAAGCTGTTAGAAGATGACTTCTGGACACGGAATGAGTAATTATTGTGATATTCAGATTACAAAGCTGTTAGAAGATGACTTCTGGACACGGAATGAGTAATTATTGTGATATTCAGATAACAAAGCTGTTAGAAAACGAATTCTGGACACGGAATTAGTAATTATTGTGACAGTCAGATTGCGAAGCTGTTAGAAGACAAATTTTGGACGTAGAATGATTCAGCTAAGCAACCAGATGGTGCTGTTGCTTTCACTGAGATAATTCCAGAGGAAGAACCAAACATGGTCTAACCATGCTAACTAAACAACAGACAACAGATTATTTAAAACATGGAACAGCCAAGTTCATCCAGTCATAAAAAAACGACTGGAATAATTATATTTGGTATAAATAAGTACCAAAAGCAGGTCAAAGATTAGGATAATTCAAAGGGTAGAATATCTAGCTAAATATACAAGGACTGTGGTTACAAGACTGAGACAAATTAAGAAGTAGAACTGACCAGGTGAAGCTGGACAATGTTGTCACAAGACTTCAATAATTCCAGACTTAAAGGGTAGAACTAGTCAAATCTAGCTAATTATTCAAGGACTGTGGTTCCAAGACTGAGATAAATTGAGGGGTAGAACTGACCATGTGGAGCTAGGCAATGTTGTCACAAGACTTCAACAATCCCAGATTTAATTTTCAACAACTAAACCATGTTGTTATTGGACTGGGATAATTCCAGCTGAAGTGCTGGCCAGGTCAAGCAGAATAACCAGACAGTATCATTTATAACAAGACTTCAATAAATAGACTTAAATGGGTTCACCTCACATGCAGTAATGATGGTTTCAAACCCAATTAGTTAGATAAGTGAAACTACATAAAGGAAATTATAACATCATAATAACGTAATGTCAACGCGTCTCTCCCTTCAAGCCTCTTCAAAACTTTTTTCATCAAAATTAATAAAATATATTCTATTATTAACTCTAAATGTAGAAAGCGGCAGAGATTTATGGCCCATTACAGTATTGACTTTGAATAATAATTATTTGAGTGGGGCTGTTGGAAGGATGAGTCAATATTGACATGAGAGAGGGATGCTGTAAGATAAAACAAGTGTGATATAAGAGGCCTTAATTGAACAAGTAGCACCACAAAATCAGCGAAAAGGAAATTTATTTTATCTTATGGGAAATAAAGCAAATTAAATATTCCAGAGCATGTTGAAATATGAAACACACTGATATATTTACTTGCAGGTAATGATGTATTTATTTAACACTGCAGTCTATTAAATGTATACTCTGTACATAGAATATAACTTGCACCTGCCTGCCAGGCTTCTAGACAGGCTCTCAGGTCTTGCTGAAGGTGTTAATCAATATGTTATTATATTTACCACCTGGGTTTACACATGAATATTTAATGTCTAGATATTTTTCTTTTCAAGATTATATACTTTGGAAGTCTTATAATTGATTATTGTTACCCAAAACAGTTGAGACAAAAGACAAATTGGCTATGTTCAGTATGAGAGTATCACTTAAGAGATCACAGTAAGATCAAACAGATGATGAAGATGATGAAAATGATGCAGTTGGATTTGTGCTGAGTCGGCTTGATTTGATACTTTTTTGGATGAATGCCCGCTGGTCGTAGATAGCCAAATCCTTCATCCGATCTACCATCATTAAATATACATGTATGCTGCTGTCAAATGGAAAAGTGTTATCAAACCTAGATTTATTCACATCTTATATAGACAGAGTGTATTCGAGTTATTCCCTGATGATCAGATGAGGCTATATAATTCACTTTGATCGTCCCAGAGTTGATGAGGCTCTGATGGAATTTAGGTTTTCATGATTGCTCTGATACCAGATATATTGCTTAATGTGAATTTTGTTTCCTTATAAACTTCAAGTGATGAGACAATTCAAAGTTAAATGGGCCAATGTTATAAGGCTATTTAAGGGTTTTTATAGGACTATGTAAAACAACCAATCACTATACATTGCTATACTGATATGCTATTTCCATGCTAAAATGGCAAGTGGGAAGTAACCGTGTAGCACTTCTAAGAACACAACAAATTACGTTAAAACCTTTGATGGACCCATTGCCCCCATAGGAATGGATCAGAATGAGATATTTGAGATTTTAATGAGACAATGTTTCATGTCTCTAAACAAGATCCCAAATAACTTGTAACAACTAATAATGTGGTGGAAATAGACTCTGTTCCCCTCACATATGTAAGCAATTTCATTGATTTCTGAATATCACTCCCTGTCCAGATTGTAACAATAGTTCTGTTGCATAGGAGTGATGCTTTTAAATGATTTTTTTTACATGATGTCCAATAAAATTCATAATCAGATTTTAAGATTTCCAACAAATCTTAGCTTGTATCTCAATTCAAATTTTGATTGAGTTTTTTGTTGATTTTAAAGATATTATATTTTATTAATGAGTTACCATTTGCTGACTGAAAAAGATTCAAAGTAATTTCCCCGTAGTCTGAATATTCAATATATTGTCCCAGATATAGACAGCCATATGTTCAATTGCTTTTTTTAAAGAAACTAATTACTGAACACTATTTATACCAGATACATAAGACCAGGTGTGCCATGTTTTTTTGTTATTGTTTTTGAGTAAAAAGATGGAATTTTAATGATATTTGTGTTTTATTTTCACAAGAATGTAAACAATCTTGCAAAAGAAATAAAATGATATGGGATATCTTTCACCAAACAGTAATTAAAAAAAGTGATTATTAGAAAGAATCTGATGACAGGTGAATGCAGATGATAATTGTACAGACTGCAGTATATTTGCTGTATTGGAGCATGCAGGAGGAATATTACTATAATGTGATGTAATATGTTCACAGGTGAAGCAGATCATGGAGGAGGCGGTCACACGCAAGTTCGTGCACGAAGAAAGCAGCAGCATTACCTCATTGTGCGGTGAGTGTCTACTTTCACTCTCCTATGTTCAGCCCAGTGAGTGGGTAGATGTGTGTGTGTGTGTGTGTGTGTGTGTGCATGGATGTGTGTGAATGTGTATGCACGTGTATGCGTGTGTGAAAATATCACTATTTATGGCATATGGACAAAGAATGTCTGCTATTTTAGAAAAGAAAAGAAATAACAAGGAGTATAAAATGTTTGTTATCAAAGTGTATAGAAATATCAATTTCTATGGCATATGAAGAAAGTCAGTCGGCTTTTACAGAGATGAAAATAAATACCATAAATATAATATAAATGTTAACAGAGTATACAAAAATATCAATTTCTACGGTGTATATGGGGAAAATTGATCTACTGTTACAATGAAAATAAATAACTTAGAGCATATTATATGTCAGCAAAGTATGTGAAAATATCAATATTGAATATCTTTGGTGAATGGGGAGAGTTAGTCTGTTGTTACAGAAATGAAAATCTTGTATCTTGTAGGTACCAAATGTTCAATGAATATAAAAAAAATGCTTTATTTGAATGTTATTCATTTATGACAAAAATTAGTTTGATTCTTGTTTCTGATTTCTGAGGCTTGTGATGTAATGATATCATTACTTACATGAAAGCAGTCTTTATGGAACCAAAATATTATAAAACAGCAAAGTTATGACTCTAGGATCTGCACAGACAAATTGCCTGCGGTGTCCATAAGACCAACTTGTGTGGAAGCCAATATAGGCTTACAAGGAAAGTAATATGTTCTATTATTGTAAGACAGGTAATCAGACTTTTTACATTAGTTTTGTTAATACGTGATTACATGATCAGTCAGAGGTGATTTGCTGTCTTCACATCACATATAAAAACAGTGTTAGCAGAACATTGATAAACGAGCTACATCCGAGAGACTAATTTACGTTGGAATGTTGATAAAAGAGCGACATAAAGAGATAAATTCAAGTTGGAATGTTGGTAAAACAGCTATATCTGAGAGAAAAATTCAAGTCGGTATGTTGAAAAAAAAAAATATATAGATGACAGATTTTAAAATTTTGGTAAAAGAGCTATATCCAAGAGAAATTCAATTTGGAATGTTGATGAAAGAGCTAAATCTAAGAGAAAAATTCAAGTCGTCTGCTTATCCCAGACATGCTTGTGATCTTGACAAGAGATTTATAAACTGTGAACCTAGTCCGTGTCTACAATTACCATATGTGTAGACTGGTGTCATATTGTTATAGTGGTCCTGTCTCTGACATTGCTCGTCAAGTGCAAGTGACCATACCAGTCTTTAGTTCTACTTATTGTGGTGTCCTCACTCAAGGTCATGCAGAGATAGTAGATGGTGGCACAGTTTGCCTTTCCTTCTGCTCCATGTGTGCTGGTCTTGTTCATTAATTGCCTGTCTTACTAACCATGTCCAACCTTGTCTAGGTGTCCAGACAAGAATGTTGATACAGGATATTACCACAGACCTCTATGAGACGTTACCACAGACCTCTATGAGATGCTACCACAGACCTCTATGAGACGCTATCACAGACCTCTATGAGACGTTACCACAGACCTCTATGAGATGCTACCACAGACCTCTATGAGATGTTACCACAGACCTCTATGAGATGTTACCACAGACCTCTATGAGATGCTACCACAGACCTCTATGAGATGTTACCACAGACCTCTATGAGACGTTACCACAGACCTCTATGAGACGTTACCACAGACCTCTATGAGATGTTACCACAGACCTCTATGAAATGTCACCATAGACCTCTACTGATCTGTGTCATATGGTATCCACAGTGGTCAAGATGGAGACAGTAATTTTGATATGAGACGCTACCACAGACCTCTACCGATCTGTGTCATATGGTTTTCACAGTGGGCAAGATGGGGGCAGTAATGTTGATATTGGATTTTACCAAAGACCTCTATGGTCTATGTCTGATGGGATATAGTCACAATATATGGGGACAGTAAATTGGCTTCCAGGGATGTCACTCAGCTGATCCACATCTGGTGGTCTTGGTGTGTGCCCCAATACTGGCAATATCAGCGTTATAATAGAGCTACAAATTGCCTGCAGTTCGTATCTATGTTTTGTTGAGTCCTGCAGACAGCTGCAACTGATAGGTTAATGCTTTTGATAGGAGCTCTGGCCATCTCCCTTATTCCCTCTACACGACAATAGATGAGATCCAGGCAACTTCCTCATTCCCCCAACACAGCTATAGATGAGATCCAGGCAGCTACCTCATTCCCCCAACATGACAATAGACGAGATCCAGGCAGCTACCTCATTCCCCCAACATAACAATAGATGAGATCCAGGCAGCTACCTCATTCCCCCAACATGACAATAGATGAGATCCAGGCAGCTACCTCATTCCCCCAACACAGCTATAGATGAGATCCAGGCAGCTACCTCATTCCCCCAACATGACAATAGATGAGATCCAGGCAGCTACCTCATTCCCCCAACATGACAATAGATGAGATCCAGGCAGCTACCTCATTCCCCCAACATGACAATAGATGAGATCCAGGCAACTTCCTCATTCCCCCAACATGACAATAGATGAGATCCAGGCAACTTCCTCATTCCCCCAACATGACAATAGATGAGATCCAGGCAACTTCCTCATTCCCCCAACATGACAATAGATGAGATCCAGGCAACTTCCTCATTCCCCCAACATGACAATAGATGAGATCCAGGCAGCTACCTCATTCCCCCAACATAACAATAGATGAGATCCAGGCAGCTACCTCATTCCCCCAACATGACAATAGATGAGATCCAGGCAGCTACCTCATTCCCCCAACACAGCTATAGATGAGATCCAGGCAGCTACCTCATTCCCCCAACATGACAATAGATGAGATCCAGGCAGCTACCTCATTCCCCCAACATGACAATAGATGAGATCCAGGCAGCTACCTCATTCCCCCAACATGACAATAGATGAGATCCAGGCAGCTACCTCATTCCCCATACATAGCAATAGATGAGATCCAGGCAGCTACCTCATTCCCCCAACATGACAATAGATGAGATCCAGGCAGCTACATCATTCCCCGTACACAGCAATATAAGAGATCTTGCCACAACAGGAGATTGGGCCACTAATGGACAAGATAGCAAATCACCTAAATGAATAGATAAATGCAAAATAGAGCATTTGTGGGAAGCCCTAGGAGCAGAGACAATTTCCTGAGCTTTCACTGAAGCAAACTTTCACATATATAAATGTACTTGACATTGACAATCATATGATCTAACCACAGTTTGATATCAGATACTGCATGCGATATATGAATCAGCCATATATATGCAAAGAAGTATATATGTGTAATATTTTTTCATGTAAAATTTGGATTTTCAACTCTAGATAAACTGATTGTAATCAGGAAATTGAATTGTTTCCTACATGCAAAGTTAAACAATTTTTTTAGATATATTCTACAATTGCAGGTTTGCTTGTTTTTTAAAATTCAAATTGAAATACCATTCTTATATTTGTTTCAGATGATATATCCCTTCTATAGAATTAGAATTATTTTACTTTGTAAACACAAATTTGTTAAGGAGGCAAACATTATTTAAATAAGAAGTACAATTTTCCCAAGTTACGCTGACTCAACCGTTTTTTCAGCGGAAAGGATATTTTTTCATAATTTGTTTTAAATTTTCCTCTAAATCCTCACTTTGTAATAAATCTGCACATTAAGTGTGTGTATGAACATTTAAAAAGCATTTTTCCCAACCTATCAGCTGACATCATGTATGAGGATTTAGTTGGAGCCAGGCCCCCAGATTGATATCAATACCATTCCATAACACAAAAAAATGCTTGTCTGAATATTTGCCAGCATTTTTTTCTGTTGAAAGAGTCAAGGTTTTTGAAAGCATAAGAGATGACAAAGTACATGTATGTTTGTGAGTTCACAGGACGAGTGTCTGTGTCCCACGAGGGGCTTTGGTCAGCATTGGATGGCACACATGACAAAATATGTGTTAGTGAGCATGTGTGTGTGTGTGTGTGTGTATGTGTGTGTGTGTGTATGTGAAGTTGGAGCCAAACATCTAATTGGTCATGAATGAATTTGACCAAATAAGGTCATGCAAATCCATTG
Organism: Amphiduros pacificus; assembly: GCA_949316495.1. Classification (NCBI taxonomy): domain Eukaryota; kingdom Metazoa; phylum Annelida; class Polychaeta; order Phyllodocida; family Hesionidae; genus Amphiduros; species Amphiduros pacificus. Next base: position 37,013,684 of record OX439001.1, on the reverse strand, counting down.
CATGTCATGGTCGTGGATTGGTATTACTTGGTGTTATTTGGTCATGCATACCTTGTCTATGGCCACATATGACCGCACAATGGCCCACAGTAACTTGGTCATGCTCTTGCGTGATCAAATAAACATTTGACCCGCACTGGTCAGTAATGTGTGTGTTAAGTGTCATCCAGGCAATCACAATGGGTTATCTGATGACGCTATGGTTTCCAGGCAACCATTTTAATGACAATGTCAAGAACTTTATTTACAGACCCCGTGGCCATGTTGTCTTGGCTGTGTTGTATTTATAGAGTGGTATGAGCAAACCAAGAATGGACACCCAAAATCACCCAAAACACAAGATATATTATTGCAGAACAGAATTCTTAAGAAAAAAAATGATCAAGTTTTGTTGATTGTGAAGCTTATGTATTTCTATGTTTTCTAATATCACAGATCAACATGTAGTCATGTCTCTTACTACATTTTCCTCTGTTACCTAGAAAACCACATCTGGTTCAGAATGAAGTCGACATTCTGAGCGTGTGCTTCATTGTAATGATGTAATGATGTCACAGGATACCACCTATTCTGATTGCAAACGTTAAGCAATAGAGGCAGTGTAGACTAATGCTTCTCACTCAGTTGCTATTATGACAATAAGAGAATATACTGTCAAATGATAAACTGATATACATTTATATCTGAACATGTAGGCCAAGCTTTAGATTGACCTAGTGATTCTTTTACAAATGATTATGATGTTATTTTGATGTGAGAGACAATATATACATTTAAATATGCAAACAAGCTAGTGTCTCCAAAAGCACAGTTCGGCTGTTAACTGATATTTGAAGCCATTAATGACAGGTTATTCTGCCACTCGCTACTTTCAAAAGGAGGTTAAGAAATAAATCAGGTTATTTGTTCTTCAGCAATAATAGTGTTTAATGGTTACAGAAGAATAGACAACTATTTTTAAAGTATTATTTTTATCCTGCTTTTCAAATTGGCCTAAATGAAATGATTTGGTACAGAGAAGTAATATTTGAGAGTGACCACCCTGTACAGAGTTCTGTATGTTATCTCCCACAGAAAAGTGATATTTGAGAGTTGCCACCCTGTACAGAGATCTGTATGTTGTTTCCCACAGAGAAGTGATATTTGAGAGTGGCCACCCTGTATAGAGATCTGTATGTTATTTTCTACAGAGAAGTGATATTTGAGAGTTGCCACCCTGTACAGAGATCTGTATGTTGTTTCCCACAGAGAAGTGATATTTGAGAGTGGCCACCCTGTACAGAGATCTGTATGTTATTTCCCACAGAGAAGTGATATTTGAGAGTGGCCACCCTGTACAGAGTTCTGTATGTTGTTTCCCACAGAGAAGTGATATTTGAGAGTGGCCACCCTGTACAGAGATCTGTATATTATCTCCCTGGTTGATTTCTCTTGATATTTATGCTTACTTGTCTATTCCTGAAATCACCCTGTGAGCTATTTCACTGGAGACGTAACATGATTAGACGAAATAATATCCTCCATGCAGACGTGACCTACAATACAATATTTTCTAAAGCCTGGCCTGATTGAAGCATACAGCAAGCTGTTTCATGGAGAAAGTTTCACATTTGCCAGAGACCTGGGAATTGTAACCTGGCAGGTTTTTACATTAAACAGTTCCAGCTGCATACCCTCAAAGTATTTTTTTTAAAAAACATTTGCAGGGCAAGTGGATTTTAAAATCCAGTTTCCCAAACTTGCCCAGGAGGATAAAAAAATATTTCCAAGCAACTGGGCAAGTGGTTAAAATGAAGCCCTGCCTGGTCTGTGTGGACGTGACTTAGCCCGTCACTTGTGCTTAATTGAATTAAAAGCTTGCCTGCTGCTTCAGTGGCTGGCTGAATGTCGTGCCCAAGCCATCAAATATGCTGCATCACACAAGAGTAGCTTAGCTCTTATGCATGACGTACAATATCACATTATTTTGTGAATATACCAAATTTAAATTCAGCTGAGCAAATTCTTGTTTGAATTGAGCCACCTTTAAATGCATTTCTCTGTCTGAAGTGAATTTAATGTGTTTAACTGTGTGATTTGAATAATCATAACATGTTTAGGTATTTGTTTTTAGCTTGATTAAAAAAATTGGAAACCTTATATGCATTAGTCTGAGGACCTGGAGGGAATCTTTGACACTTGACAACTTTTTAATACAATATTTTTTAGTATTAGTTATTTTACTTTTAGAAATCTGTTGGAAATAGTTTAATGAAAAAGAAGGTGGAACACATTCATGAGCTAAAAATTAGGATGAAGTAAGGGATGAAAGTGATGATGCAGCACAGCCCAAATATGGTGGTAAGCCATAACCCTAATATAGTTGTAATCCACGGCCCAAATATATTACAGTACAGGATAGCCCAAATATGGTGATGCAGTTCACCCTTTGTATGGTTGTACTGCACAGCCCAAATATAGCTGTACAGGATAGCCCAAATATGGTGGTGCAGTTTCACCCTTATATGGTTGTACTGCACAGCCAAAATATATCACAATATCTTGAATACCGGTACCTACTAAATTCTTTTGTTTCATGTATTCTGAATATATTTTGATAAATAAAAAGTTAAAAAGTAAAAAAAAGCATTTTTGAAAGAAGACTATAAAAAGTTCCCACATTACCCAATCCACAAATCTAAGTATAATTTAATTTATGTGTTAGAAAGAGTGATTATTGAAAAGCAAAAAAAAAATAGTCATTGTGATTGAGAGATTTTAAATTGAGACAAATGATATGTGTGACAAGCAGCTTGCAGTCCCTAGAGACCTCCTGCATAAGACTCCAATCAAATCTATGCCAGTGTCAATTTTGCAAACTAAAAAAAGTAGATCAATAATGATTTCATTGCCAAAGCCATATTAGAAGTAAGGGATGCAGCAGTAGCAATGGCTATAGGAACTAAGCTTTTCAGGTTTGCTGAAGCTTTAAGTGAATTTTCTCAATTGACATAATAAGGCAAAGCATTTTCACTCTCTATCAATTGTATATTTAATCTTTAAAACTTGATCATGACATGCCATTTAACAACAAAAAAATTCACTCAATTTAAATCAAAACTATGTGAGAGTTTTTATTTTAATGGATTTGATTCAAATGGTGCTCACTTTTATCTATGTGTTTAATTTTTGGATTTAATATTATTGCATTTAAAATCCCAAATCTTGTTTGAGAAACAACAGTGCAGTGCCTTGAGATGTACTATTTGTGTTTACACAATTGTAGATAATTATAAGAGTGGGTGACATCAGTGCAAGATTCATTGTTATAGAGATTTGTAAGAGACTAATTTACAATTTCCGCACTAAAAAAAGCTATGCTAGAGGAGCACTTCTGGCTACAGGAAAAAAGATTGCTTAGGAGGTAATTACAGATCAGTTAGGTATGGAAGGTATGGGAGCAACTGTGGGATACAAAGTGGCAATTGTTAAAATGAATGTGACAGCACTAGCCACGCATAGATCTACAGAACTTTAAAACTTGCCAACCTTCATTATGAATTATTCAGTCCATTAGCTGAAATGATTCCCCTACTTTTTGTGGTCAAAGATTACAACGTAGTCGTTTTCAAGTGTATATTTCTGCTTACTCACAGATTTTGGAGAGATATATAACTTTGGTAGGTTAATTTATTCTTGTCATTTTCAAGAAGTCTAAGCATTAAAACATTTCTGATGAAATGCTTGTATTCAAATGGTTAATTGGCTTAATACAAGATCTATATTTTGTTTTAAAATAAAACATAAACTATTGAGCCACATAGGTATCATTTTACATTAAATTCTATTTTGGCAAATGTGAAATAGAATCTTGTATGAATGTGTAGGCAACTTGTTCAGATCATAATTGGATATTGTTTGCAACACAGTGATTATTTTGAAATACTTGTGAAGTAATAAAAATGGCAATTCGGAGGGTATTCCAAAAATGGAATGTTGAGACTGGAGAAGGAAAATATGATGTCATAGTGTATTAAATGACCAATAGATAACTAAGAAAAAATATTTCATTTCAAATGGAAAGGGGATGGTGTAAAATTAAATAACTTAAGACAGAGATTGATGATTTATTTAACCAAGATAAAGAAATTATTTTTAAACACTATCCCAGACTTTCAAGCTTTGGATGTGTTTAGATAATACATGTACCGGTACTTACCAGTCCATGTATGTCAGAGTTGGTTATGTTAAACATATAAATGCCAGACCTCTCTGCCCTCCTGCCCTGTTGGTGCCAAGTCTAAGCTTGATAAAAAATGTAAATCAAAGTTAAGCATATTAGGGTTGTATGATGAACAGAGATAGGCCTGACAAATGTCATTACGTCTTCTTGATGTTGTCAGCTTGCACTCTAAAGGCGCCCACTCCTAGTAATGTAGGACTGCCATAGAATAGGACCCAACATTTGTCAATGTTAGGACCACCTTAGGAATCCACCTGTAGTAATTAATGTATGACTACCTTAAAATAGAACCCAACCATAGTAATGTTGCAAACCATAAAATTAAACCGAGCAATGGTAATGTAGGACAGCCATAAAATAGAAACCAAAGGCCAGTAATATAGGACAGCCATAAGATAGAAACCAAAGGCCAGTAATATAGGACAGCCATAAAATAGAAACCAAAAGCCAGTAATGTAGGACAGCCATAAGATGGAAACCAAAGGCCAGTAATATAGGACAGCCATAAAATAGAAACCAAAAGCCAGTAATATAGGACAGCCATAAGATAGAAACCAAAGGCCAGTAATGTAGGACAGCCATAGAATAGAAACCAAAAGCCATTAATGTAGGACAGCCATGAAATAGGGCCATTTGTTAATAAATTTAAGGACAACCATTAAATTGGAACCGTCTTTGGTAATGTATGACAGCCATAAAATTAGAGTCTACCTCCCATAACACAAGACCGCCATAAAATGTAACCCATCTGTATGACTGCGTTCCTTTTTATGGATCGTCTTTCATGCCAGCGCACTCTTCAAATAGTCAATGACCTGTTCTCTTATTGAGGACAATGACTGGCATACAAAGGGCAATACTCCCATGACAGCTAACCTCATGATATCTTTCTCAACACAATACTCTTGCTGTCTCAGATTGATATAGGCTCCTTGATAAAATATATACAGTGAAATCTTCTTATTTCTGAAATGACAGATAATTGAGGCTGGCCCAGAAGTTAAACCAAAGTTCCATCGGATTTGTCTGTAGCCATAATGTGGAAGCATGAGCGCCATCTGTGGACAGTGGGCAAACACTGAAACACTTACCAGACAGGTAGACAGGGACTACCAATAACATAATAGTAATGTCATTCACGAGAGAAATCCTTGCTGGTCACTAATGCCTCAGTCACATTTGCACCGGGCACCGGCCGGGAAGTAACAATCGGCCGACTTCCCAGTCTGCCAGGCACCGGGGAGTTTATCAGCAACAATCTGAGATATGCCATAGCTGTGGTCACATTATTGAAGGGCACGGCACGTGCAAGATTGAATGGTGCAGACATCTGCAGGATGTCTTTACGACGTCTGTTTCATGATACAGACGTCTGCAGGATGTCTTTAAGACGTCTGGGTAGGCTTAAAAAAATATTTAATCCTATTTTCACAACACGATGTCATGGGCAGCCCTCAGATAATCTGCCGATGTGCCTGCGGAACACTGCCAGGATCCTGCTGTGCACTTTAAGATGATATTTGCTGATAAGACATCGGGAAAACGCAGGCAAATTTTATGTTGCAGCTAAAAGTTCCCGATGACCCGCCCGACATCTTAAAGATGCCCAATTGTTGCTGATGATCTCGGACGGCAAAATACACATCGGCCGGGCATCTTTGCTGAAATCGGCGCAAATGTGACTGAGGCATAAGATGGAAATCCTTGAAGGTCAGGTAGATTGGAAGTCCTCAAAGGAAATCCTTGAAGGCAGGAAATGTCCAAATGTCACTAGGCAGGAAATTGCCACATGTCGCTAGGCATGGAATCCCCACATATCACTAGGCAGGAAATCCCCCCATCAATGAATGTCGCTAGTCAGGAATTCCCCACATGTCGCTTGTCAGGAAATCCTCACATTGTTAGACACAAAATCCCCACATGTCGCCAGGCAGGAAATCCCCACATGTCACTAGGCAGGAAATTGCCACATGTCGCTAGGCATGGAATCCCCACATATCACTAGGCAGGAAATCCCCCCATCAATGAATGTCGCTAGTCAGGAATTCCCCACATGTCGCTTGTCAGGAAATCCTCACATTGTTAGACACAAAATCCCCACATGTCGCCAGGCAGGAAATCCCCACATGTCACTAGGCAGGAATTCACCACATGTCGCTTGTCAAGAAATCCTCACATGTCACTTGGCAGGAAATCCTCACATGTCACTTGGCAGGAAATCCTCCCATGTCACTTGGCAGGAAATCCTCACATGTCACTTGGCAGGAAATCCTCACATGTCGCCAGGCAGGAAATACCCACATGTCACTAGGCAGGAAATCCCCACATGTCACTAGGCAGGAAATCCTCACCTGTCACTATGCAGGAAATCCCTACATGTCAATAGGCAGGAAATCCTCACCTGTCACTATGCAGGAAATCCTCACATGTCGCTAGGTAGGGAGAAATCCTCATATGTCACTAGGCAGGAAATCCCCACATGTAGCTATAGGCAGGAAATCCCTTCTGGTAACTGTACAGGACATCCTTGTAGGTCACTATGCTGGAAATCCTCACAGATCTCTGGGCTTAAAAATCATTGAAGGTCACCAGGCAGGAAAATCCTAGTAGGGCTAAATTTTTGTTTGGCTACATTCTTCTCTTTTGATAAATCATTATTCCTTAGATCTTAATATGAAATAAAACAGGATCCCGAGGCAATCCCCTGGATCTGATAGCTGAGTGTCTTTTCTTGTATGCCCAATTATCACCATAAATAAGCAAGAAGTCTCCACCCAATCATCACCACAGTATGCATATTAAAAATGTGGAACAGCATTAATAACACATAGTTCCATGCATTCTTTACTCAGCAGTGACTGCCAGTGAGTGAGGTCAGTTTAAGTTCAGTGGGATGATAGTGTAAGACCTGTATACAAAAAAAGAATAAATAGACAAATTCTTTACACTATAAAGGCAAGGGATGACAGTTTATTCTTCCCCATCAAAGGTATTTTTAGGTAACTTACATTTTATGTTTGCAGTTGATACACAGTTTAAAAACATTCCACTTCATAATCATGTGTCCCTTGGAGCATGTTCTTTCAGTAAAAGGAGCACCATTAAAATAAACTTAATCCCCCACCTGATCAGATCTCACAGAGTCCATCAGTTACTCTTACGTAAAAACCATGTTATGCACCAGGTCAAAGAGAATTCATTACTTCTATATCGGTGTCGTTAAATTCGAAAACATCCAAAATTAACCTTTACAGTGCTTCTTGATTGTTGATTACAAAAAAAAAATTAGCAGAGTGAAATAGATATAATTGATAATGAAATATATTTGATAGATTATTCTAAAAAAATTTTACAAATAAAACAAACTTATATTTTAAAAGGCATTGTTTTTTGTTTGTTCTACGGGGATTTGGGGTTGTATATTGTCAGTTGTGTGGAAGATATACACATGAAAGGCCCAAACTGTAAGTGCCCAACGTGGCCTAACAAGGTTCATGTTATTGTTTAATGGCGTGTCACGTACCTACACTTTTAGATTAGATGTTCAGTGTGGGTGAATGCTCGGAAAGAGCTGTGCTGACCTCACCAAGACTCGATGTTGCTGCCAACCCTATTGCTATTATCTAAAATATGCTCTGCTACAAACGTATATTCAATCACAATATTTTTCCCTGTATTTTTCAAAATTGGATATTTCTGTAAACATCATTTCCCAACCTGTAGTTACCAAACTGATATGAGGTTACATATGAAACTCATTATTTTTTGACAAGACTTTTCAAAATCTGATAATTAAATTTTTAATGATGATGCATTTTTGTTGTTTTCATTATTTTCTGAAGTCAGGAAAAAAATACCAAATTACAAATTGATATATGAGATAAGACATTATTTGAATCTTAATTCTGAACACAACAACAGAACACGAACAACTCCAATTCCTTGGAGTTCAGTCCTTATTACTTATTCAGAACGCGAGTTCAGAAAGGTATAGGATAGATTATAGATTCCATGAGTGGCCTGCAAAGTATAGATGAGATCAAGTATGCATGTGCGCTTGTAATTTAACACCATCCCTATGATACGAACCAATTCTGGGGGGACAAAAGCGTCACTACTCAATCAATGATATTGAGTTGAGCTGATTATCTCCACTATGATTTGAGTGCCTGGTCGGTCAATAGAGAAGGATACGGTGGCCAACAAATTACACTTTACGTTCATAACACTACCCCATTATCCTGTTTTGCTCATTGTTCTCGGTTATTTTGCAGGAATCTCTTAGCAAATCATCGTGATTGACGCCACTTATCTCTGCAGTAGCAAACCTAACGAAAATGAGAAATACAGGGAATGATTTGGAAAACAAAATAATATCATGAGTTTGTTTTTTTGACATATGGGAACATGGATAAAATGCATGGGCCAATAATAGAAAAGATTGATCGTGAAATTATGTTTAAATGGTGCCGACATCAAACTGGAACAATTTGCACCAAATGCATACTATGCAATGTAGGGATAGAAGGTGATAAATGATGAGGTTTCATAGGGGAAGATCAGGATTTCACCAATGAAAGACTTGATACAAACCAGAAGAAAACCGGCGCTCAAGATTTGTTTATGTTCTGTTCATGAACTCAATAGTCAAATGATACTGTAACAGGTCAAGAACATTTTAATATTATACTTGACTCAATTTGTCTGTCATTAATGGCATGAATTATCACCAATCATATTCTATGATTATTGACAAATGAATAATGTTTTTTGGATTAATGTTTAGCCCATAAGAAGGTCTTTCACCATTCATGTGAAAAAGACAAATTTCAGTGATTGGAGAGAAAAATATAATTATGTCAGAGCAAAATTATTTTATGGTTAACCTTCAGACAGTCAAATCTTATTCACTTTAAGAAAGAAATTGCAAAAGATAACTGACTTGAGTAGAAATCGGAAACCATATTTTATGATAAAATATGATTTTTTAATCAATTGAGGAATTAAATATAATTAATTTACAAATATGTTGTTGTAAGCATATCTCAACATCCTGTAATTTTTACATGTTTATCAACTCAATAAGAACTAAACTCTCATCTGAAAACTGTATATTTTCATTTTCATAATAACATGAAATATAAACATCTATTTACCAACACACTTTACTGCTCTCTTTTTGAGTTGTGATGCAGGCATTTTGATATTTACATTTCATTTTGCTTTCATTAGGTTTAATCTATCACCATTTAATCAAACTTCCAACATTGACACAAATGTGCTTCGTTAATCGGATTACAAATCTTGGATTATTTATTAAAATATATAAAACCCACTAAATGCAATGCTTTAATGTTGAAGATGTTATTTAAATTGATGCATTAATCCATCTATTTGGTCTTGGAGAATAAGTGTGATCTTGGAGAATTAGTATAATCCTGTGATCCAATATCTTATTTGTTAAACTTTATATGTGATAAAAAAGAGGTTTTGTGTAAGCTGTCTGTGGTGCCTGCTGTAATCATGGCATTGTTCATCAGATTTGAAGCACATATATTTACAGATTTATTGGACCAAACATTTCTATATTCTTAATTATTTCTCTTAATTAATTTTGTCCATTTTTTTTCTCAAAATTATTAAATAGGAAATAATGACAAGGAAATGATGCTATGACTTCCTATGATTACCTAGTGATACTGACTTACCGTAATAGGATTTTAAGACTTCCTCAGAAATGTTTCCTACTGGGTTGTATGGATAGAGTGTATATTCTTAACAACCATCAGTTCCAAATTGCTAGTTTTGGCTGGATTGCAAGATTACCATAATGATGTAAACAGGATGTTGACATTTTTTTTGTGTTCATTTATGTTAGATAAATACCAGCATCTTGAATTATGGTACAAATGTATTAATTAAGATAAGTGAATGCACTTCTGACATATTCATTGTGCCCAATAGGCCCTAAAAGTTCACCACATATTTAACAAAAAGCACCCGTCGCAAAATGTGGGACAACACAAAAACATCTTAATTGAAAAATTCCCTGTGGCCATTTGTTGCATGTCAAAACCCACTTCAGACTGGACTAGGGCTCTGCAGTAAACACTGTAGTAACTGCAGGGACTGGAGTAAACAGCAACAAATGTCTGCAAACACTTCTATCAGAAAAATAATTTATTGAATGATAACAAATCTATCCAACTACACTAGGTGCTACCTTAACTCTACCCATCCCAGAGGCCACCTTAACTCTACCCATCCCAGAGGCTGCCTTAACTCTACCCATCCCAGAGGCTGCCTTAACTCTACCCATCCCAAAGGCCACCTTAACTGGATCCATCCCAGAGGCCACCTTACCTCTACCCATCCCAGAGGCTGCCTTAACTCTACCAATCCCAGAGGCCACCTTACCTCTACCCATCCCAGAGGCCGCCTTAGCTCTACCCATCCCAGAGGCCACCTTAACTCTACCCACCCCAGAGGCCACCCTAACTGGATCCATCCCAGAGGCTGCCTTAACTCTACAAATCAGAGGCCACCTTAACTCTACCCATCCCAGAGGCCGCCTTAACTCTACCCATCCCAGAGGCCACCTTAACTGGATCCATCCCAGAGGCTGCCTTAACTCTACCCATCCCAGAGGCCACCTTACCTCTACCCATCCCACAGGCCACCTTAGTTCTACCCATCCCAGAGGCCGCCTTAACTCTACCCATCCCAGAGGCCACCTTAACTCTACCCATCCCAGAGGCCACCTTAATTCTACCCATCCCAGAGGCCACCTTAACTCTACCCATCCCAGAGGCTGCCTTAACTGAGTGACCCAGACACAATCCAAACAAGGAACCCAGGAAATTTGTTCTCCACACTCTTGGTTGTCAATGTCAGATCTTTTTTGGTCTTGAGTAAGATGATGTCAACTCAAGATTATTGATTTGTAGACTAATTACAAAAAGGCAAATTCATACTTTGCATCCACATGATCATTACAATATTTGGGAACAATTTGATGGTATCAACATATGACTTGTTATTTTCTTTTATTGTCAACTATAATTAAAAGCTATAATTGAGAGGCCACAACATAAAGGATGTCACTGGCTGAAATGTGTCACTCTGTAAATTAAATTTCATATACTCTTATACTCTTATACTCTTATACTCTTATACTCTTATACTCTTATACTCTTATACTCTCAAATCAGGCCAAAACCACAAATAGTGCTTTTTATTTATCTCAGCACCAGACTTTTAAAACATTTGGCTTGAAACCAGCCTGGAGATGAATGAAATAAGATTGCAAGGCAGATTAACCATGATGTTCAATTATTTAAATGACACAGAAAAACATTGTCTCATGATTACTAATATCAAGCCCTGAGATGAAGGCAAATGAAGATATGGAAATTTGATAGTATTGATTGATTTTTAGTTTGGTCACCATATTTGTGTGTGTGTCTAAAAGCCTCAAAAATTGATTAATGAAACATTGATTGCATTGAAGCAAAATTATAAAATTCTACGGACACAGGGGACACTGGATAGAGTGATGTATGGATGTTGAGTTTGGAGCTTTTAGTGTGCAATGTGGTGTGGTAATCAGATAGATTAGTATACACAGCAATGTTAAATGGCTTGGCCAAGGTGAAGGTCACCTCACATCCCACGCACCACTCTGCAGGTGAAACTGCCTGCCTGCCTTCGTACCAGCCTGCCTTCGTACCAGCCTGCTGGCTACACAACCCCAACATATGGTAGCCCATATCTTGCACTGCTGCTGGTAGTAACTCTCATGTTTGTCACACCAATAAAGATGCCGTTGTTGTGTGTTGTTTGCAGGAGGTTTTTGGTGGTCGGCGCAAGAGAAGGGGGTCGTGTACGGGTACAGATTCTGATAAAGGGACAGGTTTGATTGCTTGATGACGATGCCAGTTGTACCTGAAAGAGAGCCTAGCTGCAACTGCCACAAATTGACTGTTGTCATGGAGATATTGAAAGTCAGCATGCAGGGAGCGCTAACGTGGTATTGCTTCCATTGATGGATCACATTCCTTCCATATGTCCAAACACACGATCACAATCTTTGAGAAATACAATGAGTATGGATAGCTAAAAATGGTGAAATTGGTGCTTTTACGATCTTTTCAGCAACTATGGCCTTATCAGGTTGAATTTTGAGCCATACAGAATTCCAGAGAAAAAAACATCAGTCATAATCATGTTTCCTTAAGGTTTCAGACTTCTATAATGTCAAAAAACCAATGGTAGACTAATTCCCTCCATCATGTCATACAGCTGATGGTAGACTGACACTCCCCATCATGTCATACAGCTGATGGTAGACTGACACTCCCCATCACGTCATACAGCTGATGGTAGACTGACACTCCCCATCATGTCATACAGCTGGTGTTAGACTGACACTCCCCATCACGTCATACAGCTGATGGTAGACTGACACTCCCCATCATGTCATACAGTTGATGGTAGACTGACACTCCCCATCATGTCATACAGCTGATGGTAGACTGACACTCCCCATCATGTCATACAGTTGATGGTAGACTGACACTCCCCATCATGTCATACAGCTGATGGTAGACGTGACACTCCCCATCATGTCATACAGCTGATGGTAGATTGACACTCCCCATCATGTCATACAGCTGATGGTAGACTGACACTCCCCATCATGTCATACAGCTGATGGTAGACTGACACTCCCCATCATGTCATACAGCTGATGGTAGACTAACACTCCCCATCATGACATACAGCTGGTGGTAGACTGACACTCCTCATCATGTCATACAGCTGATGGTAGACTGACACTCCCCATCATGTCATACAGCTGATGGTAGACTGACACTCCCCATCATGTCATACAGTTGATGGTAGACTAACACTCCCCATCATGTCATACAGCTGATGGTAGACGTGACACTCCTCATCATGTCATACAACTGATGGTAGACTGACACTCCCCATCATGTCATACAGTTGATGGTAGACTGACACTCCCCATCATGTCATACAGCTGATGGTAGACTAACACTCCCCATCATGTCATACAGCTGATGGTAGACTGACACTCCCCATCATGTCATACAGCTGATGGTAGACTGACACTCCTCATCATGTCATACAGTTGATGGTAGACTGACACTCCCCATCATGTCATACAGCTGACAGTAGACTGACACTCCTCATCATGTCATACAGTTGATGGTAGACTGACACTCCCCAACATGTTGTACAGCTGATGGTAGACTGACACTCCCCATCATGTCATACAGCTGATGGTAGACTAACACTCCCCATCATGTCATACAGCTGATGGTAGACTGACACTCCCCATCATGTCATACAGCTGATGTTAGACTGACACTCCCCATCACGTCATACAGCTGATGGTAGACTGACACTCCCCATCATGTCATACAGCTGATGGTAGACTGACACTCCCCATCATGTCATACAGCTGATGGTAGACTAACACTCCCCATCATGTCATACAGCTGACAGTAGACTGACACTCCTCATCATGTCATACAGTTGATGGTAGACTGACACTCCCCATCATGTCATACAGCTGATGGTAGACTGACACTCCCCATCATGTCATACAGCTGACGGTAGACTGACACTCCCCATCATGTCATACAGCTGATGGTAGACTGACACTCCCCATCATGTCATATAGCTGATGGTAGACTGACACTCCCCATCATGTCATACAGCTGATGGTAGACTGACACTCCTCATCATGTCATACAGCTGATGGTAGACTGACACTCCCCATCATGTCATATAGCTGATGGTAGACTGACACTCCCCATCATGTCATACAGCTGATGGTAGACTGACACTCCCCATCATGTCGTGCAGCTGATGGTAGACTGACACTCCCCATCATGTCATACAGCTGATGGTAGACTGACACTCCCCATCATGTTGTACAGCTGATGGTAGACTGACACTCCCCATCATGTCATACAGCTGATGGTAGACTGACACTCCCCATCATGTCATACAGCTGATGGTAGACTGACACTCCCCATCATGTTGTACAGCTGATGGTAGACTGACACTCCCCATCATGTCATACAGCTGATGGTAGACTGACACTCCCCATCATGTCATACAGCTGATGGTAGACTGACACTCCCCATCATGTCATACAGCTGATGGTAGACTGACACTCCCCATCATGTCATACAGCTGATGGTAGACTGACACTCCCCATCACGTCATACAGCTGATGGTAGACTGAGAAAAACCCAACCTGAAACACTGCTTTCAGATATTAGGGTATCAGAAACACAGATATTAGGATATTCAATGCCAAAACTAAACTTATGTTTTTCTCCGAGACGCTGAACATAATAAACATTGTGGAAGATCATATAGGGTTAAAATGGTTTCTATAGTCAAAGCAGGAAATCAGATGGCTGCCTATTCAGACCATTGTCGGGAACCATTGTTTTAGACAAGGCATGAATATGTCAGCAAGCAGATTTTTACCCTCAGCCCCTGATGTAATCAGGCCGAGGGTATTGCAGTACTCCTGGCGTGGGTATGTATGTGTGTCTATGTCTGCATGTCTGTAGCGAACATCCTTGTCATCGTGATAACTTGAGAACAAATGATGGCAGCTTCATGAAACTTGACACACATAAGCATCTGGTGAAAACCTCGGACGAGTTCGATGGACGGCGACCTTGACCTATTTTTCAAGGTCAAAGGGATAATTATGTGAAATCCCAAGAATTGCAATAACTTAAGAACAAATGATGCCAGCTTTATGAGATTTGACACACATAAGCATCTGGTGAAGACCTCAGGAATTTTTCTATGAAACATGACCTTCACCTACTTTTCAAGGTCACAGGGACAATTATGTGAAATCATCCTTATCATCGCGATAACTCTAGAACAAATGATGGCAGCTTCATGAAACTTGACACACATAAGCATCTGGTGAAAAGCTCGGACGAGTTCGATGAACAGCGACCTTGACCTATTTTTCAAGGTCACATGGACAATTATGTGAAATCCCAAGAATCGCAATAACTCAAGAACAAATGATGGCAGCTTTATGAGATTTGACACACATAAGCATCTGTTGAAGACCTCAGAATTTTTTCTATGGAACAAGACCTTTACCTACTTTTCAAGGTCACAGTGACAATAATAAGAAATCCCTATCATTGCTATAACTCGAGAACGAAAGATGGCAGCTTTATGAGACTTGACACACATAAGCATCTGGTGAAGACCTCAGTGAAGACCTTCACCTACTTTTCAAGGTCACAGGAACAATTATGTGCGGTAAGCTTTTGTTCACAAATATTGTGTGGAGCGAATGTTGTGCAATTAGTTACCAGGGCTGAGGGTTGATGCATCTCTGATGCCTATGTTTCTAAATATAACAATGCAAACATTTGTTCTTTGGACTTGACATATATACAATAAGCAGTTTACTTATTCATTTAGTCTTACTCTTACAGACCAATGTGGCACCAAGATTTATTGGTGATAAGCTGAGGTATGACATCACAATTGGTTGATTACCATGACAACAATTGTCACAGGTTAAGGGCACAGATTACTGCTATGACACACATCAGTGGTGATGCACACTCAATAATGTAACTAAGAAAGAGAAGACAGAATCTCTCAGTATGAACCAGTGTTGCTATTGTTTTCAAGACTGCCTGGAGCAATGTTGTACATATTTGTGTTTCGAACAAGATTTGCTATATACGGCAATATGATATGATAGAATTGCAGCATCATAACATCTGGGGCTGACATTACCTCTGAAGAAAGTTATGTTGATTATAATGGATTTGAAAGATCTCGTCAATACTCACTCTACTAAGATGTCAGCTGAGGGGATCCTTCATTAATTTTAATCAGCTTTTCAGAATGTAAGATAAAGCGATCAGAAGATGGACAAAGCAACTGGAAGATGTGCCAGTTGCCAACCAGTTCATTAGTGACATTGAGACATGTGATACTAAGGCGACAGTATATCCTGAACCTACGGTAGCCTATAATTGGCATCAAAGTATGCCATTCTTTACTAACTTAATAAGTACACAACATGAAGAAATTTGTTAACTTTCTGAAATGAGTGGAAGCCACACCATATGGGTCTTCTCAATAATCCTCTCAAAACTGGCAATTTATATAAGATATTTTGTTATAATTTTTAATCATGGATATTCATCATTACTTGTATTTGATTAGAGAGTATGGTTTAATATTTCAGTAGCCAAAGACCTGCCACTTTTCATCAGAACATTTTTTTGGTTAAAAGATCCTTTTGTTTCTTTATATGTTAAGTTTCAGAATAAAATGGTGTATGGACCTGAAACATTATGAACTGTATTTGTAATATTGAACCAAAGAATATAAAGCTAGCAGTGAATACAGACAAGTATATCTTGTGTCCTGCCATTAAAATGATTGCAGCAATGAGTACTAACTGCAGGATTGTGCATATTAAATGTGCAGGTTAAATACTGTGTAGGCGTCGTCTTTTCAATGAAAAGTAAGTCACAAAAATTTCTGCACAAACAAAAGAACAAGCACAAACAGTTGCACAAACAGGTCTTTTTGTGTGTTTTGCAAGTATTCAGGCATTTTCTTTCCAAAGGAAAAGTTGGTTATAAAAAGTACTACTCAGGCCAAACAACGGTGCAGCTGTCATCGTTTCAATGAAAAAGTAGGTCATAAATATTTCTACCCAAACCAAACAACAAGCACACAAAGTTGAAAGAAATAATATTGTAGTCAGATCTTCTCATATAGTTTACAAGTATTCAGGCGTCATCTTTACGATGAAAGAGTAGGTTATAAATATCACTACACTAAACCAAACAACAAGCAGACAAAGTTGGAGGACGTAAATTATAATCAGGTCTTTTGGTGTAGTGGCATTGACACCCATATATCATGTCAGCAGGATATCTGCAGATTTAGGACGTGCGACAAAGAACAGAATGAGGTCATCAGGCAAATAATGAGCCAAATCAGGAAAGATCTGGCGAGTGTGATCTCCTCCAGCGGTGATGTTTTTTTTTATGTTTTTTTTTTTCATCAGCAGCCGAGGTCTAGATAGGATGCAGACATTTTCTGTGCATCAATCTGAGGTGGTTCTGGCAGGGGTGCTGCAGGGTTTTCTGCCTTGTTACACCGCCACTTCCTGATTCCACTCTGAAGGTCATTCACTCACTCGCTCAATAAAATGATGCAGTCGCAAAATATAAAATGGCTTTGTTCAGTCCAGTATGTTTTAATAACCTTCTTTTTAATTGAAAAATAAAATGACAATCGCGTTGTTGTTTGGTTTGTTGACTAATCTTCTCATTGAAATTGATGCCTACTTCAAATGATCGATGGAAAATGATATTATGTTTATCTTTATCTTATCTTTATCTTTATCTTGGATTAGAAATCTACCATTATCATATTTATGAATATGTTACTCATTTTGGTACTAATCCCTTAAAGATGTTGGTACTCATTTTAGTTTTAATGTGTTGAGTCAGCTCCAGAGCCCAGGGGTAACAATATTATGCTGGGCCAAGATTTGGAAGTCAGGGGATGCCTGTATCAGTAAACATGACCTTGAGGTAATGGATCTGTGTTATGATTTTGAAATGTAAATGATATATATTATACACATGATACACAAGAGAAAAATCATATATCTATACATGCTTTATAGATAAGTGAACCGGGAACTGGAAGAAATGATTATGATAAAGATGATCAGTGCTTTTAGACATGGTCATGAGATAGATGATAGGTATTTGTAGACATGATGTTGATATAGATGATAGGTGCTTGTCGACATGACTGGTATAGATATGTGCTTGTCGACATGATGTTGATATTAATGATAGGTGCTTGTAGACATGATGTTGATATTGAGGATAGGAGCTTGTAGACATGATGTTGATATTGAGGATAGATGCTTGTAGACATGACTATGATATAGATATTGCTTGAAGACATGATGTTGATATTGAGGATAGGTGCTTGCAGTCATGATGTTGATATTGAGGATAGGTGCTTGTAGACATGATGTTGATATTGAGGATAGGTGCTTGCAGTCATGACTATGATATAGATACGTGCTTGTAGACATGATGTTGATATTGAGGATAGGTGCTTGCAGTCATGACTATGATATAGATACGTGCTTGTAGACATGATGTTGCTATTGAGGATAGATGCTTGTAGACATGACTATGATATAGATATTGCTTGAAGACATGATGTTGATATTGAGGATAGGTGCTTGCAGTCATGACTATGATATAGATACGTGCTTGTAGACATGATGTTGATATTGAGGATAGGTGCTTGCAGTCATGACTATGATATAGATACGTGCTTGTAGACATGATGTTGATATTGAGGATAGGTGCTTGCAGTCATGACTATGATATAGATACGTGCTCGTAGACATGATGTTGCTATTGAGGATAGGTGCTTGCAGACAGAGGTAACTGCAGGCAGAGCTGCTGTATACAAGTGTTTGTGAGCCTGCCATTAGGGAGGCTTTGTGGGACTCCGGTTACCATTCTGCCAGGTTATCATCTTAATTGCTGCAGATGTATGATATGACATGTTTACTTGCTCACTGCTGGTAACGTATGCCATCACTGAGCGAACCTGGATTTTGTTGTTTTCATGCCACAATTCAGGGCTTCTCTGTGCAAATGCTTAATGAAAAATATGGAATCAACAATGGAAGGTTATCAAACAGCAGTGCCTTTTGTGTCTGTTCTGTTAAGGTACCTTGACGTTCATTAAAAGAAGTCTACAATAATTGTACAAATTCAAGATCTTAAGATCTGGTGGTCTTTGGCTCCAATGCCAACCCATCACCCCTAGTCCTGGTTTTGTTTGAATTTTGATTTATGAGAAAAATAAACTAGTAAATTGTTAAAAACTGTTGACACAGGGAAACCTTGTATGATATTACAGTAAATCTGTTATATTGTACACTGTGTGTAGGTGTGATATGCGTTTGTGAAAATCATTGACAGATTTTTCTTAAAACTTTTTTAATTTTTTCTTGTAATGAGTAGAAAAATGTGCAAAATACTAAACCAATGGAGGTGCATTTCTTTTTTTCCCAGTCTCATGCAAAAAAAAGGTGAATGAACTGAGTTCTATGTGGAATATTGTGTTTTGTACTTACAGCGGCAGTAGAATCTTGCTTACAGTATGGGTTAAAGAAGCGGGCTCTGGGACTGTTCAAGAACAGCACTACTACAGCACTTCTCCAGAAAGTCAGCAAGAGCTTTGAGCCGGCCACATCTATAGTCAAACTGTTAAACGAAATAGAAAATAACAATGACCCAAACAGGTGAGACTATGCTTGATTCTCATCAATATTTTATTTTTATATCACAAAAAAATTACTGACAAAAATGTTGCAAGAAATGTAAGATATATGCCAAATGTGTTTTAAGGAAATTGAAGAAATTCATCAAATAATCCCACAGAGGGTTTATAAGGTTGGAGAATCTTTTCTATTTTAAAATTTTCTTAACTTTTATTTTTGCAGTAAATCTGTGGACAGTAACAAGAATCAAACAAATAAAAGGCTGGCCCAGTATAATCCCAAATATATGTGGATACGGGTTGCCCTGTTTGAAAAGCAACTGGCCAAGATCATAGATTACATGGTAGAAAACAGCAGGTAAGAAATAAATTCATTAAAACGGTTGAATCAAAGGCATTAACAAATTAAATCAAAATGCTTGTCATTTTTTCCCCCATTTTTGTGCTAGCCATTCCCAGGAAGCTGTTAACAAACGTCTGAGTATAATATGAGTGTTGAATTTCAGCAAATATTACGAGAAGGAGGCACTGATAGCTGACCCGGTAGATGGACCTATACTAGCCTCCTTGCTTGGTGCGTAGATCCCTTATCTTAACTGCCACCTCTCATATAAACACTGATTTGCCATCTGACCAAAATAAATCAAACATAATTACCCCAGTGGAGAATTTTTTTATTTATTTGATTGAAATACTTAGAAATAACTTGCATAATATTTATTAGCTCATCTTTTGGTATCATCATTTATATTTGGTTTAGTATTTTGATTTGGAATGCACTGACACAAGCTGAATAAATGAAATATTGGTGCACTGTCAAAAACAAGAGAGAATATCTGTACACACATAAAACAGTACAACAGTAGTCATATATACTCCATACAAAAATTCTCCTTATCAAATTTAAATTGATCTGTGAAACATTTCTAAGTGGTGTTGCAATGTTGTTTTTCAGTGGGTCCATGTGCCCTGGACTACACAAAGATGAAGACGTCAGACCACTTCTGGACGGACCCACCCGCGGATGAGTTAGTACAGAGGCACCGAATACACAGCAGCGGCCCCAACCACCACATAGTCCGGCCCGACTCCCCCAAACGACCGGGACTACAGGTCGGACAGATGGCCAAGGTAAAACATTGAACAGCGCAGTATATCATGTTAAGATGTTCTTTAATCAGATGTGTGCATTGCTGTAAGAAAGCAAATTGGGGTAATAAAGTTCCAACATACTTTTTCTGTGGCCTTAACCACCACATAGTCAGGCCTGACTCCCCCAAACGGACTACAGGTCCGACAGATGGCCAAGGTAACACATTGAACAGCACAATATATCATGTTCTTTAATCAGATGTGTGCATTGCCATAAGAAAACAAATTGGGGTAATAAAGTTCCAAAATACTTTTTGGCTCCAACATATTTTTTGGGCTCGCCTACAGAGAACTGAGGTCAATTCAGCAAGTCTGGGTGAGATAAGTGAAAATTTATGGGCAACAATGTGTCATTATAAAGCATCATAAATATCATGGTCTAAAGATATGGTATTTTTTTACTATTTATTTTATTGATGTATCCTAGAAAGAAATAATACAATGAAATACTGTTACATTGTTTTTGGCAGTTTTAGGGATAAGGCATCATATAAAAATGTCAAAAATTTAGTGCCTGTCAGTGGCTTTTACGATGCTCCCCATTCAAGAGATTTTAAATATGGGGAAAGCCAAATATAGATCTATATATCTACCAATGAAATATTTGTGCAATAGAGTGAATATACAAAACAATGCATAACCTTGGACGTCTTTAATATTGAGATGAATATTTCTGTCCCTAAAGCAAGCCCAAAAAACATTTTTTCATCAGAT
Organism: Amphiduros pacificus; assembly: GCA_949316495.1. Lineage (NCBI taxonomy): Eukaryota > Metazoa > Annelida > Polychaeta > Phyllodocida > Hesionidae > Amphiduros > Amphiduros pacificus. Next base: position 36,992,221 of record OX439001.1, on the reverse strand, counting down.
ATGTGCGGAATGTAGAAATGACCTTCACCTTGTTGAGATAGATTTGTTGCAGATGGCTGGTAGTTTAATAAATTTAAATGTATTACCTCTCTTTTTTTAATATCAATAAATGTCTCATTGTGATCTTAAAAAGACATAAGGATGAAGGCATACTTTTTTTTTAAATTTGAAGATGGTCATTTGCCATAGTAGGTTACATATAATCATCTTCTACAGCACAGAAATCAATCTTTTTTCATCATATATTATTTATCCGTGTTCTCATCTTTGTTTTGTGGCTATTAATTTGATATACATGTTCAGAACTATCAGAAAACAAACTTATTTTATGAAGGCTTCTATGTGAGAAACTGATATCATTGGTATCAGAACAAAATTCCTCAAATACCAGAAAGAAGTAGATATATGCTTTCTGTAAATGTAGTAGAATATTTGTATGGAACTAATGATATCAAAGAAAGCAATCTCTATAGGATACATTCGGACAGGTCATATGTGGTCTCCAAAGGAGCTCTAAAATTCTGAGATTTGCAACAACTGATGACTGGGATTGAGTACCCTCAGTAATCTAATGAGATTTCCTACCGCGTTACCATGGTGACAGATTGTCAGGCACACAGTGAGCTCTTACAAATCGTGTTTGATTGCCAGCGTGTTCTTGATGACAAATTTGTAATAACTACATAATCCAAATGACAAATGTGATGAGGAAAATGGCGGCAGCTTAATTGAATCGCTTATTTCACCATCTATAACAAATGATCCAAATTATCTGCAAGAATTGCAATGACATTAAAATCCAGCTCATTTTAATACAGAATAAATTGAACAAATTAAGAGCCTTTCTGAAGTAAAGATATGAAATCTAGTGGTGGAATAAGAATGTGAATAAGTTTGAATTCTTTCTTGATTCTATTCATGTGAAATTACGTTGGTACATGAGAAGACATTCTGTCTCCCAGTCAGATTCTACACTCTACAGTGATTGGACAGAAATTACATATATTTATAATACTGTGATTGTAAAAAAAATGCTGTGATTGTACAGAAAATACTGTGATTGTACAGAAAATACAGTCACTGTACAGAAAATACAGTCACTGTACAGAAAATACAGTCACTGTACAGAAAATACTGTGATTGTACCGAAAATACAGTCACTGTACAGAAAATACTGTGATTGTACAGAAAATACTGTGATTGTACAGAAAATACTGTGATTGTACAGAAAATACTGTGATTGTACAGAAAATACAGTCACTGTACAGAAAATACAGAAAATACTATGCGTGTACAGAAAATATTGTGCTTGTACAGAAAATACAGTCACTGTACAGAAAATACTGTGACTGTACAGAAAATACAGTCACTGTACAGAAAATACTGTGATTGTACAGAAAATACTGTGATTGTACAGAAAATACAGTCTCTGTACAGAAAATATTGTGCTTGTACAGAAAATACAGTCACTGTGCAGAAAATACTGTCACTGTACAGAAAATACTGTCACTGTACAGAAAATACTGTCACTGTACAGAAAATACTCTGATTGTACAGAAAATACTGTGATTGTACAGAAAATACTGTGATTGTACAGAAAATACTGTGATTGTACAGAAAATACAGTCACTGTACAGAAAATACTATGCGTGTACAGATAATATTGTGCTTGTACAGAAAATACAGTCACTGTACAGAAAATACTGTGACTGTATAGAAAATACAGTCACTGTACAGAAAATACTGTGACTGTACAGAAAATACTGTGATTGTACAGAAAATACTGTGATTGTACAGAAAATACTGTGATTGTACAGAAAATACAGTCACTGTACAGAAAATACAGAAAATACTATGCGTGTACAGAAAATATTGTGCTTGTACAGAAAATACAGTCACTGTGCAGAAAATACTGTGATTGTACAGAAAATACAGTCACTGTGCAGAAAATACAGTCTGTACAGAAAATATTGTGCTTGTACAGAAAATACAGTCACTGTGCAGAAAATACTGTGATTGTACAGAAAATACAGTCACTGTGCAGAAAATACTGTGACTGTACAGAAAATACAGTCTCTGTACTTTAAAATTAGACTGTCCAGGTACCTCTATCTATGCTGAGCGACTTCTCATGTTGAATATTAGAAGGAGCTTATGACGTTTTTCCAGGAAACTTGTCTTTCCTAACTGTGAGTTTATTTGATTGACAATGTTCATGGAATCAGATAAACCTTCACTCTGATAAGCTTCAGGAATGAGGTGGCTCGATTCCTAGATGAAAGTGATTAGCAAGAAAAATTCTGACATGATATCATTGGTTTATTGAATATGTGTTTATTTTGTTGCGGTCATAAAATCCCACTTTATAATATATGCGACCAGTGTACTGGGGCAAATATTGTGATACATTTGGAGGGGATTGAGTTTAAAATGAACTATAGAACATCAGAGTCAGAATCAGAATCACCTAATTAGGTAATAGGTGTAATGTGTCGGCTTAATTGTTCATTGGTGAATATATATGATAGGTTGAGAAGGTCACATTGTCCACATTAAATACATGTAGGTGCGTTGGTGTATGTCACTAGGGGGTCTTAATATTCATTGTCAACAATATTGAGAAAGCTAATTGCCTAAGAACAGAGTAATAAGATATTGAGATTTTATAAATAATACCATTATGAAAAACAGATTACAAATGACTGAATGCAATCTTGTTATCTATATTTTATCTCGCGGAAGAAATTTTGTCTCTCAAATTTCTTTTTGGTTTCATGTCACACTGATTTAATATTCAATGATATTGGAACAATTCTGCATAAGCATGTTTTTTCACTGCAATATTCACAGCAGTTGTTCTATGCCACATGGCTTTTATGTAAAACAGAGATCAGTTTTTTATCATTAATAAGTTAACTGGGAATGAAGTCAATCATATATGGGGAAGAATAATAGTAACAGGTTTTAATGGCTGTAGCCGTGCTGACTGGAAATTTCCTGTCATTCTGTCTACCTCTGATCTAGATCTTCTCTGGAACTACTGAGTGAATTTCTCACATATTCATAGTTAATCTGTTAGGTGATGGAGTCTACCTAATTTTCATGAAAGTCAGATTCTTTTCAAAATTTTGAGTGATTTATTGGAAATATAACAGCAACCAGTGAATATCCAGTGCCTCGTTCTAATATTCCGAATTTAGCCTCAGTTTTAAACTTCTGGAATGAAGAAATGTGCAGGTGATGAAGTCCGTCCCTATATTGGACACATTGTTTTTACCAAATAGACTGTTCATGACCTACAAAGTTGAGTTAAAGCATAAAATAATAATATTTAAAGCAATTTTCAGGCATTTATCAGAATTACCTAAAACATTATGAAAAAAGCAATGGTCAGCTAAGGACATTGGCCTATATTATTTATAATGACAAAACGGTATTATCACATTAAAAAACATAGATATGATAAGTAAATAATTTGAAGAGTAATCCAACTGGGCTTGTTTTATAATTGAAGGAATTTCACTCTGTATAATGATGACCAGATTTGATGACCAGATTGTTGATCTATGTATTTCAGCAACAAGTGCGTCGCAATGCGAGTTCCAGCAGTGAAGAGAGCACGAGGACCACGCCTCTGACAGCCAAGGAATACGTCGAATCTCTCCACCAAAACTCCAGATCTACACTCTTATACGGCAAGAACAACGTCCACGTTCAACCGGTCAGTGCACCTTGTATATCTTATTACTGACCTAATCTGCTTAACACAGGTAGTTGATCTTCCACCTTGGAGAATTAACAACCTCAGTTCAGCAGGAAACCATACCATGCTTATCATAATCTCTTGTCTTCGTGATATCTGTCCATCCATTTTTTAATCGTTAAACTACATTCCTGCTCCTAAGTGTGTAGTATTGAGCTGTATTCTTATTTAACCTTGAATTGGTAGTGAAATTAATTTCGATATTTCAAAAATATATTATATTTATTGCCAGAGTTGTAAATGAAGAAAATTCTAAATATCAAGTATTTCACAATATTCTTTTTAAAGTACTTCAGTAAAATTGTTTCTATTTTGTGCACTTCTAAAAAGAAAACTTTTATTCACTACCGTTGTAAATACAGAAAGAAGACGTAGTCGCACTGCCTGGTTATTTGTCCCTCCACCAGGGGGCGGAAGGGTTAACACTGAAATGGACACCTAATCAGCTGATGAATGGCTGCTGTGAGGAAGAAGAAGAGGAAGTTGATCGCAGGTAAAGTGCATTTTGGGATAGGTTTCAGGAACATGTTGGCCAGTTCAGCTTTAGAGGCTTCAGGAAATTTAACAATGCAGGAATTAATATACGGGGATGAAGGAAGCTTCTTAATCTTTGATCAAAGTGAAAAAAAAGAAAGATTCAGATGGTTGTGGACAGAATACATCAATTTAGTGTTCGCCATGAGAATATCAGGATCGTGAAGTGAGAAACTAAAAATATTGAGTAAATTTCTAATTAATGTTTTGACGACCCAAAAGACTAAAATTAATGTGAGATTCAAATCAAACAAAATGAAATTATTAATATCCCTGTTTACTATTCCCTGTTTTCGTTTATTTTCAAAGATTGTTTTTAAACTTTATACAATCACATAGCTTATTCCTTTTGCATGTCCGTTTGAATATGGATTATCACTACTATTTTGTTTGCCAATTTATTTGGCAATTTAATTTTGACAGACTTTTGTTATTGTTTGTTGTAGTGAAGAACATTATTGTTGTTTTTGTTCATGATTATTTTCCACATTTTGACTCCTCGAATTGTAGGCCAATCTTTGCCAAATATGCACGGCGAAAAAGTGGCCAGAAAAGATTGTGAGTACAAACTACAGATTGACAAATATAAGACTGGTCTGTGCGGTGGTGATGTTTGGTATTCTGGACTGTTTATCCATGGCACTCAGGGCTATGGCACCCGTAGATAAGATCAAGTGGCACATATCATACCCAGCCATCAACACTTTACAAAGCTTGTGTGAAAAACATAGTTGTAGTTGAAGTGAGTCTACTAACTGGTGAGTGATGTCTGAAATCATGGTGTAGTATTTACTGCACAAATATATGTGATTTTGATGAGTGCAACATTTATTCCAATCAGGAAATTTATTCCATGTGATGCATATTCTGTGATACAAAAATTATGATATATGTATATTTTATTGTCTGATATGCATACCAAATACTTCCTGTTCAATGAAATTTATTTGATCAAGATTAAAAGGGTCAATTTCTGGAATCTACATGCTACAGCTGTGGAATGTGAAAGATACATCATTCCTGGCCTGGAATTCAGAGTGAAATAGACCACCAACAATGTTGAAAATGGAAATCGCTAAAAAAAAAACCAATTCATAATTTTCTTTCATATTCATATTTACTGCTTGGGCATGTGCAGTCTGTTGGCCAACATATCTGTCTATTGTTAAAGAAATAACATGATAGTGCATAATTGAAGAATACCACCATATATTAAGACTTTCTATGTACTTCCTTTATACACTTTTGATACAAGATTATGTAGGATTCTTTGTTTGCATTTTATGGAACACAATGTAACTCTCCATTAGTTTGGAAGGAGAGTGCACAAAAATGCACAAACATATTTGAGTGGCAGCCCAGTATAACATGTTGCTCTCGTAATGGAGTGGCAACACTTGCCTTTTATATTTGAGTGGTAGTACTTTCTGACATGTGGCTCTTATATTTGAGTGACAGCACTTTCTGACATGTGGCTTTCTTGATTCCATGGCAGCACTTTTCAACGGCTTATTGCATTCGGCACGTTGCGCGTTTGATAAATGGCGCGTTCACCACAGAGTGACTTGTATCAGTGTGACGTCACACAAGGACAGTGTGTGAAAGGCATCAGTGGCAGGTCCAGGGTTTTACATTTGTTAAAATGGGGTACACTACAGTATCTTTTCTGTACAAGTATTTATTATTTTTTTGGCATATTTGTGTTCACAAATATCATACAAAGTCTTATAAGAAGAAGAAATGCCAAATGATATAAATTGTGAAATTTGTTAAATTGAACACCCCCTTCAATATCCATTTCTGGACACGCCAATATACAAAAGCTGATTCCCGCCAAATTCAGTGAAGTGTCATTTTTAAAACTTGCAAATGGTTGGGTTTTATGATTTAAATCCAAGTTTGATGTTATCTAGTATGTACATACAAACATTTCTATTCAAACATTTTGATCCCAAAAGCCCCAAAAATACCAGAACTGACACAACGCGCATAACTGACACAACGCGCATAAACGCGCAATACGCGCCGAATGCAATAAGCCCTTTTCAACATATGGCTTTATATTTGAGTGATAACACTTTTTAAACATGTTGCTATACTAATTGAGTGGCAGCACTTTCTGACATGACACTCTTATAATTGAGTGGAAGCACTTTCTGACATTTGGCACCATTCCTATTGTTGTGGCACCATTCCTATTGTTGTGGCACTGATATGTGGCCTCACATTCTGATATATATGGCTCTCACATTCTGATATATATGGCTCTCACATTCTGATATATATGGCTCTCACATTCTGATATATATGGCCCTCACATTCTGATATATATGGCTCTCACATTCTGATATATATGGCCCTCACTTTCTGATATATATGGCCCTCACTTTCTGATATATATGGCCCTCACATTCTGATATATATGGCCCTCACATTCTGATATATATGGCTCTCACTTCCTGATATATATGGCCCTCACTTTCTGATATATATGGCTCTCACATTCTGATATATATGGCCCTCACATTCTGATATATATGGCCCTCACATTCTGATATATATGGCTCTCACTTCCTGATATATATGGCCCTCACTTTCTGATATATATGGCTCTCACATTCTGATATATATGGCTCTCACATTCTGATATATATGGCTCTCACATTCTGATATATATGGCCCTCACATTCTGATATATATGGCTCTCACTTCCTGATATATATGGCCCTCACTTTCTGATATATATGGCCCTCACATTCTGATATATATGGCTCTCACATTCTGATATATATGGCCCTCACTTTCTGATATATATGGCCCTCACATTCTGATATATATGGCCCTCACTTTCTGATATATATGGCCCTCACTTTCTGATATATATGGCCCTCAGATTTTAACTTCATCCCTGTTTCTCACGTGGAACTCCCATTGTGGCACTCACAATTGAATGGCAGGGCAGTACTCTCTGAAATACATGTACATGAACAGCATATATTTTTTTGTGTTTAACACTGCAATGAGTCAAAATGTTGCATGCATGGAGACATCACTCACCCAGTGGTACTTAGCACACCTGAACTATGTTATCCACATCAAGTCAAACACTTACTATGTATTTTAGTTACCTATATATACACTGGAGGAATCTTGCAGTCATTATATATTGGTTCAAAGAATCAGAGCTTTTGCCAATCAATTTTCCCGTATTGACCGATTTCCCACCATAGCATGCTTGCATCATGAGCACCTTTCCTACAGTTACTCCTATGCATGCTTTGTTATTTTACTTACCTCCCGTTAGTTAATATTTTTAATTTTTTTTAAATTAGAGAAAAATATTTTAGTTCAGATTTGGGTTGGAATTTCATTTTATTTATTTATATCAAGACGATATGATAATCCCTGCAGTTTAGTTTCTGGCCTCCTTGTTCTATATTATACTCTCCTCAGTTCCATAGAAGATATTCTCATTAACAACAAAATACTTGTTAGCTTTTTAATTGATACAAAAGTTAGATATGTGGGACCTGAGGATGGATACTTTCAGTTATTCTCAGGTCTTGATTCTTATGAGATGTTTTATTCATAGTGCATTCCAATTTATTCAGAGGTAATACAAGACGTGATTCTTTGTAAATGATGGTAAGAGGGTCATGGTTTAAGCAGTTTTGGTAAGATTTGAGGTGTAAGGCATGTTATGCATAAGTGACACTCCAGGATTTGGTGAATGTTTTTGTGGTAAGGTATGACAGAAGACTGGGTGTGGTTTGCATAATTTATTTGCTTGGATTTATGTAATTCTTATTCTTATGGATATGTCATCATTGAATAAAGCCTTGTTTTTCCAAGTTGGTGATGATTTGAATGTGACCTTTAGTATATCATGTACTTACAACTTCTTCACATTTCAACTGATATATAACACCTTTCATACATACATACCTGTCTGGTGGAATCAAACTGAACAAAATGTGACGAAATAGGCAATTAGCAAAACAAAAACAGGTAAATTTGTGATAAGTCTGTTGCTGAAAATTCATTTTAAAATCACTACCATTTTATAACTGAAATCCTGGCAACCCCTGCAACCTAAAGAGATGATGTGTACGGTAGTTATTTTGTAGGCTCCAAGGACTGTTTAGATTTGCTGCTGATTATAATGATTCTGCATGCATCCTAGCCCATCCTAGAATTTGAGGATTCCATATCTTTTCCGTAATTTGCAAAAATGCGATGAGATAAATATTTTACATTAATATAGAAGTGATATCCATATCAAAGATATCAAAAACTCGTGCCATCCTATCAGTCATATAAATAAAATAACATATTTCAGAGAGTTTTGTTCAATGTCATGCTGTTTCCTCAATTCCAACACAAATATCAGTTTTGAACTAATCGTTATTTGTAATTAAATGACAGCTCATTCCTAGCAGTAAAGAAGTAATCCATGTTATCTTTTTATGGTGGAAAGTTTGAACAATGGATTAGAGCAGATTATTTTTATTTGATTATATTTAACATTCCAAGCAAATCCAAATTTTTTTCCTCATCATTTAGATGTTGGATTATGAACTGAATTTACCTGTCCATTGCATTAAAGGAAATTATAAAAGAAAAAAACATTCAGCATCCTCTGTTCTTCATTTTTTGCAACGATCGACGGAATCTACCAAGCACCTATTTGAAGAAATACAGTATATTAATTTTCCGTCTCTTAATGTAATATGAAATGAAAATCTTTAGTTTTAATCTTGCTGTATATGTTATTGTTGTGTATTGCAGTCTATATTGGGACTATGCAGTGACTGTCTTCTTCGATGAAATAGTTTACCTACATTGTCACCAGCAACGTGAGTATTGCAAATGAATTAATACAATATAAAGAAAAGGCTCAGTTTGATAAGTAAATTTGATTCTACTGAAAGAAAGACCAGATTTCCTTGATGCTTTAATGACACATCTGAGAACATATTCTTGTTGCTCACGTGATGAAGGTTATTTGAGTTGATAGTAATAATATACCAATCCCCAGTTAATGCTTACAAGGTTTGAAACTTTGATAACCTTTCACCACAATCCACCTCAACATCTGCAGTGCTATTTTTTTTTTTACATTACTCAGAAATTAATGATAATTTACTGATAATAGATCATGCGATGCTATCCAATATATGTGTTAATTAATAATGTTGAAATTATTCTTTTCAGCACATGTGATAATTAAGTATATAGAATAAATCTCTGAGGTATAAAATGTGTGAAGAAGTAATTAAGACCAAATTAGCAGGAATATGTTGTCATCGTGATATCTTGCCCATGCTGAGTATAGGTAAACACAGCTATGACCATTCTGCCAAGAAATGACACCTGAAGTAGCAAATCAAGGACAAAATTGTTGAACTCACTTGCCATAAAATCATGAAAGAGTCACTGAATAGGCTGGAAAGGACTCAGATGAGGAAGGGACAGGATGCACATTAGGGACACAGAATAGGGACACAAATTAGGGACAGGACACAGATTTGGGACACAAATTAGGGACAGGACACAAATTAGGGACAGGACACAAATTAGGGACATGACACAGATTAAGTACAGGACATCAATTAGGAACAGGACATCAATTAGGGACAGGACACAAATTAGGGACAGGATACAAATTAGGGACAGGACACAGATTAATGTCCAACACATGATTAATGACATGATGATGGACTCTGTCTCACTATCAAGCTACAGCAGGCATTGTGATATAACTAGTTTTGAGTGCCATATTTTCAATGCATCTTTCAGCTGACAGCGGTGGCACCATCGTGCTGGTGGGGCAGGATGGAGTTCAGCGGCCTCCCATCCACTTCCCCAAGGGCGGCCACCTGCTGGCCTTCCTGTCGTGCCTGGAGACCGGCCTACTTCCCCATGGCCAGCTGGACCCGCCCCTATGGTCGCAAAGAGGTAAAGGTAGGTCCCACTCCTCCATGTGATGAAGATGACACACACGGCCAAAGTGGGACTCACTACAACAACTCTGCTTTAACCTTTCTCCTTTTATCTGCCAAATACCAAAATAAATTGTCTTTTCTGCATATAATCTGGATGTTGTTTACCCTCAATCCATCACTTGTCTCTCCTCCGCTTTTTTTCTATCTCCAAGGTATTGTCATTATTATCAATCACACATATTTATATATTTAAGATATATACTCTGTTGTTGTAAATCGTGTCTAAAATAGCCGAGGTGGTGATTGTTCTGGATAGTGTCCATTGTGAAACATATTCCCATTTTGTTGCCTGACTCATGTTCATCCTGATGATATAGTAGCATCTAGATCCAGAAATATTTAAAAGGAAGCTTAATAAATCGTGTATTCATACTGAGACCCTGTCATTCCTTTAAGGACCCCTAAAGGACAACCCAACTCTCATAACATTTTTTTGTGTAAAGAACTTGATTTTGTCAGAACAATTATAACATATTGATAAATAATAAAATATAATTACAAAAAAATCATTTTATGACATTTAGTTTCCATTTTATTGTTTTTGTTGTTGTTGTTTTTTTTTGTTTTTTTTTAATTTCCAGAGTCAAAGGTCAATTATGTGGTCAATTAGTACAAGATGTAACCAGGATCTTCTGATTCCTAAATTATCTTCCTAAATTATCTTAGTTATGTTTGTATTAACAAACAGGCTATTCTTTATACAAAATATGTTATGAGTTGATGTTTTCTTTGAAAGGGTTTGCAAAACTATTATATTTAATCTTCTCTCCTTACCTTTCTTGCCTTTTTCATTGTGTGATATTTATGAAATATTTAATAATTGTATTACGATCTCATGTTGTGACTGTACTTTGCTTTCTACATCAGTTATAGCCCCCAAAAATATAAAGCAAACATTATTGGATATCTTGATGATTTTCCTTCATTTTATTTTACGATTACCAACATTTTAAAAAAGAGATCTGTTTATTATATGAATATACTTCAAAGACGATGCTCATCACCATCAACATTCACACTTATGCCATCTGGTGGCCACATTCAACAAGATCATTTTTCTGAAATGTTTTTTTTCCTTCCCACCAAAACATGAATTAAATTCTAATAGTTCACTCCTTCCTTTTATTATCATCATCATCATCAGGGGCACATGGCACTTGATCTTTCTGCTCAGATATTATCAATACTTTAATAAAATATTATCAGAGAACTGTTTAGGTTCCTTGGTATTATAGGAAACAGTTCACCAATTTAAATGCTCTTCACTGCACATTGCTTTCAAATCCAGATATGTGTAAAAAGTCTGTTTGGCATTGCATGGTGAGTCCCATTTGAGAATCTCTAAAAGGTCAGTCGTGTTACAAAGAAATAAATAATATTGAAAAAAAGAGTAGTATGTTTAAAAAAATATTTTGCGTGCATTTTATGTATGTAGTTTTTGAAACACTCTATGCATTGGAAATCATACAAAACACATTACAAAAATGCATCATTACGTAATAGTTATCTTAATTTGTAAAGCCATTTGCATGCTTTATTCGAAGTGCTACGATTTCTTTTGCATGTAAATAATCAATATATACCTTTATATTACAAAAATATATCTGAACTAGTCTATAGTTTATCTGCATTTATTTTAAAGCTATATTTTTTGTGGGAGTGGATTATGTCAAGCTTCATTAGTTTTATATTCAAGAAAATAAGTTTGAAAGCTTACGTAATCCCTCCCTATTATTTTTTTCTATTCTGTGACAATGTTAATTATTTATAAAAGAAATACTGTTAATTGGATAGTGTTAAGATTACTTTCTTATATATATATATATATTTCTGGATACACTATATAGATATTGGACATAAAGGTTTATACTGGACGGGATCAAAATCCCTGATTCAAGGGTCTTAAACCACTACACAGAAATTATTTGATAAGAATATTGTTGCTGTATTTCTTTAAAATGAAAACTGAAAGTGAGAAAAAAGTCAATCATATGGCATATCTTTAGTTCCATAGCAACACATGGAACTGCTTCGTGATTCAGTATTTACAAACAGGATTTTAAACAAATGGAGCTTTGATAGTATCATTTTTGATCATGGTTTTACTCCATTCATTGTACCTTTAATTTTGTCACATGTGTCAACTTTGCTTGTTTTCTGTGTGTTGCTCCCCAATGGGGTACAGGTAGGGTATTTCCAAAATTACGACGCAAAGGAAGCCGCTTGACCACCCAGCAGGGCAGTGTGACCTCCAAGACAGAGAGTATGGACGTAGACCATACTACCGGGTCCACATCCTCCGGAGGTTCCGTGTCCTCCGGAGGCTCCATCAGCATGTCGGTGGATGAGGAGGGGGAGGCTACCGACTACGTGTTCCGCATCATCACCACATTCAAACCTGACAACATTCGTGAGTCCAATTATTCTGACTCCTTCAATATTTATATGACTTTCAATGCATGATTTCAATTTTTATTTCAGTTTTTAAGGAACTTATTCTTGTTATTCAAGCTTTCTTTACAGGATGCTTGATTATTTGACAGAAGTATCAACAGAAACTTTCAAATTAAATGAAAACTTAATTATCATTCACATTTTCTTATATTTTCACAGCGGAGGCAATTTTGGACCCCAAATCGAAAGAACCCATGTTTTCCCTCAACTTTCCATGGCCGTCACGAGAATTGCCCAAAGGTCCGAGCATCCAGCCCTCCCCGCCTCCGCCCCCAGTCAAGAAGGAAGACTCGATAGAGGAGTACGCCAAGGTGCAGCAGCAGCTCGCCAAAGTGGAGCACAGAAACGCCGTCCGGCAGCTGTGTGACACCATGAAGAAACAGATCATCTCCAGAGCCTTCTACGGATGTAAGCCAGCCAGACTTTATAGCCACTTTGAGCAGTCTTTATAGCCACTTTGAGCAGTCTTTATAGCCACATTGAGCAATCTTTATAGCCACTTTGAGCAGTCTTTATAGCCACTTTGAGTAGTCTTTATATCCACTTTGAGCAGTCTTTATAGCCACTTTGAGCAGTCTTTATAGTCACTTTGAGCAGTCTCTATTGCCACGTTGAACCGTCTCTATAGGCACGTTGAACCGTCTCTATAGGCACGTTGAACAGTCTTTATAGCCACTTTGAGCAGTCTTTATAGCCACATTGAGCAGTCTTTATAGCCACATTGAGCAGTCTTTATAGCTACTTTGAGCAGTCTCTATAGCCACTTTGAGCAGTCTCTATAGTCACTTTGAGCAGTCTCTATAGTCACTTTGAGCAGTCTTTATAGTCACATTGAGCAGTCTTTATAGCCACATTGAGCAATCTTTATAGCCACATTGAGCAGTCTTTATAGCCACATTGAGCAATCTTTATAGCCACATTGAGCAGTCTTTATAGCCACATTGAGCAGTCTCTATTGCCACTTTGAGCAGTCCTTATAACCACTTTGAGCAGTCTTTATAGCCATTTCTATTTCTCTACCATAGCACAGCATTCTATGTGAATAAAGTTCAGACTTGGTGCATACACTTTTTACGGGAACATATATTGGGGGAATCATTTTGATTAAGGGCCATTCGTTAAAATTATTGGTGGTAACACTTGTGAGGGAACGAACATGATAAACCATAAGTTTTTTATTTATTTCAAAAATAAAAAAAAAATTAAAAAGTTAAAGATGCAATTTTATGGTAAGATATGCTTTTTAAACTGGTTGTGTAACATTGCTCATTTACTTCTTTAATTTAAGGGCTCGCTCACTGTCGTCACCTGAAGACCGTCCGCACCCACCTGTCTGGGCTGGTCAACCCAAGCATCATCGCCGTCGACGACCCTGCTGATGCCTCAGGAGGTCTTCTGGCCGATTGCTGGAACAGCATGTTTGTTGATGGAATGGTGAGTCTTTTGCATATTTATTACAAGAGACAAATGATATTAAAATATTATATTGACATAAAAGATTTTGTTGAAATATTTAATGGTATGGTTTAAAGATATGTTTTAAGTCTTTTTTACAAGAAGCAAATGATATTTAAATTACTTAAACAAATAACATTTGAAATATTGCAATATTGTCACCTTTTGTTTGAAGGAAATGTTTATTACGTTTATTTATTTCAAGGGGCATTATTTTAAAATGAGTTACCTGCAATCATTGCTAAGAAACCCACATACAAGTCCTTCATCACAGCATTAAAAAAAATAATACTTGAAGTTTTATGTGTAACTGCCCCTGACCAATGAATATATATATATATATATATATATATATATATATATATATATATATATATATATATATATATATATATATATATATATATATATATATATATATATATATATATATATATATTATACAACCAAACTCCCTTCTATCATCATATTATTGTTATCAAAAATCTAATGTTGCACAACTCCCCCTGACAAAAAAGTTCTCTGTAAGGTCTAACTGGATTCAACTGACAAATTAACTTGCCATCATTCCCATTTGGTGCCCCACAGCTGGTCATCTAAGGTGCTGGTTGCCTTATCTATACAATAATGTAAAAGAAGATCTCAAGAAAGTTCTGGAAGGAGCAGGGCATTGTGATCCATCACTTGGCTTTTATCTGTGACCTTGTGTAGCCCATATTGTGCTTAATATGTGGTTGATGTGAATACTGGATCTTGCAGATTACTAATGAGCAAGAGGTCTACAGGCTGGTGTACTATGGAGGGGTTGAACATGAAATCAGAAAAGAGGCAAGTATTACTAAATAGAAACTAATGAAAATAAAATATGCACAATTAATAAATATTGGACTTTTTTATACATACATAAATTATAAATACTGTTTTGGTGTATTATAAAAAAAGGATGAATTTTTCTCAGGGTACAAAATAAAGCCTGTCGGATAGATTGAGTTTTATTTAAATTTAGCTGGATAGAAATGGAGGTATTTTAGGTGAAAAATACCGCACATATATTGAACTGAGTTCACCCAAAAAACTGGCTTTTTTATGATAGGCTGAAAATTAATGGCTTGTTTGCAGGTTTGGCCTTATCTGTTGGGGCACTACAGATTTGGTAGCACACAGAAGGAGCGTGATGAGTTAGATAACGGCATACGTGAGCAGTACGAGCGCACCATGTCTGAGTGGCTGGCCGTGGAGGCCATCGTGAGGCAGCGGGACAAGGAGATCATGGCCGCCAACCTTGCCAAGCTTTCTCAGGAGAGTCAGGATGGACATATACCCCTCATGAGGAAAGACTCTAGTCTCAGTAATGATGTCTTTGAGAGTGTGGACTCTGACGATGGTTATGTCCCGCCTGACACCCTGCCGGAGGAGAGCTCCAGCGCCACCACACCCACCACCGAACCCTCCACGCCCCGCGTCAGAAACGCCCAGCCACACGAGTATGTGACGCGGGTGGTCAAAGGGAAGGGATCGGAAAGCACAGTGTCGACGGCAAGCCCCGACGAAGGGCTCGGCGACTCCATAGCTCGACAGTGCTCCCTGTCGGACTCCAAACGCAGTGATAGTTGTGATACAGATAAGAACGAAGACGTCCTCAAGTCGGAATCGGAGGACTTGTTGACGGTGGAGAGGAACATCATCGTGACTAATCCGTCTGTGGACAGCGGAAGTGGAGGAGAACCGGAACCCAACCTGGACGACACAGATAATAACCAGCTTCTCACTGCCGAGGACGTAGGTGAGTTAACCCATCATGGCAGCCAGGGCGCAGTGAATTGCCCTCAGTGAATCTTCCTCTG
The DNA here is from genome assembly GCA_949316495.1 of Amphiduros pacificus. Classification (NCBI taxonomy): domain Eukaryota; kingdom Metazoa; phylum Annelida; class Polychaeta; order Phyllodocida; family Hesionidae; genus Amphiduros; species Amphiduros pacificus. Next base: position 36,976,166 of record OX439001.1, on the reverse strand, counting down.
CTCTTGTTTCAATATATATATGATAGAGCAGGGCTTATTTTAATTGTATCATAAAGAATGATCAACATATTTGATAAATTTGGTATGAATATCACTTCAGATCTTACTTTCTTAGTTTTTAAAACAAAATTCTACTCTTTTTCATATTGATGAATTTATTTGCCAGTCTGAAATAAATGGCCAAAAAATATTTTATTTTATGGATAATAAATACTGCATTAGATGTGTTTTTCTGATGACATAGGTGTATTGACCAGCTAATGATTTTAATGTGTTTTTGTAGAGCGACTGACAGCTTCTCGAGAATCTCTGGTGTCCCCCGCTTCTCCAATCTCAAATGCTTCCAATGGCGGAGTCTATGCTGTGAGTTAATATCAACATTTGAATAATAAAAACCAATCATTTATAGCCAGGACAAATTGTTCATTTTATTATTTTTTCTTTTCTAAACCTATGCAGGCGGAGTTGTTGGAAAATGTGGCTTTAAATCTGCATAGAATAGACAAAGATGTCCAGCGCTGTGACAGGAACTACTTTTATTTCACCACTACCAACCTGGACAAACTCCGCAACATTATGTGCACGTAAGCAAGTTTACGGTCATTGGGTGACAATAAATCCATATTTTGCCCATGTTCCAGAATATGACCTTTTCTCAGCTTAATATAGCCTCACAGATCAGCTCTTAATATAATCATTGTCAAAGTTTTCCACTTTCACAAGTAGGTCATTTATGTTTTGCTATTATTTGGCATCCAAAAAGGTTCAGCTGTATGTCACACGAAATGGGTATATAGTTTATCAAGCCAAAAGGACAAGATCTTATTTTTAAATAAAAGAACTATTTTTAGGTAACAATGTTTAAAATAATCAAATAGTAATATAAAAAAAAGATGACAAAATGAGCAAACTGTGTATAGGTTGCCTGAGGGTTTTTTTTTGTGTTGTAGGTATGTGTGGGAACACCTGGAGGTGGGATACGTCCAGGGCATGTGTGACCTTGTAGCTCCTCTCCTCGTCATATTTGATGACGGTGAGTTACGTAATAAATATCAATTTCTGATACCATGAATACTTTAACTTGGATTGCAAAATACCTGTTGGGTGTTGATATTTTGATGTGGCCAATGCAGCTTAAAAATATGAAGGAATAGTTGAAAAATATGGAAGAAATCCGTTAAAAGAAGCAGTTCATTTCAAGTGAACATATGTAATAATGGAGAGAAGAATAACCAGTCAAATTTTTTAATATTTACCATATTTTTAGCTCTGCTGAGACTTTAGCTCGCAGAGCTTTAGGAGGGGGGAATATGTCTGTCGGTCTGTCTGTCTGTCTGTCCGTCCGTCTATCAACATTTCTTTAAAAAATCTTCTTCTCCAAAACTACCAGTACTACATCTTTCATATTTTATATAGAGGTAGATATATAGGTGAAGATTCAGATTCCTTCAAATCGTAGTGATGTCACCATTGACCTTAGTGCATGCAGTGACCTTGATGTCACAAATTTTGTAAGGAGCATATCTCAGCAACCACTTACAAGAAGAAATTAAATCTTGGTATACAGGAATGTCATATGTTAAAGCTGTGCCTCGTCATACAATTTTAGTCATGTGACCTTTAACCTTGACACATTGACCTTGTATTCAAAATTTGTGAACATGCCACATCACAACCATCAGAAGTGAATAAAAAACACTTCATATCTGTTATATACTAACACTATGTTTAAAAATCATCTCCTCCAAAACTACCAGTAATATTTGTTTCATATTTTATACAGAGGTAGATAGAGAGTTGAAGATTCAGATTCCTTCAAATCTTAGTGATGTCACCATTGACCTTAATGCAGTGACCTTGATGTCACAAATTTTGTAAGGAGTATATCTCAGCAACTGCTTATAAGAAGATATTAAAACTTGGTATACAGAAATGTCTTAGGTCATAGCCGTGCCTCGTCATACTTTCTTAGTCATATGACCTTTGACCTTGATACATTGACCTTGAATTCAAAATTTGTGAACATGCAACATCTCAAGCATTAAAAGTGAATGAAATCTAGTTCATATCTGCTATATATCAACACTCTTTCAAACACCATATACATTTTATACAGATTTGACCTTTGACCTTGATTCTGTGACTTTGACCTTTGTATTATTGGGCAGGCCATAGCTCATGAAAGATGAACTGGAAATACTAAATATATGTGATGTATCAACACTATGTTTAAAAAATATCTTCTCCAAAACTACCAGTAATATATGTTTCAAGTTTTATACAGAGGTAGATATTGAGGTGAAGGTTCAGTTTCCTTCAAATCTTAGTGATGTCACCATTGACCTTAGTGCAGTGACCTTGAGGTCACAAATTTTGTACTGAGCATATCTCAGCAACCACTTATTACAGGATATTAAAACTTGGTATGCAGAAATGTCTTATGTTAAAGCTGTGCCTTGTTATACAATTTTAGTCGTGTGACCTTTGACCTTGACACATTGACCTTGAATTCAAAATTTGTGAACATGCCACATCACAACCATTAGAAGTGAATTAAATGCACTTCATATCTTTTATATACCAACACTATTTTATACAGGGCTAGATAGAGAGTTGAAGATTTAGATTCCTTCAATTATCAGTGATGTTACCATTGACCTTAGTGCATGCAGTGACCTTGATGTCACAAATTTTGTAAGGAGCATATCTCAGCAACCACTTACAAGAAGAAATTAAATCTTGGTATACAGAAATGTCTAAGTTCATAGCCGTGCCTCATCATAATTTCTTAGTCATGTGACCTTTGACCTTGACACATTGACCTTGAATTCAAAATTTGTGAACATGCCACATCACAACCATCAGAAGTGAATAAAAAACACTTCATATCTGTTATATACTAACACTATGTTTAAAAATCTTCTCCTCCAAAACTACCAGTAATATTTGTTTCATATTTAATACAGAGGTAGATAGAGAGTTGAAGATTCAGATTCCTTCAAATCTTAGTGATGTCACCATTGACCTTAATGCAGTGACCTTCATGTCACAAATATTGTAAGGAGTATATCTCAGCAACTACTTATAAGAAGAAATTAAAACTTGGTATACAGAAATGTCTTAGGTCATAGCTGTGCCTCGTTATAATTTCTTAGTCATGTGACCTTTGACCTTGACATATTGACCTTCAATTCAAAATTTGTATACATGCAAAATCTCACAACCATGAAAAGTGAATAAACATATATCAATGGCCTTTGAGCTATGCATATCATTACTTTTTTGTAATGTTTTTTAACATTTCTTCCTAAATTATCATTTAAATCCTATTCAAGAGCAGAATTGAGCAGATAATGATTTTGACCAATCAAAATGCATGTTACATATCAAATTTGGCCCCATCTTGTTATCTTGATTCTCATTGGCTATGTTATTCTAAATGGCAGCCTTCTTGACAACTTAGTGATAGCTATTAGATTTTTGAAAAAATCACAAATTTTGTGGAAGAAATATTGCATTGGTAACATGATAATGATTTGCAAAATATTAATGAATATCTCATCAAAACTGAATTGGGATCTTGTATGGAAAATCATAACCTGATTGCTTATTGCACTTTATCTCAGTTCATGTGTTTTCATTCAAGTCAGCAGAGCTATCAACCCATGGGGTTATGTTTATTAATTACTCATAATATTGTAACCCTTGGATTTATCTTATGCTGAATATTTATATGAATGGATTTTGCAGAGGCCAAGACATACAGTTGTTTTTGTAAGCTGATGAAGCGTATGTCTTCTAACTTTCCACACGGGAGTGCCATGGACACCCACTTTGCCAACATGAGGTCCCTTATCCAGGTCAGTCTAACTCTTGAATTGCCTGATTAGAGTTTGGCAATATTCTAATGATAATTTCCTCAGTTTTGCACTGTTATTTAATATGGAAAGAATTGTTTTACATTTCAATCAATGATAATGAAAATACTCATTTTGTTATATATTTGTGTCTCTTATTAAAGAAGATACTATAAATATTAAGATAAAATGTTTTGTGTGTTAATGAAATGAAAAGAATTGGGACTGCAATAAAATATTTCGTCCTATTATAATTTGGTTTTGTTGGAAATATAAGCTGTTTTGGTTAAAAAGCATAAAAGTGTCTACATGAATATTTTTGTGTTGAATTGAGCCAATAATTTTTGTTGAATTGAGCCAATAATTTTTGTATTTCAGATTCTGGACTCAGAATTGTTTGAGCACATGCATCAGAATGGGGACTACACCCACTTCTACTTCTGCTACAGGTGGTTCCTCCTCGACTTCAAGAGAGGTCTGTGTCCATTAACATAATAACTTCAAACCACACCTTTTTTTGTTCTAGATATGGTTATAAAATCAAAGATTTGATGATCAGCTTTGAGGATGATCAGCTTTGAGGATATATATATATATATATATATATATATATATATATATATATATATATATATATATATATATATATATATATATATATATATATATATATATATATATATCACTATCATTATTCATGGTCCTGTTTGTATTTGCGCAGAGTTGGTGTATGACGATGTGTTCTCAGTGTGGGAAACTATCTGGGCAGCCAAGCATATCAGTTCCTCTCACTTTGTGCTCTTCATTGCCCTGGCCCTAGTGGAATATTACAGAGACATCATACTGGACAATAGCATGGACTTCACAGATATCATCAAGTTCTTCAATGGTATGTTTTTCCATTTCCTTTTCCTTTTCCTGTTTTATTTGTTTTAATATCTAGTATTTAGAATGAGAATTTCCATGTTTCTTTTATACAATTAGGAGAGATAAATTCTTATGATTTTTTTTTTCAGAAATGGCAGAAAGGCATAATGCGAAACAAGTCCTCAAGATATCTCGTGATCTTGTTTATCGCCTCCAGGACCTCATAGAGAATAAATAAAATGAGAATATCGCTGTTGTTATATAAATCAAGAGACATCCCTATTGGAGCCTCCACTGACCTGCAGATTTTCTCCATTATTCTACAGCAGATTGATCGTTTTTAACTCCATATCAGAGGGACATTGAGGGAATTTGTGACCAAAACACAACTAATATGACATTGAATAAATAAGTTTCCAATATTTGTATATGATAAACACATAAAAAAGGACATTTGATATTTACCATCCTTTAAAAGTTAGTCTCTGTTGTTGAAAATCACCAAAATATATCCATATTTTTAGTTTGGTGTGAATAAAAATTATTGTATGAAATATTATATAATATAAATGTCATTTATTTTAGTCCTAGAAGACAAAATCAATGGAAACAAACTTTAAAGACGGATGTATTTTTTTTCAAAACAATGATGCACATATTAGACATGCACACAAAGAAGAAGAAATATGTTTTAATGTTGTATAAAAAAAATGTTTATTATATTCAGTTGTTACGACATCACAGATAAATACTAAAATCTTTGTTGAAGCTTGAATGAGCACATGATAAGTGTAGGAGCTTGGTATATTATAGATGATCATTAGAGGATGACTAACATACTTATATCTGCCTTGTTATTCCATGTGCATAATAAAATTATTACATGATGGGTAAAAATCTGGAAAAAGTGTTGAAATAACCATGATATAAGAATATTTGTGAGCGTATGTCATAAAAAAAATTGATATATTTGTGTTCATAATGATCATTGCCATTGGATGCCATTTTATGTCCACATAAATGTTTTGTTATTATTAGTGATATTTTTTTCTGTTAAAAAAAATTATATTGTTTATGTCCAGAACAAAAATTGGAGGAACTATCAGAGATAGCAAAGTTTTTTAAGGGATTTTAAATCTTGCTTCATTAATTATTTGCAACTGGCATCATGAATTATTGATGACATATAAGTAATGATCTCATTTTTGTGTTTTAAAGGAATATATGTTACTGATTTTGTTTTGAATATTTCATTTATAACCAAAATAACTGTTGCAAGGTGTCAACTGCAAAGACAACCCTATTTATCTTATCTACAGGGTGTAAATCATCTTTTAAGAGCAGTATGATCTGTCATAGACGATGACAATTGTGTCACATCCTGTATTCTGAATGGTGAACCGGTTATCCATGTTATTTCTGACTATTCCAGAAAATAACTGGACTTTGGATGAAATTACCGGTTAGAATTATAAGTACCAAATGTATAAAGGTGAGTTCCACTCATTTCACCTTTAGTAGTGTAGTATAACTGACACAATTTCACAAGAAACCAAATAGTGTTAATCAGGAATATTTTATATATTTATTTTATTTTTTTCAATGCTGAACAAAATGCTAAATTTGTACTTACATAAATAATGGTTATATGTGTTTTCAATATTTGTCTTAAATAACATGGAGTTCTGTTCTTCAGCGTCTGCAGTTAATTCCTTATTTTGACGATTCTCTGCTATAAAGGTTGTGCCCAGTTAAGGTGCATACCTTTTATACAAAAAACTCTTGAAAAATGATAAGCAGTAAATAAACTGAACGGACCTGCAATACAAATGTGTTATGATTCAGCAAATTCAACCTCAATGCAACCAGATTCAACTCTCCTTTGAACTAGTATGTTAATTCACCACACAAAAACAAGTACAATATTTATATAATGCAATTTAAAATATATGTGTGTGTTGGTGTCCTATCACTGCACCACATGCAGAATGCAAATGCTTCGATATATATAATCAGTTTGTCAAATTTTTCTATCGTATGAGATAGTTATAGCCGCGCTATGCACAAATGAGCAAACTAGATGCCAAAATCAGGTACACATTTGTCGTGTTATATTTATTTGTAAGGCTTGTCAATCCATTGTTTAAATCCATGTATCTCCTGTTTATTGTCTGGGTGCTGAAAATAGGGCCAAGCTGTCCTAGATTTTGCCGATTTGGTTGGTAAATGTGCTTTTTAAAGAAGGAGAAATGTGGTAAAGCCAAATGTGGGAAAAAGGAATATTAACTTCAGCTTGCAATTATGTATGTTATGAGCTTATATTATCAATTTTGTTTTATCAATATTCCCTTGCAGTGAAATTGTCCATCCCACTTTCCTGTGTACCTTGGCCATTATTTTATTCTTGCCACTATGATTAAAACAAAATTCTTGTTATGTTTCCCTTCAGGTTGACCAGTACAATATTTAACAATCAGCACAGAGACCGAGTAATAAAAAATGAGAGTGACACTGCCATATTATTTTTATAGTTTTATACTGAAATTATATACATATATGAATACCCAACGCAAGAACAAAACTCATTTTGATTTGGTCAAAATGGCCACAAGATAAAAGATGAAAGTCAAACAAAGATTGAGGTAAAAACAGTATTTTGTTGTTTGTACATTCTCATGATTTCTGGGCTCTTAAGTGAAAGCCCTTTTCGATGAGCCTTGTATATTTAGAATGGCAGATATTTCAATGTACAAATTCAATGATGTTACCTTTGAGCATCTGTGCATTTGATTTGCCACATATTTATAAACAAGGTTTAATCTCTAATCTTAGAGATATATTTAAGGTGAAATGATGTTCAGGATTCAGGAAGATCATTCATCTTAACATTACTTTATAGATGAAGAATATGCAGAGAACAACATACAGTTAAAATTAATGAAATTCAAAGAAATTGATACCTGTTTTGTTTTAATAGTGTCAGATTAGACTGCCTATTTCACTTTGTTAGAATCGTGTCAGATGGTGGCAATTATTTTAGGTATAATGTGACTTATATCACCTGTTTACTATGATTGTGTTATTTTGTTATTCGCTGAGTGAAGGCACGAGGCATCAAAGATTTATAATCTTGCAGTTAATATAATTTCACTTGATATAATTTCTTATTAGATATTTTACAATGTTAATGTACAATCATTCTGGCAAACTGAGATACAATTTTCACAGTTCAACTGTGATGTGATATACTGCATGTTATTCCATTCAGTGGACCATATCAGCCATGTAAAATTCAGATTTGATATTCTTTACCTTGAGCTAAAGAGCAGCAGATCTAAAATGGTTAAATAAATAGAAATAAACCAGATTTGGTTTAACCTATCTGGTCTCCAATGTATAACCACTACATAAAACGCTTCCATTCCTATTAACCACAATCATACATAAGTTATCATAGCACCCATAAAATAGTTAAAATGCCAAATGAAATTGAAAAAAACACACTAACATTAAGCTTGTATAGGGGATTTGTTGTATTCTCAAGTGGTAGCCTTCGCAAGTTGATAATTATATAAAGGAGAGACAAACATATAATATAAAGATACATGTAAATATGAGGATCACACATGAATAGTATTATTCAATGACCATATATATATATTGCAATTAAAATATCCGTATTAGTTTCGATGAAGCCCTTTTAGGTGACTGGAAACTTTGTTTATTGTGACTTGCTGCCTGTCTGTGTGTTTTGCTAAAAGTATTCTCAGTTTCAGTGTATAGCATGACTTGTATGAACAAAAAAAAAGTTTGTTTTCTTCAGGCAGGGTCACCATATTTGAAAGTTTGCATTTGGTCACCTGTAAATACATGTAGGATAGACAATAAAATCTATTTTGATCAATCATGAATTAAAACAACTATTTTTGTATCACCAAAATGATTATATGTATGATAGATCTATTTTCTGTGTGTTGACATGTTACATTTGTATTAATTTAATCAATTTTATTGTTGATGTTACTGTTTATTGGAAGATTGTAACATGTTGCTTAACATAATGGCAATGTCTAACTTGTTATTTATTATCAGTTTATTTCTGAAAATGAAATTGTAAATTCAATAAGTAATGCAATGGAAATGAAAACAAAACAGGTGATAAATTGTCCAGTCCTTGTTTATGTCCATGAAAATATGTCAGGTTATATGACATGCAAATAAATGTATATAGCTTTAAATAGAGTAGAGAGGATGTAAATGACTGCTGCTCCATCTCCTAGATGGCAGCAATGTACTATCTATATTTTTGTACCTGCCCTCTGGTGGATGATATAGGTACTTAGAGATCATGCCAAGTAAGATTGTTGCATGATAAAGGAAGGCAATTATACATACCCAAAATGAAAAATTGCATATGAATGCAAAGAAAGGTTACTTGAATTTTGACAGGAATGATGAGTGTGATTAAATGTTCCTTTGGGAATCATCCATTTTCCTGATATAATATTGTGATAGATGTAAAAATTTTCATCAGAAATGTTTAGGCTGAATATTAGCTAAAGGAAAGCAAACAAAAAACAAAAAAAACCTCAAAACAGCCATTTTTTTCAAATGCCAGTGGTTAATTTAAATCACAAATTGAATATCTCAGAATGATGATTTCATGTTTTTTTTAACTTAAAAGGATATACATGGCTAATCTTGAGAAAAAGAATGACAAAAAATGAATGTAAAAGCAAAGGTAAAACATGAAAAATGAATATCAGTAGAAAAAAAATGAAATACGTAGAAATACTTTAAGGAGGGAAAGTGGTGGACTGGTTCCATCCATCATTAATCTTACTAGCTGATGTATGTAGCAATTGTGTTTACATATAAATGTGCAATATGGAGTATATAAAAATATATATTGTAATTATAAAGAACCTATAAATGATGAAAATGTTATTGTATAAATATACCAATTAGTGAAACCTCTAGTGTGTATAGTAGTGTAAATACCTGAGTTCAGTTCCAAAGTGTACAGTAGAACCATTATACATATATAGGCGACATCCCTTATTGAAATATGTAATGAAATATAGAATTATCATAACAGGTACTAAATATTGTTTTGTACAGTATAAATTGTTGAAAATGTGATATTAAATATTAAGTTATATATAAATATATATATATATATATATATATGTAAATGTATCATATATGTTGTAAGATATATCATGTGTTAGACAATAAACAAATGTCTCATGCCAATGTTTTGAATTTAATATTTACTTCATTTGATTGAATAATTCAGATTGACCAGAATGAGGCACTGAATGTTCCAGATGTCCATGTATGTGAGAAACAATTCACCGCATGCCACTGAAATTACATTATACATAATAATTTACAGCGCTATGAACAGACTTGTCTGGTATCAGCGCTATACAAATTTTATTATTATTATTATTATTATTATTATTATTATTATTATTAATAATAATAATAATAATAATAATATAAACCAAATGCTTAAGAGCTGCACTGACCGTTGCTTTGTTGTGATGGCTGTGAACATTTCCTGGAAATGCTTGCAAATTGCTTTATTATTGATATATCCGAGCATTAACTCAACAGTTTAGTAAATGCAGCGGTTCTAAGGAAAGTGTGGTATCGGGCTATGTCCCATGGTATAGTTGACTTGAGCTTATAAGCACCAATTCCTGTGATGATCCAAAGGTCATTGAATTTGTGTTACAATATCCCATATGAGCTGAGGCCCTTATCCTTGTAAATCTGATGAGGTGGGTTGTCCTGTTAAGGACCTGCGACATGACAATTCAGTGAGGCAGCACTATAAGCAGTTCAAGCAGTTTTTTTTCATGAAATTAAGTTGAAAGTAACGAAAAAATCCCAAACAAAGAAGTGTAGTGTTGTATACAATATGGGAGCTGACTCTATCACCCCCACATTGCGTTCCAACAGAAGTCAGATCAGCAGAATCAGGCACTGCATGTTCCAGGTCTCCATGCATGCGACAAACATATCACTGTCTGCCAATGTTTTTTTTGTAATCATAAAAAGATAAAAAAATATATAATCCTATGGAAACATATGATGCATCTCCTAACAATGCTATCTATATCTTACCCCCCAAAAAATGCTTCGGATGATGAAATATTTGGTTAGCTGATCAGGAAATTGCTTTAATTCTTTATATCCAATATGGCAGCCATTCAATCATCACATTTTGTTTGAAAGTCTCAAACTGAGATCATAATTACAAATATGAGGCATTAGATGTTCCAGTTGTCTAATAATTAAAGATTTTGAAAATAAACGGTGCTGATGAACTTGACTTGTGGAAGATGATATAATTTTATAGTGTTTCTTGGGAGATATCTTCAGAAAATATGTCATTTTACAAACCTTCAGGGAAGGTTGATCAAATACACAGGAATAATCTTATAGATTTTGGGAGCATACATGATTATTAAGATAAAATATAATTTTAAAAGTTTCTTTACCATTGCAACAGATCTCAAACATTTAGGACTGTTCATCTTCACTGAGATGTTTCAGAGCATAGAAATTGCAAGTACTACATGTACATTTGTTTTTTTATGTTGACCAAGTTATTCAGATATGATAGCTCAGTCTATATTTTGCAATGGCGTCATCTACAATGGGGGACACATAGATGCAGACATTACCCTGGGAGGACAGCCTGCTTACTGGATTTAAGGATGGGCCCGTGTATACCTACTTTGAGTTTTCTGTTCATCACCTTTGAATTAATCCAGTTAAGGGCATGACTAGTTACAATGCATCCCATCTTAAGGAGTATTTAGCAGTATCTGATGATCAATAGTATGAAATGCTGCAGAGATCAAGCAGCAGTAGTCTTACTGACTTTCTATTATCTATCCAAGTCACACTGGATGCCATTTATAGTTTGAGCAGTGCAGTCTCAGAACTATGATATTCCCTTTATTTTGATTGAAATTTGTCAGTAAGCTATTTTGCTCAATATGAATTACTAATTGATTAGCTACTGCTCGCTTAGTCAATTTTGATACATAGGTTAGGTTTGAGACTGGTCTATCATTTTTCTCAATCAACTCAAGGCCCTATCAAAACGATCACTTGTACAGATGCATCTAACAATGATTAAATTAGAACGGTAGTGATGACAGGATAAAGCTCTCACAAATTTCAGGTCATATTATTTCAGAACACTCTGTGGGGCTTACAATGACTGTGTATCTTAATATTTCGCTATTTGGTTTGCATCTGTTCTTATTTAAGTAACAAATACTCAACAAGCAGGATACAGATTGTACCCATCATTTAATTTCCCCAAGCTTTTTACAGCCATTTACAATATATCATTTAATATAACTTTAAATTGTATGCAATGTTATCGTATAATTTACAGTGGACATTACAAGCAATGTGAAAAATATCTATATAAACACAAACAAATTCACAAGGTAACATAGAACTGATGCCCAAAGACCATATACTGCCAATTTTCAAAATTCAAGTTCTCCACTTGAAAAAAACAAAAACTAATTTTACTTGTTCTTGAACAATAATCCACTGAGAAATGTTGGTGAATAACATTTGATGACTTCAGTGCATTTAAATCAATAAAAAATGGACATCAAGAGTTTAAGAGATACCCAGTTGTATAATTCATATTCAGACCTCCCGAAAAAGTTACAAATGTTAATATCTGAAGTTCACTGTTAGTAAAAGTAGATTGCTCTCCCATGAGTGATTCACATTTCTAAAATTGCATCTGTTTATCCTCAATTTCCCATGGTGCTTTCACTAAGCTTCACATTTCATTTTGAGTGCTTATTTAAATACTTAAATATCAATTGATAACCTCTGTGGAAGTTTCATATAAAAATCACATTTTGAAATCATATATACATGTACTCTTCTGAAATTAAGCTGTTTTATGAACAATATCTGCTATGAATTTGCAACATGAAACACCAATATGTCACTTTATATCATTACGTGGGACTATGTATGTTTTACTCAAGTAGCCCAACAATCCCCCTACCAGATCTGGATGACGAGATATGTAGAATTCAGATCTCACAAACCCCACCAGATCTGGATTCAAATCCCCAGATGATGGGATCTGTAGAATCCAGATCTCAAAATCCCCCTACCAGATCTGGATTCAAATCCCCGGATGATGAGATCTGTAGATCTCACAATCCCTGCCAGATCTGGATTCAAATCCCTGGATGATGGGATCTGTAGATCTCACAATCCCCAACCAGATCTGAATTCAAATCCCCAGATGAAGGGACCTGTAGATCGCACAATCCCCAACCAGATCTGGATTCAAATCCCCGGATGATGGGATTTGTAGAATCCAGATCTCGCAATCCCCCTACCAGATCTGGATTCATATTTCCGGATGATGGGATCTGTAGATATCACAATCCACTACCAGACTGTGATTCAGATTCCCTGATGATGGGATTTGTATATCTCACAACCCACTACCAGAATGTGAGTTAAGATTCACAGATGATGGGATTTGTAAATCTCTCAGTCCTAAAGCATATTATGATTCAAATTTCTGGATGATCGGATCCTTGGATCTTACAAACATAACATATATTGACAAATCATATCTTTCCACTAATAATTAATAATCTTTAGTAAAAAAATTGTTATGATGACCTTATGGTTTTAATAGACCTTGTCATTCCAACCCAATAATGTTTTGAAATTCTTTATTATGGAGCAAGTTTTTCAATAATTACATATATGAGAAATATAGAGTATAATAATCCACCAATTACAGATGTTTTGTATAGAAAATACAGTTCAATTGATTTTTCATTTCCTAATTATTTTTCCAAAGAAAGCTGACGGCCATGAAAATAAATTTCTTGAATGTTATTGCAACCAGAAACTTTAAAATATTTTTTAAAATTTTAATGGACTTTCACGAATCTTAAAGCTAATCCACATAATACATCATCTGTCATTTAAATTTGGCAGAAACCATTGTAACATACGAAAACCAATTTTTATTATTGCTTTCGACACCTGTGGGCCGGAATGGAAATAACTGGGTCATGATGGAACTGAACATGTCTATACTTCCACAATGTTAGTATTCAATATTATCAGTTTATTTACATATCACATTTCATCATAAATACACATCTAACACTGATATGTACACCTCTGTGAGGACTTCAAGCAGCCCACAAAGTTAGCAAAAGAACAAATAAGTTAATATGCATGTACTTAACACTTCATGTTACCTCCCAAAATTCCCAGAATTGAAATTAATCAGATCATAATTTGCAAAAAATCTTAGAACAAAGATATATTTTGAGATGAATTAAAGGTCTTCTCTTATATTTTTTTCCGGATATATCATATTCTTATGTCACTTAAATCATGGCAAGCTATGAAAAATGACTGCTTGAATTTAAATCATCTTGAAAGACAACAATGCCATCGAAATGTGACTTCAACAACTGAAATTGTAATCTGAATGTATTTTCTTATCTCTGAACTAGATACCTCAGAAACAGAAGCTACTTATTGGCGTCTTATTGAGATCTCTGACAGAAGTTTCCCAGAATCTGATTCAATCCTTTGTAGTATCATGCATAATACCACAGCTGTGAAGCATAAGGTTCATCAGGACCACATTAAGCACAAGTTATCTCGCATTATAACATTACAGAACATAGATAATGACCTTTGTTCCATGGTACAAAATTGTGGATTCCTTTCAACAAAGAGTGTTTGAAATTTGTCAATAGAGGAAATATATTTTTTAAGAATATATGAAATAAATGCAAGAAAAAAATGATTTGATAGATATTATAATATAGATATTAATGCTGACCACTTTTTTGTCGTTAAATAGACTTAAAAGCAGCACAGCACCTAAGCTATAGAGCGATTCTCCCAATATAACCTACAATATAATAACCTACTTCTCGAATTAAATTGATAAATCCATTCAATCCTGAATAAGATAAGTTGCATTCCCACTCATTCCACCCAGTATATATATATATATACACTTTGTTCCAAGATGACCACTTCTATTAACATCCAAAATATTTAATCAACACTTACAACTGTTAATAGACATCATAAAAAAGCATTGGCTTGTATCACTCATGTAAAACTTCCGAACAATCTCACACTAAATACATTCAGTAAACCATTCCAACACTTTGCAACACCAACATTATACAAACAAAACTTTGCTTTACACTCATAATTGTAACAATCTTTTATCACATAGTGTTAATATTTGTTATATAGGTTTTATGAATCACATTTAAACAATAATCATCTTTAACAGAAGTAGTAATCCCTTCATTACTTGTTTCTATTGGTTTATTCCATTTTATCTATTCGCATTTCACAACTATAGAGTGGCACTAGGATTCTTCATCATCAACAAGTCCAGTGTACTGTTTATAACAATTTGCCTAAAAAAGATTGATTGTTGGTGTAAATTGTCTGCAAATGTTTTTTTATTACATTGCTGGCAATTGTATATAAATTTATATTCTTGTAGAAACAATTGTAATTTTACCATTTGTCCAAAATGCTTATTGAAAACTTCTAACACCCACATCTTAAAATGCTAGGCACCGGTAGACCTTATATTTGACTTAATATACATTACACACTTTTTGTGAACAACAAAAAAACAGGTGAGCACTCTGCAATACAGCACAAATCTACAACTATCTGCATCAATAATTCTATAATTTATGGACAAGAGAGAAAAGTGTTGCGTTAGTTGGCCCTTCATTAGGAGTAATGTCTTACAACCCAGTGTTAACAGTCCTGCATCTGTACCAAACAACCTGTGACTCAACATCAACACTTCAAACCAGAATATGCTCAGTATTTGAAAATCTTTTGTTGATTTTATATTGTAAAAAATGTACACTAGTTCATCATTTTACAAAGTATAAAACACATTTTTTTTCATAAATGAGAAAAATGAAGAATTTTTTTTTTTGGAAATGTTAAAAAATAAAAAATAAAAAAAAAATAAAAAAATAAATAAATAAATAAATAAATAAATAAATAAAATATAAAAAATAAAAAATTAATTTCAACAGATCGCAATTTATTTGTACTTGTTTACTTTCCACTGCTAATGATGTGAGATGCGAGTTCTGGGTATACATCGGTAGAGGTGTGGGACAGTGAATGATCAGAGTTTGTAGATATACAATTGTTTTGTGCTTCTGCAGCATGTTCTATACAAGTTGTGCTTGGCAGGGCCCCATATGTAGTAGTCCCTTGACTCATAGAACTACAATATTTCATGTCAATTATATTTTCCCCCCTTTCAACATTACATCCTTTATTCTATTTGTAATTTTTCCACATCTCACAGAATTATACATTAGAGTTTCTGTATTTTCTCCCACCTCGTACAGCTCTATATCATTATATTCTTGCCATTTTCTCACGCAAGCCAATATCATGATTACTGGTATATTACTATATTCTTGGGTCTAAATGTATTGTGAACTACACTGGCAAGGAGACTGCAAGTAAACAATTTCTTGGGGAAACTACTCAAGGCAAAGGAATTGAAGTTATGGTGAATGCTTTTGTTCGGCTACACAGTGCCTGGGCTACAATATAGTTACACTGTGACACAGCAGAGTCAATATCCAGAAAATGCAGAATGCACAAGTTAAATGCCTGTGTTGTTCATCTCTATATCATATAACATAAAACACGTTAAACATATGCAACAAATTATGCCAATGTCTACACAATTATCAAAATATACATGTGTACTAATACAAGTTCTCAAGCCAAATGTGGTAACAAAAAAATGACACAAGCTGATTTGAGGATCTGCCTTTAAACTACACATCTCCTATCTCTTATATACAAGGACATCTCACTGCACACAATACACCAGAAGAACAAGATATTGATTTTAAAAAAAAGAGGCAATGAAGGCAATGTGAGACATTATCAACAAGATGAGTTTTAGATGAATGTTATGAAATGGTTATGAGAGTTGATTTGTGGGGCCACACAGCAGGGTGATGATAAAGCAATTGTCCACTTACAGGAGGGTTAGGTGTGGCCCCCTATCACATTTATAATAATAGTAAGACCCACGGCTTGTGCCGTCTGTGTGGCCTGTTTATTACCAAATCCTCTTTTTCATTTTTTTTCTCTCTTTGCAACCAAGCTTTTCGCAGGGCAGTAGATCCTGTGATGTGAATAATATAAAGTTTACATTTGTCAGCAAAGAAAAGCAGGTTTCATGTGAATACAAATTTCTTTTCTCGATATATCATGATACACAATGGCCGCTACCAGTTCAAAGCCAAAGGGTAAATTTTGCCATTCTGATATTTTGATCCTTTGGACACATTGTGTTTCATCTTATCTGAAGAATAAGTGCCTTATAATGTGCCTGATGATAAACACACAAGTGTTAGTAACCAAAATTGGTTTGAAGGAGTGCCATCTTATAACAGATAAAATTGTTAACTATAGGGCAGTTCCATTCATGTTCTCAGTCTGCAGATCTCATTCCTGCCCATGTGTGTTCTCCGCAATGTCCACTTTCACCACTAGGTGGCGAGTACAGCTTATGCCACCAGGTGGCCAGCACCTACTGTCCAATTTATCTTATATCCTGATGTCTGATATCAGAATCTGATAAAATATTCATGGCTCATGGATCCTTATTTCCCCATATTATCAATGATATATAGCCGTGAAAGGTTTTAGCATTACAGATTTAAGATCCGATCAAGAGCAAAGTAACCTGCATTGGATACTATTAAATATCAAGGCATCAGTTCACTGCATCCAAATGTTTTCCCAAAGCGTTAAATCCTAATTTTAGTGTGAATTGAGAATATCTTAGTTTGTGTCTTCCTTCCCTCTATTATGTTGGTGATATGGAGAAAAGGAGACCAGCTTCACATCCAGGATTAAATAAATAAGCCTCATTTTCCTTCTATACTTGACTTAAGGAATTCAACTGAAAAAATGAGAAGAAAATATATTTTAGATTTGAATCACAATTTACATGTTTCTGATCAAAATTATAAACATCAAAAAGATTTGAATCACAATTTACATGTTTCTGATCAAAATTATAAACATCACAAAGATTATCTAGTACATATAAATAATAAAATGCTGCCACACTCTGCAACATGAGATGGTTGTCTGATAAAAAATCCCATCATTAGCTGATGGTTACCTTTTCCTTCTCGGATTGTGTTTGTGTGATTTTGTTCTTGAGTGGTCGTCCTCGGATGATGGCATAGCAGAATAGCGTCACCACCATCACAAACAGGAAATAACTGGTGTGCATTAGGTGTAAGTTGATAACTGAACGATCATGCTGAAAATAAACACAAAAAAACTATCAAAAAAATGTATATATTGTTAATATTAAACAAATTTATCCTTTCAATGTAAAGCACAATCTTAAAATTCAATTAAAAAAATCTTGCTATTCATTGCTTGTTTACCAATTTAAAATATAAAACTTCAATTTCTCTGATTCTGTCTTGACATCAAACAATTGCATAGAATAACAGCAGATGGGGTATGATTTAAATGGAACAAAACCTGTTATCTTTAATCAGAATAATGACCATTCACTCACCAGACTAAGCCAGACTGCCAGATTAGGGTTGAACTGATATTCCACTTTGATGACTGGTCGTGACCGACAGTAGAACGTGGTGAATGTCGACTTCGACTTGGGATGGCCAGTCATACGTGCATGGTATTCCAGTCCAGTTTCATTCAAACTTTCACATATTGGTGGACTCCTGAAAATTATTTCCAGAATATGTTTTTGTTATCTCTGAAATATTTTACCTTTAGTCATTTTAAATCAATGACTAGTTCCAATTAAAACTGCATTTTCAAAAATACTTCTTTTTTTTTATTTCTCCTAAATGAATATTCTTTTTGCATTTGCTACTCTCAAAAAGTCAATTTGTCAAAATAAAAGAATTTATAATGCAAGATATCTTTATATTTTATTCAATTTTTTGCATAACTATAATTGCAAAAATAATCAATAAATGATGTAGACTATTCTTCCCATTTATAAGACAGTCTTCATCTTAATGATAAAAATTAGGCATCCCTTTTAAAAATGCCATGATGTGTTTTGATAATTAGAACATTTCAACCATATCGCTTTATATTTTAACTACATATCCAGATACCAACCTGCTGATGGGGAATACAGAGGAGGTTGCAATGAAGTGGACGCAGGTGTTTATTGCGACCCTGTCGCAGCCATAGGGATAGGAGCACCTTGTGTTGTTCCACTCATACGGCAACTCTGCTGTGATGTTAACCGGCTCATCAGCAGCTGGACCTGCAGTAAACCACCAAACTCACTTTATATCTTATTTTCAATATATTTCATCAAAGTAAATATAGCTTATTCTTCAATGCTAATTTTGATCAAAATTAATGATGTCAAATGATTTCAAAGCTCCTTGAATGTTCACCCACCTTTCAGTCCAAGGTCGTGTCCATAGATTGTTCCTGACACGTGTGTGATGTTGTGATGGATACTAACAAAGTCTGTGGTCGGTGTGATGGTCAGCCACATCGATACAGAGTAATTTCTGAAACATTCCCAATAAAAAAAGTTAGATTAACAACTCTCTTTGAAAAAATTAAATAAATAAAATAATAATCAAGGTGACACAAATAGTAAATGCAATACTGCTTGCAAAAGCAATACTGCTAGCAAAAGAAATACTGCTAAAAATCGCAAAAGCAATACTGCTACAAATAGCAATCAATACTGCTAGCAAAGGAAATACTGATACAAATAGTAAAATCAAAACTGCTAAAGGTTCTGAATATGGATCCAAAGAAGTAGAAGTTGTAACTGCACCTTTGTCCCTCTTCATGCACAGCAGTGGTGCCCTCTGCCGAGTTGGGCGTGGTCTTGCCTGGGTCCTTGGTGGTGGTGGTTGGGGTGGTCGGGGGAGCTACACTCGTGGTTTGCTGTGCCATGTCTGTGTTGTTACCTGTGATGCAGAACTCCAACTGTGCAAAGTTCTGCAGGAATATATTCCAGTCCTACGGGTACAAAAAAAAGATAAAACTTTTATTCTTTTTACCTTTATCATAATAACATTGATCAAAATAATTGAAAATGGGTCACTCCAAAAGCAATTTCCGTTTCCATTATTGCTGTGTCTTATCAGTACTGACATTAAGCATATAAACAGAATAGATAATCAACATCACTATAATACCATTCAACACATATGCAATTTATAAATAATATATGCACAATATAATACCAATATGTGAAATGCTGGCATATTTTATAATTGCCTTGGTTGCTATTGATTTTTGGTATATATACCTGTGAAATGTCTGGATTCTGGATCTCGTTGATGCGTACATAATAGGAGAGGGAGAGGAGGACGAAAGCGAACAGCCCCATGCACACCATGAACACGATGAGGGGCGGCCGACTGCTCGCAAACGCCTTCAGGTTCTCATATGGTGCCAAACCCATCTTAATGCCACTTCTGTAAACCACAACATATTTAATCATTAAAATGTCTCAACTGACAGGAATGACATAAGGCTTCAAACACAGGCCAATGGCCTGAGAGCTATGATGACCTTTGTTTTTTTTTTGTAATGTTTTAAACATTTTTCTGAAAATTGCTTCATATATGATCATTTAAATCCCATTCCCAGAGCAGACTTGCACATATGATAAATTAACCAATCATAATATAGGTTACATATTGAATTTGGCCCCAACTAGTAACCTCAATTCTCATTGGGTAATATTTTTCAAGTTATTCAAATGGCAGCCTCATTGACAACTGAGTGATATCTATTGGATCTTTGAAAAGATGGAGAAAATCTGAGACTAATGGAAACCACATAGAATTGGTCCTATGAATATACAGCATCTTGCCTGTTGATAGCTAAGAACTCTGATCAGTAGTTTCAGAGAAGATCAAAGTTGGTGGACAGGCTGAGAGAAAATTTCCCCCATCTTTGCAGTAGCTATGCTCAGCATAGCTAAAAATGAACCTATTTGACACAGGTTTTTCACTTCTTGTCAAATGATTTTATTCTTATGCAAGATAAAGACAAACAGATACGGGGATCATAGAGTACAGAAAGCAGATCTTGTAAACATTTTTCATGTCTTCAGAATGGCCACAAATTTCTTTTTTGATAAATCGTTTTTACTCCAATATTCTCAGTTCAATTAATCAATCCATCTATCATTTAAAAATTTATAAAAATTTCTTAATGTCATAATAATACCCAGCTTTGTGTTAAACATACAATAATACATACATTTTGTGGAAATTTAAATAAAATTCTTGCCAACAAATTATTAGGTCTTTTCCTCTCATATTATTGTGTACTTAATTCCAGCCAGAAAAATATTTCATCATATGTATGATTCAAGCAGGTTTGTTTTTGTGTTAACTCTGTTAAATTATATATTTCAGAATATGCTCATGCTTCAGCAGGATTTTTTTTTATATCTTTATAAAGGATGACACAACTCTCTGATTATAATTTTAAATGAGGATACTTTAATATGAATGACTGACCAGGTTTAACCTTGGCCCAAACTTCACCATCAATTCAGGGGCAGATTAAAAGGAAAACAAACTCATTTAAATCTTATCCACTCAAGTCCCTTGTAAAGACCTGATTGCAGTGTATCCTCTTATAGTTTCAAAAGATCATTTCAATTTACCATATCCTGAACTTAAATAAAATCACTCATATTTCCCCTGATACAGCATACTGGGTTATTTTTGTATTAGGTTGAAAATCAGGAAATTTTGGCAAAGCCGTCTGAAATCATTTCTTGCAGTTGGGTTCAAGACTGTGAAGGCTACAAAATGTGCACCCACATGGAGAGAAAAAAGGATTCAAAATATTTGCAATCTTCAGCATATTCAAAGTAAAAAAACAAGGTAGCATGTATTCTAAATGTTTCAAGTGAATAAATATATACCTCTTATTATCTAAATTTTTTAGATGGTGATAAATTTGTATACCTATCCTTTAGTATGCATGACTTAGGGTTTAGCTTAAGCAGTAAAGCTTTTAACAACTGTGCCTACAATGCATGTGCGCGAGTTCATTAGAAGCATTTGAAGTTTTCTATCAATTTTTCAGAATTAATGTGCAATATTGTTTAAAAATGTACACTAATTTTAACACTGGAATTCAATTATATTTAAACATATATATTTATGACATATACAAGCCTTGTATAATCTCTCCTGCTATATTGCTGTGATGTTAGGCTTCCTGCTTTAGATATGCATCTTCGCCATAACTTTGTAAGTCTGCCAAAGACAGCCTTGACCATCATCTATAAGACTCTCAGAGATGTAATCTTCTCCTGGTGCATCATGGTTATCTTATCTTATAGAAATAAGCAATATATATTTATTCAAATGTTTAAATTAATGCTTTTTTTTTTTACTTTTTTTTTATTTTCTTTTTTATTTTTACAAATATTGGCTTGACTGGCCAACAAAGACAGAATTTTTGCAGGAAAAAGATTCAAGTCAATATATCTTTTACTGACAAATATATGTCAAATATAAATGGAAAAATCAGAGAGGTTTTTTTTGTTATTTGGATACCCTAAGTATGAATACAAATTTTAACAAATATACATATTAACAATAAATATATTAACTTTTGGGCATGAAAATATATATTTTATTTAAATACAGTAAAATGATAAATCTTCCTGAAGAAATAATTCAGGCACTTCATAAACTCCAAGACTAATTGTTCTGAAATATCTTTCACATATTTAAACGTATTCCTATTTTTACTACAATTTAGATTACAAAAAATCTTGTTGCCTTCACTTGCCCATTATGGTCAAATTCACCTATTCATTTTAGTGCATCTGGGCCATTGTACAAGTGTACTAACCCAGGTGGCTGCAGCTGGAGTGTCATTTAATAGTTCCAGAGAAAACCACTTGTCATTAAATATATGTCAAATATAAATATTTAATGATGCATGACATCGGCAACAGTAATAGATCTTGGAAAGCTTCTGTGTTTTATATTATTCACGGTTTGTTATAAGTGTACTGTTATTGATTTATTCCAATAGATAAGGACTTTGAGTTGGTGATGTGAATAGTGACTGACAGTGATATGGGGCATTGGCACTTGCTGTCAGCAATTGGGTACGGACTCCAGAGACTTTTACACGTATAGGCTGCTGCATTCCTTCCTTCCTTGTTTTTGTCAAAATATTTCCATGAAATAAGTTAATGCAATAAATGCCATAGAATGGACTGATAACATCAAATAGAATTGCCCAACACTATACTAGAGATATCCTTTTGATTTGAAATAATGATAATATTGAATGAGCAACTTCTCACTGAAGTCAAGACACCCAGCTTGTCTTTATCAGGTAGATCTACATCAATGAATTCTTTTGGAGAAGAAAGACATTCAAATCAGCAAAGTTAAAATTTAAGTCTAACCTCTCCATTTAACATGTAAATCTGTCCTTCTTTGCAAAAAAGACCTCCATAGTTGGGTAAATAGTTAGTTATATTGATACTGAGAATCTGACAGTGACAGTTTCCAATTCCAGAAATGCAGCAGCATTATTTCGACAGCTTTTGACAACCCTACCTGTTCCCTTTACCGATTCCAGATCAGTCCAAACAGAAGCAAGAAGTGCAGCCTTCCCCTTCGCAGCATTCACATACGCGGATAACTTTCTTCGCACAACAAAATTCAAGTGACAAATCTGAACAGTAATAATTTACGTTCAACATCTGCCATGTTGATCGCGCACCTGTTCTCGCGCTGTTCACGTGTTTCCGGAAACCACGTCACCGATTCAACTTGTCGCTCAAGTACGTCTACCATAAACATGATCATGAGGATCATATCTATGTTCATTGTCGCAAGGGACATTGAGACAAAACTTAAATTATAATTGGAGATCCCTGGTAGGGGGCTCTTTCTAACAATATATCTTGGGATTTCTATTTTGAATATAGACCTGTTAACAAAACCACAATCATCGATAATCAGTTCCAGGGATTAGTTGGTAAAATAAATAAAATCTTCATCAGGCTCATGTCACTTAAATTTGGACAAATCACTGGGCCAGTATTTGCAGTAGTTTAATATTGCAGAATCTCTAGGTGGCACCACATCTGTATTGTGCCCTCCATTTTGTTTCAGTCCGGTCTCATGCTGTTTAATGATTATAAAAGTTTGTGCTCAATCTTCATTGGGTATGGATTGTTCCCTGTAGTTAAACATCTCTGCCCGATCAAATATAAATCTCTTTGACATTGCGGTATGTTCTTTTATATCATTGATCTGAAAGGGATTTTTGCCTGATTCATTTCCATTTAATTTCTGTAAAATATAGTTATTAAGATTTATTTCTATTGCTTAAATTAGAATTATGAAAATTATTATAAAACTTTATTAATTCTATTTTTGAAGTAATCTAAAAAAATGGGATTGATTGACATGAAAACAAAATATCGGCTAACAAAAAAGAATTAACCTTTCAGGACTATCTTTGATGTTCAATACACGATTCACTTTCAACTTAAAGATGGTTAATCATAACGATTTGTTTGCAGAATGTTTAAAAATACATGCTGGTATATGGCCTGTTTTGCCAAAAACTGTGATCACAAGAGAAAACATAACTTCAGGAGACTTTTTCTGACATTCAAGAAAGATTTACAATGTTATTTGTAAAATTCCAAATGAAAAATGCTAAATTGTCTTAGTGACTTCAATATTGTGCCAAAAGTGAGATGTCAAACAAAATATTGCCATAAACAGCTGTGTATCAAGAGATTATAAGTCATGTGATTAACACGTATGACTTCACTGAGTAAAGTTTACATAACACTAAGGGGAATGTTAAAGAAAGGATCATTCAGCAGTATGGTATTAGATTTTATCCTGTATTACACTCAATTTCGTGGCCCTGAAAGGTTCTGGGCACTTCCAGGCAGAAAATGAACCAGTGATTTTTAAATTCAAATTTAAGTGAATATTTGATATGTTTTCATGGTTATTTGTTATGGGCCAATGATTTTGACAAACGTCTTAGCCCAGTATCAAACTACAACATATTCATGGGATGAACCTCACAAGAATTAAAATTGGTAAGGTAAAATGAAGTGAAGCCATGTCATGTCAAGCAAAGCCAAATAAAGTCAAATCAAGTAAAGTTGGGTGAAATCAAGCGAGGCCAAGCAAAACAAAGTAAAGTGAAGTAAAGAAAAGTTAAATGAAGCCAGGTGAAGTCAACAGAAATGAAGCCAAGTCAGATGAATTGGAGTCAAATCAAGTTAAGCCAAGTAAATCAAGTGAAGTCAAGTTAAGCCAAACGAAGTAAAACCACGTCAAGCAAAGCCAACTGAGGTGAAACCAAATCTAGTCAACTGATATGAAGTCAATCAAAATGAAGTGAAGCCAAGTGAAGCCAAATTAAGCCAAGAGAAGTGAAGCCATGGGAAGTGAAACCAAGTGAAGTGATGCTTAACAAAGTCAAGTAAAGTGAAACAAATGAAATGAAGTTAAGTGAAGTCAAGAAAAGTGAAGAAAAGTGAGGTGAAACCAATCAAGAGAAGTTAAATGAAGCTGAGCCAAGTAAAGTAAAATCAAGGGAAGTCAGTGATTTATTTTTTTTAAATATTTCCCACACAACAGGTTTGGTGTGCTTAAGGTTCTGTCAGGGCGATTGGTACACTGTAGATGACAGTTCTGAGCACTGTGGAGAACTCCAATAGCATATATTACATTGATATCTATTTCTCATCAAATTCCACAATGGTTGAAGATGGTACTGAACAAACATCTGAAACATTTTTGGGATGCTCTTTATTGTTCATTAGCTGATAATTCTATGCTGATATGATAAAAATAAATACCTATGAATAAATGAATAAATGTGATCAAAGAATGCAATATTGCTGAACCACTTTTAATCTGAGTTGAAATCTGTTGCATGGGATAAATAGTCATTTTTGAGTCATGTTAAGCTGGCGGCTCACTTGTATATATTAAGAAGGGAACATATCAAAACCTTAAAAACATCATATAATTCTTTGCTATATTAGTTACTTCTTTGGTTTTAATAATGATCTCAACAAATGGTATTGTCATTAAATATCATGTATTCATTTAATCATATCTACACATTGTATCTTCCAAACGTTTTTTTAGGGCGTGCTTGAAAACCTTATTTCGGAATGCTTTAGTATGGAGGCCACAAAGCTGATTTAATAATGGATTTTAAACGTCGAGTAAGATGTCCACGAGGCGAACCTTGAGCATTCGTGAGGAACATATTTTCGCTGTTATATCAAAGGTGAACACATCATTAAAAGGAGAGAGATACTTTGAAAAATCTAATTGAAATTGGGTGCAAGATCAATCTCTGAAGCACCACCCTAATAAATAGTTTCAAGTGATCACCTGTCTGGGGCATTTGAATAATTCATCAGGACTGTTGCGTGCAACTACAATAGTCAAGTGTTAATCGCAGTAATGTTTATTTTAGACAGAGTGTAATCAACATCACATTCAAAATTTGACTTTTGTAATCTTCTGATATCTAAGCTTAACAAACCTTTATCTCGAAACTTTCACAAAAACACTCTTATAATTCTCCAAATTGTCTGGTATAACTAGAAAAATCGACCAGTGTAAAAGTGGGTGGGGTTGCCAAAGTCATGCTTTGTTTTGGCTCTGGCCGGGTCCACGTGGTAGAGATGACGTAAAGGTTCTGGCTTCTGATTGGTCCGTTCATGCCATCTGTCAATCATCCAGACCACGTGGTTTTGCATTTTGGCTTGGTGTTTTGGTCAGAAACCGCCATCTTGGGGGAAGAAGTTAGACTTTTCCTGCCTTTTCCCCAAGAAATAGTCGGCAAAGCGACCAAAACTGAGTTGATCTAAACAGTGAGGAGTATTAAGTACATATACTGTCATGAGCATTGCCTTGAATATTGATACTTTGCTGGAAGCCGCCACGTTTTTGGAGAAACGAAAAGAGGACAGCGGCACTCCACAGAAAACACGTGGTAAGTAGAGCACATGGTGTAAATTATATTTAGCCCTGCCGATTTGTGAGCCACGTATCATCCATCCTGGCATATTCTTTAGTAGGAGAGATCCTGAGAAGTATAATGATGAATTTTATATTGCAGTTACATTGGTTTAGAGAAAGATCTGTGTGGGTAAAGCGTTCAAAGTTCGCTTGTTCATAACGTAAACATTAGCATATTCAATGACGCTGTTGGTTGACCTAGATTGTTGTTTTCGCCGCTTTAGATGGGACACAGTTACATGGCTATGCAAAATCTGGCCCTCCACCAAGTGAAGACTCTGATGGAAGTCCTGTCTCGGGGAAAAGAAGTAGAGACAATTCATTTTCGGAGGAAAATGGCCGAGAATTCAAGCGTCGATCGGGCGGGTGAGTTTGTAGATTTAGGCGCGTAGGAATACATAACAGTGAAACATTCATGCTATTTTTAGCTCAGATTTTGACTCCACGTTGCTTGTTCTTTTGCTTCGCCAAAGCATACAACGTGAATATAATGACTCAAATAATAACTTCTTTAGTCTTTTCAGGGCCGGGACAAGAGAAGTACATAACAAGTTGGAGAAAAACCGGTAAGTTTAAAGATTTTGTTTATGCCACGCGACAAGCCAGCCAGCTGACAAACATCACGTGCCTGCTTAATATTCATGAGGCTATAAATAGCCCCCTCGAAACGTGAATGCGCCCAAGCACATGTCTCTGGGCTGAAGTCCCATTTTATCTTCACTCACACATCACTCAATATTCACATCGCTCTAGCTTTATGGTGTATTATTAATTTAAATGATACAGTTATACATCTACCATTTTCCAAAGCATCTGAAATATTTCTCAGTAATATATAACAAGTGATCTTGAAAAATTAGACTTTGCATGCACCTTCGTTAAGATAGTCACCACCAGCTGATTTCATCATAAATAATGTTGATGTGCATTATTACCCTGCAAATGCTGAAAAGAATGGTGATGCAGCCGGCTGCTAGGAATGTTTCCACAACCTTTGAGAATAGTTAACCAGATTCTTTGCCATGTAAAAACCTAAATAGAGTATATCCTCGTCATGCTTTTAGGAGGTAGCATTTATAAGTGTAAATAATAACTCAAACAACAGATTTTGTCATTTTTATCAAAGAATTTTCTCTTTAAATTTTATGTTTTTCATTGAGACCACTAATCAAAAGTATTTTGCTATTATTATTAGTATTAGTATTATAGTATTTCCCAGGTGAAACATCATCAATATAATATAATCCTGAACAATGTCTATTTCTGTGTAGTTTTACAAGGTTAATATAGCATATGTAATAGTGTATGACCACTCACATTACAGGAGAGCTCACCTGAAGGAGTGCTTTGAAAATCTTAAAAACCAAATTCCTGCCCTGGAAGATAAGAAAACCTCCAACTTGAGTATTTTGCGGAGCTCACTAAGATATATACAGGTAAGGCAACAATTGCATGACAGGAATTATATGCCAGTTTGCAGGAGTTATAAGGGAAAAGCTTTTGTAGGAGAGATTCATAATTGTTGCTGTACAGCCAGACTTGTTATTTGTGTTCAGCATTTCTCACAAACACTTCCTTTGTGTAGCTGGGACACGAACCCCGAACAGAAGATGTTTTGTTTTGAGTATGGCTTCATAGACAAATTAGCAGAGCAAAATCTTGATAGACATTATTAAGACTGTATGAAAAAGATCGAGTTATGATCATTCCTAGCTGCTGAGTGAATGTATCTTAAAGCTTGGCATTAAATTCGAGATAGACATTATTAAGACTGTATGAAAAAGATCGAGTTATGATCATTCCTAGCTGCTGAGTGAATGTATCTTAAAGCTTGGCATTAGCTATGGAACAAGGCTCTTGCGCAGCTGGAAATTGTGGTTTAAAATTCTGCTGGCCTGAATTTAAGTGAATATTTGTTACATTTTCATTGTTTTATGTTATGAGCAGGTTTAATTGATCTGAAAACAGCCCACCCTTTTTTGGGGTAGTAACCAAAATCCATAATGTGCAGCCCTAACCAGTGTCCCATATTTGTAAAGTAATATGGTGTCCAGATATTTAGACTGATTTGATAAGTACAGCTGCGAGGCTTTCATTTTATCACTCATGACAATGTTCTTCATAAATGAAATATTTGTCACATATCAAGTGTTTCCTCAGCACAAAATTCATGTATCAAACTTGAAACCAAAATAATTTTGTTACCTGCAGTTGTGGGGCCTACTCTTAAAGTTTCTTTTGCCAGCTTATAGTTTCTGTATAAACTGGTTTTATTAAATTGAGAAGAACAAGCAACAGCTGTTTCAATAATTTATCAAGAGAAGAAAAATAATGGATGAAGAGAAGATCACTCTCTCATAGGCTAAGAATTAGCCATCAGTTTTAAAGCAAAAAACCTCAGATTTTTTGAGTGGGCTGAATGGCTGTGTCTCAGCTGGGCTTTTTCAAGTAGAATTGAAATTGCTTTCTGCTGAAATTAATTAACCAAAATAGCAGTAACTAGGGAGAAAGACTATCAATGTAATCAGCTTTCAGGATGTTTTATTAGCAGGATTGTGGTTCATAGATTTTTTTTGTCTGGATAGTGAATAAATGACAAACACATGATTTGATATATAGGTAGTGTCCATCTTTCAGGGCTCTGCTAATTTATATGTAATATCATCATTTTATGGAAAATAAACCCAAATCATACATAATTATAGAATCATTTCTCCACATGATGAAAATATTTGCCATACTCTAGTGATGCAACAGATATTGAAAACAGAAACTCTACAAAACCGAGGAAACCGTTGGGTGGGCGTTGAATGTCTGGATGAAAATATGAGTGACAACAAGGATATATCTGTGTCGACCAAACAAATCATTACACTCTATATTCTGACGATGAGAGTTGACAAAATGGACAGGCCTGACATAATTGTAGCTAATGATTCTGACATTATTATTGCTTTTATGGATCTCAAATATCAGTTTGTCACCCACAAATCATGAAAAATATTTGTGTTGACAGTGCATTATTGTAATGATAGGTGAATGTGAGGTGTTTGGTAGTTGGAGATCCATGGCTGCCTGGCTTGACCCAGTCAGGGAAAATTCCTAACTTCCCACTGTGTTTACATTGTAGTCTGATTGACGTCTTTCAATACATCATATAATAGGGTATGCCTTTCCGGGTCAGTT
This sequence comes from Amphiduros pacificus, assembly GCA_949316495.1. Classification (NCBI taxonomy): domain Eukaryota; kingdom Metazoa; phylum Annelida; class Polychaeta; order Phyllodocida; family Hesionidae; genus Amphiduros; species Amphiduros pacificus. Next base: position 36,946,087 of record OX439001.1, on the reverse strand, counting down.
GTATTCAATTTGGTTTGTCAGAAAGATCATCTTTGGTGAATGAAAGAGAACCAGCTATGTTAAAATGTGAGTCAATTTCTAGCACAGAGTTTTTGACCATTTGTTGATGTTCACAACATGCCATGTTTGCTGTCTTCTTCCCTCGTGACAGCACACAAAGTAGTTCCCTCATTAGCATACACCACTTATACAAGCATCCATATAGACATTTCAATAAGTATTTATAAAATTAATCTCTTCAGAGTGATTTTAAAATGAGATTTAATGTATGTCTGTGTGTCTGTCACACTTTCGAGATGTATTTCATTTATATGATGATGCAGAAACCATGTGATAAGAGTGGAAGGAGACTTGGCAGTAAAAGGGCTGCACAATGTGTGTCACAGCCTGCCGTCTCTTCCACATGCTTGTGGGTGGGGCTAGACAGGTCATGTGACCAGCATAAGTATATGCTAATGAGCAGCCATGTTGTATGGGTGGCCATGTGAGCAGGAAGCACATGGGTGGTGACGTACATGCACACAGCCTGCTTACATAAGGAGCCGGCCAAACCTTGCTGCCCTTCATTAATGATTATCTATTATTGGCATTCAGGCTGTGATATAGTCCATTTTGCATATATTGATCCACTTCAATAGATCTTCATGTATTGCATCATTGAAACCACTCTCAGTTCAATAACTGAAGGCCATGGTTGTCCTCCTAAATCAGAATATCATAAAATGTCATGACCTGATCAGCTGCATTTCTCTGAATAAATCTTGGGCACTGCTGCTGAGAACTTTTAACTGACCTAATTGGTTCAGCTAGAAGTTGAATACTGTTGCAGTGGTGGGGATTGCTTCTGGAATTATAGTACATCTACAAAATATTATAGTATTATTTTATATTAATAATATTTTGAGAAAATAATGTTTTCTCTGAGTGATAAGATTTTCATCTCCATTAAATTAACACTACATGTCAAGGACAGCTATTCAAGACCCATCCTGCCAATCACAGATATGGTCGTAAATGACAGGTAAATTTATAGATTGTCTGAGTTAAGGACAATTAAGATGTATACATTATTAGGGCCATAACAAAAATGTGCAAGCAAGCAGATTTTCTCATATAGATATTTTTTTCTCAATTCACAAGTGACCAGGGTTTGTCATCAATTGAGTCACAGGTTCAGTTGCCCTAAAAGATTGATAGTGCCTCCAGGCCACTGGTTGTAAAATACTTCAGCCCTTATTTCTGTAATATATTGTATTTGAATTGATTTATGGTATTGGCTAATAGATTTGACAAAAAAAATCAAGTGGATCTGAGAACATCCATAACCACAATCATTAAAGGAGAAAGAAATCTTCACAAAACATTGATAAGCAATTTAAATACCATTGATATAAACAGATATCAGATATAAAACATGTAAAAGAGAATTTTCAATACAACTTTACTCCTTTTACTGTACTAAGATCATTTTTATGATCATTTTTTCCTGGTGATCGGACGCTATCCATTCGCATTGAAAATATTAATGTATTGCGCAATGATGGATCCCTGACACTTCGTATTTACGTTTTACTTATAAAATGACTGCCGAACTTGTCGAGGGATAAATTTTGAGAAAAGTTAGAATTTTCAGAATTTTATGGCGGAAAATATGCTGGACCGTAGCAAAAAATATCGGTCAGGACCGGCAGTCCGACAGTTATCAGGAAGACTGTTAACGATAAAGATATTTGCCTTTCATATCTCAATATTGTTTTGGTTGATGCACTCCTGTAAATGTTTGTAAAACCTATTTGAACAGGAACCTAATTTATAGCCCCCTTTTGAAAGCACACTTCTTTCTTGGCGTCATTTTTATGTGGAGTGTAATCATAGAGGAACTGAAAGGTAAAATGATGTCATAAAAGTATGGCAATATGCTTATGATGTCATGAAATGTATTTGAGCCTCAATTGAGTAACAAAGTTCATGCTACCCATGTTTACCCGTCATGCGCAGCTTATGGCTGAGACAGATCTCTCCTGGGAGTGCAACTTTTATGGCTTATAGCAACTTATCTTTTTAATCTATCATAATTTCAATTTGTCATGATGTTCATATGTGGCCAAGCTTTCAATACACCAAATTGTAGAATTGATGCTTAATACCTTTAAATATCTGTAAAAAATACATAACTGTATATTCCAAAGTTATATTTTCCAATATCATGTATCCTATTGTTTTACACCAATATCAGATATCTGACTTTATGCAATGGTATATTTGGTAATAATATTTGCATAAGTGGCTACTGAATTTGTTCTGTTTTGTTTCTGTCACTGTAGATGCAAAAGCGCAAGGAGAGAGAATTTGAACAAGAGACGTTACGTTTGGCACAAGCCAAGATAGCGGCCCAGGAACGAATAGCTACCCTGAAAAAAGAGTTAGCGCAGCTCAACGTGAAAGTAGATCTCAACCATTTTATGAAGAGTGAGGACCAAGATGAGACACATTCAGACTCCACTGCTACTGGTAAGCAACCCATGTTCTGCATTGTATCCATCCCTCTTGTTACAAGCCTCAACCCATGTTCTGCCTTGTATCCATCTTTCTTCCTCTTGTTACTAGCCTCAACTCACGTTCTGCATTGTATCCATCTTTCTTCCTCTTGTTACCAGCCTCAACCCACGTTCTGCATTGTATCCATCCCTCTACCTCTTGTTACCAGCCTCAACCCACGTTCTGCATTGTATCCATCCCTCTACCTCTTGTTACCAGCCTCAGCCCACGTTCTGCATTGTATCCATCCCTCTACCTCTTGTTACCAGCCTCAACCCACGTTCTGCATTGTATCCATCTTTCTTCCTCTTGTTACCAGCCTCAACCCACGTTCTGCATTGTATCCATCCCTCTACCTCTTGTTACCAGCCTCAACCCACGTTCTGCATTGTATCCATCCCTCTACCTCTTGTTACCAGCCTCAGCCCACGTTCTGCATTGTATCCATCCCTCTACCTCTTGTTACCAGCCTCAACCCATGTTCTGCCTTGTATCCATCTTTCTTCCTCTTGTTACTAGCCTCAACTCACGTTCTGTATTGTATCCATCTTTCTTCCTCTTGTTACCAGCCTCAACCCACGTTCTGCATTGTATCCATCCCTCTACCTCTTGTTACCAGCCTCAACCCACGTTCTGCATTGTATCCATCCCTCTACCTCTTGTTACCAGCCTTAACCCATGTTCTTTCTACCTCTTGTTACCAGCCTCAACCCACGTTCTGTATTGTATCCATCTTTCTTCCTCTTGTTACCAGCCTCAGCCCACATTCTGCATTGTATCCATCTTTCTACCTCTTGTTAATAGCCCCAACCCACATTCTGCCTTGTATCCATCCCTCTACCTCTGGTTACAGGTCGTCTGAGATAAGGACAATAAAGATACATTGATAGGGTAATAACAAAAATGTTCAAACAAGACGAAGAGTTTTTTTATTTAGATAATTTGGTCTCAATTTTTGTTTATTCTAATTCACCAGTGTCCATATCCCTGTTCATAATAATAAGTAAATAAAGATATGTGATGTGGCATTAACAAAATAAGCAGCAGAGGTCTTGGAATTTGCAGCGGATGAGAGTCCGTTTATGAGTGATGATGAAGATCATGTTGTGGAGCCTAGGAAGACCGTACTGCCACCTGGTGTCAACATTAATCCAGCCCCAGTGGGAAGTGAGCCTGGTCGAATTGTTATACATAATGGTCCATGGACATCAAGTCCCATCCTTACATTGCCGGCATCTTCAAACTCATCTCTCAGTAAGTTCATCAAAATTAAAGATTCCTAAATTTTTTTAATAGATGGGAGAAATTAGTAAATATTCAGTTTTGTAATTACAAGACTGTGTTGATTTATTATAGTGTATTATATTATGAAAATCTTAAGATTTTTTTCCTTTAATGAGACTTTCAAAAAAGATGTATTATGGTGTTAAAAATAAAAAGGAAAGGGCATTTTTTGTTTGTAATGTATAATGAATATTAACAGAACATAACAAAAACTTATAAATATTTTCAGTTCCAAAAATGGTTGCAACTACAGTGGCAGCTAATTCTTTACCTACAATATCCAAGCCAACCTCTTCTGGTCAGCCCATCATCGCAACGGTCAACACTAAAAATAACACCCCAGTGGCTATTATGACCAGTATGTCAAGCCCTGCTAACCCAGCAGCCATTGCTACCCCAACAACACAGACTTTCAAAACTCCAGTAACGCAGATTCTTCAGCAAACTATAGCACAGAGGGCACTGCAACAACAACTGCAACAGCAGCAAAAACTGGCCCAACAGCAACAACAGCAGCAGCAACAGCAACAACAGCAGAATGCTGCACCACATGGTAGGCATATTTTATGGAAGCCATTCTTTCTGGGACACTTTCGTTTTGTAGGGTTTATTGTTAACCATGATCAGGATTTGGTTCAAGGATGGTGTAAAACAGTCTGAGATTTTAAAAAAATGATGATACAAGATAGTTTTTAAAAAAAAATTCAATAAGGCTGGAAACAGGCAAATTTGCTGATTGATAGCAGAATCTTATATTTTCAGATACATAGTTTATAATTAATGGTTTTGACATCTTATGTGTACATTTTTATTCTTGGAATGTTTTTGCCAAACTGCAAAGTAACTAATGGATTGTTATGACTGTTTTTAGTTATAACAGTGCAGGCCAATGCATTGCGTCCGATGACAGGAAATGCTCTGAAGCCTGGTATGGCGACTCAGCTGCGTGGAGCTGTAGCCATCAACCATCTGGGTATACCCCAGCTGGTGCAGGGAGCGTCCATCTTGACGGCCCCAGCTACCCTGACAGCGACATCCCAGCCCACCACCGTCAATATGGCACAGGCCAACACTCTAGCTGCCCTCAGCAAGATGGTACAATCTTCCGTGCCCACGGCTACAGTAACAACAACCACAGCATCTGCGACCTCGACAGCTCCGACAGTGACGCCCCTGGCCAACCTCAAGCACATCATCACCACGCCCATATCTCCAGCCCAGCTTATGACGCCTGCAGCTCAGACGCTAAGTCAATTCATGGCCCAGTTGCCACGATCAGCGCCGGTCAACACCACGCCAAATACAGGCATGACTCCATCTGCGCTGCACCCCATGATATCATCGCTCACCCAGATGGCGCCGGCGACGCAGATCTTGCCGATGACGATGGTGTCACCGGGGATGCAGGTATCCGCTACTGGCCTGACTCAGGCACAGTTATCTAATGTTGTCAGCAGTCAGCAGGTCAGTAAATTACTGGGACAGATACCAATACTGCAGCAACCCCTAGGACTCTCACCACTGGTCAGACCGGTCGTCATGGTGACCATGCCAAGCGTCGTGGCAACCACTTCAACAGCCAATACTGTTCAGGTGTCAGTCCCTGGTAGCAATAATACCTCATAAGTCTGTTATTGTTTTCATTAAATTTACATTTGTTATCAATGTTGGATTTCTGTGTATAATGAGGACTTCAAGGTCTGGTCACTGAAATTATTTTGTTGACCAAAATTTACTGAAAAAAATATATCTAGAAGTTAAGTATATTACTTAGTATTCCATGTTGGAATTGTTCAGTTGACACCAATAACGTTAGTTATCATATAATCTGAACTTGTGAAATTTGTTTAATAAGCAAATATTCCTTGAATGATTGAGATACAGGGTATGTATGTCTGCATGCCTCAATAGTCAAGTTCATCTCAATACATTGTTGGTCTTAGCAAATGGAAGTCTTTCTGATAATCGTCTTCAGCAAAATATGAGCATGTGAGATTGCTAATAAATCGCATGAAATGAAAACATTATTTGGGAGGAACAGCTGAAAATTAGATTTTTTATGTTACTGTTATACTTTAGAGTAAGACATTCTAAATCGGATTATTAGAAGAGACTAAAAACAAGTATTGGTGGATGCAACAGCTCCTCCATCAGTTTCACATCTGATATTTTGTTGATATAACCTGAAGGAAAGATTAATTATGGTAGGGGAACAGTCTACTGATGTGTTATGTGGAGTAGCTGAGTTTTCATAAATTGGATGTAAAGGATTTCTGAGAAGCAGTGCCATCTAGTGGCAGTTGGAAGATGGTGGAAACTTTCGGAATAGTTGCAGCTGTCTGTGATATTGTGATTATATGAATTGACAATCTAGTGGATAAATCTGGGTGTTGTATATAGCATGATCAACCCATAATTTGTCTTGAAAAAGTTTGTGTCATAGCAGAAGTGTACATGTGCATCATTTTCTTCTGTGTATTTGTACCTATTGTAAAATAGTTGGGTTTTATACCAGTAGGTGCTTAATCGAAGGACTGTGTCCAGTAGGTGCCTGGATTTCTCATCAAACTAATGGAGGTGGCATTTCTCTGGGAAGGGGCCAATAGGAAACCATACATTTTGACATAATTTACAAGAAAGTGGCGAATAATTATTTAAAAGTGGGATGAATTATATACTAATGGTTTCAAAATATGGTAATAAATGACAGGTGTAATATTTGCAATAGTACTCTGATTACATAAATCTTGCATAATGTCACCTCCCTTTTATGCCGACAAGAGTGCAATTTTGCATGGTTCGTTAGCATCTTCATTACAATCAACTTTTTTTTTGCAAACCAATATACAAAATTTAGGTTATGACTGACATGTCCAGTCACAAGGTGGCTGTATGTGACCTTAATTAGCAATATTTATGTTTCACCATTTAGATATTTGGCTCAAAGTGACACATGCTTAATAGTTGCATCAGCTTGATTTGAACCATCACTTGAGAACTGAAACTTTGATAACAATTTCATTTGACTTGGATGGATGGAATCTTTTGGAAATATTTATTGGATATCCCACATCCCCTTTAAATTTACTTATTTATTCTTACTTAATTTTATTTACATCTCTTTACCATACATTTCAGGTGCATTTGTATGAATAAATCTAATTGAATTTAAATTAAAAGTGAATATAAATGACAGGTAACCCAAGTATGGTTTGTGTATGGTTCATGCATGATAAGAAAACAACATATAAGAAATAATATATTATACTTACACATTGCATTTTCTTTTCTTTTATAAGAAATAGTTGTGATTTCTAATTTAATTATTCCCAGAAGCAGATAAAATTAGTACTACAAGTGTCCCTGTTAATTAGTATATTTATTGTTGATATTTTAAGTATTCTATTACCTTGATTTATTCTTGGTTATATATTACGCAACATAACTAGAGCATAAATAGTTTATATATATATTCTAGGAATGTTGATAAGAAAAGTAATAATTGTATTACATATAATCACTATGCAAAAGCATGGTTTTGATGTACAGTTAATTTTTTTCTGGGCCAAAATTGAAATGGTTCACAACAATAACATATTGCATGCACAGCATAAAACAATACAGAATTATGACATCAGTGTCCAGAGAGATATGAAGGGTTAATTGTAATCCCCTGGTTGCCTAACATACATACTTTATGCTAAGACTTGACTGCGTTTCAGGCCCTCTTAAAGTTTGGGCTGAGTTTCAGGCTCAAACATTTGCTCAGACCAATAGGCAAATCAGTGGGTGGTGCATAAATAAATAACTTTAAAAGATCAGGAAGTGTGCAAAAATGGTACAATTTTGAACACTTCCAGTCCCTATGTGCTTGTAAATACGAAACCAAAAATTATTTTTTTGCGGCAATATCACCACAATACTAATAATAAAGGTTAAAAAACTAAGATAATTTTTGTTGACATAATTCATTTGACACTTTGATTGAGGTGTCCAAGTACAGAGATGGGTAAACTCGACATAATTCTCATTCTTGAAGATAGTCATTTGTTTCTGTGGACGTGATTACTCTTTAATTTTTAGCTTCAGACATCAAATTGGAAATATGACTTTGGATTTGTGACTGATGTACTTTGAATATGGTGAGAGAATGTAAACTGTAGAAGGTCATGATTGGTAAAGTGACTTTCTTCAAATGTAAATACAATTTGGTGGGTTTTTACTATAACAGCAACATTCAAGGCCACAGACATTTTGACATAATTTGTTTTTAGCAAATAAGATGCACATTAATGCATTCTTTCACACATTTATAAAAATTATAAAAATTCTAGAGCAAGTATGTAAAAAATATATGTATATATACTTATGCTGGGAGTACATTTTAGCAAATATGCATGTAAATAAAATATATATATATATACACACATAACTTCAGGGATTTTGTTTTATTTGTATTACAGGTATTGTTATTGCTCTTGGATTTTGAATGTTGATAAAGTGGATTTCAGATTAATTTTGTGTGTTGCATAATGTTTTGGAGAAGGAGACTTTCCAGATTTATATGAAAGACATTTGAATCTTTCTTTTTTTTATTGGAAGATCAGGCTTTTACTTCATCAATCAAATTTACATAATAGAAATGAGTGTTTATAAACACAAGGTTGCCATTTTGAAAAGCAGATTGACGGGGAGAAGCTCTTATTTTGGCACGAAAACAATTGGAGCAAATAACATCAATTTGGGGGGTCGTCTTGTACACAGGGTGCTAATTTTGAGTAAATACAGTAGGCCAAAATCTGTTATCATGGATACAATTCAAGGCCACAGACATTTTGACAAAATTTGTTTTTAGCAAATAAGATGCACATTAATGCATTCTTTCACACATTTATAAAAATAAAATATTTAAAAATAATGATTGAAATTTTGCAGGTTTGTTTACATTATGGAGATAAAATACTCTGATATGTTGTTCAAAATCTTTGATGCATTCAAAGAATTGCTCACTGAAAGAATATTTAAAAATAATGATTGAAATTTTGCAGGTTTGCATTTCTTTTTCGTATTGAATCCAATACCACACCATATAATCCAATATCACACCATATAGTTTTACAAACACCAGATATTTTTACAACCCACAATGTCATGTTCATTTTCTCACTTCACTTTCTCCATTTCACAACTTGTATCCACTGAAATATATTTAATTCTCTCCAAAACATAATGACTATTCACTATTTTATTGGGAATGTTAATATCTATCATTAGTCCATATCATTTAAGTTTCTATGTAATGGTAGAAATTTCCTATAAGACTGAGTACAGATTTTTATTTTTATTATTCAACCCAATATTATAATACATTTTCAAATATAAATGTTAAAGAAATTGTCTAGTACACTGATTGCTAAGTCAAACTACAGTACATGTATAATTTTATTTATTAAAGGGGAGGGAAATCACTGAATATGAATCTGCTATGCAAATAATACTGTTAAATGTAAAAAGCAGTACTTTGAATGGACTTTGAAATGGTAGTTTTGTTGACCTTTAAAGTTTACTTTGAAACGGTAGTCTTGTTGCCATTTAAGCTTGACTTTGACATAGGAGTTCTGTTAGCCTTTAAACTGGACTTTGAAGCAGGAATTTGTTGCCCTTTTAATGAGCTTAAATGTGTACAGTTCATAATTTTTTAAATGTATTTGTTGATACTTTATTAAAATCAACTTTGTCATAAACCAAACATATTACTCGTTAACACATTGACTAAATGTTCATTATTACTCCATGGTGATTGCACACATTTTTTTCTATTGCTTCTTATTTGCTTTTCAGTTTTTCTTTAGTTCAAAATGCAAATGTTTTTCCATTCCAACCACAGTCTGGTCTTTGTAGTTCAGTGAAGTTAATATACATCCTGCAAATAAAAATATATATATATATGGATCAGATGAACATACATGTAAGAATTAAATAGTTTAAAATAGTTTAAAATAGTAAGGAACAAAAATAAATTTTCATATCAGAAACAGTAGATTTTGAAATTTAGGCTAAACCAGACAGATGCACAGTAGAGTTTGGCTTGTCGCCTTATTTTGTTCACTCCCTACACTTAAAGGTATTAAGCAGTAAACCTGCATATTTGTGTATAAATAGCATATTTACATATGAACATATTGACATATTAAAGTTTAACATATAAGATGAGTTGCAATAAGACACAGAAGTTGCACTCTTAGGAGAGATCTGTCTTGGCCATCAGTTGCATGTGACCAGAAAACACAAGGACTTTTTAATGTGGACTTTTTTGGACCTCAGATGAGGCTCAAAGAAGAGAGGCACTGTTTGACGTCATTCTGGCATTATCCAAAAGACATTATCTTTCGTGATGTCATATGCATATTGTCACACTGTAATGATGTCATTTTACCTTTCATTGCTCTATGATAACACTCCACATAAAAATGACGCCAAGAAAGAAGTGTGCTTTCATAAAGGAACAATGAGTTATGGTCTTGTTCAAATAGACACTCACCGGTACACATCAAACAAAAAAGTTAATAGACATAATAGACATGAAAGACATGAATTCACGAATTTAAAAGTTTTTTTTTGCAAATTTGGTGCTTAATTCCTTTAAGAGAACAATACTCAAAGTTTTGAGATGCATTTCTTCAACCACTTATATTTATCAGTCTGAGAAATGCAGGAATAAAAATGCTGCAAAAAAAAACTTTTTTTATTGAGGTGAAATGAGAAGTCCATCCCCGATACCTGTAACACTCATCATGATGAAACATCTAACCAACTAGTCATAAGATTCAAAGTCCAAACAATAATGTCTCAGCCATTCATCATTGTCACTGAATATTCCTTTCAAAACTTTTCATTGTCCATTTGTCAATTTGCTTAATCCAATCAATATTGTCTGCAACATCCATCATTGCCCATAAATTATTCAATGACAATGTTTTTTTTAACTTGTTTACTGAGGAGTTGACTGTTGCCCTTAGACCTTTTTGTATGCTGCCTGGGTCCCAGGTGGCAAAAGGAGGGAGCTATAAACTCAGTCAAACTGACAAGTGACTGCTCACCGAAACACATGGTTTATCACTGATATTAATATTATTCATCAAGATAAATCATTTAACTGATAACATTTTCTGATATTGTCTGCACCATTCATTTAACTCATATTGTCTGCACCATCCAGCATATTCAATGAATGATGCAATGGTTTTTTTTACATGTTTACTGAGGCATGATTGGACCACTGAGGCATGAAGTGTATCACTGATAACAGTATTTTTAATCAAGATGCATACTCCAGCCAAAAAGTACATCTATATCCGTCACAGTCACTGAGTTAGTGATCACTGATGAGAGACTGCAATTCGAACACAAATAGATCAATTATCCCTATGGAACCCAAAATAGTACACATTTTCACCAAGTTTGAAGTTTGGATGTGTATTTTAGCCAAAATAAAATTTAGTTTTACCTATGTCTTAATGGTAATTGTTCACAGAGCAGTGAGTGTTCACTGATGCATGTCTTTTGTCTAAAATACCAATGTTAGTTATCAAGATATTTCAGCCCACAAAAAATGAAAGCTCTTTATAGCCCCCTTATGATGTCCAGGTCAATATTGTATTCAAATTGTAGACTGGGGCATGACTCAGACTGCTCACCCAAGCATGACATTCATCACTGATACCATTACTGTTAATCAAGGTGCATCATCCGGCTAAAAAACACAGCTCAATTAGTTAATAACGGTGTCAAAGAATTGCTCACTGAAGTGTGACTGTTAATCGATGTATGACTTTCATCTAACTAATAACTCTCTTCAAGGTGTATCATTCTATCAATAATGTTAGCTCTCTTTACAGTAGCCACTGAATATAGCACATGGCTCTAAATGTTGTTAGACGGGCAGACAGAAGGACAGAAAGTAACATCTTAGCCTTCATGTGAGTTGAAAGCTGCCACAGGTAAGGCAAGAATATTGCAAATAAGAGATTTATTTATTTACCTATCTTTTTCAATCCCCAGATCCTTATTGATTTTTTCCATTAAGACCTTTGTATATTTGTTGTTTTCTTCAGTGCCAATTTTTCCTATGCAAGAAAATGAGCAAAGGGCACAGGGCTGAGATGTTCCAGCAAATGTCATCATCTGCTCTGGTTTAACATGGATGGACACATACTGAAATGAAAAAGGATCCTCTTTATATTCTACTCCTATATTGATCCTCTTTATATTCTACTACTATATTGATCCTCTTTATATTTACTCCTATATTCATCCTCTTTATATTCATCATCAAATTAGATTTGAAATGCAGTGATTACAGACCCACCACACACTGCCCATCATATTATCTGTAACCATGGCTATAAATGTTAATATTAATTTAGCATGCAGAAAGAAATTGTCCACCAAATCAACAAGATTTACTTGATGAGAGCAGTAATGATTGAGAAGCAAGCTTCTACATGTAATACTGATACAACTTGAAAATATTTACCTTTTCTGGTTTTTCTACCTGTTCAGCTACTAATTTAGACAATTCTTCAAGAAAGTTAGGTGGGATTTTGTCCTTGCTAACATTTGTATTAATGGTAAAAGTTGGCATTCTGCTAAAAACTCAATGGACCTGTTTTTGGTGTGATTTGTGATGTTGTCCACACTGCTTGTCTTCCGGGGCTACTCAAGGCCTTCGTAGTCTACACCGTAGAGCCTATATTATATATATTTCTCTTACAATTTTTTATCTACAGGCAGGGCATCTGATGTACGTTTTTATATTTTAAATCAAATCAGTCTCAATTTTTTAAAAATATTTCTGCTGTCAATCTTGCTAAAAATAACCCAACAGACTGTGAGTGAAATCCCCTTAACCTATCTACCATCACATCCTCTGGCTCACTAAAAATGGGTTATCAATTTCAAGCTTTCAGTGAGTGAAGGTGGATGAAGATCTTCTTGCTGCTGACTACATGATCTGGGACATTTATCTCATACTTGGTGGGTGTTCTACACCTATGAGATATTCTTTTGCAGATCACCCCTCTGCTGAACTACCTTGCAGATCACCCTTCTGTTGAACTACTTTGTAGGCGTTCTAACCAATATGTGAAGAGACTGAAGATTGCAGTTTTGTTGACCATGATCCATCTTTCACATCATGTCTTTTTGTGGAGTTTTATGTTACTTTCTACATCATTTACATTATTTCAGTCATATCATGACAAGACCTACTTGTAGCAAATTTAGTGATGCCTCACTGAATTGACATGTTGCAGGTCCTTGACATAACAAACCACCTGGTCAAGTATTTACTAGGAAAACAGATTAATCCTAAAGGCATATGGGCCTCAGCTCATAAAAAGAATCAAACCCATATGACACTTGCATCATCATAGAAGAATTGGTGCTAATAAACTTGGGCTCTCACCAAGCAACTAAACCAAAAACCTAATATTTTCTCAATGAAGTAAATATGGACAGCAGAAAGCTAAAAATGACATGATTAAGGATAATTATAGACCTGTGAGTGTTTTAGTGACTTTCACTTTTCGATAAAATATTAAGTGCATATCTAGAAAGATATGGATGTGAACATTTGCTAGAGGCCTGGAAACAAGCATTTATCTAAGGCAATATCTCAAGTGCGGATTGGGACTTAATATGGTTTCACCTCCTTGTTGATTAATTTTTATGTCATATAGTACATATAGTACATATGTCTTGCACATTTACTGGAGCAATACTGTTTATATGATTAGTGTGATGGAAAGAAAGATACTGGTCAGAAATGTACTGGATGGATGCAAAGACCAGTCTGATATGCTTAGCTTTGGATTTGAACAACGCAAAGGGTCAATTGACATGTGATCACAATGGGTTATTTTCTATAAACATAGGCCAATAAACTTAGAGCTGTGCTGATCATTGTTTGTTTGGTAATATTTAGGAACATTAAATGGAATTGCCTGTAAATTTAAATCATTTAGAGCATTCATGAAATAATATTTCCAGTCACCCTTTCCTTGCATAATATAAATGTTTATACCCAAAAGTTTGTGATGAAATATTATTACCCATGATATTTGCCCCAACATAAATATCTGTGCCATTTGAAAATGGGCGAGTCTTCTGCTAAAATCCAAATCATCTATTGGACACTTTGTCAACAAACTTTATTCAGCAGACCAGTGATTTAGTGCAAATACCTGCTAACGGAAAGTAAAGTTTTGCTAACAATGAGGGACCTTCAAATTGAGACAATGGATTTATTTGGCTTACAGAGTGTTTGTCCATTAAAGGTATTAAGCATCAATTCTACAATTTGGTGTATTTCAAAGCTTAGCCACATATGAACATCATGACAAATTGAAATCATGATAGATTAAAAAGATAAGTTGCTATAAGCCATAAAAGTTGCACTCCCAGGAAAGATCTGTCTCAGCCATAAGCTGCACGTGACGGGTAAACACGGGTAGCGTGAACTTTATTTGACCTCAATTGAGGCTCAAAGTGGGGTAGCACTGTTTGACGTCATTCTGGCACTATTCAAAGGACAATACATTTCATGACGTCATAAGCATATTGCCATACTCTTATGACGTCATTTTACCTTTCAGTGCCTCAATGATGACACTCCACATAAAAATGATGCCAAGAAAGGAGTGTGCTTTCATTAGGGGCCTCTATGTTAAGGTCATGTTCAAACATATTTCACAGACACTTATGGCGATACATCAATCAAAAAGTTTATAGACATGAAAGACAAATACATTTATCATCAATATGTGAATTTTAAACGTTTTTTTCAAAATCGGTGCTTAATCCCTTTAATGGTTGTCTATTGTACAGGCCTAACTCCATTAAAGAACACAATCGGGGTCACATGCTTGTGTACATTTGACCACCAAGTTGTCATAAGAGTAGAGCCAGTACTTGGCATTTTCAGAAAAATGCAATAACCATGGTTAGTATATTTTGGTTGATTTCAGTGAGGTAGCTGTAGCTTGCTTGTATCACAGTTTTGTGGCCACATATAATTTAAGCATACCCCAAATCTCTGTAAAATTGCCTATGACCTCTGTGATTTCATAAATGCTTTATATCATTTCCCACAGCAGACGAGCAGATGATAATTAAAACCAATCAAAATGCATATTGCATATTGAATTTGTTAACTCTATTCTCATTGGCTGATATTTGTCATGTTATTCAAATGGAAACCACCTTGACAACTGTGATAGGTATTAGATTTTTTCAAAAACAAAACAAAAATGGAAAAAAAGTTCTCAGTCAAATAGAAAATAGATAGAATTGGTCCCCTGAAAATGCAATCTCTAACCTACTAAGATCAAAGCTGATGAACAGAATGATAGAAAATTTCTTCCTGTAGAAGCTATGCTATGCATAGCTAAAAAATTTATCACAGTTCAATACTTTGGATCGCTTCAACATTTTTCTGAGGTGAAAATGTGATTTTATAAATTTGGATTGCAATGAAATATCAACAAATTTTATATGTATGTATTATAATAATTCATGTTAGCAAAATAACTCTGGTCACATTTCCCAAAATATTAAAACATTAATGGAATATTTTAATATTACATAATCACTATTAGGTTCTATTGAAAAAGATCTCATATAAGTGGGATAACTTGAACATGAGTTTAAACAATAAGCTCACTGCTACCTATTATCTTCTCTCTTAGTCCAAATAATCAAGAATGAACACATTTCTTAATAATCTTGAGTAATATTTTTATTCAACATCAATTTTACATTTTTTCTTATGTTTCTTTTTCTTTTTTGTCTTCTTGTGTGATCCGTTTGACTCTTCAGTCCCTTCTGTTTGTTGTGCGACTTCACTCTTCTCCTCACGACTCAATTTATGATCACCCTTTGTGACATTGTCATTTTCTTTGCATTTAGAACTTTTTGTGTTTTTCTTCTTGGTTTTGTGTTCCTCCGTCCCCTTCTGCACAAGGCAAGACGCTAGGTGATGACCTTGTGATAACACCAGATCTCCAGACACAGCTACTGAGGCAAACTTCTCATCATCACTACAAAAAGAGGCCAAAAAGCAAACACTTACTAACCTCAAAATATGGTACATATACACAAGATTGATATTAAGATACACTTTAAACGCACCCCTAAATACCTCAGGTAACAAACATTACCCAGTTCAGGTAGTGTTCAATGAAAAGTGAAAGGGCCTTTACATGATTTTGTAAAAATAGGATTCTAGCTTATATCAGCTGTATATTACCTGCTACTGCTACTGCTGCTAATGGTTCTTCTCTTCACAGTGGTCTGCTCGGTGGTGACACCTGGTCTCGATGTTGTAAACAAAAGAAAGCCTGCAATCGAAAAACAAATTCCACTTATATTCTCTTGAAAAATAAAAATTTTAAACATTTGCATCTCAAACAAGCAATGATTTTTTAACTCCTACATTTCAATATGATATTGTTTGATTTGGCAATGAGAAAAATGTGATATTGGTTGTACCTTCATCCTCATCATCCAAATCTTTTTTCTGAACAATGATTCCATCATCTCCAGTAGAGATGTTCCTGAAACAAGTATATTTTAAATATGATGTACATAGATCAAAACGAAAGAATAATTTTATTTATAGCTTACCGTATTTACTCGTGTATAAGTCGACTCGTGTATAAGACGACCCCCCAAAATTGAGGTTATTTTACTTGAAAAAAAACAATTTCCGAATATAAGACGAGTTGGTTTTTCTTGAGATATCGGCTCTGCTACCATTCAAGCTTCAGCTGAAGTTTGGCGGTCATTTTAAAAGTGAAAAGTAAATATGCTTACGATATAAGATATTAGCCGTCTTATACACGAGTATATACGGTAAAACGTAAATACGATGTTCGTATTTTCGAAATAACGGATATCAGACGTAGCGGATCGATTTTGATTGCGTTTTAAATGATAAATAAAGGTATTTACCCAATATTATCACAAAACGTAATACGTCCTTTATCTTAGCGTCTGGGTGCCCACGAGACAAAAGTGGAGCGGCCAACATGTCAAATTGAACTTTCATATCCGTAGCTGATCGATTTTAATTGCGTTTAAAATGATAAATAAAGGTATGTACTTAATATTATCACAATTACGTCGAGAATTTCTCACCATCATTAATCTTAGCCTCAGAACAAAGCGTTTTCATTATTTATCATTTGAAACGCAATTAAAATCGATCCACGTGTGAAAGCATTTCTGTCAACAAGGGAAGACACGACTCAAAGCAGTGGAAACAATGACGAGATGCAAAACTGTGAACGCTGATAATTGAAATCAGTGAAAAGTCAAAACAAAGCATTTCGAAATAATATGTTTTAAATAATATATAAAGGTATTTACCCAATATTATCACAAATTATTTTTCGCAAGAATTTCTCCACGATGTAGAACGTAATACGATGTACGTGACGTCCTTGATCTTAGCGTCAAAACTAACACGTGGTAGAATATTTCTTTGTGTATTATAAAGCCAAAGATATTCATTATATCGCTTTTAATTATTATCGTTTATAGCACTCGATCGGCTTTAAATCATCGCTTTGCAGGTCAAGAACAGAACAAAACCATCCATTCATTTAACATGCATTACGCAATACGAGGTCGTCATTTTAAAAAGCAGGAGTGACGGGGACAAGCTCTTATTTTTGGCGCGAAAACGATCAGAGCCAACTAAACACGCATTGAAATATTAATATATTGTGCAATGATGGATCCCTGGCTTCTCCTCGTGTTGCGGACGTGAATTAACGCGACGTCACGTACATGATATTTACGTTTTACTTCATGGATAAAT
Organism: Amphiduros pacificus; assembly: GCA_949316495.1. Lineage (NCBI taxonomy): Eukaryota > Metazoa > Annelida > Polychaeta > Phyllodocida > Hesionidae > Amphiduros > Amphiduros pacificus. The sequence continues at coordinate 36,928,383 of OX439001.1, read as the reverse complement.
TCTCGACCTGCGAAGCATAATTTGTTATAATATTGGGTGAATACCTTTATTTCTCATTTAAAACACAACTAAAATTGATCCACGTGTGAAGGCATTTCTGTCAAGAAGGGAAGACACGACTCAACGCAACACGTGGTCGCAATTTTGAAAGGCGGAAGTGACGGGAAGAGGCTCTTGTTTTTAGCGCGAAAACGATTGTTAATATATTGCGCAATAATGGATGGTTTTGTTCTGTTCTCGACCTGCAAAGCGTAATTTGTGATAATATTATGTATATACCTTTATTTATCATTTAAAACGCAATTAAAATCGATCCACGTGTACGTGTGAAAGCATTTCTGTCAACAGGGAAGACACGACTCAAAGCAGTGGGAACAAAGACGAAATGCAAAACTGTGAACGCTGATAATTGGAATCAGTGAGAACAAAGTCAAAACAAAGCGTTTCGAGATAATAGACCAATAATATTGGGTAAATACCTTTCTTTATCATTTAAAACGCAATTCTCTGGCAAATCTGCAAAGTCAATGATCACATGACTTGTGAGTCACGTGGCCAATCGATCCGCTACGTCACGGACATCGTATTTACGTTTTACTTTTACTTCTATGTCTATTAAAATTATTATTTAAATATATTGCACAATTCAATTCTGCCTTTGATGTCAGCGTTCACAGTTTTGCATTTCGTCAATGTTTCCACTGCTTTGGGTCGTGTCTTCCCTTTTTGACAGAAATGCTTTCACACGTGGATCGATTTTAATTGCGTTTTAAAATAATAGACCAATAATATTGGGTAAATACCTTTATTTATCATTTAAAACGCAATTAAAATCAATCTGCTACGTCTGATATTCGTTATTTCGAAAATATGAACATCGTATTTACGTTTTACCGTATTTACGTTTTACCGTAAATACTCGAGTATAAGACTGCTCTCGTGTATAAGACGACCCCCTAAACATTAACTAAGAGTTTTTGGAAAAAAACCTCGACTTATATACGAGTAAATACGGTACATTCAAAACTAATGTTATTGGCAGAAGAGCTTACCGGTCAACTATTTGTGCCAGTTTTTTTGCAACATGTGCCCGGAACTCAGGAGTTGTGTTTAGCTCATTATCTGTGTTTGCAAATGTTTCAACTGGTCTGAAAATACAAATTCAAGTTACTTGAAAATTTTCTCCTTCTGGCTATGATTTTTATTTTCACTCTATGTATTATGTCATCATGAAAAGAATAAAAGTATGTGTTTGTGAAAAGTCAACATATCTTGTTTGGTAGTTCTGTGAAATAATAAGAGCTAGGTATAGTTTCTACAAGAATTTTAAAGAGATAAATCTGTAGAAACTGATAGACAGATGGAAAGATATATAAAATTATCCTCAGTCTAATGCATCACAGAAAAATGTGAATATCCCCTCAATCATATCATCAAATATATGAATATCAAAATTAAAAGGTACCCAGTTTTACTGTGAAAGATGCAAACAACAGTATAGAAGTGGCTCAACTTTCAAAATCACCCTGCTAACTAGCATAACACTCCTCTGAAACCAAAGTCTGAGGGACTCAAAAACAAATGATATTCTGTGGAACAAGAGGTTGCTTACCTCAGGGATGGTATGTTGCTGGCGGGGCGATGCTTCTCCGACTTTTTTTTACACTTTGCTTTGTCGCTATTATTTTTGGGATGTGGCAGATCATACTGGACTCCTCCAAGCTTTTGACTGTTCTCCCCAGCAACTGGCAGCACAATACCTACAAAAAGAATTTACATGCATTCATCAATTCTCTGCATCTCTGCATCTTAGCATTATTCTTTTAATCATAAACATTTGACCATTTCTTGCCATCACTTTACACTATTTTCTTCTTAAAGTATTTTGGGCTAAACTCATTTTCAGATTTTCAGATGAGGAATTCCCGATATGTATTCAGATCAAATGAATGAGGTAAGGTTTAATCATAGGAAAAACTATAGTTTTTGAGTGCACAGTATTTAATGCATACAAAGTTATTAATAACTTCTGTAAGTCTACTGTTTCCTGAGATATTGAAGTGGGACCCCAAAAATGCTCATTCAAAACATGCATAAATTGACAACTAGATACCTTGTGATGGATTTCATAATCAGTACTGTAATAATCTGTTTCAACAATAATAGTATACATGGCTAAAGCCAGATTCCTTAATACTAAATACATTGCACTGATTGATATCTAACCTAATGATATAGGTCTTTTTATCTGTGCTGCAGGCTGTTAAATGCACTTATACTCTGCTCTCTGATCTAATTTATAGTCCCTGTTAAGTATCAAGACCCCTGCCTCATCCCCTGCCTCATCCCCAGTGGCCTGAATACTGATAACAACATAATCTACTGTATGCCTTGTATAACACCTATTGTCACTGGCTGCACATATTGTCATTTCTTCTCAGATTCGAATTGGCTTCATTGTACATCAAGTTTTCATGGAGGGGGACACACTGTGTGAGCTGGTACTTAAATGCCTTTACTTTATACAACAATCAAAACCAGCAGCAGTTGAGTCAAAGGTTAGTTTTAGCACTGGTTCAAATGTAGGTCAAAAGGAACAATAGAGACTATATAGTGCTGTGTAAGTGAAAAGGATCTGATAGCTTCCCACTGCCAGTGCCTAGCAACCCAAAATGATCCAAGAACCATTCGATAATATACAAAATTATATAACTTGCAAACAAATGTTCAAAAGATTTGTCAATGGCTACATGGAGTCCCCATTCTGGAACATTCCAAGATATGCAGGTGTAATAACAGAGAGTAAATATGCATGTTTTAGATGGTAGTTTGGAATGTTCCAAAAATATTGACGTGATGTGAATTTACCCTTGCCTGCTGGGAATCTACCCTGTAGGGAGTATTTTTACATGTGGTGGCAGCACTGCACAGAAAAAAATCAATAAATAATTTAGATTAGTCAGGAAAAGGTTTTGTAAAATGTGAAAATAAATCATTCAATGAATCCACTAAGTCAACAAAACAAAATAAAGGTAACAAACACAAACACAAGTGCACACACACGCACACACAGGACAGACAGAGTGATTTCTTTCAGTACCTCAATTACGCCAGCTATTTTGGGGCTAATTTCAATACACATGTTGAAAAGCAATTCTGTATCAAGTGGCTCAAAACTCCACATAACATTTATGTGGATGCAGAGGTACTGTCGTCGGTCAGTCTACCTCAGTGGTCGAGCAGGACTGGCAGCTGCTCCGGCACATGAAATGACTGAGTCCGACAAGTTAGCCTGCGTTATGCAGTTTGTCCATGAATGACCCAGCAGATACCGATGGTGGAAGGTGTTGGACACCAAACTCTACCCTCTCATAACTCAAACAGGACAAAATAATGGAACGGGAGATCTGTTGCAGTGCCCAATTGTGTGCAGCCAGTGGCTACAACTTACAAGGCAAGGGGCCTCCCCTGCTTAGCTGCCATACAAACTCAGCATTAAAACATATAGGATTGATTAATTTTGCTCCCCTTTGAGTATTAGCAGAAATCGGTACTAAGTCTAAGGGCATGACATGATACATTAATTGACTAGTGGGTCTACATGTACATCATGATTGAAAATGATTGGAAATGAGATTGAGAATAACAAATGTCATGTATTTCAATACAGTTAATTTTGACTTGTCATCATTTATGCATGTAATATCTAAGTCCAATTGACATACCAACTGCAGCCTCTCGTAATCTAGAGTAGTTTTCACTATCGGAATCTGAACTATCACTGGAACTAGGATTCATTTTTGTCACGTTTCTGACAAGTGGCGATAAATCATCAATTTGGGGTGCCTTGTGCCTGTTATGGGCGCAGACATATTGGTTGATTGAAACTCCTGAAATATACTGATGTCTATACGAAACGAAATAATCACGTTTTAACTGGGAGTGACTAACAGTTCTTTTATTTAGGGCTGAAAAAGTAAAGTAATTTAATAATCTTCGCGTGCATTATTTTGCTTAAAATGATGTAATGATGTAAAATTTAAGGGCATGGGGCCCTTAAATTTAATAAATTTACTTTTTAACATTTGGCGTTGAAATGGAAATTTTTGTTATTTTTTTTAGAAAGACCTAATATATGTTGAAAATGTGAAGCAGATAAGGGTGTGATATCCAGTAATTGTGACATTATATCTGTGTTAATGCACATAAAATGCTAAAATCTTTATGAAAAATACAGATTTATATGATACAAAATGGATAACACAATTTCTATCAGATATTTACATAGGAGCAATTGAAAGGATGTTACTTAAATTCTGTCATCGCTTACTTTGAGATGAACATATTCAAATGTTTAGATATTTTCATTGATTGAAACATTTAAGAAATTCACCAAAAACGATGAGTGGAAAAGGATGATTAAAGAAATTGGAAAATTAATGAGATGAGCCAGAAATGTTATATGTGTGATAAAAAAGGAAATTCTCTTATATTTCTAGTTCAGAGATGAAACGTGCTTTGCATGCATTGTCTAATATCTATCATGTCATGCCCTTCACTCGAAAAGGTACATAAAATGGACAACAAAATTTTATTTTTAACATTTGTGCAAATAATATTACTTATTTCTGTGTTGGAAAATGCTTTAAAGCATTCATGAAACCTGACTTTCAGACACATTTTCTTTACATAACATGAATATTTATACCCTAAACGGTGCTTTTATGTAGAAGTACCCAAAATATTCCCTGTTAACAACTTTCTGTGGCATTTGAAAGTTGATCAGTTGTCTGCTGAAACCTACACCAGCAATTGACCACTTTGTCAACAAGCTTTGTTTAGCTGGTCTGTGATCTCGTGTAAACACCTAATCAGCCTAATGAGTTACCAGTTGGGCACCTGTCCAGCTTGGGAAACAGGGTGGAGATGTTTTGTACAATTTATCAATTTATTGCCAGGAGTATACTTCAGAACAACATAAGATTATTTTAATATTATTTGAATCAATGAAATAACTCATGGTTATGACAAATATCTTATGGTTGTGACAAATATCTTATGGCTGTGAAAGATATATCATTTATAGGAAAAGTATAGTATTTATTTGAAAATGACCTTATGCATGTGAAAACCTTTCTGTCTAAAAAGGGAAGACATGACTCAAAGGCTGCATGAAATCCCCCTTAACTTAAAGGCTGTGATATTGAAAAAGTGACATTAAACCCTTTGATCACTGGTTTGGCCTTAAATCACAAGGACTTTGAATGGCAAAACTGTGAATGCTGATAATTGGTATCAGTAAAATTTATGATTTGACCCACTTTGATGAAATTTGGGGTTTTTCACACCACTGAATGGGAAGACATCAATGGCTGCATGGATTCCACCTTAAAAGCTGGGCTGTATAGAATTTTTTTAAACCTTTTATTTGCAAACATATATAATATAAAAAATAATGATTTTTCTTCATTTATAACTTCATAAATATTCATCCGTTTTTAATCATTTTACCATCTTCTATTGAAAATATCTTCCACAATGTCGATTTATGACCCATATTGAATACAAGTTTCACCTCTGGCCAACCATGAACACATTCATGACAGAACCATGACACAATATAGTATCAGACAGAACGTAAGAAAAGATTGAAGGAACAGGTTGTTTTCACAAACTCTATTTCGTTTATTAAGATAGAGTTTGCCTTTTCAGATAGTTTGATCGTCTGCAACTGATATCCTTACGAGTTAAAACAAGTTCTTCACGTGTAACTAATTTGTTCTCTCCTTGGTATACAATATGACGCAAAATTGTACAAACTAGTGGGATCAAATGTGAAAATCTTGTGATTTATGCCAAACACAAATGTGATGCCAGTTTTGAAAAACAAATAGAAATTGGTGTACCATTTATCTAGGTCAGAATCAATGCGCGCGGAGGTTATGGTCACGTGACCAAACCAAACTCTCTGCGAGTGCTTGTTGTCAGTTTTTGGATCACCAAACTACCTATTTTGTGCTTGATCTCTGTCTTATAGGTTTACATTTTGATTTAGTGAACTGCACGATGATCTTAAGAAAACTAGGAATCATGAAGACGGGTGATATATAAAGGGAATCACCGCAACCAGCTTCACAACTGCCTTAAGTTATCAAGCCGGCAAAAGGAAGATAAGCAAAACCTCGTGTGTTGAAAACGAAAACAAGCTTTGCCAAATTTAGATCACATCATTTGCGGAGTCTGGATAATTGTAAAAGATGTCACAATACAGTGGACTGAATAGAGCTCAGCTGAGTTATGACTATCTTCATACCAACTCGTAAGTCTGCATTCTCTCTGTGGGTCTGTCAAAACATCAATAAATGCACTAACCTCAAATCAAAATATGGGAGGGTACCAGATGTACACCATAAATGTCCTCTTCGATTTCAGTACAATCCCTTGAGAAAATTGATCAACAATTGTCCCAAGAGCCAAGGATTCCGATACTGGAGAGTGTTGGTTTAGGCAGATAGCCCCAAAGAACACGTTGAAATAACAAATATGTGGTGGAATTCATTTGAGGGTATTATTTTTATATGTTTAGAATGGTCTAAAGAATGACATGCCTCAATTCTAATTGCCTCTCAGTCTCAGTCTCAAACTGTGAAAATCCACTTGATGATTGAGAGATCATCTATTATACTTGTGCTGAAATGAAAGGTTGCCGTTCAAGCAGAATTGTTTGCGCTCCACAAAAAATATGTAAACTGCAATTGGCTTGCAATTGAACACAGCATGCTTACCAACTGATCACAGTGGATAGTGTTTGTAGGTAACTGGTCACTCGGCCTCCCAGATCTTTAGCTTGGTCTTTACACCTTTTGAGGGTATTTGGGGTTTGTGACAGTGAAATATATTACTTGATGATTTCATGATGAGCAATGCAAATGATATCCCTCTAGTTACCAGTGTCTCTGCCTCAGTACCACTCCTCCTCATTGCCACACCCCACTCAGAACTCATGAAATCTCGGCTGAGTCTACTCTATGACACCAAGAGGCATCACAGAGCAAAGGAACCGTCATGAGGCAGATGGCTGTGAGGCAGATTGACCAGCTTCCATCTCACTTACCTTTGACTTGAAACATTCTAAAATGCAATCTATCCTTAACATAAATTTATAATCAAATCCAGAATTTACCTTTTATCTGACATGGATTAAACAGTGTTCTATAAACATTGCCTTAATGGCAGTGTAAGTTATCTCATCATTGGCACTTGCTGTGCCTAATTGGCACCACTGCCCAAAAGCTGCCACTATCTGCAACTTTTTTTTTTATAGGGATTGGGCATGTGCCATTTTGGGGGCAACTTGATATTCCAAGGGCTGCCGTGGAAATATCCACTGGAAAATAACTGCCTTTACATATTGAACCCTTAATCAGAATTCCTTCTATTTAATTAAAATAAAACAATATTTATAGCTGAATTGTGCTTGAGATTTGTGATTAAACTTGCAAATGTTCTCAACTTCTCATTTTTGTTATAATAGTTGCAGAAAATCTTGAGAAAATTTACATTTTTTTCTTCTAAAAGAAAATTTTGTATTGTTGGGCAGTGATTAGGTCTACTGCACCAGCTACTGGCCAATAAATTAGTGAGAAAAGATCGCTGAATGATGTTTTGATATGTAATTATAAATATTGAGCATTTCAAAACAGAAATTGGTTAACCATTTATTTGGCTTTGTTGTGTTCTAAAGCACACAATTTTATATACTGGAAGGATCAACAAGGTCAGGATGGTGATGTGGCTATTTATCAATGAAATAGTGACATCTCCCTCCTTGGTATCTTAGCAATGGTCAGCAACTCGTTATACAGTTTGTGCCTGTTTGTCCCAATGTTAGATTAAGGAAGAATGGTGAATTTTTAGATGTGCTGACTATTATGCAGGGAGAATGGAAATTTTCTGTCATTCTGTCTGTCAAATCCATTCTTTTCGCCTGAAGCTGTTACATAAAATAACACATAAAAAAGAGTAACAGATATTTACCATCTAATGGCAAAATCAAGTTGTTCAAAGGTTGTGGGTGAACTTATGTTATAATTTTTCATATGAGCTGAGGTCTGTTAACCTGTTGCCCTTTTAAATCTGTAGCTGGATGGGTTGTCATACCAAGGTCTTATGACATGACAATTCGGTGAGGTAGCACAATATCTATCTGTAACATGTAGGTCTTGTCTTGATAAGAGTGAAATTATGTTGACAGTAATGTAAAACCCTATCAAGCAAACAATACATATGTTACTCAAGATTGATACATTGGCTGTTCTTGACCTGCAAAGCTTGGGGAATACCTACAATTATCATATACTTGACCATCCAAATTACCCTGTTTTAAGTCAAATTGAAATTTCTACCATTTTCCACAAATACATCATAAGCAAGGGTCCATTTTGAAGTGAATATTCAAATTTTTTCCATCAAATTTGAAGACAACTACTTCAGCGATTGAGTGTTAGTCATGCCAACAAATTGCATATTTACATTTTTCATCAAAATCCACAAAGTTGTCACCCAAAGCGACAAAATTTCCCCAATCTAACAGATCTCAACCAATCAGTTATGACATCCTGTTGTTTTTCACCAACATTCAGCATTGATTTAGCCCGTCAGTTATTTTTAAATGGATAAGGAAAGGTTGTATATAAGAAGAGAGTTGAATATTGAATATTCCAGCCTGTGTTTAGTTTTATGATGTTCAATTTACTGATAAAGCGGGTGGTTTCATGAGATGAATTTGGGGGCTGCTGGTTTCTGTGGTTGCTTTATCTAAGAAAACATAATTTTTAGCATTTATTTGGTTGTACATGGATTGACAGTCACTTTGCAAAGAATGTTGATTGTTTTGCTGTTAAGAATCAAATCAAAATTCAAACATATCTGAAAATTTCTTTAGTTTTGGTCAAACAATTACTCTTCAACCCTACCATTGTTTCAATTGCTGCAATTTGTCAGCAAACTGGAAGTGTGTATGTTAACCACAGAATTATTATTAAGATAAAGCAATGTGCATTACAAAAAACATTACAAAATTACAAAATAGCAATAGTCTGCACAGCTCTTTGCCCTTTAGTTTGTGTTTTTATATTTAGAATGTCAGTTTAATATGCAGTTCTGTACTTCCAAGTTGTAAAATTTTACTTTAAATCGTCTTTGTTTCTTGCAGTACAACTCATGAGTTCCTTTTCGGAGCGCTGGCAGAACTGGTGGACAATGCAAGGTGATATATCCATATGTTATTCTTCATAAATAAACATATTTATTTGATAATGAGAATAATCAAATCTGTGTCATGTAAGGTGACTGGATAATGGGCCACTAGTAGGTGGTAATTTACTTCAATTCCCAGCAAATTATCATTCATTTTCAATATTGATACCATGTTACCAAAAGTATATATGATCACAGGCCAAATGACTGCTGAAAAAATAGTTTATACACAAAAAAGTAGAATGAAAGAGCAAACATTTACTAACTAATGGCAAATTTGTCCTGCAACTTGGATAAGATAGGATACGATAAGATAAAATGCAACATGCAATAAATGAGAAATATTAGCTGTAAGGTATTGGTTGATTAATGAGTACATTTGATAATGATTAGAATGGTAGGATGAAAGTATATTTTCACATGGAATTATAAGTCAAAATATGATATCACATATATGCTACATTGACATCTACCCAGATATTTCCAGGTTTTGATAAGTGTTTTAAAGTCATTCATTTCAACAACACATTTGATATCAGCAGATAAAAAATTCCATAAATGTGTTCCATGACACATAAACATTTTTTTCCATATTTAGTGTTAAAATCAGGCTGAATAAGCTTTTTGTCAGCTTTGATGCCGTACATGTATATTTTGTTTCACTTTACTTTAATTTTTTAAAGAAATCCGAGAGCACACTCCTGAATCTTTTTCATTGTTTTAGTGTGACCATCTCCACAAATCTATTTACCACACTGCCAGACAATAAACAACGTTTGCAGTACTTAAAGGTATTAAGCATCAATTCCACAAGTTGGTGTTTTTGAAAGCTTAGCCACATGTCAACATATTGACAGATTGAAATTATAATAGAGTAATAAGATATGTTGCTATGAGACATAGCAGTTGCACTCCCAGCAGAGGTCTGTCTGAGCCTTAGGCTGCACGTGACAGGTAAACACGGGTAGCATGAACTTTATCATTTATCATTTTGGTACTATTCAAAGGACAATACATTTCATGACGTCATAAGCATATTGCCATACTCTTATGACATCATTTTACCTTTCAGTGTCTCTATGATGACACTCCACATAAAAATGACGCCAAGAAAGGAGTGTGCTTTTATTAGGGGCCCATATATTAAGGTTGTGTTCAAATAGGTTTTACAGACAATGATGGGGATGCATTTTTCAAAATATTTATAGACATGAAAGACAAATTCATTTATTACCAATATGTGAGTTTTAAACATTTTTTTCAAAATCGGTGCTTAATCCCTTTAATAAATGCCCAGTATATGATTTTCTTATTGCTGACATCAACATTCTTTTAATAACTACTATAAACGACATTCAGTTGCTGAGATACCCTTTAACATAGATTGTGTCCATGTACACGTATCAAACTACTGTTAGTTGTCTGTTGTAATTCCAAGAAAATTTACATCTACTTGATTTTTTAATTGTACATGATCAGTCTCAATATATTCAATTAGCACTTCTTTATTCCACATAAGTTTCATAAACATGACCTGAAACTTTTCCAGATTTGCTTGCAAGAAATTGCTAGTAAACCACTTGATTGCATTCTTTGAACAAGTTTAACCAGAAAATCTTGACATCCATATTGCTTTCTATAGACATGGGTATTCATGAAAATATGCCATCAAAATGCATAACACTGATGATATCATTAATTGTAATTCCATTTGTTGTTTTGATATCTCGTAAATGCCTTTATACTAATCTCATTATATAAACACCAACATATGATCTGAAGAGAAATACTGTCACAGTGATTGGCTTATTTTAGTGTCCCCATAATATATTTTTTTCCATTACAGAGATGCATCAGCCACAAAATGCAATATATACTCAGGTGTGTATACATATCTAATTTAACATATATATTTCACATTACTCTTAAATTGTTTGCTTTTTGCTGATTATTTCAGATTAGTTGTTGAATTAGAAGCACCATGATAAAGTTTCTGAAAAACATATTAAAAGTCTGAATTAAATGGAAGATATGTTATTATCTATATTCATACAATTATGTGGAGAAGAAATTGGCTTTTACAAAATAGTATAGATATACAAGCAATATGTATGTATTAATCTATTTAGTTAAATATGCTTATTTGTGTTTGTATGACAGTCGCGGACAGCAGCTTGCGTGGAGGCTACATGCTGTGTATCCTGGATGATGGGGAGGGAATGGACCCGGGTAAGCCACTCTCTCCTTCAATAATATACTCAAAACAGCCAGAATAGTTGAAAACAAGACCCATATAAAAGCAGTACAAAGTTAGTGCCCTTATTGTATTCGGCACAAGTTTTCAAAACTGCCTACCGGTAAGATAATGCTAAATGATTTGATAATATTTTCCAGAGGAGGCCCATGACATTGTCACATTTGGTAGGTCTATGAAGAAGTCGGTTGACTCTCAGCTGATTGGAATGTATGGCAATGGTCTGAAATCGTGAGTACTCTAAAAATGTTGCTATTATCTATTGATAAAAGTTACAAAGTGAATGGTTTAGATTTTAGGCCATCAACTATATTGAATACTCTGCTGGGCATAAATAATCTCTTTCATTGGCATGTTATATTATGCTGTTATTACTGTAATACTGTCCTAGGCAGGACTGTAATTAATACATTGTTAAGTAGAGCTTGTGAGCGTGAATCATGGAATCCGATGTAATTTCAGTGATGTTTTTTTGCAGGGGGTCTATGAGGATTGGAAATGACCTTATGATCTTCACCAAGAAAGGTCCCACAATGACGTCTGTACTACTATCAAGAACCTTTCACGAACAAGAGAAAATTGATGAGGTCTGTTTTACCATTTATGATATTAATGAGAAACAGTCTTAAGGCTGTCTATTAAGATATATTTAGCTTAGTATCAGGGTACTAATTAGATTCTGAGTAAAAATATGAGATATTTGTACAACGGCAACATCTACATCCTTACAGATTGAAGATATTTGTTACAGATGTGTCTTTTTCTTTTTTCAGATCATTGTACCAATGCCAACATTCGAGTCAACCAACAAAAAACCTAAAGCTAAAACTCAAAAAGAAAAAGAAAAGGTTTGTTTTTTAAAAATTGTAATGCTTATTGTTGCTAAGAAAATAATATCAATAGGAAAGATAGACAATATCGGATCTGTGCAGAGTGACAAAGTAATTTCTGATGTCTTTGTAACTATTAGATAAATGATGCGACAAAATATAATCTTATATTAAAAATAATGGCATGGCAAATTTGATTTATAGCACCAGATTGAGATGGGCCTGATCCTCAAATATTCCCCATTTAAAAAAGAGGCTGATGTCTTCAAAGAGTTTGACAAGATCGAGGGTACAGCAGGAACCCTTATCATCATATATAACCTGAAACTTCTTGACACTGGAGAACCTGAGCTTGACATCAAATCGGATGCAAACGACATCATCCTCAGTAATCCAGACAGTGCAGACTTTGACTCTGATGAAGGGTGTGTATTTATTGAAGCTATTTTGTGAGATCATGCTGTGTTCTCTATCACAACATGACATCACATTCATTTTCCCAAAGCTTTGCCCATGCATTTTTTTTACAATGAAAATAAGTCTACTCTAAATAATTTTGTTTGGCTTCAGTACTTAAAACCGTTTGTTCATAATTTCATTTAAAAAGGAATTTGATACCACAAGATTTTACAAATTTGTCAAAATGGCCACAGTTAGGATGGCGTTAAAAAAAGAGAAAAATTTTAATTCATCCTGGTATTTAGGAAAGCATTCTTGACAATTTAGAATTTTTTTAGACCATATTCTGTACTATTTCCAATTTGATTTAAAGATGTACCTTTGAAGTAGATTGAAGTTGAAATAAGTCAAAATCAGAACCCACAGAAAGTGTAATATAGGACGGTACAGATTTTGTAAATTGGGTTGTGTGACAGGTTAGACAAAGAAATATCTGCAAAATATATTTTGCTTATAAATAGACAAGAGCCTCAGAACCTTTCCTTCTGTTCTATTTACTTCCTGAAACAGTATTGCCTTAATTTCTTTTTGAAGATTGGATTTTGTTTGTCTTTTATAAATGTAAATACAATGTGGACATAACTTGACAAGAAACCTTTTAAACTCTTTTGATCACAATTATAAAGAGAGAATTAATTATCACATCCAATTGAGAGAACTCTGCTCATTATAATGTATACAATTATTGTCAATATTTACCATCTGTTAGTAATGTTCACACATCTTCTTCTCTTTTTAATTCTGATTTGGGCATACAACATATAAAATATACAGATGTCTCAATAAATCTAAATATGAAGTGGGTACCGTAATTATTTGAAATATTGAAGTTAAAGATGATAGAAGTTTAACTTGTTTTATGATAAATAACTAAAGCTATGTTACTTTTTTGCCCATTTGCCAGGTTCCAGAACAGGTAAAGATGATGCCTTCTGTTTGATTGCTGTAGACTGCTGGGCATTGTCTTGTCTGTCTACTTTTTCTATCAACTTTTTTTACCTCTTTAATAATATTATATACACACCCAGCACTGCAGGCCTAAAAATACTACTTAAATCAATGCTATTGAGCCAAATGCATCATGGGTAATGCTACTGAGCCAAATGCATCTTGGGTAATGCTACTGAGCCAAATGCATCATGGGTAATTGACGTTGGATCAGTGCTTGCTATAGACGCTCTAAAATCTTCATTATTTAAGCAGTATATTACTCGTATTTATTATTTTCCACAAACTCCTCCTTACAGTTGGTACCCCTGCTTCTTATGAAATGGAATTGATTATTCATGATATAATTAGCAATTACTCCCCCCCCCCCTCTATATAGAACTGTAAATAATGTAATATACAACAATTATATAAATTAGCTGTTTTTTAGTCTTTTTTTATGAAGAGTGCACCTATGTGTTGCATCACTGCATGTATACCGTATATAGTACCTTCAGTTAAATAAATCACTCTCAGAAAATTATTGACATGGAATTAAAAAAAGAATATTCCATGATGTGGAGAAAAAAAATCAAAATATAAAAGAATTTGTTTTGAATACTAATCGACTGGCAATTTTTGACAAAGACAATATTCTGGGTAAATAAAGGGGAAAAAGATATATGTATTATAAATGCTTTATAGTTCATTAATGTTTTTGTAACGTAGCTCATCAGTAGGAAATCTGTGCTTTGCATTGTCTCACAAAATTTCAAATAGCTCTGATATCATGAAGTATAAATATAAAATTTTCTTTTGATTTAATTGTGTGTAGCCACAAGGTCAAACAAGATACAAATGTGTTCCTTAGATTTTTTAAATACACATCAAAAGCTTAATTTAATTGTTATTGTGACTGTGTTTAGGAAGTATCTATTGTAGTAAAAAAAATATTTTGGTATATGAATGGTAACATGTATTCGACATCCATTCTAAAGTATAAGTAAATTATATTGTATTGCTATTAACTAACTTCATAGTTTGTCCATTTTGATATGTTCATTATTTCCAAATTGTGGCTTACATTTTATTTGTTCAATGATAAATATGTAATATTATTATAATTTGCTGGAATTCTCTCATTGATAATCTAGTTTTGCCGCTTATTTTTGGTGGCAGGATTTTATATTTCAAATATTTATAATTTTTGTCAACTAAATTTCAGTAATAAGTATGGCTGTTATATATATGAATACATATGTAGAGATATTATTTTTTTGATAATGATAATGTATCAGAGACCAACATTGCTTTTGAATTGTACACAGAAGTGAATGTTTATGCATGCATACCATAATCCTCCCAAAAAAACATTTATAAAGCTATTGACATTAAGAATAAATATGGTAATTAGGTTAAATGAAAATTCAGAAATTGGAGTAGAGAGACAAAGATGTTAGTTTTTCCAGTTTGTGGGAGGAACCCAGTTTATCATGTCTTGCATAAAATGTCTCAATTATAGTTTTAACTTAAGTAAATATATTTGTTTTATATGCATAGAATTATAACACAAATGATTAGTGTAGACCTTTTTATATATTATATTTTTTGTTTGATAGTCTTTTTATTCTAACTATAAAAGATGAGCAATTATGTTCAGGATTCTAAAAATGGGATTCAGCAATGTAAATAATTCAAGTTACAGTTATGCCTTTTTATCATTAAATAATTAGCTACTGTACATTTTCATGAGGAATCAGACTTGTTGTGTTCAGCCATTGCTTTATGCTGCATTTTGTATTGGTTGCAGGTTAATGCCTGAGCGGAGATCATTCCGAGCCTACACGTCAGTATTGTATGTTGACCCTCGCATGAGAATATATATCCAAGGCAAAAAGGTACGGACAAAGCGTCTGGTACACTGCCTGTATAAACCTAGACTTTATAAATACTCATCCAGTCGATTTAAAACGCGGTCAGAATCGGAGGCAAAGAAGGCACAAGAGGAAGCAAAGTCAGCCGAGCACAGAGCCAGGGAGTCTGAAAGCAAAGCAAGGTCAGTCCACAAATGCTACACTCTTTAAACATATCTCCACCATGAACTTTTGAGTGTGATGTCATAGGTTCATTTAGTATAAAAGGTGAATTCCAAAATCTAATTATAACTAATTTTTTATAATTAAAAAAAAAAAAGAATTATTTGATATGGCTCACAAATGTTATCCTTTATTGTGTTATTTGATACCTAACAATATTTAAGAGTGTTTACCTTTGTGTTTATCATAGTTTTTATTAATGGAATAATTATATTCACTTGTAAGAAGGTGAATGGAAATAAAGCCATAAATATTGAGGAAAAAAATTGAGACCTGTGGTCAATATTTTTATTAGAAAATATGAATGGGAATTAATCAATTCATGTAAATTTCTGAAATTCAGAAATCTGGAGAACAAGATGGGATCTGGTGGTAACAAAGAGCAAAGGGTAAGCAGTGGAACAGTGTTGTTCTTATTTGAATGCAGTTGATTAACATTTTTGTTCAAGATTTAGAATCGCTGAAAATGTGATTGTGGTAAAATGTTTTGACGTCTGACATCAACAATCAATATCGTCAAGCTAAATGTTTAACTCTGATCTCTGATTGTAGGCAGAGTTAAGGAAGACTCAGGCAGCTTCTATGGAGTTAAGGAAAGAAGCTCAGCTGAAAAAACAAATTGCAGAAAGGAAAATCAAGTATGTATAAATTACACCAACACTATATCAGTGTTTTTTTTTTTGTTTTTTTTTTTTAAATTTCAGAACCTCATTTCATCATGCAAAATTGGTTTCTGATTGTAAAGGGAAAACATACAATTTTAACATTTTATTTGACCCATGTAGATTTATATAGATTTTTCCTAGCAAAATTACCAAAGATTCTTTGCTCTTTGCCCATTTGATTTTTTTTTTCGTTTGCAGATCATTAAGAGACCCAAAAGCATTAAACTTTATCTTTGGAGTGAATATTGCCAACCGTAACCAGGATGGCATGTTCATCTACAACTGCAGTCGCCTCATCAAAATGTACCAGAAGGTGGGGCCCCAGGCGGATGGTGGAGTGTAAGTCATTCTTAATTGTGAACCTAAAATAATCAAAATTCTAAGTATTACATTTTGTTTGGGTTGTGGTCTGGAATTTAGAGTATTAAATGTTTATATTCCAAGAAGTTTTTTTTTTAAACAGGTAATAATAAATTGAAAAAAGTATGGCTACAAGAGAAATATTTGCTGTTCAACATATTTCATGTTCACAGTATTAACAGTTTCAGTTTTATGAATGATAAAATGTTCATGCAGAAAATAACCACCTCTCTGCTAGAGCAAAATCATGATCAGTAATCAACCACTTTTATCATAATATCATTCAAGTGCCTGGTCATGATATATTTGTCAATTGTG
This sequence comes from Amphiduros pacificus, assembly GCA_949316495.1. Taxonomy (NCBI): domain Eukaryota; kingdom Metazoa; phylum Annelida; class Polychaeta; order Phyllodocida; family Hesionidae; genus Amphiduros; species Amphiduros pacificus. The sequence continues at coordinate 36,911,216 of OX439001.1, read as the reverse complement.
AGGGATTATTTGGCAGTGACTGCCCCTTGGGTCATCTTTTGTCATATGCAACATGCTGTCTGATTCCTGCAAATTACTGTCTTGTCAGTTTCATACAATTGCCTGCTTTACAAATGTAACATTTGGGTAAATATCAATTTAAAAATTCCGATTTAAGCATGAGTGAAAACAACTCAAGTTATCTACTTAGGGTGAATCCTAAGTTGAGTGCCAAAGAATGGCTGAACCATTGTGAAATTTAAACCTTCTCTGTTACTATCATGACAGGTCTTTATTTCATCCTTGTATCTATGAAAAAAAATGTTTTGCAAGTTTTAACAAGTATTTAGATAAAATAGGACTTCGCCCCTGTACATATAAATTGAAGAGACTATAATTTGGTAAGAATTAAAAAGGTACATTGGTTTATTGGCAAATTTAAAAATAAATTATGTTTGTCTCAAAAAGAGGAGCCAGTCTCGACCAGTTATTATTAACAGAAAATAACCTATCGTAATGAGTCTGCTCAAAGATACCATGAACTATATCTTACACACACACAAAATGAAGTTTGAATGATTCGGCCTCAAGTAAAAATTGCAATAGCAATATGGGAAACAGATGCTAAATGTGTGTTTCACACTTTGCAGGTCATTTTGGAAAAGGCACTGGTAAGAACTGAGCAGGGGGCGGTTGTTTTCACTCCTGCTTCCCCAGTAGTGTGGTAAGAGGGGGTGTCAACATGCCTGGTTGTTCTCACCCCTGCTATTTACCCTACTAAAGCTAAGATTAGCTCATTATCCTCATTATTATTAATCAAGTACTGATGATTATTATTATTATTTCTGCTGTCCTGTCATGTTGGTCTGTTATCAATGTCGTGATGGTTTACATCTCATCATATCTGCTTTCCATGTTTGGGTTAGTTATGTCCCACCTTCCGGAAGGTGAGACGTTATTTTTTACCAACCAATCAACATATGGGCAATCTTATATGCTTCTATGTTAATACTTTTACAGGGCCAAGACTTGACTATTTTGTTTGCACCATATTGTACCTTTCCAACCAAAACAAAAAACTAAACTTACCATGTACTCTGTACAGTTTTTAGATATGTTTACTATTACTTTCAATAAAGTACATTCCAAGCATTGAAGGTATTTTAGCTGAAAAATCAAGCTAAAACTGTGGCTCAACATATAAAAATTCCTGCTCATTTTTGCTCTTGCGACTTCCAGTTTCGTTAATGCTGGTAATGTCTGGCACAGTGTGGTTTGACTTTGTAAAATGCTAATTTTCTCAGACTTATGGGTAATTTACAACGATAAAATGATGGCAGGCTTTAATTGGTAAATATTTATAGAATTTAGATCTCTTCACACTACTGTGACACTGTGTCTTTTTCACCTCAGGTTCTTCACAGGGTTGGACATTTTGCAATCTCTGATTGTCATTTAGTTGAGATTGACCTTCCAGAGTTTGGAGTTCCAGATTATTTCTTCCAACAAAGCCTAAAGGCTATTTTAAATAAGTGAAATCTATTGCAAATATTGTTTTTTATATTTATTTTTTGGAGCCACCAGAGGACAGCTGTCTCATGAGATAATTCTGCCCTCTGGTGGTTTGTATCATACACCATCAGTAATGACATTCTGTGTTGGAAATTTCGGCAAATAAAACAGGGTGACTTTGGCTGGTTTATTTAGTTCTCCACTCTTTTGGTCATGTGAATGAATGTTACAGGCAGCACTCAGTGAGTCTGAGCTTGTTTAACACTTGTATGAAGGTGAATGGCCTGGATGTGGTCTGAATGGCCTGGATGTGGCTGAATGGCCTGGATGTGGTCTGAATGGCCTTAATGTGGTCTGAATGGCCTTAATATGGTGTGTAAGGCCTGGATGTGGTCTGAATGACCTAGATGTGGTCTGAATGGCCTGGATGTGGTCTGAATGACCTGGATGTGGTCTGAATGGCCTGGATGTGGTCTGAATGACCTGGATGTGGTCTGAAAGTGACTCATTATAATTCATACCAGAAGCTGTAAAGCAGTCAAAATACTAATGTATAGCCTTATGAATTTGTTGTTAGCTTTGTTTTGATTTAATCCAATCATTTTCTCATGTGTCCAGCATTGATAAGACCCAGAAAGAGTTGGCAAGAAAATAAAGGACCTGTAATTTTGGAACATTTCGTTATTGAGGCTTTCTTTCTCATATTTTGAAGTAGGAAGCCCTTATAATAATTAAATAACCTAGATTGTGTCTAAATTACCATTGCTAGATCCAATATAGGTATGAAATGATGTCATAATTGGAATGCTTACACATCATATCATGTTTCACTGATCCACCAGTTACCACCTTCCACCCAGTTACTGCACACATGTGTTCTTTATTTTTAATAAAATTACATCGTTCAGGCATTTTTATTTCAAAATGCATTTCTTAGTTGCTGAATTATTGATATTATAGGGACCTTGCATGCAGAACAATATCTAAAATTGTTACATTTGAACTTCTTATTTTATTTTTAGCACTCGTTATTTTGAGTGCATATAGTATTCAAATCAAGTTTTAGCTTAATATTTCATGTTTTCCTGCAAGTGAGGTTTAATACTATTAAGCTGCAAAAAGGACTGCATACCTACTTGATGTTTTATCAAGATTTTAAAATATAAACAGAGTTTGCCCTTGCATACAAAATTAAGGCCAAAAATATAAAACTTCACATGGCAGTATATTTTGTAATGCACCACTTCTGACTACAACCTACATTGAAACTGGCCTGTCTTATCTGAAGAATCTATGTGGAGCTTCAGTTGGGCTCTTTGTGTTTAATAGAACAGCAGATAAGATGTTGGTTGTCTATGTTACAGTTTCTGTAGCGGTGTGGTGGGGATAGTAGATGTGCCATATATGGTGTTAGAACCCACCCATAACAAGCAGGACTTTGCTGATGCCAAGGAGTTTCGGCATTTACAGAAAGCCATGGGAGAACATCTCGTGCAATATTGGAAGGACGTCGGTATAGGTAAGCTACAACTGAACATGAATCTATATCTTCATCAAATTCCACCAGAGGGCACCTTGGTATAGTTTGTGTGTGCCTCTGGTGGACAGTATGTTGTTTTTTGAGAGATTTGTTAGAATGTAGTACCTAACCCTGTACATAGATGTCGCTTTGTCATGGGTTTGAGCATATATTTATTCAGAAAAAAGGAGCTGTACATATAAGCTGTTCATTGTCCTTCATCATTTAGTGTAAAGTTTAAAATTTCAACGTAGTTAACAAATATTTACTTTTCATTTTTATAGCTCAGCAAGGTGTAACTAAATTTTGGTGAGTAGAAATAGACTTTTTGATTATGTGTTTTAGTTCGAATTAAAAGTATTTTGAGTGATGGTTACATGTATCATTGGTTGAATTGTATGTGATTGTATTTCTAGGGAAAGCTTTGGCTACCTCAGTTCTAACTGGAAAGATTCACCTTCATCAGACACCAAATTTGTACGAAAACGATCAATGCAACTACAGACATCAGTACAGTGTGGTATGTATAACTCTGGCAGACATTTTGAAATCCAGAAGAATACAAATATTTTAATCACTTGTCAGCTTGCAAAATAATGAGTTTTTATTTTGGTACTGAATCAGAAAGGTTGGTTTTCAATTCTATCTGTATTTGGATGTCTTCACATATTATTAAAGTTTGAAAGGTGTTGATATGGTATTTGTCTTGTATTTTTCAGATTTGTGTTTAAAGTGGCGAATACTCCCATTTTCTACCAACAACATAGGCAAGACGTTTCCTGATGACTGGGTTTGTGGTAACAACCAGGACCCATCACACAACAGGTGACACAATCAGAACTCTATGAATTAACCAATCAGGCTCTGTGACAGTGCCCAAAATTTAGAAAATGAAATGCAGGGCATGAAACTCTTCAAAAATTAGACCAAAACACAGGAAATGTAACAAAAATTAGACCAAAACACAGGGCATATAGCTCCTCAAAAATTGACCAAAACACAGGACATGTAATTCTTCAAAAATTAGACCAAAACACAGGACATGTAGCTCTTTTAAAAATTAGACTGAAACATCGGACATGTTACTTTTGAGTTATCTTGCCCAGAAATATATTTGAAGTAGCCTGATTTTAGTTATAATTTTCTCTCCATAAATAAAGGCCATTGTGTAGCAATAATATAATGAAGTAAAATGAAGTAAAAGTAAGATATTAAGTCCAGATATTGGGATTCAGAATTGACTTGATTTGTTTTCAGATGTTCTGCATCAGAACAGAAGCTAAATATCATGGAAGGGGTGCTGAAGAAAGAAAGCAAAACACAGGATCAAAAACAGAAAGATTTGGCAGAGGAAATCAAGAAGAAACAAGACCAGTTAGACAAGATGCAGGTAAAATCACATTTCTCAGAGCAAAACTTGCTTTTCTTTAAAAACAAAATCACAATGATAATTGGGAGGACAACACTTTCCATGTCTGCAAGTCATAGATTTATTATTTATGGATTCCGGCAACAGAAGTGTCTTAGCATGCTACAATTAATCTTGCAAATGAATTAAACAAGTATTTTGGATTCTGCTTGTTCTTGGACTCAGTGTCATTTAAACATTGAGCCCAAATCTTTGCAATAAAAGGGTAAAATAAAGATGAAGAAATGAATCAAGTTCCTGGCAATGCATGACACAACCATGGCCTATTTATACAACATATTATGGCCAATGTTTTTACATTGAAAATTGCATCAATCTATTTATCGTGAAAGTTTTTTTAAAAACAAATTTGAAATATTCCAGAAAACCAAAGTAATAACATCGTCGAAACAGCTGCGAAAGATGGAAATAGAAGAAGATGAAGAAGAAGAAGAGGAGGAGGAGGAGGATGTCAAACCTAAAGTCAAGGGGCGCAAGGTCAGAACACAATCCACTGCCCAAAATAATTATCTATCTCTACAGATGTATGTGTCGAAGTAAACAACTTTTGACAAGATCTATAAAAATAAGATACATATGATTGATATGAGTATAAATGTGTAAAAAGTATTAAAGGCAAATATACATGTGTTGAGATGAGGTTGGGCAGGGCCATAGTGTGACCTTATTGTGATAAGGTCATGCCTGATGTATAATGAGGTCACGATGGCAATGCATGACCTTACCTGACCTTACATGACCTTAGGTGGTCATGATGATGCATTACCACACAGATGCTTAGCAAGGACTGATGATGGTGATTTGAATTTCCAGGTGGAAGCGGATGGTGCTACGAGAGTGATCACTTTGATGTCCAGAGAAAACTCAATAAAAAGACCGGCTCCTGAATCAACGCGCAAAGTAGCGGCCACATCATCGCGAGCATCCATGTCTCCCAGGGTAGGTGGATGCTGACTTCTAAATAGGCAGAAATAATCCATCGATATTTTCAATAAAGATTAGGCAGGAATTTCAATACTTTGAATCACAATAAATGACATGCCACAAAAGATTAGCAATAAAATATTGAAGAATCGGCTCTTCTTGTGCCAAGTATTGATAAAAAATAATATGAATTACAAAAAAAGTGATATAAATAATACTCAGATTAAAAGAACAAAAACTTGTTAGGATAAATTTCTGGAAAACTTATCGCTGAACATTTATTGTTAGGTATCAGTACGCCCAAGCAGTTCACGCCGGCTTTCCAAACGGCATGTATCGGAGAGTGAGGAGGAAGAACCAGAAGAGGAACCAGAGGACACAGAGGAGGATGATGAACCAGCTCCACCACCTCCAAAGAGGAAACCACCCACGCCCAAAGCTGCGGTTAGTATGGCAACATCTAGCGCCATGATATAGTGGGAGCAGTGTTTCAAATATGGTTTAAAATGTTCCTAGCCATATGCATGTTATTCTGTCAAATCCTGAAAAATGGAAGAAAAAGACCTCAAAGGCTGCTGGACCTGGGCAAATTTGCTTGATGCAGACAACAGGGCAAGCTCAAATTTCAGCATATGCTCCCATATTGAAAAAAAGTTAGATTTTACTGTGAACAAAATAAATTTTGTATTGTAGAATAGATTTTGTAGTTTTGAATGGCGAATTATATTTTTGACATTGGTGTTTAAGGTGCGACCAACTCGGGCGCCAGCCACACAGTCATCAAGGAGAACGCCTATCTTGTCCCGAGCTCGCATCACTGCAGCAGCAACAGAAAGCGAATCATCAGAGGCCGAAGAAAAACCCACGCTCACACGCCGCACAGCCAGGGGCAAGAAACAGGCAAGTCTTGCTGAATATTATTGAGAAGTTTAGATATCTCGGAGTATATACATGTGTCTGTGGACAGGGAATTTTGGACAACTTGTTGTCTCTTGAGATATTCCCTTAAAGCCAGCTCCTTTTATGGGATTGAAGATGTCCATTGTCAAACTTTTATTGTATATTTGACCTTGAATTTTGGCATAATGACATATCACTGGTTTGGGTAAAATTTGCTTAGGGTTCTTCAGTGTACTGCTCATTTTATTATATTTGATTACCAGGGATTGGGAAAGCACTGCGCCCCATGCCATAGTTGCATTTAAATTAAATTTGTCCCATTACTTAACCCAATATTGTCACAAATAGCAAAGTGCCTAAAAAGCTTGGTAAATCGACAAATTTTGTCTGAAATCTCTGTTTGATTGATCCCCAAACGTTGTGTGGGTGCCATATTGGTTTGAAAAGCATGGTGACAGCATTGACTTTTATCACCAGATGTCACTAAGTACTGTCCACTAGGTGTCACATTGACTCAATTAAAGTTGATTATCCTATACCTTTGTGACAACAATTTTCTTTCATGCTAAAATTGTATAAATCATAAATGATATGTACTTCTGATATCAAGAAAAAAGATTATGGGTCATACAATATCTGGTTATGTCCCATCATAAGATAAATTGTCCCATTACTTTTTGACACAATGGGGACATTGTCTCATATACCAATCTTTCCTTCCCAATGACTGGATTGTATACCAATTATCTGAAGGGAGATTGATTGCTATCCAAACTCAGAGGCTTTTATATCTCATCTTCCTGTCTCAGGTTTTAAGAGCCTTGTTGTATGTTTCTATCAGGAGCTATTCAAGACCGAGGAGAGTGAGGAGGATGAGGAGATGGCTGAGGCTCCCGAACCTGACGAGGGAATGCCGGACGACACTGCTGAACAGATGGGCACCGATGGTCAGTATCAATCAGCCTCAAAAGTCTGAAAGAAATAAATATTAATACACATTTTATTATTGTCTCATACCTGTTTCATTTTTAATACCTGATTTATATTCAAGTCAAACAAATGTTTTAAAAAAAGTAGAAATGATAGGAAAGATTGAATATTCAGTTTATTTGCTCATTGATTGAGAGAATGATGAATGTCAATAGTTTTAACTGAAAATCATGGATGATCAAGAATCAAAGTAATATATCAATTAAAAGAAACAAGTATTTATGATCGTTTGTTGTTCTTCAGGTGATATTGGGACACGTGTCGAAGCAAAGGTGCAAAGCAAGTGGTAAGTGATTGAAACTTTTATCTTAAATTGCTCTTTTGATATTTAATGAAATAGTTTTGAATTAATCAGAATTATTTATGTTGTAAAACAGTAGATGATATTTAATACAAACAGTAGATTGCATCAAATAAAAGGGCCATAAATTGTCGGTATCCCCAGTTGTGAAATAATCTAGAAGTTTGAGAGAAAGATGGGTTCAGATAAATCTAATGTTATTTCCTTAAACTGTCAATCATTTGCAGTAAAAGCATTCTTGTATACTTAGATATGGTCATAGATGTAATAGTCTGGGTCAAATTTATAGATACTTGATTATAGATCATCTTCTTGATAGTTTCAGCTTAGTTTGTACTGATTTTTTTACCCTCAGCCCCTGATGTAATCAGGCTGAGGGTATTGCAGTACTCCTGGCGTGGGTATGTATGTATGTATGTATGTATGTCTGTATGTATGTATGTCTGTATGTATGTATGTCTGTAGCGAACATCCTTGTCATCGCGATAACTTGAGAACAAATGATAACAGCTTCATGAAACTTGACACACATAAGCATCAGGTGAAAACCTCGGACGAGTTCGATGGACAGCGACCTTGACCTATTTTTCAAGGTCACAGGGACAATTATATGAAATCCCAAGAATTGCAATAACTTAAGAACAAATGATGGCAGCTTTATGAGATTTGACACACATAAGCATCTATTGAAGACCTCAGAATTTTTTCTATGAAACATGACCTTTACCTACTTTTCAAGGTCACAGGGATAATTATGTGAAATCCTTGTCATCGCGATAACTCTAGAACAAATGATGGCAGCTTCATGAAACTTTACACACATAAGCATCTGGTGAAAACCTCGGACGAGTTCGATGAACAGCGACCTTGACCTATTTTTCAAGGTCACATGGACAATTATGTGAAATTCCAAGAATCGCAATAACTCAAGAACAAATGATGGCAGCTTTATGAGATTTGACACACATGAGCATCTGTTGAAGACCTCAGAATTTTTTCTATGAAACATGACCTTCACCTACTTTTCAAGGTCACAGGGACAATTATGTGAAATCGTCCTTGTCATCATGATAACTTGAAAACAAATGCTGGCAGCTTCATGAAACTTGACACACATAAGCATCAGGTGAAAATCTCGGACGAGTTCAGTGGACGGTGACCTTGACCTATTTTTCAAGGTCACAAGGACAATTATGTGAAATCCTAAGAATCGCAATAACTCAAGAACGAATGATGGCAGCTATATGAGATTTGACACACATAAGCATCTGGTAAAGATCTCATAATTTTTTCTATGAAACATGACCTTCATCTCCTTTTCAAGGTCACAGGGACAATTATGTGAAATCACAAGAATCACAATAACTCAAGAACAAATGATGGCAGCTTTATGAGATTTGACACACAGAAGCATCAGGTGAAAACCTCTGACGAGTTCAGTGGACGGCGACCTTCACCTACTTTTCAAGGTCACATGGACAATTATGTGAAATCATCCTTGTCATTGTGATAATTCAAGAACAAATAATGGCAGCTTCATTAAACTTGACACACATAAGCATCTGGTGAAAACCTCGGACGAGACCGATGTACAGCGACCTTGACATATTTTTCAAGGTCACAGGGACAATTATGTGAAATTCCTAGAATCACAATAACTCTAGAACAAATGATGGCAGCTTTATGAGATTTGACACACATGAGCATCTGTTGAAGACCTCAGACATTTTTCTATGGAACATGACCTTCACCTACTTTTCAAGGTCACAGTGACAATTATGTGAAATCCCTATTGTTGCTATAACTCGAGAACGATTGATGGCAGCTTTGTGAGACTTGACACACATAAGCATCTGGTGAAGACCTCAGTGAAGACCTTCACCTACTTTTCAAGGTCACAGGAACAATTATGTGGTGCGGTGACGTTTTGTTCACAAATATGTGTGGAGCGAATGTTGTGCAATAAGTTACCAGGGCTGAGGGTTGATGCATCTCTGATGCCTATGTTTTTATTTGTCTTCATTTTCAGATTAGATTACAGTAAAATCTGCTGGAATTTTTTTTTAATATCGACATTCTTAGATTTCATCTTATCATAGGATTTTACACTTATTCATCAGTGTTATTTTATCATTTGGATGTGTGAATGTAGTGTTGTGATTCTCGATGCCATGTGGTGACACCTGGTGGTACTGTCCATTCAGTTCAACACTTTCCTCCAGATGGCACTTGTGGTGGCATTGATATAAATGCCATTAGTGCCTTGAGTTGTATCTCTGCAGAGACCATCATCCTTAGTTTTGGAAACCAAAAAGCTGGTGATTTTAGGTATTTCAATGACAACATCAGATAAGGTGGCAAGAGAGAAGTTTCTTAAGATGTATGCCTCAAGGCTGAACTCTTGATATTTTAACTGTTTTTGTTTGAGCACCACCTCCTTTACCACCTTATGAGAACAATCAGTAGGCCTGGAGACTTGAGTCCAGTTGTTTTTACTCTTCTGATGATTTACACATTGTTATTGTCATTAAAGAAAATGATAGAAAATTGTACCACGCAGCAGGTACGTGTCACGAGAGGATGAGAGAAAGAGATTTTCTTTGATACTTAATATCAATGAGTTAATGACCTGATATCTGCTGGTCAAAAAATACCAATAATCTCAATTCTTAAAGCTGTCACGATAAACAAGGCCCAAAAGTGAAAGAATGTACAACTTTTACATTGAGATCCACATTCTGTCTCAGAATTTGTTATCCACCAGGTGGAGATGTTAAATGTATGAATTATCAAGGAGCAGCATTTAGTATTAAAGTCTGTCCATAGATGGAGCCTCTGGTATCAGCATAGGAGATAGATGAATGATTGTGATATGACAACAGTCAGTTCTATTAGGGCACACATCATCTCAAAAGAATTGGCATGAATTTGTTTTGTTTCAAATTTTTGGTAGCAAGAGAACAGAAGATAGTACAGATATTACATTAGAATCTGATCCTTGTTTAATCACTGTTGTGGAAGATATTTCTCCTCTGGCTGTGAGTATATTGACAGTCTGAAGTATCTGCCAATCATGTGTGAAAGTTATGGTGATGTATGAATTAGATGACCCACTGAGGGAGAAAGGGGGGTTAGGTGGTATGATTGAGTAATAATTCAAAGCTCACACATCCGCCAATGATAAACAAATGGCTGTGAATCATGGCAGGGTGTGTAGCGATCACACGTCATGGTGTTGTATAGCTACATCAATTATGATGGCCAATTATGTCGCTTATCTTTACCGCTTTGTGTGTCACAGTGAACACTTTCATGCTGCTTATCTGGCCAGCCAGACCCTCTTGTGCCAGTTTTTATATCCTCACATAATCTGACCAACCAGACCTTCTTTTCGTCAATTCTGCATCCTTTCATAATCTGACCTATCAGATCCTCTTGTCTCAGTTTTTATATCCACGCTTTATCTGACCAGCTTGTACAGGCCTTGATATTGAGATGCAGGGCTTGACATACACACTGGCCCGGTGGCCCGGGGCCACCAGATCCTCTGTTCGGGCCAGTGAATGCTCTGTTGTAGTGGCCCAGTTGGGCAACCATATTTTTGGTCTTTTAGTGGCCCAAACTATCTTGATTTTATTATTCTAATCCTCGATAGATATCATATCACGATAGACATTTGATTGGGACAAGTAACCCCTACTCAGACAATATACAGCCATGTGTAAAATGCTCTTTATTGCATCACACATCCTATTATCCTTAGAAACTTCGGGCCACCACTTCTCATGCTTTGGTGGCCCAACTAGGCAACCAACATTTTTCTCTTTATGTCAAGGCCTGGAGATGAAAATTTTGGTTGCCCAGTTGGGCCACCAGAGCGTTAGAAGTGGTGGCCTTAGGATAATAGATGTGTGATACAGTAAACAGCAATGTTTACTTGTCCCAGTCAAATTTTACAATTCCATAGGCATCCTGCCCTTATTATTATAATATAACTAGCATTATTTCACTTTTTAGAATTAACCCTCTTTAAATCTTATCCCGAAATAGTCCTCTCTGGTCCCTGATGTTCTTGGCCCCTCTCTGGCCAAGTCCTTAAACTAAATTCCTATTCCCCCTATGGCCTAGTCCCCTCTATGGTCTGGCCCCCTCTGTTCTGGGCCTCTCTGGTCTAGTCCCCACTATAGTCGGGGCCCCTCTCTAGCTAAATCCCCTTTCTGGTCTGAACCCTTTTAAATACTTCTTCCTCTTGCTGGTCTTCTCACCTTTATTGTCTAGTCCACTCCATGGTCTGGCTTCCTCTGTTCTGGGCCCCTCTGTTCTGGGCCCCTATCTGGTCTGGGCCCCTCTCTGGTCTGGGCCCCTCTTTCATCAAGTTCCCCCTATATTATTTGTCCCTCTCTCTGATATGTGTCCCTCTCTCTGGTCTGGGCCCCTTTCTGGTCTGGGCCCCTCTCTGGTCTGGGCCCCTCTCTGGTCTGGGCCCCTTTCTCTGGTCTGTGTCCCTCTCTCTGGTCTAGGCCCCTTTCTCTGGTCTGTGTCGCTCTCTCTGGTCTAGTCCCTTCTCTGGTCTCCGCTTCCTCTCCTGAACTGATCTTTCACAGCCATTGATATTTGCAGTGCCTTGATAAAGTTCACCTCAATGAAATTAGTATCCCATTACAATTTAACATGAATTTACTGGGATAACCCAAAAAGAATATTCACATGTGAGAAAAATTATGATTACAGATAAGTTCCTTTGATCCAACAAAGAACGTAGGAAAGTTTGCTATTACCTTGAGGTTTCAAATAATCACAGCTCAATTAAGCACAATGTTCTCCGGTAATGATAAAATAGCTTTGATTACAGACGGGCCTTATGGCAAGCTTGTTTGTAATTAGTCTCAATGTAACTCTTTCTCCGTGGACCGCAGCCGAGCCACGTTAGATAATATGATTTTGGCATGCACAAGCTCCTTGGTTACTCCGACAAAAGAGAACTGGGCGTTAATCATAAAAATGATGCCCATTTTGCTGCTCATTTCTGTGCGTCTTCCTCTCTGTCACACTAATCAGTTATGGTCTTAAGTTGCTTCAATGACAATATTATGACGTTCATTTTGATTAACCTCGAGGACCCCTAAATGCATCTAGTTTTGGAGGTGGGAAAATGTTGTGTATGAGTAATTGTAATGTAAGATTTATGTAGGAGCGCAGCAGAAGGAAGTGCTCCCTGCCAATTAGCCGCCGTAATTGTGTCGGCTGCTGAGGAATCGGCCGCATGTAAAGCAGGCCTAAAACATCCCAGGCAATCCCCATAGATCGGCATTATGGGGCCCTGAAAAATGGCCACACTTGATTTGTTGTGAAAGGTGTGGACAGGCGGCGGAGACATTTTCCTAGATCTCAAGTCTCGGCAGAGTATAAGATAGAAAGTGGAGGGATGGACCAAAACTTTCGGTTATGCTCGAGTTACAAATGAAGTCTATTACATTGGGGCTATTCTCCAAATACTATATATGCCACCACACATTGATATTTGGTGACATAAACAAAAGGTTATTGTATTCAAATATTGCTAAATATTTTTTAATTCAATTTTTAAAAATTATTTATTATTTATTTTATTTGTTTAACTATTTTTTTGGAGACGTTTCATACAACAAAATATGAGATGATCAAGATGAGATTTTATAAGTTCCAATATTTGTGAAGGTATAGTCTAAGTAGGAGTATTGTTTAAAATTATTCACTGAAAGTCATTAACTTTAAGGAAATTCAATAGGGAAATAATAATAAGGTTATTGAATTTGCCTAAGAGTAAACCCGAGCACTGAATATATGGTCCTACTAGGGTATACAACAGAGCTTAGTAGAGGTTCCAGAATTTGATATGGGTCCCATTCGATCATAAGGGTAAACAAAAACAGTCAGATTGAAAAACAGTCATCAATGGTCCAGTTCCTGAATAGGAATACGAAGCAAAGATATTTGTTATCTCTGATATTAAGGTCGTCTTTTGATTTCCAAATAAAATGCCCAATCAATGTTAGTAGCATGATCTTAGAGAGAGCAAAGATGGATTTATGCATTTAAATGTATACTTGATATTATTTTAAATATCTGAGTGATAACATATTTTGTTAATTTTAATTAATTTTGATTTTGTTATGCACTCCAGCTTAATGATTTTTTATATAAATTATTTATTGTATGTGAACAAAATTGTATGTTAATTTGAGAATTTTGAGATTTGAATTTAAATTTTGTCTTATTCAAGGTCAAGCATTGTGAAAAGTAATATTATAATGTCATTTCATTACTGATACCGTGGTAAAGAAGTGTGATTAATTATGATGTTGTGATTGGCATTAATATGGTCCACTGTTCTGGTATGGTTGGCAGTAGTATGGTCCAACGTTCATAGTATGGTCATATGTGCTGTTGTGGTTGGGAGTAGTATGGCCCAACGTTCATAGTATGGTCAAATGTGCTGTTGTGGTTGGCAGTAGTATGGTCCAGCATTCATAGTATGGTCAAATGTTCTGTTGTGGTTGGCAGTAGTATGGTCCAACATTCATAGTATGGTCAAATGTTCTGTTGTGGTTGGCAGTAGTATGGTCCAGCATTCATAGTATGGTCATATGTTCTGTTGTGGTTGGAAGTAGTATGGCCCAACGTTCATAGTATGGTCAAATGTGCTGTTGTAGTTGGCAGTAGTATGGTCCAGCATTCATAGTATGGTCAAATGTTCTGTTGTGGTTGGCAGTAGTATGGTCCAGCATTCATAGTATGGTCAAATGTTCTGTTGTGGTTGGCAGTAGTATGGTCCAGCATTCATAGTATGGTCAAATGTTCTGTTGTGGTTGGCAGTAGTATGGTCCAACATTCATAGTATGGTCAAATGTTCTGTTTTGGTTGGCAGTAGTATGGAGTTGTGTTCTACAGATGTTGGCATCAATGTGTTCCAGTTTTCTGGTGTGTTTGTCATTAATGTGGTGCAGTGTTTAGGTGTGTTTGTCATTAATGTGTTCCAGTGTTCTGGTGTTTTTGTCATTAATGTGTTCTAGTGTTCTGGTGTGTTTGTCATTAATGTGTTCAGGTGTGTTTGTCATTAATGTGTTCCAGTGTTTAGGTGTGTTTTTCATTAATATGGTCCAGTAGTCTGGTGTGTTTTTCATTAATATGGTCCAGTATTCTGGTGTGATCTCTGATATGTTTTGTGTGTGATGTTCTCTAGCTTATCGTGGCATGTGTTTGCAGGTATGCGGGCGTGGTGACTCAGGTTAGCAAGCAGACAGGCAAGATCAAGGTGAAGTTTGACAAGTACCCCAATGACAAAGCAGACAAATGGTATGTATCATCTGCACCACCACTGTTGCACTTTCCTTGTTACACTTATGCATGTGTATTTATATGTTATGTTGAATGTTTTTTTCTGCACATATTAATATTATTTTCTGTTTGAATTTCATAGTTTTAGAATAGATTATATCCAAGATCCAAGAATTCCTGCCTTTGATATATTTTTTATCCCGGTTGATTAAAATCTTATAGTTTCCAGTGAATTATAGACATGACGGATGTGTGCACGTTGAACTTCAACATTTATAAGGAAAAATGAAAACCTGAAATATTTTAGTAAGAAATGATCACTTGATACCTCAAAGATCTAGAAAAACACAAAGTGCATGAGAAAATCTTTGATAGTTGACTTAACAAAAACATGTGGTAGATTTTGTTCCGAACAGACTGACATTTCTTACCATGTTTATTTAGGAACGTTTTTTATGGGATGATTTTACAAGATGATTGCTGTGTCTCTTATCTTGTGGGATTGTGACAATGATAAAAACAATGAATATCGCTTTAAATTTAAATTCATTAATGAACAAATGCTCAATTGTCAGTTTTCTACTTATTGCCTCCTTACTCTAAGCTAATATTATTACCAACTCAATGCCCAGTTGCTTTGATAAAATGTTATTCGTCTCAAGTCTTACAACAAGCACTTGATGAATTAAGTAAGTTTGTCTTGTGAAGTTTATGCCCTTGAGTTGCGTCAGGCACTTGACTCTTCCTAAGCACTCTCGACTGGAGCTTCTTCCTATGCTTAGTCCAAGCCAGGCCAGTTTCACACATTCCCGTGTGGCCTGAGTTAATCTTTGACCACATTTGAAGCCATTGTGGACAGCAAGCGAGGAAGCTTGGCAGAGTTAGAACAATACCAAGTGGACTACTCCAAGATAGCAAACTTTGGGAGAAGCAGATGGTAAATAGCAAGATAAAATGGGGAATGAGAACAAGGACTTCAGCAAAGCCTTTGATGTGGTGGCGTCAAAGACTGGTTTTCTTATGTTTTTTTTTTTTTACCTGAAAAGCAGTGTGAGTTACAGAAAGAGTATAAAATCTGGAGAAAAGCACTGTGAATTACAGAAAGAGCATAACATCTTGAGAAAAAAGTACTCTGAGCTACAGAAAGAGTTTTAAATCCAAAGAAAGGTACTGTGAACAACATAAGGAGCATAAGACCGTGAAAAGTTATGGGACTGTATATGTATATAATTTAGCTCAAAAAGAATAAAAAGTTTTAAATAATTAGGGGTAATGATTGCTAATTAGGAAAAACGTTTTCATTATGATTGGTGAGCAAATACAGTGGTCTGGTAGTAATTGTTGTCACTTAGCACACTAATTGGCAATACATTTCTGGCAATTAAAGAAACAGAGAGAGTTCCTTGTGATTCTTTCAAAATCTTTGGATGTGCTTCTGTGATCATGGCTCGATGAAAGAGATAAAGTGGACAGAAAACAACATCATATTTTTGTAGACCAAGGAGAAAGACTTCAAGCCTTCTTGACATGCAAAAACTGAATGTGCATTTTCAAAATGATCTCAATACACAGAGTAAAATAATAAAAAATATATTGATATACTGGATACATATATGTTATTTATTTGACTGGCAATAGCTTAATTGCAGCAATATCCATCATTGTATTGAGTGCCAGTTGAAGTACATTAAATCACTCAGGAGATAATACTGAGCTAAAAGTATGTGTAAATCATCAAGTATAAGCAGTATAACATACGAGAGAGAGATTCTGTAATGTGCATAGACTGATGGGTAATTATCAGACAGCTGACATTCCACAATAGTCACACGGACATGAGAACCAGTAGGATGTCTGCTCTCGGGGGAATGAGTTGTCTACGTTGTCTGAGTCGGCATAATACAGAGGTGCTAAGAAGGGAAGAATGGGATGGTGGACTTTTTGGAAATCTTGATGAATTCTACCAAGGAATTTCAGTAATAAAATAATTCGTGGGGTAGATTTGGTAGGGGTGATTTGTTACATTGGGGAGTGGTGGCCATTTACACCGGGCCAGCAAGGTGCCCCCATGCAGTGATATGCCATTTTGAAGTACTCTAAATTGGCTCAAATTGCCAAAATATAACTGGCCTGGGCCATAGTCTTTGGGAATTGTGTGCCATTTAGGGGTAGATTTTGAAAGCCTCCGTAATGGCTGGTGCCTGGTAGTCTCGGAGAGCACGGAATGTAGTTTATTGCAGCTCGGTCTGGGGAAATAGATAAGAAACACAGTGACTTTGATGTATGTTGTTATAGCAACAGCCATTGTCTTATAAGATACCATGGCAACAATCATTATGACATCCTAGTTATTCACAAGGTGGCAAAACAATTTGGGCGAAAAAGGAGAAATGCAGTAGTAAATTGTAAGAGAAGTAGTTGGTCAAGATCTCTGGAGACGACCAGGAAATTACGTGCACAAATATTGGCATTAGACGTCCCACCATCTGCTAACAGATGGAGCCGCTTTGTGAAATATCACCAAACAAATTCCCATGAAGAATGCATTTTGTCTCCAGATTCTGTTGTGATTTTCACTCTTGTAGAAATTGCGCGTGGTGTCATATGACGGCGACGTGTGGAAAGTGTATATTTATGTGTACATAGTACACGATACAGGTGTCCTGCACAATCGGGAAACTTTGATTTATCACTGGACACTACAAACTGATCACCAAATTGATTTCCACGTCGTGAAAGTGGGCGTCGTTGATGTTGAAATTAAAAGGAACAAATTGTGGCGGGGGGTTGGCTTAATAGGGGCGCTCTTTCATTGAGAAGACTCCTCGGGCACTTTGGCTTTTGAGAGTTAATTGTGGGAGAAGGACGACAAATTCTGAGAGAAAGGGCTTTTAATTAGGAAGGAGTGGCTTTGACTTCGACGTGGGGGGGCCATCGGTAAACAGAAAATGCAACAAATGTTTCCTTGATCGCTCTAATTGTGGAGGGAGGTTTTTGTGATTTACGCAAGATGATAGAAGTTAACGTGGACCCAGGCCTGCACAGCCGGTAACATCCAGGATGTGGGACGGCAGAGGAAGGGGCACACAAAACCTCGGACGGAAGTCGAGACCAAGCACAGAACAGGAGGTCATAGTGTCTGTTTGTGCCCCCTAGTGGCCGCACATGGTCGCAGGGAGGGAGAGTGGGGCCAATTATATCGGAGGAGAGCAGTGTTCCCACTGTGTGGAGGGTGTGGAGGCCCCTGCAGGCATTTGTCACCCAACATAACACCTCGCGGTCCCAGTCCTCTACCGGTCCCAAACTAACAAACTCCCGCCACATCTGTGCACAGCTCTGTTACACCATTTGCCATATAACAGAGGCCGAGCCGAGCAAGCCTGCACGTTGCCACCGCCGAGTTGTGAAGGGAGACACAGGTAGCGGCGGGGCTTGTATATAACATTGACAGTTGTGACACACGGGGACAGGTTGGATCTCAGTGTTAGTGATTCAGTTCTGTGACATACGCACCTCCCTATCCACCGTGCCAATCATTATCACAACTCACATAATGCCAAACCCACTCTACTTGACATCTTCCTTTTATTATTCCCAACTCGGGGAGATCTGCTGCAAAAGATAACTGAGAAGTGATTCTTGGAGGATATGGAAAAGTAAATACCATTACTGATTAAAGCACAGCTTAATCTTCTTGTAAAAATAAAATAAAATTGATAAAAGATGATACAAGGAGAGCAAGAGGTTCAGTTACTATGATTTTTTTTGGGTTTTTTTTCCATTATCTGTTTCAAAATATTCATTTAGAATGCTAATGAGATTAATCTGTGACAGTCAATTTTATGGTTTGTGTGAAATAATATTAGACAATTTCACAAAGAATCTATTGAGATGGAAGTTGTCAAGAAGTTCACTTTTTACAAATTATTTTAAGTCTATAGTCACCTTTGAGTTTATTTTTGAACCCCGCTCAAAGTCGTTCTTTGTCAGCGATCTTGGATCCGACTTTATTGTGCCTAATGAAAACTGCGGCAATGATTGGGAGTGATCCGAAATGCAACAATAGACACAAACTAATTTCATTGCAGAAACCTTACACGACGTTGACACCTCGGCACAGAGTGGAACATTTGTTCATTACATTAAAGAAATAAAAGCGGAGAGTAGATCGGAGTGGTAAGAGTCTTACATTGAGCTGGTAATAGTGCCTTCTTACCTGTGGGTTTTCATAAGACAATTAACGGCCGGCTCTGATCTCATTTGTGTCTTCTTTGCGGAGGTAGGCATACCACATCAAAGGCGATGCTTTGCCGTATTAAAAGGTTAACTCTCACAAACACATGGAGTGGAGGTTTCTCAGCCGAGCATTCATCATCACCACATCAGAAAAGTTATATTTCTTATGCCTCAATCTAAATCGTCCACATTTTAAAACAAGTATTTTTGGATATAAAGGTTATTTTTCTCACTTGAATTTTGTGGAAAATGATTTACATGTTTTTTAAAGTATAGGTGAATGGAGTACATGGCTGCTCCATTAAGATAAAAGTCACAGTATGGTTCCATATAAAATAAGCCAGAAAGTGTTTTTTTGGCTGTTCACGGTGAGATGAATCTCTTTCCGTCAAGGGGTTAGTGAGATTTGTGACCTTCATGGTTGAGGCTAATAGATTTTTGCAGGGTCGGATCTGGGAGGTGTGTGGAACTTTATGGAGGTCTGCAGCCTTATAATTAAGCCGGTAACACAGAGAAGATGGGGGATAAAGTGTTAAGGACGGGGTGAATCTGTTGTATCTCTTATGATGAAATGCATCCCGCCTGTCTCGATCACCACTCGGGTATTATCTGTGCTGCAACTGCCCCGAGATTCCCATTCAGCCACATTGGGCGCTTTGTAATTGATTTGCCGATTGCTTATCTGCTAGAGTTGGATTTCACAAATTGAATATCACCGTTGATTAAAAATGGTGGAAACGGCCATTCATAAAAGTCACGCTGATGGCAAAGGTCGGTCTCAGTGTCAGCTGCTAATTTTTATTGGTGGTTCTTTATTTGGCAATTTGTAAGCTTGGGTTACAATGAGTTGACCAAGATGAAGTGGAAGACGGGCATCTTCAGAACAGAATCATCTTGCCATTCACACACAGGTGATTAATTGTTATATCAAGCCACGCTTGCCCGATTCGGCAACCTGTCTGTGGGAGTCTCGGATCTATGTAAACCTGCATCACAAGATGAGCTACAATGGCCGCGGCTCAAAGGTGACTTTCACAATGGAAAAGCCACTAAATAAGTTTAGACAGACGCCTATTGTTGGTGAGCGGCAGTGTAAAATTCTCAAGGAGTCGCAAGGATAAAGTTGACATAGAAGTGCGTATCAGAGAGGCCCTGATTACAGGGTCGGCCAGAACATGATATGGTCGGTGGTAGCGATGCAATCCCAATTTGATATGTTTTGATACACTCAATGATTGTAGTAATTAAAGACCGCAAATAGAATTATGCTGTGAAATTCTTAGATCGGTTTACAGAGTTGGGGGAAACCTGTCAGCTGTAATGTACTGCATGGGTATTGAATGCGGCAAATCTAGTCTGGAAGGTCGCGACCTGCACTTTGTAAAGCCACCCCTAAACAGTCGCATCACCCGCAATCTTAAAGACTCCTGATAGACACAAATGAAAGGCTCTTACACATTCTTTCTTTAACGTGGAAAAATGTTAGGTTTTAAGAAGCTGTTAAAGAGAAGTGTGGCCATTATTATTGGGAGGAAATCAGCGGAAGAGTTTGATAGGCATTAGTGTGGGGTGTCTTGTAGTTGGTGTCATAGGTGGCACCACGACCTTCCCAGCATGCTCTCTGCCTGATTACCAACCCCCACCCCAAGCATTGTCCCACCCCCGCTCACCTTTGTTTGTATTTGAGTGCCATCATTCCGGTGTGAGCTTGTCGTGTGCCGGCAGAATCGGGCAATTATTCCCATTTATACACGGCCTGACTTGTGACTTTTGTCTTGCATATATGCCGCATGATAAGAACTCAGAGGGAGGCGTTATTGTTCTGCTGAAATTCGTTTTGGTTTCAGGCCTCATCAGTAGATGGGGCTTAATGGGGCTGAAGGAATCCCTGCCGTGCGCGGATGTCGTGTGCCTGGTCTTCTGGCCTCTTATGTAACCTTAACCAACCCGTCAACACCGATAAATGCAGTGTTTTGACTTGCAGAAGAATATCCCTTCCTGATATGTTGACACCTGTTCTCTAAGGAATCTCAGCCGTTCACTGGATAAATCCCTTAAATGTCAAGGAGAGATGTTAACTCGGGGTCTCGTCATCCGTACCTTTGTCCCCTGGGTCCTCGTACTGCCTAAGACAAGATCACAGTGATAAAAACCAGTAAAGTTTCAAAAGCACAGCACAATGTTAAATATATGTTATAAGAATACACAAAACTTTGTGTATTGTCATCACCTTCTGGTTTGACGTTGGTGACATTTTGACAGTTTCTTGTAGGATGTCTACATTATTTGGTAACAGATCTATCAGGCCTTATAATGTCGAGATCATAATCTTAAAAAGAAGAAACTTGCAGGATAAAACATCAAAGGAACTTTTTGTCAAGGATTATATACATACAGTTATATGCAACATGTTACAAGCTGTATAATTTGCATTTTGTATTATCTGAAATGATTGGCTGGAGTCACAAAGACCATTATAAAAATGATATTGAACAAACTCACCTGGGGTCATGCTCCCTATTTACAGAAGTAACATCTGACCTTATTTGAATCATGAAAAGCAATATAGCCTTGAATGTGGCTTTTAAGTTGTTTAATGACAGAATGGTGAAAATAGTGTAGAATTTTCTGGGAGAATATAAAGCAGATATGAACAGAACTGATATAGCAGTATTGCCTGCAGCTTTACTCTCGGCGGGATGCCAATTGGTTTTGCCGAGTAAACTTATAGATGTAGATGTGCCTGAATTCAGCAGATTTTGTTATGTGGGATAAGCTGAAATAGCTCAGTTAGTTGAGTGTTGGCCTTGAACCCAGAGGTTCTTGGTTTCAATCCTGTCTATTACTATATACAGAGCTATCGGTGCTGTATAAGAACTGACCAAATATAAAAATATGCACAAAGATTTATATCATTGAAGCATCTTCTAAAATACGATTTAATCAGTAAAAGGTTGAAATCTACTTGCCCTGACCAAAAAGTTCTTGACTTGGGCGATACATCAAGCAAAATTTCAAACACTGCATTGAAGTAATTTTATTACAAAGTTTAATCAATTAACCAACTATTTTATCAGTTTTTACTGTGTGAATGAATGTTCACTCATATGGCGAGCTATAATGTCAAAGTTTGATGGGGGGTGAATCTTTTTTCTCATCTTTTTCTTTGTCAATTAAATTCTGTGAAAAAAGTAGTCCTTTAGTTTTCAAAATAGATGAACTTGTATTTTCTTGGCACAGCCCCATTATTACAAACTTATTATTTAACTATTGGTCTGTTGCTTTATTCAGTAGTTAATTTGAAAACATTTTTTTTTATTTCCAAATGACATGCATGATTTTTCTTTGTTATACCAGATAACTTCTAATATAGAACAATATAGATCTAAAAATATATAACCCCAAAATCCATCATATGATTGATTGGTCAATACAAGATATGCTTGTCCAAATCTCTAAGACACACATTAAAATAATTATCAATTCCATCAAAACAATTAAATTTATGTGTAAAATATTTTTAGAAATAAAAAATCACAGGTTTTTTTGAAAGATCAAAATAAATGACCTTAAAAATGTAACAGAATAAATGAACATAAAGACATTCATAGTTAACTCTAGTGGTCAGGTAAGCCCCCATAATTAGAAGTATTTAGGCTGATGTAAATGAGGGACATTTTGTGGCACTGAGGACCTCCCAGGTCTCACCATTGTCATTAGATATGCTGATTTCTACTGTGATTAAGGCCATTGTAATGGACCACATCTACATTGACTTTTTTTTTTGCTCTTTCAGGTTTGAACAAGGAAGCTCAGATCTCAAAGTAACCAAGGTAATTTAATATATTTATTATGGAGAGAATATCAGAATTTTTACTTTTTAACTGTGTTGTTAAACTTCAGAATGAGATGGGTTTTTTTTCGAAAATGCTTTAATTTTACATCTTTATACCTCTAGTTATTGTTCTATGTGACACCCAGAAATTAAATATAAATATTTGCACATATATTGGCAGAGTTGTTTATTGTATAAAACTCAAGGTTCCTTGTTATAATTGCAGGCCAACAGCCAATCAGTGGCAGAGTCTACAGTTGGTGCTCCACAGTCACCAGCCTCAGTCTCATCTCATGATGCAGCCAATGAGACACCTTCATCATCAACACCAGCTGCAGGCACTTCCATGGTCATGAGTCAAGCTTCTGAGGATATTGCTAATGGATATAGGTATGCCTGGCACAATGAAATAAAACAACATCAAGTCTCCATTCCATATTTTGTGGTTGTCCAGAATGCATATGATACCCAGCTCCACCTTGTTTATTAGTGTGCTAAAGACAAACCCTCTGATATGATAAAAAGGAAAAGAATATCTTCATCAACAGATATGTTATGGTTAAGGATATATATATTATACCCAGTTCCACCCTGTTTATTAATGGGCCAAAATTTTACTTTCTCATGTATGCCTACAAGCAACATCTATAAAATTCAAATCATAACTGTTGTAAATAGTGTCCATTCCCAAAAAGCTATCCATTCTCATGGTGGCAAGTTACAGTTGTCTTTAGGTCTTCAGAGTTGTAATAAGTTGTACATAAAGATGTGTTCTAGAAGTCTGTAAGAATATGGAAATTCTCAGAGTTTAATGGAAAGATATTGGGAATCTTGGTGCCCCATGTTTAATAAGGTTACCGTGTCAACCACCTGAGGCAGATTTGGAAGCACATGTTGAGTCAGCATAAGTTAGTGCTTAACCTTTGTGTTTCTATGAAGCATTATGCCGTGCTGCCATGTTGTCCTCAGTACCATATCGCAGGGGGTCCCTACATGCTGCTCGGAGAAGCCCAGAGGACAATATGTGAACTTTTCTGACATGATTTTTGTCTTCTAACATTTAATTGGCCACCTAGGTGGATTGAAAACCACATTAGAGATTGCTTAGATTTGCTGAAAGTCAATTGGGGCATCAAAGAAATGCGAATAGAAAATCCCTGCCCATCTTTGTCAAACTCAGGGCCAAAGCAACCTGTAGCAATAAAGAGTTACAAGTTCTTTTATTCAATATATATGAGTAGTATTCCACCTGAAGATAAAAAAAATGAATTAATGTTTGAACCACAAAGTTGTTGAATTTAAATATGTGGACCAATGAATGTTCAGAAACGTAACAGAAAACAATTTTTTGAAAACATTCTTATGGACCCCCCCCCCCCCCCCCCAAGGAACAGAAAAAAGAAAATGACAAACATCTATTCAGAAATTTCCTTGCTTTTTTTCAAAAAGAGGTTTTTATGATTTTCATTTTTTAAAGGCAGGTTAGTAAAGTGCTGGTGTATATTGCAGAACATGTTTGCGGTACTTCCTGCCCCCACAGTGGGTGATGGACAAGGACGCAGTATCAGCATTGGGTATAAATGAGCTGGCTTCATTTCCCCTCGACGACTTCTTTGATCACTATGAGAAGGGTCTGCGCAAGGTATGTATATAGGTCCAGCATCCTGATGCTAAATATATATGTTTATGTTTAGACATTTGGTAATGCTAAAATTATGTTTATGTTTAGACATTTTGTCAAACTGAATATAGTTTTAAGAGGCATGATCTTTTTTAATATATCTTGTCATGTCTATGTTGTATGCCTTAAAACATAGTGACCAAAGAATAAAAACCTACTTGAATAATATTGATTTTAGGTGAATCAAGATTTAAATGTTTTGCACCCTATTATATGATATGATATAAACTCTGTTATCATGTTGTTTTGACATATAAAATCAATCAGAATATTTGACATTAGTGGACAATGTAAACAAAAGATTTCAGGTTGCTATTCAGACAACAAACTTTACTGTTGTAAATGTTTGTATTTGTTTAAATCAACTCAGATAAATCAGTTAGTATAATTTTTAGAAATATAAGAATTGTTTTTTTATGTCTTGGTCCATTAAAGAACTGAGATATATATTAAATTTATTAAAATTTGAGGCATAGAGGAAGTTGGCATGGTGTCAACACAGTAATCATATGTAGTGACAACAACCAAAGCCTCACACCAGGAAAAACAGTGCGATTATTTCGGGTTATGTAAACCTGTCTCAAATCTCCCAATGAAGATAACCATCTTGAGGATTTTAAATCTCACTTTTAATTAGGCTAAGAATGTATTGTGCTGAGGCTCTATAATACCCAGTAATTACCCGGGGTGCGTGGAGGTTTGGCCATGTTGCCTCCAGAGTCAAGCCTGGCTGTTATCTAGGTGATCTTAACCCCCAAAAAGTGACACAAGTGTCATGTTTCCTCACAAAATTATATCTTAAACCTTTTATGTCAAACACATTTAGCTGGGACATTTGTCTGTGTTGACAGCCCCCGTGACAGAATGTTGTGTATGACAAAAAAGAAATCAAATAAAAACAGGGTGGTGTGATGTGTACCATGATAAATACTGGGAGACCTCAATGTCTAAATAAAACCTTTGGTGTCTTGAACATGGGTAATGACACCTGATTTTTAACAACTTATCCCAAACTACAAAGTTAGGTGTTGAGTTGAAACACTTGAGGGTGCTACCATAGCACCAAGACCAGTTGTGTTTCTAGATAACACAAGTGACGAATATAACCACATTGGTCAAGGGTTTGGCACTCGAAACTGTCATCTGCATCATCTTGTTTGATATTGGTGAATAAAATCACCAATTGCTTTGACACTTGCTCATTATGTGGCTTTGAAGTGGCATTTATTGATATTTCCCTCCATCCACACCTTTTGTGTAAATGTTACCCAGTAGTTTGGCCATTCTCCCTAAATGCTGCTGAACATTGTGATTTCCCTCCGTCAAATATCAGTTAAAACTGGAAATGAAGATAAGTCCACAGCCCCCGGGCCAGGGAGAGTGAAAGATGCGCACTTTAATGAATTTTGCTACGTAGGGTATCAGTAAATGACACTTTAAGAATGGGAAGCTAAAAGCAATATTAGTGGGTGATGGGGAGATGATGCTTTGATCGGCAAGGAAACGGTCATCATTTGTGTCATTAATGGCCCATCAGCAAGGAAATGAACCCGCAAACCACACATCAGAATATTCAAATCAGAATGCCGGAGAAAGTTAGTTTATAAAGCAACAAGTTTACTTCTGTATGGGAAGATGTAGGTCCAAACTAGGATCAGATTGATTTGAAGAAAAAATATGCTGGACAAGAAAAGAAAACTATTCATGTCATTTATGGGTGAGAGTTATGGGTAAAGCTGGAAAGTTGTTTGATAAAATAATCTTCATAGTTTTGATCTCTGAAATGAGATGAACCATTTCGTAATTTATCTTAGGTCTGAAGTAAAAGATAACCTGAATAATTTTCTGTTCATAACTCAAAATTAAGCTTACTTGTGATTGTCTCACTTCAAGGGAAATAAAATTTAGCCTCAATTCCATATATGGTACCAGGAAGAAATATACTAATACAATTTAATAGATTCATATTTGCAGGATTCCTTTAACTTAGCTATGTTTGCACAATATCCATCATTGAGATATATGTTTTGATATTATTCTCAATGATTTTTTGTGGAGAAATGACCATTTTAACAAACTTTGAAATAAAGCTATTGGTACATGATCAATAAGGGTTACACTATTGATATGTTGACGGAATAAGAATATATATAATATATATGTATCTTTTTTTTAAATAATAATAGTAATCCTTATATTTGTGTACTTTATAAAAGATAACTTACTACAAATTAAGCTTGGTGAAAATTAAGGGCTGGTGCAGTGCAAAAGTTTATTCAAAAAGTGTATTCATTCAGTCAATTTGCAAATTATATGCTTTGCCCATGAGGCCTGGAGAAGTGGGCTAGCTTGGCCTGAAGCAATATGCCCACTGCTCCCAGCAAACAAGGCAGGGGCCATTTTGCTGTCTTTTTCAAGCCAACCCACCAGGACTAAACCAACATCAGACTTGTAATCCATGTTAATAGCCATCATTTATGCAGTCTGTGTTTTTGTTCTTGGTTGTGCTCTCACACAGTAGCCTGTAATCTCAGGCGTAGGAGGGTGGGGACTGCCGAAGATTTGAAATGCTAGAGTGGTGGTGGGGTAAATAACAGTCTTTGCACACTTTTGACACATATGAGTTGCACTGGTCATTGCCGGGGTATTAGATGTCACAGTTTTTTAAGGAATGTGGAATAAAAGAAAAAAGAATCTGGTGTTAGATAAGTTGGGACAATAGATGGGGTCAGATGCATCTGATAACAAGGCTGGTGGTGTGAGTGAAAGCTCTGATCAAACAGTCATCATAGGCCTCACATTGGCAGGGTTTTTTTCCAAGTTTAAATTCAATGAAAGCCTTTGAAACATTAGATTTGGGTGGAATTTGTTTTAAGATCATCAGAAGTATGAACGATTTTCGATTAAATTTCAGCAAAATTGCTATTGTGTTCATTTACTAAGAAGACTTTTATCCCAAGAAGTTTGAAATTTTTTTTTTATCATTCTTATTCAAAGTCGCAGGTGTGCTTTTGATATAAAAGTGCAAGGAAATGTTGTACAATGTCAAGCAATTAAACAGTGCTAAGTACAATGGTATGTAATGTGTTTGTGATGGACAGATCAGTTGTGGTCGGGCCCAGCAGATCCCTACAGGCGATCTGTGGTATCCCAAGATCCATATCTTATTGCCAAAATTTGCAACTCAAAGTGAACAAAATTCACCCATATTGCATAATGCTGACACTTTCCGGAGAGATTTGCATGTCCTATGCTGCTGAGAGTTATGTTAATGACACCTTTTGAAGATCAAATGCATTTCAACTGTCAGATGGATATCTTAAAAAACAGAAAGTCGGTTGGCCATTGGTTTCCTGTGAACATCTGGTCTCAAGAATATTCAATCAATCAAAAGAATCCTTTTAAAAAGATTCAAAAGTGTCACGTGAGAATTATAATGATTTAAGCTTTAAATGTATTAAACTTCATATTATGTCTTTGTTATCAATACAAAATTAAAAGAAAGAGTAAAAACTAACTATGTTATATAGAATATATAAGAGTCAAGATATTCATTATCACATACTCTGCCAGTACAAATGGCCGATGTTCTGTGGTCAGTTTGTCCATCAGTCTAATCTATTCTATTCCACTATCTATTGGATAACATTTGAAATTATAAATGGAATTCTTTCATATTGAGCAGACAGGTTGCTCTATAGAGAGATTTGAGGACCGGTGACCATTTTTTCAGTTCGGACATCCCCAAATTATTAACATAGCTAACATGGTCCACACCTGTTTTGGAGAGGATGCCTGGTTTGGACAGTTTTAACCAGGTGTTTTGACTGTTCAAAAAAGTGGTTAAACATTGTCAGAATTAAATTGAATGGTCAAAGATCATTTGTGCTTTGAAGGGTCTTCTTATATTTTTAGGGAAAGATTGAAATTGTATCATATGTTCAAGTGATTCATATCTGAAATAACTGATTACAAATTCTTTGTTTCTCATTCGTATCATGATTTGAACAGACTCAGCAGAGGTATCCTGAGTGGTATAACATTGGTGTTGGATTGTGTATTTGCAGCTGGTGAGTAGTTTCCAGCTCGAGGCCCAGGCAAAACAACAGGAGGCAGAAGGTGCCAAGAGCAAACTCTCCACGGTGCGCAAGATGATCGCAAAACTTCTCAAGTCTATAAACGAGGTGAGCTCTTCTTCTGTCAACTTTTATTACTCTGTAGTTCTTCTGAGGATATTTATTCAGTGGTGGTGATAGCCCTCTTATGAAGTGAGAAGTTTGTGTCCTCAGTACATCACATTATAAAACTGGTATTCAACCTGGGCTGATCTGGTAATGTTAATAAAGAGAAGGTTTGATGTATTTGATCCATGCACATTGCTGTAATCTGCAAAATTTAATTTAGGTTAAGGTGGACACATATATGGGGTTTTGTACTAGCCAAGTTGTTGGATTGGCCAGGTTTTGTAGATATCCATACTCCACAGAACGAGACTGCCCTTGGATGCTGAACTTGTTCCGCTATCACAAACAACTGTGTTTAATACTATTGACTCTAGGCATCTGTTGTGACATTGATATCCAAGTTTGGTGAGGTAGCATTGTGATGACCTTGACATATTTGACATGCCCATATTCAGGAGAATTTGTGTGGCCTGAGAGAGGGCGGTGTCACTGACTTCTCAAGCAGGAGGTCCTATATTAGAGAGACTGGGAGGGAGCGTACACCGTAGCATTGAGATTCCATGCCAGGCATGCTGGGAAGGCCTGGCCTTTGTCACCAAATCGCTGCATAAATACGCTATAAATGCTATAATTAAATCCCAACTTGTGTAAGCCAACCCAGGACCCAGTCGTATACATCAGGCCGCTCTGTCTGGTCGGCAAAGTTTGAGATCAGGAGGACAGAGATGGTAAACTTTGAAGTGGTATCAGGTCGCTCGGCGACGCTGCTAATATATGGTTCTCGCTCGGTGAGCCCCGCGGACTGCAAACAGTGCCGGCGGCCTCGCTGTCGGGGGCCGCCACGCAGTATCATACGAGGAGTTACTACTAGTCCACATAGCTCACACTTTACATAGAACACCCACATGCAACTTTATCTTTACATATATATGTAAGATGTAGGAAGAAAAACCTCTATGAATAAAGTCTGGGTGGCAGGCACTATCTGTGTTACATTTGAATGCACTTTTATGGTTGAAATGCTGTGAGAAATATCTTCTTTTTATCTTTTCATTGTGAGGCAAACTTTTCCGTAAGAGTTAAGTGAAATAGGTATATGTTTTTGCTGTAAGTAGTTATTCAAGTTCCCATCAAATAAAATTCTAGATTAAAATCTGATTTGAACATAGTTATATAAATA
The DNA here is from genome assembly GCA_949316495.1 of Amphiduros pacificus. Lineage (NCBI taxonomy): Eukaryota > Metazoa > Annelida > Polychaeta > Phyllodocida > Hesionidae > Amphiduros > Amphiduros pacificus. Next base: position 36,881,229 of record OX439001.1, on the reverse strand, counting down.
TACGTTTAGAATGCTGGTTCCGAGGCTTTAAGATGAGAGCAGTAGGGTTTTGACACCTGGATAAGAAGCAAGGAGTCGTAAGCCTCGAAGACGTTGAAGTATCAATAAGAGTCAGAAGTGCGAGATGGAGTGTAATTACACGGGGGTACGCAAGACAGGGTAACACGCCACACCCTCGTCCGCCCTGCCAACTGCCAGCTATTCTCTCGCCCCTCTTAGCTAGAGTGGCCTGACTTGTTGCCTTCTGTCTCAGACAATGCTGCTTATGTAAGTCTACTTAATATGCAGCAATACCGGGTCGCGACCCCAGGGCCTGCTCTCCTGACCCCAGGGCATCCTGATCAGACCACTGCCTATGTTTTCTCCGCATGTTCTCCGCTTTAGGTATTTGTGTCTTTATCCTGAGAGACTGTTTTCACGTTAATTGTTTCGACTTCACTGGTTGGCAATGATGGTTTGCGGTGGTCTGCCATCTGCCAGATTTGATTGAAAAGTCTGGCGTACATTAATGAAAGAAAAGAAAGATTCAGGTTGATTCTGTGGTTCTTTATGTGATGGGGATTTTATTAAAGGATTTAGTTGAAGAGAGCGTGGCAAGGAAGGACCTTCTTTTTGGGGGGAGTGGGTAGAACTAGGCTGAGGAGCGGCACAGTGGGGCGAGTGGTGGAGTGTGCTGTCATTGGGTAGGAGTGAGCCATCAATTCTCATTGTCAATCTGTGAACTCTGTGACAATCCTGCATTACACATTCACGGTGCTTCTCTCATGTGCCGGCGAGGTGTGAATCTGCGGAATTGCCACGGCCCTTCTGCGGGACCCGGCGAGGACCTGCGTTGTGCGACCCGCCATTACGGTTGATTTGTAGTCCTCCCATGGTCCGCCTGCTCTTGATTGACTCCAATACACTTCGCCCATTATTTTGTGGATAATGATGTTTTAAATTTATCTGCGTGGCCTAATCATCTTTGCGGACTTTTGTATAATTCAAGTCGGAAGTAGCTTAGAATAGGTTTTAAGGGGTACATCATCATGGGGTTTTTAAAGGGCTTTTTCACGAATATTTTTGCCATGAATAATACAGGCGTACAAGAGCTGTGTCGTCATGGAGATGGATTCATAATGAGGCCATGGCAGGCATATTCATATCCATTTCAGAGCTTTTGTTGAGTGCCACCAGGGGGAGTGTCTGTTGGTTTTTGGGCAGGCAGAGGTCAACCATAGAGGAGGTCTCCGTGGACCGGCAAAATGGAATGATGATGTTGTTTAACTTTGATGCAGTCTCAGAGCGGCAATGATAACTCAATAATAAGACAGGTTGCAGCTCAGGTCATCCACGCAGGCTGGGTGGAGCGGGATGGGTCTTAATGCATTGTGTCGAACTCACCGGCCCTCCACGTATCTGAATATTATACATGAATACAGAACCTGAACTTAAGTTATCCTAAAACCGTGATGTGAATTTGATTGATTTGATCTGAAGTTTCATTTGCACTTCTGTATTATTTAGGGGAAATGACAAGATGATATTTTGCCTGACAATCTCATGAAGAATCTAAGCTGCAGCAAAAATTAAAAAAAACTGGAAGTTTTATTTATGCGCTTCTATATACATGAATTGAAGAAACACTTTAATTATGACCATGATAAAGAAAATAAAAGAACAGCATCTTTATTTGGTTTTGCAATTTTATAACAAGGAAATGTTGTTGGAGATTTGTTGCTTTCTTTGGCATTGATAAGTTGTTGATGTGTTAAGAGTTGAGGAGTGATATTCACTTGTTGACATATTGCGTGTGAACGGTGCTATGAAAATTGTTGCCTTAGAAGTATAATGGTTAACAAAGCTGTTCCTCCTCGCACCATCATGTAAGTTTTTGTCTCGTCGGGTGCAAATCCCCCCACTATGTTACATGCTTATACTTGCAAGTGGCTGACTGTACCGCTTACCTCTCCAAATCTCACACCTCCCTCACTCCTTCATCCCGCTAACTTGCAAGTTTGCAACAGTTTTCATCTTAAAAAATGGCGCCTCTTGCTTTGATCTTGTAACTTTCAACAAGTTTGAAACTCACTTGGCAGTCTCGCCATGGCAACAGGTGCAAGATGTAGAACAATGGTGTAATACGAGGGGCCGACGTGGCGATTTGGGCCGCCGATTTTGGCGGACTCTTGTCCCAGGGAGGAGGCATTCTGGACGGGAGGTGTGATGAGTCTGGGTGATGCAAGACAGCGGGGTTAAGCGGCACTAAGACCTTAATAGTCGGGGTGTGATAGTCGGAGCAGGTGGAAAGACCAAATTACCTGATAAGTCTGACACAAGTCACCCAGCCACATATGGACATAAACACAGTGGTGATATCCGACCCAGCATTCTCTATACCCAGTCTGGCCACCTTCCCCGCAATTAGGGGGCTACCAATGTATCAAGCGATACTCTAGATGCAGGCGAACATTTGTTTATCATTGATTGAAACATAGCTCAATTCATGGCATTCAGAATCAATTAAGACCATGCAAATTCGGTTTGAAAGCCACCAGTTCTCTCATGAACCTTTTTATCACAATACCCATAATGCTTTATAAAAATCTAAAGCATAGAGGTGCCGTATTACACACTTGATACACAGAGAATGCACTGATCTTAATACAAATTTGAGTTCGAAAAAATAAAATATCCAAATCTCGCAGGATGAGAGTTGATGAATGTGACCTTCTAAGATAACCTCCTCACAGGAGAGTGGGTACAGCAGCAGCTCAACTGTGTCACTATTTGCTCACCACTATGTGCTAACCAGTAATTAAGGGACAAAACCACTGGCTACAAAATTGACAGCAATTAATTGTACTGATATTACAGATAGATGCGAGTTTTGCTTTTGTGAATTTTGTGTTTTCTTATCTGAGGAAATGTACAAACAGATGGCCAAAAAAAATGACGTGATGTAGTGAATCTTTGTTTGGGCAGAAAGGAAAGCTCATCGGTGTTCAGCTAAATCACATATATCAATTCTTATGACAGAAAGTGATCTTCTCTGAGTTGGGATTCTTAAGAATAAAATTGTGGTATCCAGTTTCATTTAGAAATTGAACAAAGAACTATTGTAGGAAGATCAAAGACTGTTGGTTTTCTCGCAAAGTGGTGCATTTTAATGAGAAGTTCATAAATGTTCAGGTCATGTCAGAACCATAAATTAAGAGATTCTCTGATGGAGCTTGGCAGATTTTGACGAGGAGGAGGTAGGGGGTTGGCATTCTGTGCGAGAACCCCCAGATGTGAGCGGAGAATGTAGCGTATCAGGTACAGGGGACGTGTGGAAGTCTGGAGCGCCCAGTGGTGAGCTGACTCAGCCAAGGTGCCACATGTCCCACAGGCATTCACACCTCAAACTTGATGGCTGCTGAATATTGACCAAGTTTGCCACTGTCCGGAGTGTCCCAGCGAGGAGTGTGGGGAGACATTAGTGTCAGAGCACTGGGCCTCGCTTGCAGCCCGCGCGACACTGCGCACACATCCCACCTGTCACTTACCACCTACCTCAGCACAAAGTTTGCAAAACTCGCCAAGTAATGAGCAAAAATGAACTCTTAATGGTAAAAACCTGGCACAAGTTTGCACTTGCTTTTTGTTACCCTCATCACCCAGGTAGTTTGTTATTCAGCAGTTTTGTGTGGAAAAATAAACTGGTTTTTAGCTTCTAGTGTTTGTGTCTACAAGGATAGTGAGAAAAATCACATCACCTTCCGCTGGAGCTCAAATTATCATTCATCCTTGTTATCCATTTTTGTGCTCGGTCAGTTATCCATTTTGCATTGGTCCATCAATAATAGAAAAGAGAAGATTTAAGTATGTCAAAAAGTACAAATCTTTCACTGAAGTGGTTTTATGATAGGTGTTCAAGGCATTAAGAATAGCAGAGAAGATAGTTTGAATTAAGAATCATAATTCTCTTTCATAAGCAGTGAAAATAATGAACATAAATTTAAGAATGTGGTACATTAAAAATATGTATTAAAGTTTGGGATACTGATTGACTCTACTTGTTGTGTCTATTTGCAGGAGTTTGACATAGATCCGGAGTGTGACACGGAGCAAGTGGATGAGCTTCTGGCAGCATGTGTGAAGCAGGCACTCCAGGACCAGAGCACGTCATAGTATCACCCACAATACACTGCTTCCAACCCACCCACCCACCAGCCAGCACTCTATGACCACACTCCAGTCAGACACTCCAGAGGGACACTCCAGTCAGACACTCCAGTCAGACGCACTCCAGTGAGATACTCCAGTCAGACACTTCAGAGGGACACTCCAGTCAGACACTCCAGTGAGATGTTCCAGTTAGACGCTCCAGAGAGACGCTCCAGAGAGACACTCCAGTCAGACACTCCAGCCAGACGCACTCCAGTGAGATACTCCAGTCAGACACTTCAGAGGGACACTCCAGTCAGACACTCCAGTCAGACGCTCCAGTGAGATGCTCCAGTGAGATGCTCCAGAGAGATGCTCCAGAGAGACACTCTAGAGAGACACTCCAGAGGGACACTCCAGTGCAACCCTCCAGCGAGAAACTCCAGTGAGACATTCCAGTGAGACACTCCAGTGAGACACTCCAGTGAGACACTCCAGTGAGACACTCTAGAGAGACACTGCAGTGCAACATTGATATCAGTTTGGCCTTGTGGTCAGCACCAGACTGCCTCACTATGCAGATAGAAGGTTCTGAAAGATGTCTTTGTTACTGGGGCTCAACATCGTCAACTAACCAATGTTGAAGTCACAAAGAAGTAGACAACCAAACCCAAATTTTTGTCCACGTAAAACTGCTTATAAAAACAATGTGGAAAATTCTGCAGAAGCATACCTCAAAGGTTTATGTCCTTAACTTCAATTTTAGCCACCCAACCAACGTGTGGTCAGTTTAGAACTGGAGTCAAATTTTTATCCGTTCAGCCCCACTCCCAGGATAAATGTTGATTCAAAATGATGTTATTTTGAGTTATGTCACAGAGAATTTGGCATATTGTGAAAGTGAGATATATATAATGGTTGATGACAGATTGACTTGAATCGAGAGATTAGAACTATATGTATTGTATTTTAGTTTGGTGGTGATGAATTGGTGGACATTTACGATTTTTTGTTTTCAGATATCTCTTCTCAATTCAAACGTGCCATTTGCAAATGGCCTTTCTTTAAAAAAAGAATTTGTTTTACTGGCATTAGTCAATTATGTCGGTATTTAAAGCAGCTCTATGTTAGAGATTTGTTCAGTGGAAATGTCTGTTGCCTGTAAAACCCCAGAGTGTATAAATGAAATAAAATGCTATACAAAACATGCAGCAAACCATTTTAAATCGTAGTGAATTTAACTTGTAGTGTTATATTATTACATCAAATTATTGTAGTGGTATAGTTTTGCTCGAGTTTTTAGTCCCAGATGTAGTCCAGAATGTTCATACATTGTAAAACCAGTATTCCAGAAGTTAAGCAATGCAAGATGGTTGTTAGTTTTATATTGGAAATGATGGGAGATGCATATACCACTGATACAGAAAGCAGTCTTTTGGAGAAGGTTGTCACCAAAATTGCTATCATCAACCTAAACCAACCATCTATTCCCACCACCTCAGAATCAAGTCAGAAGGGTAGATGGCTGAAGTTGGTCTAACAGAAACCAGTTGTGAATAAATGCAAAATGTCATTGTGAATATTTAAAGAAAATAAAACAATGTAGATTTAGTAGCATATTGTATTATGTAAACAGAACATTTAAGAAAAAGATATATTTTACTATACCTATCTGTCCATGTGTAGTTTGTGTGGGTGTTAAGTCTAGGATGTGTAATATGTATGATGTGTAAGGAACATGATGAGAACTTAACAATTTGAATTATCTAATTTATTGATAGCGTGATGGTACTGCATAAATCGGCAATCTTATATATATATATATACAACCATATATGAGAGGTGTGATTAAGTCTCCAATAATATCAGGCCTACACCATATCAGAGTAGTTATCTGATTTTAGATGCATTAATGATGCACATTGAACAAAGCTTTCTTTGTTTAAGTTTTTCCCCATTGTTCTAATGATCATGTTACTCTGAGGCCTGCAACTGGACTGTCTTGGACATTGCAGTTGAAATTAAAAATAAAATAAAAGATACATGAGGTATCTTACTGGCATGTTAATGTTTAATTGTGGACAATGCAGTGTTAAGATTTGCATTATTATCATTTGAAGCTACTCTAACAGCATGGGTTCTTTTCTTATTTTTTTTACAGATATTAACAAGAAGTATTGACTTATCAACTGCCCCATATTGGGGAATAAAATGTACAATTCTTAGACTCTTATCTTCAAATATGTTTATCTGGTACATTTTTTTATTATAAAGAGAAATTAGTCTTGAACATAAAGGTCAGCCAAGATAATTCATAAATTTATGTATTTACTTTAAGAATCCTGATCCATTTTCATTGAAATATGTGCTCATCTATGGATGGAAATTCTAAATTATTTTGAGTCAACTGGCATATCTCATCATTAACAGTATGAATGGTTTCACTGCGCTGGTGGGAACGCAGCATTAGTAGTGCAGGGAAAGTAGAAGTAATGACTGTATGATAGAATGATAGATAGATACATAGATAGAGCTATACTTATATATAAATAAATATATATGTTGTATAGAATATATATATATGCAAAGTATGAGTGAGGAATGTGTGATAAACAGCCAAGATCAAACACAGTTGTCACGATTGTGTTCAATATTAGGAATAATACTGGGGGAAGAAATGATAGTCTATTATATCTGTACACAATTTTAAAGAAAGTTATGTCACAAGCAATAGACTGGCAAATGTGTTGAAGGGTGTGACATTTTTTTTGTAAATATCACAAGCAGAGCTACTGCCGTTCTAGGTTTTATTATGGTTCATATTTTGGTGTGGAATTTGTATGTCTTTGAGCTTAGCAATCATGTCACAATCATGTTAGATTCCGTGCAAGATGTTTTAAAAAAACACAGGGAATGTGCTTGATATTTTTTGAATGACTGAAAGGTGAAATTTGAAATGTTCAACCTCAACCCGAGAAAAGACATTTTAGAAAAAGCAATCAAAATCAAGACTCACTTTGACAGATACAAATATTTAAGGTAGATTTTCAACTATTATGGCTTGTACAAACTGTATAACATAATTATGTCACAAATCATTTCTATCTATTAGAAATTTATGTCCTCTTATTGGTTAGATATGAGTCGTGGTTTTGTGCAAGTCTTTAGTCAAATTGATGTGTTGTAAGCAAAGGGCTTTGATATGTTTTAAGGTATATGTTGATCATTAAGGTGTTTTTCACTCAAGTAAAATATGTATATATGCAGTATGCATAGCCATCAAGATATTTACCAGGTTTGTATAAAAAATAACCAAAATTTCTGCATTTTATCTGCCCTAGCTTTTCTGTTCTTTGCATGGGAACAAACGATTGGTATGTGAAACATAGAATTGTACATATGTTGTCTTTTTATTCTGAGAGCTTTTTAAGTACATACATTTATCTAACAAAGAAATAAAATATATGCTGTTACTATATCTTATAATATACGACTTGTTTGTGTTTTCTGTTGGGAGAAATTTCAGACCTTAGCCACATCGCTAAGTGGTTGTGCAAGGTCCTTGTTCGACCGTAACCTGTTCGACCGTGATATCAATTCAATACCAACATTCTACTTCCTCTTGTTGATAATAGCTTATCAGCATCACAGGAATTTTGTTTATTTTGTAAATAAAATACCAATATTTTCATAAATAATGAATATGCACTACCTCTTTCAAATGTACAAGGACTCGAAGCAGAAATTACATTCAACATTGTATTTTCTGTTGAAATGTAATAATTATGGACTCTTGACATTACCACATCACAGAATAAGGACTTTTGACTAGGATTATGATTAAACCACAATTTCAACCATTTTCTTTATTTTATATCAAACAAAACCAATATGCATTGGAATTAAGATTATAGTGCAATCATGATGCAAGTTGGTCATCTTGACCCGTTTGGCAACCTCACTAGTCAAATAATAGTACAATTATCCTTGGATTAGCAAGATTGAAAGCAGACACCCAGCTTATTGAGACCTTAAAGAACCATTTACATAGTATATCAGACTCGCATCACCCTCCGGACACCCTGGATGGTAGATCTAGCATTGCAGAGAGGACACCTTGGAACTGATGACCTCAACCATTGCAGAGATGACACCTTGCCATTGATGACCTCTACCATTGCAGAGATGGCACCTTGGAACTAATGACCTCTACCATTGCAGAGATGGCACCTTGGAACTAATGACCTCTACCATTGCAGAGGTGGCACCTTGGAACTAATGACCTCTACCATTGCAGAGGTGGCACCTTGGAACTAATGACCTCTACCATTGCAGAGATGGCACCTTGGAACTAATGACCTCTACCATTGCAGAGATGGCACCTTGGAACTAATGACCTCTACCATTGCAGAGATGGCACCTTGGAACTAATGACCTCTACCATTGCAGAGATGACACCTTGGAACTAATGACCTCTACCATTGCAGAGATGACACCTTGGAACTAATGACCTCTACCATTGCAGAGATGACACCTTGGAACTAATGACCTCTACCATTGCAGAGATGGCACCTTGGAACTAATGACCTCTACCATTGCAGAGATGGCACCTTGGAACTAATGACCTCTACCATTGCAGAGATGACACCTTGGAACTAATGACCTCTACCATTGCAGAGATGACACCTTGGAACTAATGACCTCTACCATTGCAGAGATGGCACCTTGGAACTTATGACCTCTACCATTGCAGAGATGACACCTTGGAACTTATGACCTCTACCATTGCAGAGATGGCACCTTGGAACTAATGACCTCTACCATTGCAGAGAGGACACCTTGGAACTAATGACCTCTACCATTGCAGAGATGACACCTTGGAACTTATGACCTCTACCATTGCAGAGATGGCACCTTGGAACTATTGACCTCTACCATTGCGGAGAGGACACCTTGGAACTAATGACCTCTACCATTGCAGAGAGGACACCTTGGAACTAATGACCTCTACCATTGCAGAGAGGACACCTTGCCATTGATGACCTCTGCTTCACTTCTCTTGTTTGTTTGTTGTCACAAAGAAAAAGTGTTTGAGCTTATTTATTTTTGTTTTGAACATTGATAATATTCTTTGTATACAATTCATAATATTGAACAAAAATATTGAAATGAAAACACTTTGTAACAGAATCGTATACAGTGCTTAAATGTTATTATTTTAAATTTTTAGCTTGCCTATTAGTATGAAATTGAAAATGATTTGATTTTTAGGAAGAATGGGTTTGTTTGCATAAAGACTAATTAATCTTTGTGCTGGAATGATATAGTGTTACGTTGAGGCAGGCAGATATATGATTTCTGTGTTGTCCACGCTAGTGTCCGTAACAAATGACCTCGCGGTGTTGACACGGGGCCGGGAGGGCTGTAACCTTACCCCGCCACCTCTCGGTCATACCTGCCCCCTCTGCATTGTCACTGACCCTGCTCATGTTGTCCTCTGAGCTGCGATGGTCATTTATCTATGTCCAGCGCTGGCTTGACAAATGGCCGGGGAGAGCGGGTCGCCCTGGGTCTGCCCTCATGTCGGGGGAGGGGTACGGGGTGATAAAGTTCTGCTGGACACCAGCAAAATGAACTCAACACTTCTAGGACAATGGCGATGCCCAAACAACAGCCAAATCTGTTTTATCGGTTAACTCAGCTTACATGATTTGTGTACGCCTTAACAATGGTGAAGAAATAAAAGATTGTGCTCACCAACCAACATTTTGACAGAGCTTTGAGATTTGTTGGGAATGAATTTCACCAGATATGTCAGCGCCACAATTAATTATTCCCTGTCATCTGGGTAACTTTAAAACATGAAAATTTGTGAAAAATCTCTATCATGGCATGAGTTACTTTATGAAGGATGCTAGCACTGGATTGAACCAATCCGGGCACTCAAGTCCCTTGAGTGAGAAGAGTAAACATTAACAACAAAGTACCAATTTATTCCAAGTTTTATATTTTCAGTACTAATTGAATTACATTTCAAATTAAGATTTCAGATGTATTCCACCTTTATTGATAACAAGAAGGTGTTTGACTGATAAATGGTTCAGAAATATTAAAGCAATGAGCCTTACTGTGAGTATTTATTTTTGAGTATTTATCTGTTTTCATTCATTCTTAGAATTGATTGTACATTTTGGTGACCTTACATGATTATTACATGGTTCAATAAAGCTCTATTGGGGTATATTTGCATTATATTCAAAAGGTATCATTCAGCTAAAATCTCATTTTTAACTTTACGATCTTATATATTGTATAAGAATGGTCATCTTATGGTCAATATTTAATTGATTTTTATCAAATGTTATTATCATTTGTTCTATCAACAACAATAATTATAATTATAACTTTTATTCATTAGCAATTATTGTTCAACCTTTTTAAGAAATATCTTTGATATTCTAAAACACATGTTTAAAATGTCACAAAAACTTCGAAATTACACTATATCTCACTGACTTTTAACATTTCCAACAATATTTCTCAATCAGTTACTGACAGTACCATATATTAAATATGGAATATGATAAATTTTGATGGAGATCACTTTAATTTGTGAATTTTGAGAAATGGCAAAAAGAGCCAAAACATTAAGTTGTGACACGTTTTGTCAGTGGGATGAAATAAATTGATGTTTTCTTTAAAGTAAAAACTCAGAGACAAATGCTGGAAATTATTTAAATATTTATTAATTAATTACATTAATTGGAATCATTTATTGTAACATCCATAATATAGCAGAGTGACGGTAACTTTTTACAAGGTGTGCATCAAATATTACAGAGCTATAAACAGTAAAAGACGAGTCTAACCACATTTCTTGATACACCCTGTTTTCACAACCAAATAAATTACCATATAATTATCATATCCTGGTTCTAGGTTGGCAAGATTTCCTAAGGTATATAATAACAATATGTGTTTTGACAAAACATATCAAACTGTCAACAAAAATAAAATACTATTAGTGTTAAAGATAAAATAGATGTATCTAAAGTGGGATTCATAACATTGAACTTTTTTGTAAACTGACTATTCTGATAGACTGTATGGAAATGGGTCCTGTTTTGTAAATGAAATCACATCTGATGAATGAAAATACTTTATCAACTTCTATATTTCCCATATATAAAACACAATGATTTAGAAACCTTCAACGTTATTGTTGAGCTAAATAAATACATCACTGGCAGATTCACATTAAGATGATTGGAATGTAAAGATACTGATACAAATCAGGAATGAAAATCTCATAATGCACAAAAAATGTCCTACTCATTATCTGTACATATATACCCTAACACATGTATAATACTGTCTAGGAATGTCCAATTAATACCTGAATGAATTATTATATTTTACATCTTCATCATCATATTTGTTGGTTTAAATGCAAGATATGCATTATAATAATATTATGCTCAATATATACAAACGCACTTAGCACCAGCAGCACGATAGCGACTACACTTTATACACAACACGCTCAACTGCTCGCATTCGCCGCAGCCCTTCTTTAATATGTACCAATGCAGATAATTTTTACTCTTTTTAATGTTTTTTTTGATTGGATATAAATAAAAGGATTTACCTTCAGATTTACAGCCACATGATAATACATAAGGAGTGATGGAATGTCATTCATTAACTGGTGCAACTGGTCTGAGTATTAGAAAAAAAATGAATGGCCAAAAGAAGACGTTACTCGTTTTATATCACTCCATGGTTTGAAAATTGTGGCAATAGGGATTTTTAACTTTAAGGAACAAAAACACTGTGCATGTGTTTTGAATGTATATCTGGCTCTGGTACCATGTTCAGCGTCAATGCTGACAATTATTTACAATACATTTACAAGGGCTGTTCAAAAATGTCTCATGATAAGAGACTCACTGTGATGTGGACTGTGAAATCACAGTGTGATGTCATGTACAGTATGACATCACAGAGGTATGACATCACAACACACATGATCACTACACAACATTACAATAATGGAAAGCTAAGAAAGTCATGTTTTGGTGTAGAAAGCTGGAAGTCATCTTGATGTAACAATATTATGCTTAGTTTCGCGTCTGTGGTTTCACCCATATACCACACATCATTGTAATAATATGGCAGATAAAGACAGAATAAAATGATACCATAAACATCTCCTTTAATTGTCAATACATTTCGTGTGATATATATCACGTCTGCCATCAGAACTGTTATGGCAAGAATAAATTACATGTTGTGACTCAATGGCAATATGCAAATGTCTCAGTGATGTCACAGTGAAAGGACTCATGCCATTGGTCCAGAGAAATGTGAGGCCGTGGCCATGTTCATAACTGACATACTCGTTGGCAAATGTCCAGGGTAAGTCTGGTTCTGCATGTAAGTACATGAAGACAAGCCTGAATGTCCTTGTGATGACACAGCGCCCCCTAGTCCGTACCCTGCTGCCCCCTGGGAGGAGGTGGCCAGAGCGCATGCGCTGTTCTGTCCTGGTAGTTGGCAGGGCTGCATCTGTTGACTCATGTGACCAGATAGATTGAGTCCTGAAGTAACCTGTGGCAGAAGACTGGAGGTGGTGGACACTGGTTGTAGAAGTCCTGTGTTAGCCATCTGCATGGCTGCCATGGTGTTGGCTGGGGTATGGTGGGGGTAGTACACCTGCTCACACCCCGTGGGTGACCCGGCCTGCAGGTAGGGGGAGCTGCTCTGGGGCAGAGGGTACTGACACTGGGGCGAGATCTGGATAGGCGTCCTGCTCTGAGTGGTGGATGACGGACTCTTGAGGCGAGTACCAGATGTGAGTGGTTGTGTTATGGATGTTCTTGCCTTGTTCACCACGTGACAAGATGAGAGCTCATCGCCACTCATGTCTGGCTTGAGGTCCGCCGATGAGCCTGATACCCGGCTGCTTTCAGTGCCCAGAGCGGGCTTGGTGTCCGCCGAGGTGGCAGTACTTGCCGAGGAGGATCCTACCGGATGTCCTGACCCAGATGAACTCTCAACATTGTGCCCATCTAAACTCTTTAACCTCTTCTTCTCTGATTCATCTGCAAACACACAATAAAAATATCTATAAGTGAACTTTCAACAAAAATCTCTTTAATATAATTTAATATGAGACAATTGAGTATATTGTTGATGTGTGCACTAATACTCAACCTAGATTAACTAAGACCAAATATAATTGAACAGCCCTTTGGCTAGCAGTGTACATAATTGAGTCGATGACCATATATGAGAAGCTCATAGACTATATTTATATTATGTCCCAATGTGTAGTCTCGAAGTAAACTGGAGGGCCACCTGCTGTGTAAAAGCTACTCCATACATATTTCATCACCTGACCAAGACAAGTCCCGCACAAACGCATCAGACAACACACACTTCTAATTGGTCATAAATCAAGCTCCATGCCGAGCTAAACCAAATAACAGCCCTAACATTTGTAAAATATGGTTATATCCCTTTTACAAGTGTACACGCATTTATGTCAGTGTACAGTACAGAAAAACAACATACACAACAGTTTCTGTGATGTTGACATCACTAATTTGATTAGCTTCACTGAGCAATGCTTAATATTGGCCTCCACATGATTTGGTGCTGAATGATTGATCAGTGATGGGCTTCTATGAGTTGTTAGACCATGTGAAAACAGCCCTCTGTAGGCTTCATATACACAATCTCCCGCCAATCTACTTCATGCAACATTCATCTACCTTATTAAGTTGGTCAGATTTTGGGATGCTGCAAGAATTAATTGGAGGGGGAAGCATAGGTGGGCCTTCTCTCAAGCGCCATAAAGTGACCATTTGGTGGAATCAAATACTGGCCATTGAGGCTCCCTTGAGAGAACACTGGGACAGCCAAAGTGGGAAGCCGGTCTATCAGAAGAGAAGGGGTTGGAATCTGCTAATGATGATCAATTGTTATATCGTTTTAATTCAATTTCCAAGTAATTATATCCCACGATTGCTTCTTTTTTTTTATTTTCTAATTTTTGTTAAAAGACGACCATTTCATTTATTTATTTAAACACTACTGGTTTTGATTGCATCACAGGCTAGTTTTTTTGGGGGGTCAAATCTGGTGACATTCGGCCTGAACTTCTGGCCCCTTTAAGGCGACAATGGATGCTTGTGGTATCCTGGGGTTTTATGATCCAAAATTGGCCAATTTTCATAGTTTTTAACTGCAAACCTATATTTGTGTCTTTCATCTTAGCCCTGGCGCTGTTCCAACAAAGACTTTCTAAACAACGTTTGGGCACTGAGGTCCTTTTGCTCCATTGCATAACAAGGGCCATGACAAGCGCCATTATCAGATAAGATCTAATTAAGGTGAGGATAATGAGGTCAGGTATCACCACTTATTCTGCCCCTGGGCTCCTCACCTAATAAATTTGCAGCAAGCATGCCCTCCGGGGCCGGGGACCTCATTAAAGCCCTTACAGCACCTCTTGCTGCAGGAGTTGCGACTTCCGCATCCGGCGAAGATGCTGCGAGGGCTTGTTGAAGGAAGTCTGCAGGAACAACAAGGGCGCAGACTGGGTGTAAGGATGTCAGCGCCCGGCGTAATTGACTGGCCGGGGTGCTGCACGGGGCGGCAATACCTCGCTGAGATGTCAAAGGCTTGCCACAATGTCGCCCCATTGCATACCAGAGATGTCAGAGACCTGGCTCAAAGTTGTCACAGAGCATGGCTATGCCTACCAAGATGTCAAGGAATTGTGTCAGTTCTAACAAGCCCCAGAAGATGGCTCAACTCATCAACATCTCCTATCATACCACTCTCTGACAAACAGATCTCAAAACTGACATTCCATTTTAGACCATATCAATAAAACCAGACCAAAAGATTATGATTTTAAACTTCATAATGACCGTAAGAAGACAATATCGCTAAGATATTAAGTAACGCTTTATCCGAAGTGTATGAACATTGTCAATAAATTTTGAGACAAAATCTTAACCAATTCTTATTTACCATAAGAAAGCCAGTTAATTTCTTTTAATAGTCAACCACCAAATAAGTAAATGTGTAACAAGGCACTGTTTTATTTTGGACAATAAGACAGTGGATGGTGCTCACAGACCCAGTCACAGAATCATTACACCCAACAACCAGGACACAACTATTTGTGGAGGAGAGCAACATGAAGCAGACATAGAGATAATGAGAAAGGCAGTGCAGGAATGTAAGTCAGCATTTGCGGTCATTGTTCTAGTCAAGTGAGTCAGGACAAACTAATGACCTAGGTCATGCAACACCTAGCGATGCTTTGTATGGGCACCACAGAAGTTTTGTCATCGGCACAGAAGACAAAGGTCAATGAACAGCGGCCATCTGCCAGACAACTGGATCAAATGCAACCATGAAACTCAGGCAAGAAACAAAGAAGTTTCAATCGACAAACACAGAATGCAAAAAAATATATATCAAATTTGCTGTTTTATATATATCAAAACATTTTTGTTTTGCATATATGGAATGGTCAGTGAGGAACAACATTATCATGGCCCTCCATGCTCAATTTACAGTCTGTCTCTTTCCCTTCACCAGGTGGCGCTCTTTCATGACAGATGCCTTTTGCATTTGACGTTTTATGGATGACCACAGGTCTGTTTACAGCACCACGAGAAAGTAACATTGGGCAGGACCTGTTGGGCTAGGGGCTCAGTCAGAAGTTCTGACAGTCTACAGGGGCCTGCTGATGCTGCGCTTAACAAAGACTGATGGCAAACAAGCAGGACCTGACTATCACTGCATCGCCGCCCACGCTCCTAGCAGCGCCTATTGCTGCAGTAGTGGGTGCCGTCTACCCGGGAGCGTGTGACAGGTAGGAGCAGGTCCTGCAGCACCTGAGGGACTGTGTGGACCTGCACATATCGCCAGACAACTCTACCACCTTATTTTGGCGGGCACGCAAGATGTCAGAACCAACACAGTGTCCAATATTTCTAACAAACGACAATTATCACCTGTGGCTTCACCCTGGGAGGCATTGCCCATTCTGCACATTCAGCTCCCTGCCAAAGCAAACAAAGCTAGGCAAAGCTCACTGTATAGGCTGGTGAAGCAAACTCACTCAGCACTGATCTCAGCAAAGCATATGATCAACATATCATCAAATTAAGAAAGCTAAAACGCACAGATTAACTCGTGTGACTTTGATTTGATAATAGATAAAATGTAAGTTCGCAATTGGTAACTGAGAAAAAATAGTTTTCTCTTTGTCCGAGTTCTCTCCTTGTGCGATACACTAATCCGTTTCTTAAAAGAGTATTGATCACAAGTAGAAACATAAGTTATCTGTATAATTAATTTGAAATTAGAATGCACTTGATGTGACCCATGTTATGGTTGTGTTGAGATTTTATTACTTTTTCGTGCAAGATTCATCGGAGTCACGAGCTTTATTCAGGTTGGGCTGTTTATTACATTTAGAATAGCAATTACAATGTTGTCTTTCGTTAGATATTTCATAGTCTTGAGGTCACAGGGTCAGAATAGCCTGACAAACTTGTTACCGCAAGGTCACAAAGTACATTATCAAGACAAAACATTCTGCTTCCGGGTCAGGCAACATCTGATGCTAATTGACAATGACACATAATTTTCAACACAATTTATGCCAAATCTTTAACATCATAGATTTTTTATTCTCAACAAAGAAGGATGTCATTTACTTTGGGTAATATCATTAGAATTTGCCGCTATCTACATCACATACATGCATGACCATTAGATTGTAGCTTGCCTAATACCAGGATGATGCCAATGATTTTTAATTTACTATGTGCTGTGAGGTTAAAGCAATAACTGTAAAACAGATGGGGAAGGTGTATTTAAACCTCACGGTTATCCTTAGCAGTGAGGAGCAGTTAGAACTGTAACAGGCATTAGAGCCAAACTAGCCAGTTAAATCTGTGATTCATGACCCCATAGAACACTGTGGACATCCATAGAGAACTCACTAACCTTGTTAAGAAAATAAATGGTAAATTTAATTAGACATTGTGTCCACGTTATGTGTGATTGATGAAAGTCAAACGAACTTGACATTGGCAGAATGACCTTACATAAGAGTTCATTATATTAGCCCCGCAGAGACAAAAAGTCTCTGTCCAATCAGCCAATCACATCTCAGGAGACCATTCCGTGCAGATCGCACGTTTTCTTGTCACTAATATTCAGCCTTTTCTCTAGAACTCTGTTTAACCCAGCACAAAAGACACAACAAATGGAGCTGCGCATTTCTCAACTGTGGGACTCTGTTAAGATGTTGCATGCAAGAGAGAAATAGGAAAATGGGGGTGAATTCTAAGTCTTTCCACATTGTCAGATACGAATGGTAGCTAAGGCAAATAGCAGCACATGTACGCATTATGCTTAAAACGTAATATTTGCCGAAAAAACCCCAAATATAATGGAAATAATGGAAACATGGAAATCAACTGACCTTTATTGGTGTCATTGTCATGCGAAGATTCTTGGGGGAGAAGTGCTCTCTTGAGATGAAGTCTGTGATCCCTATAATTGTGAAAAAAAACATTCATGTTTAGTCATATGCACCTTGGTCAATGTCAATCTATTATCCAATCAAAATGAAAATGTTAACTTTTCTGCTTGGATAAGAACCATACTTCTTTGAGAATTTGATCAATCGAAAATCGCATTATATTTCTCATTTCTACTTATTTCAGGGGAAAAAGAGTATCCAGAACTATTTTCTTGTTTTAACAATTCATACACAACAACAGAATATATTTTATAAAATATAGTAAAAAGACTGGGTTGTAAATGCCAAAAGGTTATTGCCCAATGCAGTAATGTGCTCTCAGCCATTAAATCAAGATGAATCTCTAAGAAAAACATGTGTTAGTAAGCTTAACAAAATGACGTTATATTATTAAAGGCTTTTAAAGGGAAACCAATTATCATTCTTGAAGGCAGTATAATAAACCACAGCAAACAAACTACTATTGAAAAGCATATATATTTTATTTAACCGAATTGAGCTTTCAAGGTCCTTACGTTTAAACTAATGTGTGTAAAGGTTGATAAGATCTCTTTTATTTCACATTTAATTGCATCGCTTGATGGTAACTTGAAGAGACCGTTAGTCACTGATGACCTACTGGAAGAGGGGACAGTCAACAAGTAGTCAACAGACGTCAATGAGGCAAACACACACTTAATATCCTTGAGAGTTTGGGAAGGACACTTGTAGGGCCTAATGAAGCCCTTGACTCATGACAAAGGTCCTTGTTATGTGGCTCAATTATGAGCACAGAACAGAATTCCCGCCAATTATACCACTCCCCCGAGAATATATCAAGTTAGGTGAAAAATATTGAAAGTAACCTTCTGCTTTCTCTCTCTCAATACATCTGACTTTTGACAAATTTAGATCTTATGTCAATAGATGTGACATTTATTCCCCAAGGTCTGTAAAGCATGTGTCATTTGGTTATTTATATTAAACTAATACACTGCATTATGTTACACCAAGCAAAAGAAAGTTTAAAAAAATAAAAAGATATCAACAAAAACCAAAGGTTTAATTGTTAGAAATTTAGATAGGAAGTTTTCTTACTTTGTATCTTTTTTGTCACCATGCATCGTAGAGGAAATATGATCGTATCTACAATCATAAAGAAAATGAAATTTCATGGCCAAACAATACCTTTTGTTGTTAAAAGTAAAATTTACTCATTTTGCTAATCACTGAATATTTCCTCCACATTCGTATATTTTTAATCTGTAAATATCTCACCAAATTTTTATAAATAAAAAGACTGGTGAGAGAAACACAGAGTTTTATCGGAAAATGTTTATGAAATGCTATTATAATTCATATCTGCACCACACATTTAATACTAAAATAAACTATAATATTAACAAAAGCAAATATAAAACTGATGACATTTTGGTGTTTTAATGTGACATAGCAAATAACCCAGTGACCTCTATCCAATAGGATATATCATCCTTTCTTGGCAGGGTGATTAATATCAATATGTAATGGTTGTAACTGTTTATGTTTCTGCGCGGAGCTATCCATAGTAATTACATCGATAATTGTCGAAAACAGTTTTCTGTAGTACATACAACCCATATTGGCATTTAGACACATACAACTTGTGTTATGTAAATATTTGATATGCACATACCTTCTGCCCATTCCATTATCTCTGAAACCTTTGGCAAATGGATTATGGTCAATCTTCAACTGTGTGATCTGTAACAAGCAAATGTAAAAATAACAGTGTTAATGTCAATATGTGTCAACAAGAATGATGTAGTATGTATCTGATGAATGGCAATACTCAGTTAAAACGCCAGACAACAATCCAATAAGGCTGTACAAAGATAAGATATGGCAAACCGAATGAATATCTATGTGAAAGGGGCTAAATATTGAGTCTTCCAGGCTCAATCATTCAATATGGGGCACACAAAGCCCCTCACTTTGTTCCAATATGGATAATCATTTCAGATACTTGACAAGACAGATTACTATTGTAATAATTAGCATCCCTTCCCTCAGGTGTCAATGCTCAGTTTTAATTCCATTTTGCTAAAACTCCTCGGCTGATTACATTTGTGGATCATGGGATTTGTGAGACAGCTTTCTGGGGAGTCATTTGACAGAGGTGGGTGTTTGGCATTTGTGGGGGAAGAGTTTGTTAAGAAATGCAAAACGGTAGCTCAGTGAATTTGAATAATGTTGACAGTTAAACGTCAGTGAAATGGTGTGTATCTCTTCTTAAATGTTAATGTAATTTGTGTTTTTGTTTTTTCGTCTTTTTTTCACCAGGTCTTGGTCTAGATAAAAGACGATATCCTTACAAGTCAAATACACAGACATTTTAAGCCTCTGGTTAAAGGCAAGGAGACCATCTCTTTCAGTGACTATTAGTTGAACAAATCAAAGGTACTTGTGAGCGTTTGTTAGGCTGCCTAATCCGATCTCTCCATTACGTTGGCTGTTTGATCACCGAGTGGAAGTAATGGATGCTAGCAGACGACAATTTGCATGGCTTCCCGCGCTTTTCGGATCTGTCTCAGACGACCATTGGCAATGATCACTTGGCCAGTTTTGATCTCCTCAGATCCCTGTTGGTCATATCTCCACCAAAAGGACTGATTGGGTGAGTCCGAATTGGCTGCGTGTGTCCACACAAGTGCCACTTTCTGACCAGAAAAGAAACTTTCTAATAGACATCGGTCTTCGTGACAACATATTCACATCAAGGTTAAGCTTTCTGGGAAGATATGCTTCTTTGAATATATATCTAAGGCACTGTGTTATTTAAGGTCTTACTGGTTTTACAGAACATTTATCTGGTGGGACAAGCGATTTGTATACATATGTTAACAACACCCAGACTTTTCATGCAGCAAGATTCATGTGATATGTACTTAGACATTCTATCATTGTTTTACATTTTCTCATTTAAATATCTAAAAAGTTTACCATTTAGCTAGAAATTTGCATCCAAACATTTTGGTAATGTAATCATATCAATATACAAAACAACGTTTAAGTGTATCAAAGACACACTATGCTTTTGTGCAAACTTCGTCCATGTATCCTAACATCCATTGAACTATATATTTTTTTAACTAATATATATTTTAATGGTTTCATTCAGTAAGATTGTTGTATATGATATCAATATATTGGTATCGATGTTAGCGACCCTTTGTGGGGGCACTAATTGGACTGTGTGTGTACATCTGAGGGCACCTTAGCTGATTAATTTCATCATTAAGTTCATGGCATATGGGTTCATATTGAGATTCTAGGATAACCGCACATGATATTAATCAGCGTCATGTTTGTATGTGGCCAATTCATCTCATAGAGAAGATCTCAGTTCCATAACTTGTGGCCACCTTCCCAATTTGTCTGTGACAACTTTTGTTAGAAAATTCACAACGTGAGTTCCATTCCAAATTTAGACAGACACCTTCCGCAGTTGAAAACTGTGTGCATGGGAACACACCAGTGTGGCAGCGAGCTCGGCGCAAGCATGGCATGAAGTCAGCACTCCGTGTGTGGACCTCGGCGAGCAGACGTGCAAAACAAACAGCTAGCATAAAGAATGTCACAAGCAAACACCCCAGCCCCCCTAGGCGGGAAGGAGCCATCATTTATCTTGGGTAACATCGATTAGTTTGGCAGTGCGATGAAATATTAGGATGCTGGTGACCGGTTTTTTCTTTGATCGCTTGCCATTGAATTGCTTTATCTAAATCTTAATTGAAAATTAAAAGCATAAAAGTTACTGTTCATTTGATTCAAATGGGGCGGAACAAATTGCACAAATGTAAGCTCGATGTTGGGGACATTACAGAGCAAGAATCGAATCAGTTCACATATGTTACTTCCAATCGGCCTAATTTAATAAAATCCACAAGCACACGTGCTCATTTTTGTTTTCATAATTAGGCCATTTTAGATACTAGCAAATATATTACGTATTGGGCCCTTGGTGAGAGCTATCACAAATGATTTTGAGATTTTCCTCTCAATGTTTGGCATTTTCTCTCTTAAGGATATTACGCTATGGCTTATTGAATCAACATGAATATTCATTATATAAATAGATATTTAAAATTATGACATTCATAGTTATTATAAATCCAATATCAGAAATTGAAAAATTCGTTTTTGTCTTCGTTATAACAGTGGTGAAATCTGTTCAGTAGCAAAATTAGATCTGCGTAATTAGTCTGTGTGTTGTAGATATGGTGAGAGTGGGTACGTTGACCTACCCAGACAAGGACAATTGCAAAGTGACATTGATCAGCCACCAGATAATGCATTACATTAAACAATAACCTGCGTCGGCTCCCCTGGGGGCAAATGGGAAACCCCCATTTGACACGTGGTTTAGTGTCTCGATGAAGCATTTGCGGACATTTTGTGCAAGGTTCTGAGCTTTTAGTGGATTAGTAAATGAAATTTGGAATCTTTCTTCATGAGATAATGCCCCAGTGTAATGGGGAAAGTTGGACGATAAAGTGAGCAGAAAGAGTGGAAGAAATGGAGAAAGTTTGCCCGTCTTCACACTGCTAAATGACTATTTTGTGGGTAATATCTTGCGGACTATCTGGTGCCGACTCAGCAATTGACCCAGTGCTTAAATGACTGATCAAAACGTGTCTCCTATAACATTACATCATTTTCTCAATTTTTGATCAAGAATACTTGAATCCAATGGCGCCAATTGAATGAACTTCTTTGGAATGTAATAAATACTATTCTAAGATTTTTACCAAATTCTATCATATAGCTCACATCTTTTCTTGTAAGAAACAACTCACCTTTTTTTGCACAACAAGCCACTTATACCTTTTTGAGTAACATTAAACTTGTACCTTATTGCGTAACATACAACTGTGACTATTTTGCATAACAAGTAACCTTGCCCTATTGCACGACACTCTGTCTATACCATGAAACAATATACAGTCAATGGCATTAAACTGTTATAAAATAATAATAAAGTCATTGTTTTTATTTACCTGTTCATTCTGGTACGCTGTGACGGCAATGAACGTAGTCTCGTCAAAGGCATACGTGTTGAAACTGTTCCACCTCATGGAGAAGATGTCATTCGCCTGCACCACGTGCACTCTGGGCTGGTACTTGTGCATAGAGTTGAGGATGATCTGAACAAGAAAACCAACACAGCCCTTCTTAGCAAGTTTGGTGAGGGAAATCACACTATGGGAAGCTCTCACTGATAGCATGATAGATAGCTCTAGTCTATGGTATAAGGGAGACGAGGCCCTTGGCTGCCCTCAGTCGTACCCGGCCGCCGAGCCCCGGAGTAAGGCCGGGATGGCCCGGAGATTACCAGCCCCGTACTATTGTCTGTGTCTGTCGTTACAACCAAATCTTTCTCATCACAACGCAAATGCCCCAGTAATTCGACACAAATCCGCCCCATCCTACTAAACCGATTTTTCTTCCATCCCTTTTGACTGCGCAAAATATCGGTGCGCCTGAATATGGTGGGAGCAAATCCCCGCCGGAGCCCGTTCTCCGCAGCCCCGCCCGCCCCGTGCTTAAATTCGCATGTATCACCCGCCTCTATAAAGTCACTGAGATACAGCCAACGTGAATTATTCTCTCGCTCGGTCATTACAGCCCAGAGAAAGTCTACCGGCCAACAGCCGTATATTGTTAATTGAAATATTTCTGTCACAATTTGCC
This sequence comes from Amphiduros pacificus, assembly GCA_949316495.1. Classification (NCBI taxonomy): domain Eukaryota; kingdom Metazoa; phylum Annelida; class Polychaeta; order Phyllodocida; family Hesionidae; genus Amphiduros; species Amphiduros pacificus. Next base: position 36,857,810 of record OX439001.1, on the reverse strand, counting down.
TGTATTTATGACGGCGTGGCAGATTTAAGATCCTCGTATGTGACATTGCTCACTCCGTCCTCTATACATCATGGATACTTCCCAAAAAATCCAGACCTTCCTCCTAAAACAACACTAATTCTCTTGTTTTTCCTTCCACAATTTATAATATAACATTCGGGAGATCTGATTCAAAGATATACCAAGATATGGAAATATGGTTACATTTTCTTGAGTGGATACATAAACTTATGTTTACAAAAAATGATCTCCTGCAATATTTCTTATTATCTCTCTATATGGATTCAATTCCATCTCATCAGATACGTTAATGTCGGCGACACTGGGCCGGGGGTGAGCGGGAAATGTTCTCTGCCATCCCGGGCCGCTGTGATCGCAGCCCATTTCACGTTTTAAGTGTCTCATTTTGATTTGAGGAGAACACGTTGTGAAATGAACACCAGAGTAATAAAGGCCATTCTGTCATCAGGACCAAAAGACAATAAGCAATTACAGAGGATATTGTGTAAACGTAGACACATTCTGCGTCTAAAGTACCACATAAATATACCCTACACGTGAAAACTTCATCTGCCAATTTTCAGTTTTATTGGTCATTGAGGTTTGGTTCGTGGCGTTTGTGCGGGATTACTGTGACAATAAGTGCGGGACGGTTTTGCTACAGCTCTCGTGGGGGCATTGGGGGTCTCGTCTCCATGGAAATACAGAATTTACCTTAGTTTGATTTTACATTAAATATCTATTTATAGGAAGTTAACAAACATATTTTTACATATAAATTCATTGCAATGTGCAAGTTTACTATACAAGTGATTGCGTCAATCATCTATTCTTCATTTTATATATTAATAATTTCATATACCATTTACTGTTATAAGTGAAAAAAGCACAACAAAATTGACATAATGAAAATAAACCACAATTAGAATGGTGATTTTTGAGTTATTGTATGATCAGATTTGCGTTTAAATAAAGCCACGTACTCAAAATAATGGGAAAAAAAGATAGAGTCAAACAGAGTAATATTTAGAGGTATACTCACATGTCCAATCTGTGTCCGAGATAGGATTGTCAGTTTCGGTTTTAATATGGAAGGAAATTAGGCTAGTATCAGTATAATATACTGCAGTAAGAAATAATTTGGAATATATAACTAAGGACAAAATTATGACATTTGCCAAAAGACTACGAAAGACAAAATTCTACTGAAAGTATTAAAGCTTAGCCTAAGTATGTATGGTGTGGTATGGGTTATTACACTTCGAGTTACAAGGGTCATTCAGCAAGTATATAGTGTACATACCTTATGCTACATACATACCTTATATGACAAACTATGCCCAAAGCTTACATATATATATACACACTCAAACATCTAGAGAGGAACTACACAGGCTTACTTACAACTTAACATCGTATTAGGCAACAATGAAATTGAGCACTCACGTGGCCATTTTGGTCCAAGTTGTTGTTGGTTAGTTTGAGTTTGTGGAAGGGGACTGGCTGCTTCATCCAGTGAGCCCCGGAGGCTGGGGAGTCTGGGTGGATGTAGAGCCGACCTGGCATATGGGGCTCAGCTTTGCCGGTCACGACCCACTCCGAGTTATGGTACTTATAGCGACAATCGTCAAGCGGCACGATGTCCATCAACAAGATGTATTTTGAATGAGGATCGAGACCTTCTAGTCCGACCTTGAAGGTAGGAAACATCCTCCTGGAAAAACACAAAAAAGACTTATACACTATAACAGGCATATTTAATGTGTGCATCCAAAAGGAAGTCAACAAGAATACAAATTAAATTATATCTTGCACACAACTGTCTTTTGTACCAGTCATGCCCCTTTTAAAATAAACAATATCAAAGTGTTTTATTTATTGCTAAATGCTCTTTGTAAGAAAATATATTTCATTATATAAAGTCCAGTAATGGACTCCCAAAATTGTTCATGAATGAACGCTCAGTCACCAACACCTTCAATTCTATAGGACATCTAGTTTAAAAAATAAATTGCCCCTGTTGCACATTGCGGAGAAAATAATTCCCATTCTGTTCATTGTGGGAATCATAAATGTACATTTCAGTCCTATAATTCTCAGTATAATTGTGCGTTTATAGGGGTGTAATCATGACCAAACCCCTTGTCCACAGACAGGTGATACCGTGTAATTTTCCAGGGGAACATCTGTACCCTGACATTGCTGTAACCATTTCGCCATTTGACTCCATAATCTCCTTCAACTTGCATTGATTTCATGAAGTAAATCATTTACCAAAAACTAACCTTCTTTATGTTAGATAAACAGGCCTTATGAACTTGATTTGGTTGAAAATTGCCCCCCCAATGTTTATGTATGAAGGAAAAACTAACAGACTGCTCCTGCACTAATCATTCATCAAAGGCTATGAGCAGACGACATTTTGGTCCTTGTGGACGGCATGTGTCCAATGGCAATGTGGCCCTCAAAAACAAACACAATATCGACAACTTGCCCACTAGGGTGAATCATTTGTTCAAAATCTAACAAAACAGTTTGAACTGCTTTCGGATTTAGTTATTGGGGATGGGACAATGATCTGAACATGCGCTAAGGGACAATAAATTGAGACCGAAATAAGTTGAATTGGACAGGAGTGACATATGGGTCCCCAGGGAGAGACCAACCTTCTGCTTTGCCCTGGCACGGCTTACAGGATTGGGAGATTTGATTTAGCTTCTGTTGATATTTCATAGACCCACCGAACTTGGATTATCCTAGAATTTGTTTTAATCTGTTCTTCCAATGATGAATTTCAAAGGCTTCAACTCATTATGAAATTGAAAGAAAGCAATAATGATCCCCTTGTTGGGAGGTAGGATTATTTTCAAATCCCGTAACATGAGCAATGTGTCCATGGTGAAGCTTCATATAAGCAATTAAACATGGACTGATCTTCTTCGGTTTTAATCCGTTTTTTTGTTAAATATGTCTTTGAATTACCAATAACAAATAAAACAAAGTGATAAAGGGAGTTACAGAAAGAATCTTTAATCTATTGTGTTTACTCTCACACATTTATATGGGTAGATTTAGGTGCTCAAAGTTTAGTAAGACAGATAAACACATTTTGACATAACACGCATATGCACTGGGAGTATACTGGATCTCACATTTTCACTTTATCTTAGCGGAAGTCTTGCTATCAAGAGATTTGCTGGCATGCATATTCATTGATATTTATTCAGATTTGAAACACCTTCTCCCGTTTAGTAATGAGTTTCGGCACAATTGCTAATCAGTAAAGAGAAATAAATCATTTGATAAAAAACGCTAGAAGAACCAGATGTTTCTTCTACTTATAGAGTCATTTTTTCCATGTAAGTCTACACTTGGACTTGTGATGCAGGCGTGCCGAGTTTTCGCGCCAATTTCCTGTCGTCTGCTCATGTCGTCTGTTCCTTCATCAAAACAGCGTCACGCTCAAACCGAAATCTGTCTTCGCCTGAACGGAAAGAAACATCCTCAGAAATGATGACTTCACACCTGGACCTTTCAGCTTTCTCCTTCAATTAGTGGCAGTCAATCTTGCGGGCTTGCCTGCCAGTGTTAATTTTACCAAACCCAGGAGTACCATCGTCAACAGGGACCCAATTCAGACGGTTCTTTCACGTCTTGGAATGCCGAATGTAGCAATGTGTGAGTTGATAATGAGAGACTTGCATGTGATGATCCATCCTCGTGACACCGAGGCTGCCGCACAACTTTGTTGTGGAGGAGAACGTTCCGTACATTGCGTGACATCCCCGTGTTTGTTTCATCTGCTTCATTTCGTGTTTTATCTCTTTATTGCTCTTCGTGGAATTGATAGCACTTCAAATTTTCAATGAATATTCATGTGTAACAGATTCCATTCTGAACTTTTGACATGGTCAGAAGAGATTAAAGTTTTGCATTTCAATATATAGATGATGTCCACGTGTCTATTGCTAGGGTCAGTGATTTTGGTGAAAAGGGCTGGTCAATACGTCAAGTGACCACTCGATAACATTTAGAATCAATCATTGTCAGAATGTAATTGTTTTCAAGAAAACATCACTTTGAGAAAAATGCGAACAAATCTCTATCAATTTCACACAATCATTAAATTGAACTTGCCAAAATTGCGCCCATCCATGTCAGACATTGCTTTGAAATAAGTGTCGGCCATGTTAAAGGTTGTCTGCAAATGAGCAGACGATATCATGTGAATGGTAGGCCGTAAATTTAAGCATGGCGTGGTTGTGACAGGTCCATCATCATGGAGTCAGACAAATGGCAAGCACCCACGGCAAAATCACGGTCTCCCCGCCACCCATTATTAAACATGTTATGCAGACCTTGGTGAAAACCTGAGATCCGCCTTGCACAGTTTTGGCACCCGGGTCGCATGTGCTTGGCACCTTGCGCTAAACCCAGTCACACTCCAAGGTGAACGTGGAGGGTGTGTGGTTCGTCCCAGCAAGGTGTAGATCCACTCACAGGTGGGCATTAGGCAGGGTGACAACGCCAGTGTTGGCCTATCACATACCGTATGTAATTATAACACGAGAATGTTCCACCTTGAAGAGTGCTACCGAGTCGTGCCAGATTGTGCACCATTACATCAGCGATTTTCTCCTGAAAATTTGTCTGCTCATGAGGCCGGCGCGAAACAGCCTGCCAAGCCCGCCATCTCGACACACCTCTGGCGCGGCTTGCCATTTTCCAGATTAGGTTTACATAATGCCACTCAGACTCAGGATTTTACTAGCAGAGATCAGAAACATCCCAGCCTAGAACCCCATCTATTATTTACAGAAGCATCCCGGTAGAAGTGATGAAGTCATGCATACATTCATACATCCACAGGTGCAGAGGAGGTTTAGTAGGGTTATTGAGCCCCTGTGTGACATTACTAGAAAGACACAAAGACGGCAAGAAACCCTCTGCTGGATCACATACCCTCTTAGGTACAGGCCCGAGAATAGGCCACATCCTACTCAGAATTTTGCAATGAAATATAATTCACCTGAAAATTTGGTTTCAAAAACTTGTGGGAGACTCTCAGTAATAATTCATCTTTTACTGACTCCTTACTTCTCACACACCGCTGTAAGAATGGCAAAAGCAATTCTGATAGATACATCTCAATTTATCTAGAAAATTTTGAATTTTGTTATTGTTATCTATATTTAAAACTTATTCTGAAGAATTTAGGCGTTTATTGATCATAAATATAAAAATAATTCAAATTTTGTTTGCACAAAACAAATATAACAAAAGGTCAATTATTATGAGACCGTGTTGTGTATGGACCTCGGCGTGGTGATGGATGTCAAGCTCAGGTTGTCTGAGATAACAACTGAACTGGACAAGCTGGTCACTCAGCTTTAAGCATCCCCTGATACCTGCAGTCACTTAAAGCAAGACTTGGATTGCCAGCTTCATCAGCTAATTTCCTTAATTAATCTTATCGCTCGCTATCATTCATCTTCCAAAATTCTTCTCTGGCTTTAAGCATATTGATTATATAACCAAAATATGTTCTTATACAAACCAACGATATAGAACAGATTGAAATATATACCTATACAAAATATATACCAAAACAAAACATATACTAATAAACAAAATATATGATTACTGTTACAAGTGGCAAAATATATACCAAAACAAAATATATACTAATAAACAAAATATATGATTACTGTTACAAGTGGCGTAGATAACTATCTTTTAAGGAGATGAATTAGACAAAATAGAAATCAGCAAAACAGTGGTATTTTGCCGAGGATGGGGTTTATGTTTGAGGTTTAGAGCAGGCGGCGATGTGGAAGGTGGAAGCAGTGGTTCGGAAAGAAGTGCTAGAGCTTGACATCTGCAAGTGTCAGCAAGCAGGCTCCGCAGCCGTGGTCCGTCTCTGAGCTCCCATATCCTAACCATCTTAAATCAATGCCCTGACATTCACAATACGTGCCTCCAAATATTGCCCATTCTTGGAGGAGCAATGTCTTCAAGCATGCCTTCAAGTGCTCTCTAGGTATATTTGTGGATGTTTGCAGCGGGAATAATGAACATTTCTGCTTGGTTTGGCTGTTGCTGTCTTCGGTGTGACGCCAGGCGAGATCTGCCGCACCCCCAATAAAGCCTTCCCCGATCCTTCTGCCAACCACTACTTGTGATAAATTCAATTTTCATTCCATATTGTGCCGTTATTCTTGACACTCCAATTTCATAGTCAAGAAATTGACAACAAAACAATGAGCCCTCCCCGCCTATGTGGCCGGGCCGGGGTTACCGCGGCGGCCTGTAACCGCACCGAAACGGCCGCCGTGCACATACAAATTCCATCTTGCGCAACATGGCTAGTACAGAATAGCAAAAATATGAGCCAATTTACAGAATACTTCAAGATAAATTGACTGTTTTCTCTCCAAACAAGACTGTTTCTGACAAAGTAGGGTGATCCAATATCGGCTATGATCGCCGACAGATCACACAGACTCCTTCATGGAGATATGGAAGATCTCAAAGAAAATAGAAAACCACAAACGTAATTGTACAAAAGATCTTTGTATGAGTTATATCAATGAATATATCACAATCTTTGACTCATTACCTGCAAAAAATCCATCAGGGTTTCCTATATACTAATTGCGACACAGAAACAATCGATATACTAGGCTATTTTGGTTGATACATGTTTATATATATATATGATAGTTACTATAAAATCAACCCTTTTAAAACTTGCACATATGCATTTAAACAAAGCAAATGCAGTGTAAATAATGTTTAAAATCATAGTAATTTACACTTGTGCAATATGGCGCTGTATGAGCCATATGTTAATGCGTTCCGGCAACAGTTGCATGTATATAACAGTACAAACATCGGGTTAAGCCAGCATAATTCACGTTTACCCTAGCTCCACACCAATTAGGCAGTATTATGATGATCGTGAGAACCCGGGATCAGGTTTGGGACAGTTTTGCCACATTTGCTTGTCTATGTTGTCATATACAGAAATATTCGCAACAGAAAAAGCGTGGCCGTATTTTCTCACAGATGATGCCCTTTCTCATGCCGGGTGTGGCTTTCAGTGGCAAGAACAACAAACCTCCCAATTTCTACTAACAATGGACCTCCTAATAAGCAAAAACAATAGCCATGTAAACTAATTAACGACTTTGCCGTCATCTATGAGCGATAACCTAAACACAGCAATACAAATTACACGTGTATTGCAGTTTATATGGAGACCGAGGGACAGAGCTGGTAATCCCTGTTTGTGTCCATACCCTTTGATTGCATAGTCTGTTATTTTAGACCAAACCAAGAATATTACTGCAACAAATCAGATGATATTCTCAGGGGGGAAGCTTCAAAGGAGAACACAGCTTGATTAATTAAAATAGTGCATTGTCCTCTGAGCGGATTTCAATTTACCAAAAATACTAACCATAAACATTTACTTTAAATTGAAAAAAATAGAGCTGATGTTTATTAAACCTTTTTACTTAAAGTATACCCAAAAGAGCAAATGTTTAATTTATGTCAACAGAAGCTAGAAGATTCCCATAAGGAATGCATTGAACAGGTTGCATCTAGCTTGGACCAAGCACAATTGATTATGAGAAAAAAAGCTTGCCATCTCTAAATTAAAGCAAGCAAGATATTGTTAACTCATATTGGGGTCATTTTATTGCCTCCTATTTTGGTATGTTGGTCTTTTCAATTAAAGGAAACACTTTCTCACAAAGAGGCGGTGCAGGCATATGCGTTGTTGAGATTCCTTCTTTGTTTCATATTAGCTTTGAAGATTCTATTATCGCTTCATCTGATTTCTTTTCAAACCTTTTTGTGTGTAAATGTAGACAAGATTTCAGAAGAATATATCAAAGAGCTTCAAGTGTAAATTGAAATGTTAAAAGGACAACAATGATTCTGTGTAAGCGAAGACAGCCTCGTTGTGGATACCAAAATAATAGGAACACTTGTAAAATATGCAAATGAGACAATGGTCAATTTGGCGTCAAAATGGGCATGAGAACCACTAGTGTGGATTGGAGGCCTAAAACTCGAGCATGGCCGACAGATTGTAAACTACGCCATAACGAGACTTGGGGTAATGTGAATTTAGCTCTACCTCGGAGGTGTGTACCAGTCTGGACGTTTTCCACCCTCTCTGTGAATTTTCACAACGGACCTGGTACTACTTTTAACAAGCCTTGGTGGAATGTTTCACTCTATGTAAACAAATAGTACTTTGCTCATTTAATTTGTTTCTATGTATTTTCTATTGTAGTCGTTTTCAACTGTATTTTCTTTTTTTGAGAGAAACAATTCCAATTATCATGACTTGGTCAGCAAGTAACAAGTTATGGCTGAGAAGTGGTTAAAACTATATCAATATTAAAGAAATGGCTTACAAGAGACTACTTTGTTCAGCTCTTGAATTTGTCTCATTCACGAATATGTTTTAATCTCAGAAACAAAGCGTATCTGATAAAATACAACCATCCCACGCAAGAATCGACGTTGGTTGCATGTTTTTGCCACCTCCACCAGTTTATATGTGCTTGCCATGTCTGATAAGACCTGGACACAAAGACAAAAAAAAAGTACAAAAAGACAGCAGGTCACTTGAATGGGCACTCTGGGCAGTTTACATATCAGTAGTAGACGCTTTTTGTTATCTCAGCCCGGATCAACTAACTGCAGAATCCCGGGATTGTTGCCAGATCTTGTCATGTCTGTGGCTATTGTTGATCCTAGATGTGATGGCAGACAGTCCCGACCCCTGGCGAGGACCTCTCTGGGTCTCACACTAACATGTGAAGTGGTATTACAAGTCGCAATGACCACTGCATCTGCCATATGGAAAGACTATCCCTTGTACAAATTTTCTCAGATCTGTACCAATTTCATATTAAACTTGAATGGCATTTACATGGAAATTAGTCCATTGTGATATCGTGAAATGGGTTATCAATCTATCATACAGTTATACCGTTATTAATATCTTTAAATTAAATATTTATCATCAGTACATCTCACTTGATATCATAAGCTTTCAGACTTTACCAAGTGAATCCTCTAAATGTAGAGTTTGCAACATCAAGCATTCCCGTTGCTGGGAACACACACAGCAGACGATGTAATGAATCTAACGTTGCATTACCCCTGAGCTTAAAAGGATGGAAAGATAAGCCCATATCATTACTATAATGTCTTATTCCTAAGACCACAAAACCCCGATATCAAGGACAATGGGAGACCCAACAAGATGATTTGCTAAAGATGCATGGTCGTCCGAGTGACTAAATCTCACTTAATTGAAAAGCGGTCATTAAAAACACATAAATTGCCATTTTTCTTCCATGTTTAAGTAACAGTGAGGCAAAATGGTGGCGCGCCCGTCCCACCCATCTCGCTCGTAAATGCGGGATTACTGCGGGCCTTCACAACAATATGGCGGATCAGGAGCAATCCCGCACTCAATGCAACTTTTCCACCCGATTAGCTCATTTTGTGCCAATTTGTTTTGCCTGTAAAGCTAAATATGCAAACGATGAAGTTAGGATTTAAACACAGCAAACTAATTAAGTGTCCTATCCAAACTGCTACTGGGATGAGAACATGTTGCTCAAAAGAGCTTATGCAAATCATAGTTTAAAATGTAAATAATTTGAAAACTACTTTATTTTCTGAACTAATTTGAAGTTGGAGCAGGCGAAGCTAGGCAAATTGATTGAAACTCTACAGTGAAATATGAGTTTTAAATCTTTAAACCCCTAATTTATTATCACAGACTTGCAGAGGATTTTGTAACCTTGGTAGTCCATTAGGTTCTCATAAAATTCATAATATTATAATCTACAATCCTATGTTACTTAAAAAATTGAAGGAACCGAACACAGGTATAGTCTTGAATGTAAGACGCTCGGTTATCCAACTGTATGCTTTTCAAATTTAATCTCCATTGGTTGTGGTATCGTTTTATGCAGTTGATACAAGGTACATTGAAGAATCACTCAAGCCAGTCTTGTAATTTATGGGTATTGTATTCCAAGGCTCACCATTAGAAATTTGGGATGTCTATGGTATATAAAAGTATAAAAAAACTTATATATAAAATAATACCAATAATACTATATTTCTCTGAGAAACAACTTAAAACTACGTTGTTTTACTTTTTACAAAATTTATAAAAAAAATGTTAATACAGTTTAAGTGCGTGATTTTTTTTCTATTGCTATACTCAGTCTTGATAACACATCCCCCTTTGGTATATAATGATGCATCTTTATTTTCAACGATGTGGTGATAATGAACCATGACAAGTGAGTACACTTACTACACACATACATACACAATTGTATCTATCTCACTGATATCTCTGGCAGACTTCATTATATCACTTAGTCACATCTCAGGCCCATAAACTGGGAGATAAACAGCAAACTTCTGGTGCTCTATAGAATCTAAGGGGGGCAATTATGTCCCTATAAACAGTCATGCCTGTAGGTAATTGAAAATAATTCAATGATTCAAATGTTCTAAGTCAATAAAATTGCATTAGCCTTCAGGTGTAAATAAAACTGGTACTATATGTTTATATATATATATATATATATATATATATATATATATATATATATATATATATATATATATATATATATATATATATATATATATATATATATATATATATATATATATATATATATATATATATATATATATTTATATTGGAAACCTTTGGCTGCATTTTAAAGAGAAGTCATCATTGTGTTTGATACCCATTGTCAACTAGGAGTCCATTAGCTAGAGTTTTCCATAAGAAAAAACAACGATAACATTACTCTGTTTTGGGGCAAACAAGGGTTTGTGGTGGTCAACCGTTTAACTCTGCCCAATATCAAGGTTACATTGGTATGAATAGAAGTCAACGGATATGTCTATATAACTAACTCTTCATTTTTGATAGCTTCCAGCATCTGCATACCTGTACACAAGGAGGCAATCACACAAAAAGTATTTATAAAGGAATCAGACTTTATAAACGTCCTTAATGTTGTGTAAGCATATAAAGCCACTTCCGTGTGCTCAGGTCTAACATATGCCTCCACCCTCTTGTTGGGGTCACAATGGTGGGGCTCTATTCACGCCCAGTCCCTGGTGGACACAACAAACTCCTAATGGACACTGAAACAATGTAACAGTCATGGTCTGGCGTAACGTGGCGTAACGCATGTTCCCCCATGACGTAACGTAATAAGCTAGAAAGTCCTATTTACCTTCCCGACTTGGTGATGATCATCTCTGTACCGAGGGAGTGGAATTTCTGCCATAATTCTCTGTTTTCTAGTGTGATCTTTATGTTTTTGTCTCGCTGTTCTCTCTGAGGTGGAGGCAGCATTCTCTTGGGGTCATGTGAGCCCATGTGAAAACCGCCAAACTGCTGACTCTGGCCTGAAATTCCAATGAAAGATAAAACCATCATTAGTTTAAGAATGTACAAATGTTGTTTAACATAAATAACTCATCAATTTATCTTTATACAAAAACCCACATGAATATAAATAAATGCAATTCAAATGAGCACGTTCATCTTATCTACAGAATATATATGCCCGTGTATGTGTAGTTTCTTTAAAGAATCAAACTTGGTTTCATTTCAAACAACAGGTGTGAGTTTAAATTATTTATTAACCTTATGTAATATGATATATAATCAAATTTGTCCTGCTATGGATAATGGCGGGTCATTATTGGCTTAGATTCCAAGGTTTGTGGCAGTTTATTAAATCTCACTAGGTGTGTGGTTATATACCTGTGGGAGTGTCCACGTATTGAACAGAGAATCCGGACGGCATTTGTGTTGACGTTTATGGCCATAGTCAAGTGTATCTCCATTTGTGCTGATATATATTTGTGTAGGCATGAGGGTATCATGTGGCCAATAGTGCTCCATAAACTGGAGGGATTTTGAGGTATTAGCCCGGCGTAACGATGCCAGGGCCTTGTGACCTCGTCGCTGACCAACAGACAGCTTCAAGCCGCATGAAAATTTGTCACATTTTCCCAGAGCTCTGAGTCAGCCCTGAGACCTCAAGCAAAAAGACACGGATGCGCTTCTCTCCTGCATCTTCTGGGTACTATCTTGCATGTAAGACCTATATCAAGCCCAGCAAGCAGCTTGTTTATATTGGAAGATTTGACTCCATTTCAGGGGATATCGGCGTGTTCATTCCTTCATCCCGGGCTGATATTGGCGGTGGTTCGGCCCTGCTCTCCCCGTGATCGCCCCCTAAGCCGCCCCGATCCCGCCCGACGCCACCGCCATCATTTATTCACATAAATTGCCGGTCCAAATCCACGGCAAAGCCTTTGAATTAGACTGCCAGAAAAATTGAATACTGCGCTACATGTGTGGCCTTAGTGTGGCTGATGGTGGCTGATACAGGACAACTAGATAGCATCTATAATGACAGTCATCAGCTGGTGCCTTGATCTTACCAACACCATCAGCTCAATATCAAAACTACACACTTTCTTCTAATTTTGTTTAACTTTGACATTGTAAGATGCAGCACATTAACCCGAAATCTTTTTTTCCTCAAACTTTTGCCCTTTTTTTCAAATAAATAAAGTTTCTCTATTTTGATTGCACTGTTACACTTGAGGGACTATTCTCAAGATTAACACGCTAAATATTCTCTGATAATTCTCCTGAAGAAGTTTAAGGTGTATATATATATATATATATATCTATATATTATGTATGTATAGTGTGTAATACTATACTTTATCAGACTCACTGCTAATCTCATATATGTATATTATCAAAAAGTTATATGTTCAAAGCAGGAAAAGTTGAATGAAAATTACAAAATAACACAAGAGCTTTGTGCATATGAGCATACACAAGAAGTTGTATGTTCTCAATGGCAAGGAGACATGCCCATGTACATCTGGTGTATATAGATTATACGAGTATAGAGATGTTGATGTGGAGGTGTTACTCCTGCACACATCATGTACAGGCTGAGGTGTGAAGACATACAGGTAGGAGCTGTCAACATGTCACACCTATGCAGGCCACAGGTCGTGCCAGTCACCCCAGTCTGGGCAATACTATTATCTCAGACTGCTTAATACCAATGATATTCAGCTAAAAACGTGAGAGGCACATGGAAGAAGCTACCCGCTCCTTAATTGACTATGCACAACAGGATGTGTATATTACTGGAATATTTGGTGCCTTAAAGATTAAATTTTAAGGTTGGTATAACTTATGTTCTGCATCAAAATATAGTCTTAAGTGGAGATGCCAAAGATATATAAAATGTTATTTTGTGCTCCTACAATATTCAAGTCTTGTGATGGTTTTGTTCCATACAATGTTGCATGATGTTTTTCTATATGGGGTATTGATTAAAAGTAGTGATGACAAATACGCTTTTCAATAAAGAAAAAAAATAGAAAGTGATGAAAAACTTTGTAAGTCTTACCTGCAAATCCCATAGGATCATGAGCTGGATGTACGGGGAATCCGGCGAAGGGGAAGGCCTGAGGTGCGGCTGACATAAGTCCATGGCTGAGAGGGAAGCCCCGAGCCCGCTGTCCAAGGAAGTCCTCCTCAAACATGCTGGATCCTGAGGAGGAAGACACGTAGGAAAGCATAAGACAGATCGGTCCTCAAATACTAAGAGTGTTTTTTTTCTGGTCTTTTGTTAATTGTGTCACCTCCAAAATGTAAAGAGTCCCTTGTATTAGTGTGTCAGGAGTAGAGCTAGAGAGAGAGTGGTGAGGTGTCACTGACTCAATGTTCTGTGCCAGATAGAGACACACTTGTTCATATAAACACTAAGATGTTACTGTGTTGTGTCGCTCGTGCCCGCGTAGCAGCCAACCATGGGAGCGGAGGCGTGCCTACCCACACGGGGCCCTTTGATGTGCCTGCCGCTGGCTCCACCCTCGCTGCCACTCACCCGGGCACAAGGCGCCTCCCCCAACACCGCCTCACCTTAAACCCTGCAGTGTCAACCCTCAAAACAGATACACACCCCCTATAGAAGAAGAAGAAAAAATACAACACCACACACAATCTGCCTACCCCCTCCACTTGACACAGTGACAAATTCTCGCCAAATTGTGTGCTTTTTGATGGTGGTTGCGGCAACTGTTGCCGGCGCCAAGGCTGGCTTTAAACTCGTGGTTTATCTCTAGCTGGCGGAGCCATCAAGCCAGATAGTTATGCTGATACATCGTCGCTATCTGTCCTCACAAAGCCTAGTGTCTGAGCAAGGACAGATTCTCTCTGATCTGGCAGTCTCATCACAACTTGTCTGGCATTACTGTGTCATTATTCTCCCGTCAACACCCAACCACGTGGATTAACAAGCAAATATCATCCACGTTTTTATCAGATTTCAATTTTTCTCAAGAAATAACTGCTTTGAATTTTAATACAAGAGTTTACATATAGCTTGACTGAAGAAATGAGTTTAATTTTCAGCACCGACATGTAGTCTGATACTTTTAGTCTTTGCAAAGTGCTTCTATAAACCACACAGCCAAAATATAATATTTGTCATCCATCTTTAGGCAGAATCAGAGAGAAATGCCAAATTGTTATGACAGTAAAGCTCAGATATTCAGAAGAGGGCTTTTTAACAGAAATGGTTCAAAGAGGTAGCAAAAGTCTGAAATCCAATTTTAAGGAAATTGGATGTGTAAATGTGGAAGTGGCAATGAAATATTCATAGCAAAGTTACTACCATTCTCTTGACAATAGGAGACCGAGGCAGAAGCATCTAGCACCGTTATTGATTGCTTGCGGAGCTAAGCCACGCCCTCCCAGGTGTCAATCAAATGTTAATGAGGGAAGAATCCTATTGTCATATCCTCGGGGCATGTGACTTTCTCGTCATTAAAGCTGACGATGGGGTGACAGCGCAAGAACTGTAATTTCCAGGACAAACAAAGGGCCACAACTGAGTTGAATAAGAATAGGTATAAAAGCTTGGAGGTGGACGTGACTTTAGTTGCCACCACCTATAGTATCGACCCAAAAGGTTCAGCTGAGCGCCACTGGTGGCGGGGCCGTACAATCTCCAAATATCAACTGCATGTACCAATTAGTGCCAGAGCGTTATGACATACTACTCGCCGAATTAAGACCCCCTCAAAAAACACATCCAGGCATCTAAAATATACCACTCGTCTTGTCATACTAATGTGTAGCATTATGTCATGGCGGCTGTTAATCCAGCTTAAAAAATATATTCAAAAAAGAAAAAAAATGAACCGCACACATTAAGTGTATTTATAGTAACGTAATATTACAAAATTATTCAAATGAAAATAAAAGGACGAATAGAATGTCAATTCTTTAGTAAAATGGTTAATAACTTGAGCATAATATCAACAACAATAGGGTGGTAGTGGTACCTTAAGAACATAGCACATTTACTGGCATCAGAAAAAATAAATAATAGACACAAATTTATTGCGCTAACTAATTGTATTAGAACATAGTTATAAACATAAATTACACTCACGGTAGATTCATGTTACACAGACAATAAAATTATAAGACTGTACGGGTCAGCAACATAAGCGCTCCATTTAGGTTTGTGTATCTATGTATTCTTATATTGAACTCAACCAATATACTAAACCAATAGCTTGGGTGACCATTTTTTTAATCAGGAAAATATATATGACATTTTATTTACAAGTAATGTGACTAGCAATAACTAACTGGTAAAAGGGAATGGACATTATGAACGTTGGACAAAAGAGAGGAAAAATAAAGTTCAATTATAATACTTAAAACTAAAGAAAATCCAATTTCTGTTCTCAGGACGAGTAAAGATGCACTGAAATACAAAGCATTGGAGGCCACATTCACCAAAACGTAAGAAGAACCAGATCAGTGTAAGCAGTGAGAAAAGTAACACGTAATCAGCTCTGATGTATGTCCTAGTTGATAGGCATATGCAAATTAATCACACAAAACCAAAACACTCTATCAGATTTCAAATCATTTTACAACCTCTTTCCTTTGAGGTTTTTTGGTCTGACCATAGAAATTCAATCAGCAACCATCTACCCCCGTATAGGACTCTGTAACCGGAAACAAACAACTCTCTGTCTTGTGGAAAGCAATCTTCCACGCAGAAGATGGCGATAAAACGTACGCTTATTTCAAGTAAGGAATGATAATGCAAGCATTCCTAGCAAATTGTTTTATTGCGGGGCCCAACCTGGTCTACCTGTGACAATTATTACCTGGTCGGCAAACATCAAAGAACGCCGCCATTGTTTGCTGTTTTGTACTATAACAAATCTTGTTTTGAAGCCAGGTAAAGAAGTTAATAGGCCGTACGCGGTAATTGGTGCGTTTTTCTATTACCATGACGGATCTGATCAGTTGTCAATAGATTTGTCTGTATGGGAATAATGGAAATGGCCGTGCCAGGCTCCAGGCTTGATCAACATCTTACTTAGTTAGCGACTCGGCTATGGATATCATTACTTTGTTTGAAATAACAGATTTGTTGCGTGGTACATTAAAGAAAACGGATTATGTTACTTTTATTTGAAATCTATACAAACAAATTGTTTTTGTTTAAGAGATTTGGGCAATTACAAGTCAATATTTAGTGAACTAAACCTAAAGGTTTTTTTTACTGGCCCCGTGAAAACTAACAAATCCGAGATTCTCTTCTCACAGCAAAGATGCAATTGTGTGTACTTTTGCGAGACGTCTAGCTCCACTATTTTAGCACATAGGCACATTTAGCGTATAGAATCACTCTCAATTACAAAATAACAACCACCCAAAATGTACTTTGTGTAAAATTTCAAAGATCCTCTGATACAATTATTTTGTTTGGAATATACTGCTACTGAATAGAGCATGTTGACTGTGTTAATCAGGAAAGTGACAAGAGACTTTTAGTTTATGTTCCCGGCCCTCCCATCTGTAATTCACAGACCCAACTCTAATTTCCCAATCCTGACAGGTTAGCGCCTCCCCATGGGACATCCCGAGAAAGCTTATATATGACATCATACAAACATGGGTACATAACCATAAAGTCACCAAATCATCTGATAAATGACTTGATATCCAGCCCTGCTTTTCCAGTTAGCACCTGGTGGCTCATTAATTCAAACGAGAGATAAAACTTCGTTTTGGCACCTCATGCTTTGCTGGAACTTCCTGAGATCTGTGAGTGCCTAAAACTTTATTTCTTTGCATCACTTTAATTTCTTTTGGCCAATTTAATTAGATAATAAAGAACAGCGGCCAACAATGACTTTTAAACGGGTAATCTTTGATGTGCAATTAACACCTGTAGCATTTGCCCAGAGCCTTTTAGGAGGGTTTTTGGGCACCGATTTGCATACAGCATGAATTGATGGCTCCAAATATGGAAGTAATCTTGTTGTAACTTAAACATTGATGAGCAAGATCTGACACGTCATATCTGACAATTCTCACACCCATTTCTCTTTGGATCTGGGCCTGGTAGCCAGATTGCTCAGCAGACAATGCTAATGAGCGGTCTGATTGGACAATGCAACTTGGCCACTTCCACACAAAGCAGCTGTTCTGCAGAAAACGGCGTCAGCAGAGAACCATATCCGCTTGTGATATATCTAAATACCTGTGACCATATCCGACATGGTGGCAAGACACACACGTCGTTCTTACTTTTGTGGTTATATTACAACATTAATTCTGCATTAAGCAGGTACATTTAGAGAAACTTGAAAGCAACACAGGATCTAAAATCTTGATTTCTAATTTCTATATGCCAGGAATTCTGACTTATGACCCACGTTGACGTCAGGGAGTTGACAAAATAAAATTAAATGTGTTGAATGAATCACCTGCATTTCCGCATCTGTGGGTTTTGTGTTAAAAGTTAATTTCACACCTTTGTTGGAGACAAGAAAGGTTAGAATGAAAAGAAATAACTGAATTCTCTGAAACTTAAGTCTTAAAAAAACTCTATCACCTTTTCACTGTTTCTTTGCATAAGTCTTTAATTCGCATCATGAATGTATTTCAGAAAACGGTTTTTTTTTCAGAGTTATTTCTCTTAACTGTTTTAATCAAGAATTTTAAACATGACTCGGTAATCGATTTTAAGATTTAAACTTAAGCTCATGATGTAAATTCACAATAGTTATTAGACCAAAATATTGATTTAAAATGTAATATATGACACTAAGACTGGTGGGCATGCTTCGCTATGAAGATATGAGGTAAGGCTCACAGGCCGTGTGCCGCGCGAAAACGGCCAGCAGAGTATCGCGCAAAAACCTCCCAGCCAGATGTCGCCAGGCAACTGAAGGCATCTGCCGGCGTGGGAAGAACTTGTTAATTATTAATGACATCAGGAAAATGCCGTTAAATTGAGAGAGGAAATCTTCCATGATTAGAAGGGTTATGACAGATTATTTGCATGTGAACTTGTAATTTTCACACTCTGAACCGACGCTATTCACAAATAACACAAAAACCTGGCACGCCAGTCTGGCATACTGGCGGTCGGTTAGTGTCAGAATAGTTCTGTTTAGACGATAGGCTATAATGGCGAGTGTCTAGTAGGTTTGATCCCTTAGATAAATATATCGGCCTTATATGAAAACCTTTTTAATGGGATGAAGCTCAATAAAATGAAATATAATAAGATAATGATAACACGGCAGACATTATTCCTGAATGAATTCACAGTTGATAAACGTATTACTGATCTGTGATGGCTTTTTTACAAGGAAAAGATTATAGGCAATGACTATTTTCACATATATATATATATATATTAAGAAATGGAGAAAAGGAATATCTATAATAATCTTACCATACAAACATTTTTTTCAAATGAAAAACAACAAGGACAAAAAGGTCATATGTTTATGATTGTTTCCATTCAAAGAAAAAAACGTTTTTTGTTTTGTTTTGTTTTTTCTTTTTGTTATTGGCACAGAACCCCAGAGTTTATCAAATACAATTGCACACAATCCCATATGCTCTGTGATAAAATAACATTTTTATATTTTTTGTAGAGAAATTAGACAATATTTGTTTAGGTAAGACGTTGTCACATGTTCTGTTACTTGTCAAATGACTATTATTTATTGTGTATTGGAATTTTACAATATTTTTGACAAAACAGCTTTTCTATTTTGTCTTTGAGATCTACACTTCTTTGATCCCGTCTCGCTCATGTTTATTCTTTTTACATGTGTTTAATTATGCTTGAAATGTACATGGCATCTACACCATATACGCACACTACATTTGTCACTATCTCGTGAGATCATTTGAAAAGTGTTTGAGGTAAGAGTATTAAACAGATATATAGATATTATACAGATTTTCCTTTTCTCTCTTTGCTATAATCATTCATGTTATTCATTTGTTTCATATCCATGAATTGAAATTTCACATATGAAACACAAATGCTTTTAAAACAAAGAATAAAGAAAGAATAAATAAAGAAAAAAAGATATGTCCATTGGTTTTAAAAAGAACGTAGAAAATGATATTCAAGTCCTACAAACTAAATTAGTATATGGTTGACTATGGTCCATATTTTCGCGTTTAACTAATTGGAAACAACTAATTAAAGACTTGAAATGTTCTTGAGTGAGCACAAAAGCGGTGCCGGTCGGAGTGTGGAGATTGGGTAAAGGTGGAGGAAGAGGCGGGAAGCAAAAACCGGGCGCAACAACTGAAAGTGGCCCTTTGAAACACACCCAAGTGAAAACTGCGGCAACTTGTGGGACCACCTCATCCTGGAAGCTGATGCAAAAGGCACATGTATGTAAGGAGGCCGGGGTGGCCGATGCTTTCTGAGGATATATTTTCCCATAAGCTTGCCTGCCACAATGGCATTGTCACCAATCTCAAAAATCCCCTTTTTCGTTTCGCACACTGCAGTTTTAGAAGTCGCCACCTTTTTTTTTCAAATGTTCTATAAGCGTCTTTGATCCTTCTGTGTTCTGAGACAAACCGATCAATTAAACAAAACAAAAACATTTTCAATAATTGAGATTACAAATATATAGATCCATATATAATATATACTCGCCTGTGCCCTGAGACCACATAATTGCAGTGTGTAGTTCCGGATCGCTCCTTTCTTGATAACTGGTCAGATCAGCTGCTAAATGCTCCGTGTTTTCTTGCTTAAACAATAGAGTTTGCGAAGAATACATAGATGTGTGTGTGAGAGGTAATCACCCGGTGTGTGGAGTATGGAGATGCTTGGAGAGGACGCCCGACTATATACACAGCCGTTCAGACGGCACCATTCGTCTCAATCAGCTCTCTCCTCCCCAAGGGCCTCGCGGTACCGGCTCACGTTGATTATTTCCAAACCCTCACACCTAGATGTTCTGCACCAAAATCTAACCAATTCGGACAAATTTGCCTTTTTCTGCTGTGTTTTGTTGGCTGATGGAAGTTTTTGTGATTGGGAACAATGTTCTGAGGACTCATAATTGCAAACTCTTTACTTTATTTTCTCTCTGCTCTTATCTTTTGCTGTAATTGAGTCCTCTTGCTATCAGGACTTGAACATACTGGCGGCTCTCAGCGGGGAGCGGGTATTGTCTGATCTATTACTACCGCATTTGGTAGCCAGAAAATTGATTTTCATT
Organism: Amphiduros pacificus; assembly: GCA_949316495.1. Lineage (NCBI taxonomy): Eukaryota > Metazoa > Annelida > Polychaeta > Phyllodocida > Hesionidae > Amphiduros > Amphiduros pacificus. The sequence goes on along the minus strand of OX439001.1, from coordinate 36,837,110 downwards.
GGTGTGATCAGGTTGGTCATTTTCACAAGAAGCAGACGAGATATGGCCACTGGGTGCGTCGCGGCGGCGCGCTTCGCTCCACCACCTTTCTACGCTTCGCCGATCTCTGCAGAATTCTCATCTGAGACAGAGAACTTTTACACACCCGATAACAGGCTTCGGCTGCCCATCAGGATGACAAGCCAAACTGGCAATCTTCTACCGAGGCATAGCTGACAAACTTTCACACCTGGCCCTGCGCTAATCTGGGCTTCCAAGACTTGCCTGGTCAACTGCGTCTGACTGATTCTCAGAGGTCTTAATACATCGAATCAGGATCTTGCATTTCAGCCTCAATTCTAATCACGCTGATGGATGCCCTCTTTATGGATAGAAAAATAACTTTTAGACCAAGAGAAATATCGTCAAGATGAAGAACTGATTTTGATAGGAAAAATAATTGGCTTCGTGGACAGAAAAATAACTTCTTTCACCACATAAATATGGAAACTAATTTTAATTGTAAAAAAGCTCTCTTTAAGAATAAACTATTTGCCAAAAGAAAATGCTGGATTCATATAAATATTAAACATACAAATGAGACAATCTTTTTGTTTCATATCGATAAAATCATCTTCCATAAAACCTCAATTGATACAATTAACACTCTGATAAAATGTTATTTCCTGAGAATGAATATGCACTTGATTGAGTTACGTACAACATATTTCTATATAAATTAACCAAATTGTTTCACATTACACATTACAAAGATTCTGCTTCTGTCATTTTGTGTGATACTTAGGTGATTCTATATTACGCAACGCATTTAGTACAATTGTCTGTTCCTAAAATTTGATATTACATTATTCAAAATGCACAAATTTGTGCAATAGTCCATCTCTACCAAAACCCACTCCATAGTCACTCAATTGAATGGAGATTTATTTTCGTCAAATCTAATATTCGGCACCAACTTCAAAATTTACAATTTTGGACAGGTCTAATATTTGCTTTTAGATAATGTGATAACTTTATGCAAAATATGTTTCCTGCATTTACACAGAAATGAACTTTATTTTATTTTTTGCACAAAATCGATCAAGTTATGGCATATAATATGTCGTGCAATGGAACTGTCGTCGAAGAGTTATTAGCCAGTCAAAGTTCAAAGCTCCTTGCATACCAATGAGCAGAAAATGTCGTCTGCTTTGGCCATCACGTGACCTGGGGCGATCCTCATCAACACCCATGTTGACTGATGGCCTGTCAAGTGGCCACCGTAAAATACGGAATCCACTTTGTATTCGGAACAAATACAATACAGTTAACCTTGGCCTTTTGTGTCAGTAACCTTTGATTCGACTCGGGTTTTCACCCACATAGCTTATTTTACCCAGAATAAAGATCAAACCAACTTGATGACCGTTGCCTTGGGATAAGGTTGGGTGAATGGCGCGTTAAATATTATCAATTATTTATTATCTAAATAAATATTATGTAAAATGAAAATTATAATTAGTGACGTTTGTGGGTCCTATTTTTTTGCTTACTGAACTTATTTGATTGAGTTAAATAAATTGTGCAGTACAGACGAATTGGAATAACATCACTATTTAGTACATACACTCTCACTATAAAAAGGTAGAGTTTTTGTGCAAAATGTTTTCCACTTCCATTACTTTAGTAGTTTAAGTTAACGCCGATGTCCACTTCCCCACTCCAATCACATCATCTGGAGTATCGGAAGAATCGACTTTTATGTCTGAACATTTCTGGCTAATTTAATTACCACCCGTGTTGACCAATTAGCTAGAAAACAAACCTTGTTGTTTTCCTTTGTTTTCAGTTTAACATCAAAAGCTAATAATTAGAAACTAGCTACTCTAGGTCCCACGAGGACCTTGGCTAAAAGGACCAATTAATGAACATTTCATTTCAAATTCTTAATAGAAAACATCAACATTTCCTCAGCATCAAGGGAAGAAATCTTGAACCGTTGGTGAAGAATACCTTTGTTACCGAAAACTTTTCAAAGCCAATTTTTGTTCCCATCCACACAATTTCTGATTCTAAATGTTTAGTTATTTGAAAAAGTATTCTTATACTTTTCAGGAAATTGCCACAGTTATTTTATTTATTAATTCAACTTAAGAAAAGTTAAGTTATCACAATATAAAAGTATTTCCAAATAAATGCACAAATTTCATGAGTTATAAAATAAATAAAGACAGTCATTGAAAATCAGACCAAAACGATAGACTGAAAAATAAACTGTCAGGAAAAAAGTTGTTTGAATAGAAGTCAATGCACGTGCAATCCCTTGACGACGTGGAAATCAAATAACTAAAACACTCATATTTCTTTAATTACATTTCACCAAACAACAGTTTCACACACTATTTAACAATCCCTCATTAATTTGTATTAAAGTTTAATTACTAATTTCGGCGGTGGTACTAGATTAACCTTAACCCCCTGATAGTCAGAAATTTGGAAGGGGGGTCCTTAAGGTACTCTGAAATTTACAATGTGCCAACATTCGTGGTGCATCTTCCCGTATCGCATTTCATGGCGACATTTTGCAGGGGAATTGGGGAATTTGTACAATGTCCCATTCTTCAAGTCTAATTTGATTCATTGGTCTGTGGAGAAATGACAATCAGATTCTTTTTCTCTTTTGAAATGAGAAATATGCATGTTTGGAAGAAGCGTGTAAAACATTGTTGACAACACCATCCGTCACGCCTACCAGAGGTGTGAATGCAGCATTTCTTTGATGAGTCGTTTCCATGCTTTATGCCCGCTCGCTTATTACATGAAGGCATTTTTTTTTTGGTGGGAAATGTCAAAATTTATATCCTGTCAGAAACAGGGAAATGAAATGAAAAATATCTAAAATCCACAGGAAGTGATAACATATTCTTCCTGGACAAATCTTGCATAAATTATTTGTATTCTCAAAATTCTGCATCTCGTTATTTTTATGTTTATTTCTATAGCTATATTTCCTCTGGGAGGAAATTTGGTTGAAAAGGTATGAGAAAAACGTGAGAAATACTAGTATCTAATGTCAAAACTCTGTTCCCACGATAAACTAATATATATTTTGCCAACCCTACTCTTCTGTGATACGCCCTTTTTTGTCATATCAAAATATAACATTTTTAGCCAAGTTGATTTCTCTGTGATCAAGACCAGATATCCATCTCTGCTTGGCACTTTGCAAAAATGAATGCTAATTTCCATTAGGTACAATGTCATAAAACGCGGGTGGTTGCGTCATTCTGACGGACATAATTTGCCAGTAATTTGCACGTGTGAAATAAGATCTCATGGCCTTTAATTATTGCCAGTGCAGAAGTAAACTGCCGCCCACTGCCCGTGGCTTTAAGTTTGATAGTTTTTATCTAATTAGATTACAAATGCTTATTTCCGACCTCAGGACACTAAAACAAATTTATAGGCGTGGGATACAATTGGTCAAAGCCCCTTGTTCTTTTCTTCAATCTTGATTGGTTCCATTTTGCAGAAATTAGTTATTGGCCGCCATTAGATTAAATTCGCAATTCTACAGACAAATGCATGTCCACGCGATTGCGGCAAATTTAATATTGAGAATCTAAAATAATAAAAGGGCTTTGTTATTTTGGAAGAAATAATATTTATATATATATATATATATATATATATATATATATATATATATATATATATATATATACATACTTGAAATTGAGAACTAACTATTTACATCTCCATGAATGATTTCACAGACTGAGAGTTATTGATAGTTTTATATTTTCCAAATAAATCTCACCGCTTGCTTCTATTATAATAAACCCTTAAACTTGAGGGAATTGTTGGTGGACATTGTCACTGGATACTCAGGTATATATGTGTGGTGTGAAGAGTGGGCAGTTCTCTATAAGAAGGGTGATAATATTATTGACCATTAACCAGCAGGATCACTACATAAATCAAGCACACTCTGAACAACTGAAATACAATATTCGCCAAATCTATATAGAAAAAAAAGATCTTGTTCAATTGACTTAATATAATTGAAATCTACTATGGATTTTTTTTACAATAATTCTATGTGAATGATAGAAGAAGGGTAACCATGAATACAATACAAAAGAGTCATATGTTAAATCCTTGATATATGGATTTGTGACATAAACATTTATTAGCAACGTTGATTTATAACAAAATATGAATATACTCTCATATAATCTGCATATTTAGAATGAAATAACATCGAAAATGTCAGACTGAGTGACTTATTAACAATAATTCAAATTATATTCAATACTCATTTGGTATGACAATACACACTCATATGGTATGATAATACACACTCATATGGTATGATAATACATACTCATATGGTATGATAATACACACTCATATGTGGTATGACAATACACACTCATATGGTATGATAATACACACTCATATGGTATGACAATACACACTAATGTGGTATGATAATACACACTCATGTGGTATGATAATACACACTCATATGGTATGACAATACACACTCATGTGGTATGACAATACACACTCATATGGTATGATAATACACACTCATGTGGTATGATAATACACACTCATGTGGTATGATAATACACACTCATATGGTATGACAATACACACTCATATGGTATGATAATACACACTCATATGGTATGATAATACACACTCATATGGTGTGATAATACACACTCATATATGTTTGATAATACATACTCATATTATATAGTACATTCTTACATGGTATGATAATATACACTCATATGGTATGATAATACACACTTATATGGCATGACAATATACACTCTACAGTATGTAGTAAATTTAGTGAAACCCTCTTTCTATACCTTAATATTAAGAAATGCTAAATAGTAGACGTAAGGGAATATACAAAAGAAAACTTCATCTGGAGAGCAGAGGGAGGGCGAATCAAGCACAGTTTCAAACCATATTACCTCAACACATTCCTCTGGAAATATCACAATGTTTTAAATGGATGTTTACATAATGTGGGAATGAGGGTCAATTACGTGCACTTATACCGTGGTCAGTTCTCACGGAGCGCCCGGTTTGGCAGGGAGAGGTGTCTTAATGTTCACACCGCCTCCCCCTGCCTCTACACACTCATTTCACAAGTACTCACATAATTTCCACAACATTTGGTGGCAGTTTTAGGAGCCAGAAGATGAAATTTCTCACAATATTCAATGATGCACTCATCAAGTTGGGTACTTGAGGGTTAATAGACCCCATTATGATACAAATCAATAATTAAACGTGAAAAGGAAGGATAATGCCAAAAACCGTTCAGATATTTATAATTATGATCGAGGCATATAAGGTATCTATGTGTTTACACAGTTCCCAAATTACTTATTTCACAATGTCAAAATTCACACTATTTTGGATGAAGCTTTTGCCTCTTAAAGGCATAATATAGTTCTCAGTCTGTTCTATCAATAAACGATTATTTCAGTTTAAAGATTTCCATATTGCGATGAAGACAAAAGGAAGGAAGTCTTTACAAGGCCTCAATGAGCCATTATGAAAAGCTGGCGAATAAAAAAACTTCTCAAACTTATGCCAACTTAAACCTCCTTATCGGAACATATTTATATTTAGGGAAGGGAAACAGTTTGACAGTTACCATTCCTTATGGACCTTTTTTATGCTGTGAGGGTGCATACAGTGAGGGTGCATACAGGGAGGGTCTATACAGTGAGGGTCTATACAGTGAGGGTCTATACAGGGAGGATGCATACAGTGAGGGTGCATACAGTGAGGGTGCATACAGTGAGGGTCTATACAGTGAGGGTCTATACACTGAGGGTCTATACACTGAGGGTGCATACAGTGAGGGTTCATAGAGTGAGGGCCCATACAGTGAGGGTGCATACAGTGAGGGTCTATACAGTGAGGGTTTATACAGGGAGGGTTTATACAGGGAGGGTGCATACAGTGAGGGTGCATACAGTGAGGGTTCATAGAGTGAGGGCCCATACAGTGACGGTCCATACAGTGACGGTCCATACAGGGAGGGTGCATACAGTGAGGGTCCATACACTGAGGGTCCATACAGTGAGGGTGCATACAGTGAGGGTCTATACAGTGAGGTGCATACAGGGAGGGTGCATAAAGTGAGGGTGCATAAAGTGAGGGTGCATAAAGTGTGGGTGCATACACTGAGAGTGCATACACTGAGGGTGCATACAGTGAGGGTCCATACAGGGAGGGTGCATACAGTGAGTGCCCATACAGTGAGGGTGCATACAGTGAGGGTGCATACAGTGAGGGTCCATACAGTGAGGGTCCATACACAGAGGGTGCATACAGTGAGGGTGCATACACTGAGGGTCCATACAGTGAGGGTGCATACAGTGAGGGTCTATACAGTGAGGGTGCATACAGGGAGGGTGCATACAGTGAGGGTGCATACAGTGAGGGTCTATACAGTGAGGGTTTATACAGGAAGGGTGCATACAGGGAGGGTGCATACAGTGAGGGGGCATACAGTGAGGGTTCATAGAGTGAGGGCCCATACAGTGACGGTCCATACAGTGACGGTCCATACAGGGAGGGACAGAATTAATAAATATCAAGTCACATATAACCGGATCTGTAGATGATTTTAAATAGGATTACTTCTTCAAAGTTGGGTTGAAATAAGCAATTCACAATAATTAGACTTATTTACTGGTGTTAACCTGAGAAGATTCATTACTTAGCAATTAACTAACTGCTATCAGAATTCACACATGGAATTTTGGGGTGGTTGTAGCAACACTCAGCTTATATAAATATACAGTGAAAAACATGAATGTCGATTCAACTCAGTAATAATTAATGCACAGGTCTTTCTGTATTGTGATAAAGTTATACGTGTCAAATGCAACAGAGACGTACTCACAAATTCAAAGATAAATACATATATTAACATATAATATAATGATGATTTACATAATTGATCACTCTTCTTTGACAATGTATCTAAGCACAATAATAGCAACATGTAAATTAGCATATTAATATGTTTCCCGAAATCCTTCCCTCTATATTCTGTTTTAATACATGTGACCTGAACAATACCATGGGAAAAATCATAATCGCAGTTTCATCGATAAATATTCAAGGCTAAGAAATATAGTGTACAGAGAGTATGTCAAACGTTCAAAATGATAAAGTGACCATTGCTATACACGATAATCTAAAGATGTTTTTCAATAGATGGAGAGAGACAGAGGGAGACAGAGGTAAAGAAATATGATAGTGGGACAGTGTTTGGGTGCAGTCAGACACGGTTACCAGTATGGGGTCCAGTCGGTAGCAAGGTGGCAAAATTAAAATGATAAATGTATCAAGAGGTGTAAAATTGCAGAGAGAATGCATTAAGAAATAGCCATAGAGCGGGGACCCTCTTGGCCCCGGGAGATGATAATGCAGAAATGTGATCAGAAGATGGTTTTGTGGAAAGGTAATCAGTTGTATGGAGGTCCCCTGGGCACGGCTACGCTGAGGCGCTCCATAGTGGGGTCGTGGATGGAACTAGGTCCGCCACCCAGAGCAATGGAGACATTTTAACCAAAACAGGCATCTGAAATGCCGAGAGTGATTCCGATGTTTTTGCGCTGTGGGCGGCCGATAGCTGAGTCGGAGTGTGATGCCGGGAGAGCTACTCCCAATCGGCATGAAGAGGGCGAGAAGCCCGGGACGGAGAGGTGTGCAAAGCCTTTAAGGTCCCCATTCTGCAGCTAAATGATAAAACTGAAGCCCCGCCGAGTCTATTAAAGCTCTCCTAGTAGAAATTAACTTCATTTGGGACCAGCTTTGAGTTCATTTACGGCGAATACCATTCCGCGGAAAGTCATTTTGCGAAACCAAAGAGCGTATAAAATAAACTTGTAGCTTTGTTTCGACCTTTTGAACTTGGGGAGATTAAAACTTCGGTGCTGATTGGCATGTGTGAACGCTGCATACAGATTATCTGCGGACCTTTTCCATATTTGTGCCGGATCAATGGGCCCAGACAACTTGTCGGTCTGTAGACAAGCCACAAGGTCCTTCGGTAGTCCTAATCTGTTGAAAATCTGCAGCAGTCTAAATGACCTGCCACATTTTCCATATCAAATCCTCAGTCTTAGACTTTCTGGAATAAGTTATCAAAATGTAACCTCATTAAAGGGATAACAAGATAACGATATCCTTTTATTTACAAACTAGGATGTATTTTGACTTTACACAGTGTTCCATAGAAATATTTTTACACACTGAGTTAGGATAATGTACAGGTCAAATTTATATCCATATAAAAAGGTCATTTGGTTGAGTGCGCGGTTGACAGACACCTGGTGAAAAAACAGGGTGGCATTTATACTGTTTTAAGTAACATTTAACTTGTTCAAATATCAGTAACCAAAAACATTTCATCTCTTGTTGTCACTTAATTGATGAGATCAATATTTGCTAATTCATGGTCTTTGATAATTTATTATCTTTCAATGAACTATATAATGAATTTGCATTCAGTTTCGTTCAGCAATCGTAGCTGCTTGCAAAGGTTTGCTATTTACCATGGATAAAATATATATTCCATGATATTACTTTCCCGTGGAAATCTTCCATTTAAAATAATAATTACCGAAAGTCAGAAATGAACTAATTTATCAAATATCCATGACCACAGTTTGCAATATCTACATGTGATCTCAGAATATATATGACAAACAATATAGATTCATTAACATGTACTCTTAAAGGTAACTGTAAAATATCAGCTACTATTTACAGTGCACGTGAATGTTTTTTTTTATGATTTCCAAACCAAAAGTTAAAAAAGTAACTCAGTTAGCAATGCCTTGTCCGTGAAGTGATACAATGTGTTTTTTTTAATATAATAGCCTACATAAATACCCACGTGAAGAATATCTAATATGCCCTTCACTGTTTAACTATTACCATCCCTTATGAACCTTTTTATGCTGTGAGGGTCCATCTTTTCTTGAGGGAGGGGGCTGTAACTCAGTGAACTTCCCTGTATATTGATCTATATTTTGTATATCAACAACATATGTAACAAGTAGTTCGCATGTGTTACATTACAGTCTAGCTTTGGTCTACCATTCATGTATATTTGATATACATGTCTCTGTGTACATCAGTGGATGTCAGAAATACGTCCACCATCCAAACATCCTGTCCTTAGAGGGGACTTTACAAGTGCACCATATCCAAATTGGCCTCATCGCTTCCCATGGGGCCTACCAGTTTCCGCAAAATACGAAATGAGGAAGATGGATCCGGAGCGAAAAGTGGCACAGAGGGATGTCCCTTGCAGTGAGGCGAGTGGCGGCACACATCAAAGCTGCACACCTATGATTAGATTGTAGGTGTGAGGCAAGGCGGGAGGATGGACCAGCATCCATCAGCACCGGTCACCAGTCACTACACCTTATCCTTAATTATAGACATTGTGATCAGCAAATATGGATAATGTTGACATGTAGGCGGGGACCTTCACTCGCTAGGAGAAAACTTGTACTGGAGATACTAGTTTTCTGCTGGAGTTGCATATGCATATAAATATATAAAGGTTAAAAAACCCCAGATATGGGTTGTTAATGCAAAAATATCAATATATTCTTTCAAAATGAATCCTCACAAATGGATGATATTGTCATAATTAGTTTTATAGATCTATTTATTCTATTAAGGGCGGGGACGGGTCGAAGTGATATTACAAGAATTACCAGTTCAATACCTCATATGATTGGGAAAAAAATGATCTCTTGCTTCCTGAGAGAACATATCTGTTACAAAAATATAAATGGGAATCTATTCCCTAACAGAAGGTTATTTGGCAAGTAATTGTCTTATCAGTAACGGTTTTACAGCAATATGTTCTCAACAGTATTGTTATTATGCAGGGAGCAATTTTCTCTGCAGCAATATGGTGAAATTAGGGAGACAGTATCTTGAAATACCATGAAAAAAGTGCAGTGTATCATACAGTTAGTACAGGAATACAGTCATAGAGGGGACAGTAACCTTGATAGTCAGACACAGTCTAGTGTTAGTAATTACTATAAAATAAAAATACAGGGGGGATATTGAGCATGTTGAGTTATATGAAGAATCAGCAGATGTTAACTATCATCGCATAAAGATATAGGGAAAGAAATGTCCTATTATTATCTGAAGATACAGGATTAGTCTGATGTATTATTACATATATACATTTCAGTATCCTGCACTGAGGTATGGAAAGGCACAGGATAGTGTTATAATCTGCTGTAATGGTATGATTATTTATTCATTGCTACAGCAGACAGCATGAAACATTGCTTTGTGGGAGTATTGATGGAGCACTTGTAAGGGCCTGTATTGAAATATTATTATTCTATTAACACAGGCAATAGTATTTTACCATGTGACTTAAATTACAGAGAAAATAGCAAGAAGAGCATCAACATATTTTGCTATGACATTATTTTCATTGTTACAGAGGTGTTGGCAAGCTTATAACATGACAGTTATTATTCCTAATTTAAACTGATTTTCAAGTTCAAAGAAATACTAAAATCAATGAGCCCATCTCTTTAATCTAATTTAATTTATGACTGGCAAGTGATTTCTGAATAGGAATGTGGAGCCCAGTCCCACCCCATCCTTATACCTGCTGTTTTCACATACATAAAAGACAGCATACTGTTGAGAAACAGTAAAATTTGACATTAACATTGATGTTATCTGCAGTTGAGCTCAATTGCAATTTGTAACTTTGGAAAATCACCAGTCTCCACCTAGTGACAGAATGGCCAATCAAGATATTTGCTCAAAACTATCCACAAGAGGGCAGCAAAGCATTGCCCAATCAAACTTTTGCGCACGTCTTTATTTTGAAATTAAGAAATTTTCTTGGACCACAACATTTTAGGAATTATCAAAGATATTTATGTATTCATTCAACGTAGTGATTTTGCAAGTAAAGATTGGCAATTCAGCTTATGGGTGTTTATCTTTGTGCGTGTTTATTTTTTATGCAAATAAAGGCTTGTTTCTGACATCGTTTTCTGACAAAAAATTTAACCCATTTTGAAAAATAAATAGGGATAAATCGTACAAATAACCCAAAGAAACTGTATTGCTTATTCATACAGTGGATTTATTTCCAATAAAATATTAACAATGACAACATTGTGATGTACCTACATATTATATAAAATATGTACATTCAAGAAATGTATGGCAAATATATGAACAAACATGTACACAATATATTAGATGCTCTACATAGAAACTAACAGAAATTTACAATATTTTACATTCATGAAAGTCTTTACAATGCACTTTGTTCCAAAGGTTATCAATGTTATGCATGATAACATTCTGCACAAATTATATAGTGATGTACATATGATTTTGCCAGAAAGTTTAGATGAACTACCGCTGACTGCAGAAAACTATGTTAAATTTTCCACTTTTTTTAGTGACAGAACTGATGTTAATGTGTTTTTTTTCATTGACAATTTTAATTTCTGGTCTCTAACACCAGGATTTAAAACCATGAAAAATCAACAACACTTCTGTAATAAATTATAGACATTATGCTTTGGCTAAATACATATTACATTATCATTGTTTATTCAGCCATATTTGGACATGCTTGGTTACCAGATTTGTAATGACATTGATGAATTACAAAATGCCACTATTGAAACTCGAATGTCATGTTAAACACAGCTCATTGAGCTAGATATATCAGATCAGAAAAGAATCTGTTCTCTTGTCTTACAGTCTCATCTCAGTCTGCCTACAGACATGTGCAACCCATAAATCAAATTTGGCACTTCATAATATTCTCGCTCTTATTTCTCATAATTAACCCTATTAGAGGCATCATCTTAAATATATTCAACTGGCAAGACATTTTACATCTTTGCCACAATTTATTTTATTCTAATTGCCACAAGCATAGTTTGTGGCAACATTCTTTTTAGTACTGAATGGTAATAGACAGTATATGTACAGTGTAGGAAGTTCATAATGGTTAACAAAGTCATAAAAACCTTGTGATTTTTGGCAGAGAAAAAGAAAAAAAAGAAAAAAAAAGAAAAAAAAAAGAATTGTATTAAATTTTAGAATTATACTAAGTTTTAGAAATTAACTTCTATCCCAAACATCTCTTTGTGTAACAGTAAAGAAATCCTATCCCCCAATCTACATCCCTGTGCCCCCCCAAATGAACATTTATATTTTAAAATTAAGCATATAGATATTTAAAAGTAAGGTAAATATTGTATGGAAAATGTCAATTCAAGATATTGACAAACTAGATTCTCACTATAACCATTGAATTTGTGGTGATGGTACCTGACTAGCTAGCAACCTCTGCCTTTGAATATTTGAACCATTAACTTTTGTTGAATACATGAATGACAAATCACATTATATGCATATCAAAGGGGCACATTAAACAAACAAACATCTATTAAAACAAAGATTCAAACACTGGTGTTTCTTGGACATAGACTTTCTATTTGACGTCATGATCACGTTTTATAATAAAGTGAAAATTTCACATTGAGGCAATTAAAGTACACTGCATCGCATGTAAAATATTTCAAATATAGATCATATTAAAGTATGTTACAAAAAACTGCCGGATCTTTTCTGATCTCAACTGGTACCATACATGTATGTGAGAAGAAACAACCAATTACTTTTTTTAACCCAAAAACCAATTTGAGAATTATCTCTCCCACCATATCATTCAATTGCTGATTATTCCATACCCACAATTTTAATAAATTAACCTCAATGTCATTAGCTTTCGCATCACATTCATTCCAGTGGAAGATGCAAATGTTCTACATTTTGGGAGTGAAATCAATAGAGCTCTGAGTAATTATGTGCAGATTCAATTAGATCTGTGCATCTCACTTAGATTTGAATTATAACTCTTCTCCTTTACCCTTGGAGCTATCAACAGCTGTTTAGGAGCATACGCCACCTGGTGGTGAACTGTGTAATGAGCAGAATAACACGAAGTGTAAAGCTGTACTCATGATTTACATTGTTGTCTCCTGATCAGCATCTGGATGATATTGATTTTGCTAAGCTTTGAACCATAACAATGCTTAACCTATTTGGACACAGATTTCTTGATAATTTTTCACAAAATCATTATTGTTTATTTCAAGAAACTCATCCAAGCGTCTCCAGACAGGAGTCTCCTTGATTCTGTGAAGTTTCCCGGGTCTCATAGACCCCATGTTGTGTTTGTGTTTGTCCAGCAGGTGGCGCCCTCAGTTGGCCGGTAGCTCTGGGGGCTGAGGTGGCGGCACTGGGATATGCGAGGAGAAGAGACGCCTCTCGTAGTTCACCAACCGCTGCCCTACCAGATATCTGAAGCCATAAATATCAACATATCAATACATCATTTATCTCATCTCTGATTTTCATTTAAAAAATTGTGTGTATAACAAATCTAAATCCTGTGTTACACATTCACGAACTTGTGCAGGACTGCTAAAAAAAGATTGCTATGATTGTGTTGAAAAACACAAACAATTATTGGGAGATGACCATAAAAAAGATATTAAAAGAGGTTAAGAAATATAAGAAAAAAAACACACTCACTTGTCATTTTTGATGTGCTCATAAAGACGCTTGAACTGCCTGGCTTGGAATACACAGAACACAACCAGCAGAATAGCAGCAAGCAGGAATGGATAGATACGACGCAACACCAGGTTCTCTATCTCAAATCCAACACCTACAATAATACAATTTACTTTAATAAATGTACCAGGAATGTATATTGGGAACAATCAATTTTTTGTTCATAGCCTGTTCTTAAGACATTAATCAAGTCATTTGAAGAAAAAGTTATCCTATATTTAATCAAATTTTATCAAATATTTAATCAACTGAGGCTACACATCTACTTAGTAATGCATAAAATGTTTTAACTCAGCTTTCTTTGGGTGGGATGTTAACTGATTTTGATGAGCAAACTTTTTTATGTATATGTAGAACTACACCACACCTATGGTATGCATAACCTTATACAGTCTAACATAGCAAGGCTCTGCATGACGTCATTATTTATATATGTATTTGACATAGTAGAAGTTTGGAACATATTGCCAGACAGCAGTGCATTTTTAAAAGTGGCAAGTATGAATTGTATAACTTACCGAATGCAGGGATGATAGACTTAGCAGCAATGTAGGGGAGGGTGAGAGATAAGGCCAGACATGCTATGACCGGTATACACAAGTTCCGCAGAATGAATGTCAGGTTCATGTTCCGCAAACCCTGGTTATATACCTGCAGCAACAACAACTACATTTTCAGACACCACATCCCCATTGTCAGTGAAAAACATGAGATAAAGAAATATCTTATTTTCAAAAAGACTCCTGGTGAAATATTTGCTGACATAAACTAGGTGACAAAGTAGCTAAAATTCCTGGGTCGATTAAATTTTTCTAAAACCATCCACATATATTTTGTAATATATGTGAAAATGGGTGAAGAAACCCTTTACAACAATACATTTCATTTGGGATTTTTATTTTATATGCTTATATGAGACCTACTATTCAGATAATTCCATCTGGCTACTGTTATAATAAAGTCTGTGAGTGTACATGAGAATAGGAAATGCCCACCTGTTCTATGACTTGTTTGAGCCACCACTGTGGCCCCATCATGGTTACTGCACAGATTATCTTGGCATGTAACACACCAAGTGCCCAGTCCTGCATAAACAAAAACATCATTAGAAATAAAAGGCTTTAAGAAAAATAACCATCACACATTTATAATCGTCCCAAGCTAGCAGACATAAAGATCGATTTCGTGATTTTTAACTCCTTGTAACATATACAAATATTACTTCATTTCTACCAAAACTGAAGGTGGAGAAATTAATTAAATTACCCTACCTGCCATGGGAAGAAGACTGGTGTTTGGTCCAGAGGGACTCGCAGGGGAGCGACTACCACCAGCTCAAAGAGCAGTCCGAGCAGCAGGGGTACGACACCGATCAGCAAGGTGGCCACAACCACAGACTTCACAGCCTGAAACATCAGCACCATGCTCACATGTAACACTTACTGTTATTTTTTTATAGTTAATGTTTTAAATATTAAAAAAAAAATAATAAAATAGTTGTTAGCAATAATTATCTTTTGTTTAACAGGTTTGGAATGGATTGTAAGGTTAAATACACCAATTCACCTATTATTCTTCTTTCTATTCTCCTTTTATAATTATTTTAGTGCATTATAGCTTTTCGAGTTTTCCCTTTCCACCTCTATAATAATTTTATTTCTCTATGAGAAAGTGTCACATTGAAGTTACCAGCATGTTGCCTACTTTATGAACTTATTAAACTACAGTTTTTTCTAAATAATAAATTTCTTGGGCAAAGTGTTTCTTCACAAGATCGGTCACAATCTTGGTTTCATCTTTGGCACATATATGAAAGAGCATAGTGGTGAAGGCAGTCAGATAAATTTCCCTTGGCATGTCTGCCCTGGAACTACAATAATTGCTTTAAAGATATCCATTTTGTAGGAGAAAAAGCAGCACCGTAAAACTTAGAGGATAAAAGTTTATGTGTGTAAAAATAAGTTATCAATTATAATTGTCTATGGCTATTGTTGATATATGAGGGGACCTCTTTTTGAAATTAAATAACTATCACCTGGTGGCTTTAAAGATATCAACCTTATACAAACAATGAGATGGTTTACTATGAACTATATTCACTTTACAGTAGACTATACCTCTATTAGAACACACAACACCAAAACCGAATTCAGGGAGGAAAACAGAGTCACGCAAAGGGCAAGCTTGCGTGACCTCATTTGGTCACATTATACTTAGCAAAAGGAATTTTGCACCAACTAATAAATGCTACATAGATAGAAAAATAACAAAAATCGGAGGTGAAGTGCGATGTGTGAAATGATATTTATAGTTTTTTTTGTGGATGAACTCATTTCTCCTATAAAACCTTTCTGCACAAGGTTGATATCTTTAAAGCTAAATTTACCTGAATTTTGTATTCCTGGGCAGTATCAAGGGAAATTCTGACTTTCTGAAAATAGCAATTTATATTTTTCTCAACTTTTATGATGAAAATCAAAATGAACCTTGGCCATTTTAACTTTGTGATGTGTTGTGTGTATCTTCAGTCTTAACCATATTTCATGTTATTTTAAAGCATATATTGGGCAAACAGATTTATCAATCTGTGTAGTAACGTTTGGATCACGATTACTATATTAGACTGGTAGGTAGGGAATATAGGTATAAAAGTACAAAAACATTAGCACATATAAAAAGTTATACTTTTAAAATCAGCAAACATTTTTCATTTTCCCCTTAATGAATATTCTATTAATGCTTCACTCAAAACTGGAAAATTAATTTTTGGGACCACACAGAAAAAAAGACCTCTTACGTGTTAGTAAGACTTACCAGCATAAACCATTCATGCACTTTGCTGGTGATGGCGCGCCAGCCCTGGGGGATCCATGTGTAGAGGACGGAGAATGCTCGCATCACCAGCCAGCACGTGTACAGACCACACCCGGCTGTGTAGAGCTCGTGAATCTTGGCATCGCCCATCCAGATCGCCATTAACTTTCTTCCTATGTAAACTGCATAAATAAATGTTCACGCATTAAATTAAATATGTATTAGAATAATCTCCGTAAATTTATTTGTAATGGAATAGGAAAAACCATGCATAACTTTGTTTCAAGTCATTAAAACATTATTGTTCAATAGCCTAATAAAACATTGCCTTTCCATGAAGCATTGTGACTCATTATACAAGATAAAGTGGTGATCCACATGTAACACGGATGAGAAAAAAAAATAACAAACCAAAATTGACAACAAACAGAACAAAAATTACAACAAACAAAACAAAAATTTGTCATTTCGGCGGGATGCCTATTGGCTTTGCCGAGCCAGTAAACTTGTAGATGAGCATTTTGTCATCACTCACTTCATAATCTTTGTTTACAAGTTATAGGAATGCATGTTATCAATCAGAAGTTCATGATAACATTACTAAGCAATGTGAACTGATAATTTCGCACATCGATGGGCGATGACGATATTGCCGTCTTTCATTTTTTGTCATCATGCACTTCTTTATCTTTGTTTACTTGTTATATGAACGTATTCATATGCTAGTGCATGTAGACTGGTGTCAACCTCTGTGTATCCACACGATGTACTTGACACTCGGCAGGAGACCAGTCTATAGCGTATACACACGATGAACACTCCACAGTGGCGTCAGTTGCTTGAACCATATTGACCACAGAAAAAACCGAATCACAAACCACAGGAAATGAATACGCATTTCCAACGATTGTACCGATCACAGAATAACACAGATGGTTCCTATTTTTGACAATGATTGCCTGTCGGCAATCATTGTCAAAAAAGGAACCATCCGTGTTACAAAAAAAATTCTGGTTCATCAAAACCAAATCCACCTTAACAGGAGTCTCCTTGGCCTTGTATATAACATGCACAATATTGTGTCTTATAATGATGTATTTTAAAGACTAAGGCCTAACATTAGAATAGAATCTAAATCTTGAATCTTAATCATCAGATACAACACGATATATTTTGGTATTAATGAATCCAACACTTCAATAGATGCACACCAAGGTGAGAACAATCCTTCAGACAATCCTCCACTTTGACCGAAGGGGAAAACAAATGTAATATGCTACGAGCCAAACATATATAATAAGACATAACACAGGCCAAAGAGGCGCTGTGACCTGAAACCTGTATATAATGGATACACTTGGATAATATGCTTATGGTGTATATTATGTTCGCTATGAGATGGTGTAGATGATGTTTGCTATGAGTGAGATGGTTTAGATGATGTTTGCTATGAGTTAGATGGTGTAGATGGTGTTCGCTATGAGTGAGATGGTGTAGATGATGTTCGCTATGAGTGAGATGGTGTAGATGATGTTCGCTATGAGTGAGATGGTGTAGATGATGTTCGCTATGAGTGAGATGGTGTAGATGATGTTCGCTATGAGTGAGATGGTGTAGATGATGTTCGCTATGAGTGAGATGGTGTAGATGATGTTCGCTATGAGTGAGATGGTGTAGATGATGTTCGCTATGAGTGAGATGGTGTAGATGATGTTCGCTATGAGTGAGATGGTGCAGATGATGTTCGCTATGAGTGAGATGGTGCAGATGATGTTTGCTATGAGTGAGATGGTGTAGATGGTGTTCGCTATGAGTGAGATGGTGTAGATGGTGTAGATGATGTTCGCTATGAGTGAGATGGTGCAGATGATGTTCGCTATGAGTGAGATGGTGTAGATGATGTTTGCTATGAGTGAGATGGTGTAGATGATGTTCGCTATGAGTGAGATGGTGTAGATGATGTTTGCTATGAGTGAGATGGTGTAGATGATGTTTGCTATGAGTGAGATGGTGTAGATGATGTTTGCTATGAGTGAGATGGTGCAGATGGTGTAGATGATATTTGCTATGAGTGAGATGGTGTAGATGGTGTAGATGATGTTTGCTATGAGTGAGATGGTGTAGATGATGTTCGCTATGAGTGAGATGGTGTAGATGATGTTTGCTATGAATGAGATGGTGTAGATGATGTTCGCTATGAGTGAGATGGTGTAGATGATGTTTGCTATGAATGAGATGGTGTAGATGGTGTTTGCTATGAGTGAGATGGTGCAGATGATGTTTGCTATGAGTGAGATGGTGTAGATGATGTTTGCTATGAATGAGATGGTGTAGATGATGTTCGCTATGAGTGAGATGGTGTAGATGATGTTTGCTATGAGTGAGATGGTGTAGATGATGTTCGCTATGAGTGAGATGGTGTAGATGATGTTTGCTATGAATGAGATGGTGTAGATGATGTTCGCTATGAGTGAGATGGTGTAGATGATGTTCGCTATGAGTGAGATGGTGTAGATGATGTTTGCTATGAATGAGATGGTGTAGATGGTGTTTGCTATGAGTGAGATGGTGCAGATGGTGTTTGCTATGAGTGAGATGGTGCAGATGGTGTAGATGATGTTTGCTGTGAGTGAGATGGTGTAGATGATGTTTGCTATGAGTGAGATGGTGTAGATGATGTTCGCTATGAGTGAGATGGTGTAGATGATGTTTGCTGTGAGTGAGATGGTGCAGATTATATAATTATTAGGCTTACCTGGCAGGAGAAGAGTCACGAGACTGGCCAGGAACAATGTCAGACACATCATACCAAACAGACACCCCAGCTGAAATGTCATTCTAAGCATTAATTACCTGCATCATTCAAGCTTATTTCCATACATCATGATATATCTGATTTAAACATTCCTGACAAAAAAACAAATAAGTATGACGTAAGCTTTCTTATTTTGACACTTACCCTGAAGTGGAACACAGTGGTTTTCTTGTAGGGCTGGAATCCCGTGGGTCCTCCGCCTTGCAGCAGAGCCTGGTGGGCAGCTCCGAGCCCCGCCCCGACACCCTGTATGGCCGGGGCTGCTGCTGCTGCTGCTGGTAGGGGAAGGAGAGGCGGGGCTGGTGCCTGGACCTCATCTCCATCCTGGTCTGCTTCCACAGCAGCGCCCTCTACCTGCTCATTTTCGGCATTCTGCTGAGCCTCTTGGTCCTTTTATATCACATATTTATATTTTAGTATTTATTTCTGTGTATTTATTTTCAGACTAAGAAATAAAGTATCCAAATGTTTTTGTAGGATTAGTTATCAGTTCCAAGAAAATAATCATGTTGTATAATGGGGTAATATATATAATAATCAAATGGAGTGTACAATTTTTTTTACTTCTTGTTACTTAGGTAAAATAGATACATAACTTGTTTTTCCCAACTCAGCTTAACTTAATGGTCCAAATCCATTTTGCCCTCCACTTCATATATTTAAGTGTTGTTAGCCCTTTTTCTCAAGAGAACTTTGAAAAAAGAAAAAAAAAAAAAAATTCTGGACTGACCTGTTGTGGTTGTTCTTGTGGTTGTTCCTCTTCTTGTGGAGCGAGGAGAGGATCCTCCTCGTTGTCCGCTACGTTGTCCTCCTCGCCAGGCTGAGGCTCCAGCACATTCTCCACTCCCCCGTCTCCCTCCACCTCCTCCTGACAAAGTCAACACATCTACATATTACATGCTGCAACTTCAAATAAAAATGTAAGAAAAAAAATCTGCAAATCTCAGCACATTTTAAGATATTGTTCCATTACTGATGCTGTTGATTTAATGACCTTTTCTGTCAATATCATGTTACATCAAAAAGCCTTAGATCCAATATTATCAATAAAGCCTTATGAATTGCAATAAATAATAACAGAAACTGACCTCGTCCAGCAGGGGGACATCTCCGAGTAGATATGACCTAAGATCCAGGACCCATGAGGTCATAACACACCAGCCTCGCACCAGGTTCTTAAGCCATGTCCTTGTATGACCTTGTTCTAAGAGGGCCGGTAAGACCACTTGCAGTAAGAGTAACTCGAGTGACAATTCACTCACAGGTGCATCACTGCAATATACAACAAGTGATGCATGTCTTGTACAAATCACAGGAAATTTATTGAAAATTATTAATGAAATTATTACCTCTATGAGTTGGAGAGAAGAATTAAAACATTAACTTGTCTCTTCCATGCATACAAACAATTGGTTAAACTCATATTGATATATGTATGTGCATATATACTGTATATATTTATTACATAGTGCATCCAAAATATAAGGCCGAAATATAAATGTTTTCTTGCAAGGCAAAGTGAGTGATGTATGGATGGTAAAGGAGGTCTGAATCCAGTAGGGTTTGCAGTCATGGCTTATAATACTTTTGGCCATCAATAAACGACAGATAAGTCAATAACAGTTATCACATGTATTGCTGTCATACTGCCACCTGGCAGATCATATTAATCAGTGCTGTCACCTAGTGGAGAAAAAAGAAAGATTCCAAGATGGCAGACACAGTGTGAGTGTTGTGTTTGTGGTGATGTTAAGACTTAATCAAATGACAACTTGCTCTGGCACTGGTCCTTAATGACCTCACTGACCAAAATGCTGTTTAGCTCTTTAACTGGTTAAAATATTCTAACTCAAATTACAAACTCATGTAAAGGACCAACACATGCACATTCTTGAAATACTGAAATAACCATGGATAGCAATATATTTCAGTTCAAACCCAATTTAATATTTTTTGTCATAATATTGGTAACCTAAAATGGGGAATTTCATTCGCTCACCCATCCATTGGGCTGCAGGAAAAGGGAGGGTTCCCAGATATTAAATGTGATTAAGTGAAAGTAAATGTTTTCTTTTGCCAGTGTTGTAAAAGTAAATGAAAATGTCTACAAAATTCCTGCACTATGTTATAGAGGGATAATGACAGAGGAACCACTTCAGAATGTTTAAAAAAATGAAAGAAAACATAACTGAGGTTCAAGAAATATACTGATAAATTGTAAGTTTAAAGAATATGCGTTCAAAGATTGAAGAACACATATTTAGCAAATAGATTCTCAAGTTTTGTAAATCCCCCGAAAAAAATAACAACTTTGGACATCATTTATCAATAAAAGTGAGTAATGTTGGTGGTGCCACCTACCTTGAGAGCATGACATTATAAGGCAGGAACCCAGGTAACACATATCGGATTATTCGACCTGGTAACCATAACATCACAAGAACTGTGCTTCCAAATATCACCTATATAGAAAAATGTGCTATTTCTTATAACATATTCATTTATGAGAGTTTTAGCAGTTATCGAATACATGCATTAAAAAAATAAACCTCAGCAAAAATCTTTTTTTTCATTACATCAAATTAAAAGATATTTTACAAATTTGACAAAGGAACAAAATAATGAATAAGGAAATAAACTCACCATAGATGCTAAAAACCTTCTGACATGTCGATATATTGGCAGATGAATCATCTACAAGAAGAAATTTCAGAGTGATTTTATCCAATGATGATTAAACTCAAAACAAACAAGTTCCAAATAGAGAGAAATACTTCTGATGAAAATGTAATAAATATTTAGTTTCTCTTCACAGGAAACATATATAATATGAAAGACATGTGTCAATATCCAAAGAATTTAGAACACATATTGCCCTGAAAGAGGTGACTATGTTTCTTGAATTCTGGATATAGAACTAAATATAACTTATTTGTTTTCATACCTCCTGGATAGGATTAAACTCTGGATCATTAAGATTCCTTAGGAACCATAGGACTCCGGGACGCAACACTTCCCTCAGGAGCAAGATGAAGGAAGCAAAGTAGAAGACATACACCATTCCCACCAGCCAGTGTATAAACATGGAGGTCCCAGGAGCCTGCGTAAAACTGCTCTCTCGGTCCTTGAAGGTCGCATCAAACATTGCCTTGAAAAGAGTACAAATATTATAGAAGCACTAAACACATGCTCAAATATAGTGTTTGGATTTCTCTTTTTCTTATTAGGATAAAAAATTTTTTTTGTGGTGTCAATATCAGTATAGTAATAAAAATTCAAGGCTTTTAAATAAATTTCTGGAGAATTTTATAATACAAGTGGACATGTACTACTTACAAGTGAACAGATGTCTAACCACCATCCGCAGATCAAGGGGAAGATTCCTATCTCTACCACGACCAGCAGCGACACCTTCACTACCACATAACACAGGCCAAGGAGGCGCCGTGACCTGAAATTACAATCCACACTCAGCTTATAGAATAAGACATAACACAGGCCAAGGAGGCGCCGTGACCTGAAATTATAATCCACACTCAGCTTATAGAATAAGTGATTAATAAAACTCTCCTACAACCACTATAAATATATTCCATACAATTTAAACATCAGTGATTGGTAATGAAAACCATCAAATTCCATTTCAGGCCTACTGGTAATTAAAGCACACAAACAAGTTTTTTCTTTATGTATTCACAATCTTTGAGTATGTAAAGCTCACTTACCTATAGAGTTTAAATATTGATGCTGTCATGTGTAGGATGACTAGTGACAATGATATGACCATATATCCTAACAGTGTCGTCATCAATCCCTCAAACTGCATTGATGATAACTGCAATATGCACATACAACTAAATCTTTACTTCAGGGAGCGATTTTCTTTGAATTTATCTCAGTTGAACAAATTCCTGTCATCTATCAAGAAATTGGTATTTCAATTTGTTTACTTCTATTCTTGATTAATAAATAACATTTTTAGCCTTCATGACAAAGTAAAAATCGTAGAAAAGATTGTAAAATTTGATTATTAACTTACGTAATCTTCAAATTTCATTCCTATTATGATAAAATGTCCAATGTGGTATGGACAAAAAGCTAGAAAAGAAAATTGACCAATTCAATAAAACACAAAACTATGTTTCATTTGTAGAATATGGTTTCTGTAATAAATTGCAGTCAAATAAAAAGTGATTTCCTGCATAAAAAATTCATACTCACCAAATACTAATATAAATAACGTATTGAGTGACACCACCCAGAACACATGTTCCTGAAAAAAAAAAGAGACTTGAAGTATATTGTAACCATTTTATGTAGGTCCCTCTGGTTTAATGAGTATATCATAAAGTATAAAATAATGACTGAAAATGTTCTGGGGACTGTAGATAAAGAAAGAATATTTGTCTGCTTTAATATTTCTAAATAATTAAATCTCATCAAAATTTCCAAAACTTTTTCCTATGTCATATGAAAATAATCAAGGTTTATGGATGACCTGATTATGATTATTATACATACCAGGAAAACTAAAGAACCATCGAGTCCAAGGAGCTGGAAGTAGAAACACAAAGATATAAGGACATCTAAGACTCAGAACATCTTAATTTAAGTCAAGGTGATCCATTCCAATAAGCCTTATTACAGATTAAATGTAATAAACTCAAAGCCCTTTCATAGTTTTACTAAAACATGGGAAATTTTAAAATTGAATTAAAAAAATTATTCAAAAAGACAATGGAAAACATAGGCCAATGATCATTGCTTTTTGTGTTTTTTGTGAACATCTTCTGGAAATTGCTTCAAAATGATCATTCAAATCCTTTCTCAGAGCAGACTTTAGCAAATGATAAGTTTGACCAATCAAAATGTATGTTACACGTTGAATATAGCCCCAACTTGTTATATTGATTCTCATTGGATAATAATTGATATGTTATTCAAAATGGCAACCTCTTTGATAACTCAGTGATAGCTAGCAGATTTTTTTTAAATGATTACAAAATGGAATAAATCTGAGCCTGATGGAAAATAGATAATAGACGGTCACTGAAAATTGAATATCTTGCCTACTTATAGCTAACAACTCCAACCTGTAGTTTCAGTGGAGAAAATAAAAGTTGACAGACAGAATAACGGAAAATTTTTCCCCATCACTGCAGAAGCTATGCTATGCATAGCTAAAAAGAAATAGGTCAAAATAAAGATTTATACTTGTACTATTAGTACTTGTACTAACCCTTTCCCATGTCAGCTCCTCGGCGGCACGATCCCACTCTATGGGGTTCCAGTTATCGTCCCCGGCGATATTGTTGGCGAAGTTGCCGAGGCCACCGCCGCCATTATCCTCCGCCTCCTCTTCCTCCTCGGCATCCACTACATTGGCAGCCAGGTTGGGATCGGCTGCTGCTGCTCCGTTATTATTACCTTGATTCACCACCCCAGCAGCAATATTGTTATTAGCACCATTATTCACATTCTGCAAGACATGAAACAGGTCCAAATTGGAATTAAAATGCTAATAATTCAAATCAATTGAAATTAAGATGCTAATAATATAAATCAATTTCAACTTCATGTTTAATATTTGCACATTCTTTTTATTAGCACTTTGTTTTATTCACATTCTGCGAGACACTAAACAGGTTCAAATAACATTGGAATTAAAACGCTAATAATTCAAAGCAATTTCAACTTCATCTTTAATATTTTCATTTCAGCTTTGTTAGAGTATATGTGTGAGATTAGCAACCTGCTGGTTGGCTTCATGGTCTAGCCAATCTGGACCTCCACCGTGTAGGATCTGTTCTCTTAGCCATACCAGGCTGATAAAAGCACATAGAGTACATGTCACAACAAAACACCCGTGGAAACAGTCTGACAACAAGTTGTCTCTGCAAACACAAAATAAGGCCATCCTATTAAATATTATGAATATCAAAACATGCCATCAACATTAAAGGCAAATATAAGCTGATTATAAAAACATTCAATGAATTAAAAATCTTTTATAGAAATCTGAGATGTCAGTTATAATCTTATAAGAGATAAAAAAATTAACTCTTATTTTTTACGTATCAGTTTGATTTTACAAATTTTACAAGTTGATTCTATTTAATGTGTGTTTTACTTACGTAGAAAGCATGTCCAGGGGTAAAGTTAATAGTGAACTGACAGAGCCAGTGAACAAACATCTGTATATACGACCTGCAATAGAAACATTATCCAATCTTAGTATTTAAAGTAATTTATCATTATTTAGATCTATCAAAACCATACACTAAAATTCTTTTTTTGCATTATTTTTTTCTAAAAATATACTGTGAATATCCATTACAAAATCCATCTAATAACAAACCAATTTAACTTATTTGGAAAAAAATATATAACAATTTTTGGAGATTTTTGACATTCACTTTTATGTAATGTTTTTATAAAAAAAAAACTAATAAATATCCATAAGTGAGAATTATAGGAAGTAACTTACATGCTGTGAGTGGCACAATACCGAGCCAGGCTATTGCCACCAATGTGTAGTGTAACCAATATCTCACAGCTCGACCAACTGACTTTAATAAACCAGAGAATATGTCTCGTATTGGCAGCCGCTTTGGCATGTCTGGAGAGTAGACTACAAATAAACGCATGTCAAAATTAATCTCGATAATCACAATGGTAGAATACAGCATCCATAACTGAAAATACTAAGGAATTTTCTTCTGATTATTTAATTTCAGCAATTTATTCAATCACAAGGTTAATATTTTTCCTATTTGATCATAGCAACTTTGATTAAGATTGATTAGATAACATGTGTATTACCACAATTTGAGCACAGTTTTTGGGAAAGCTACTCTTCCCTATGAATACTGCTATGCATATCTTGAACAGGCTTAGCCTGGTATATGCGCTATACAAGCTTTATTATTATTATTATTATTATTATTATTATTATTATTATTATTATTATTATTATTATTATTATTATTATTATTATTATTATTATTATTATTATTATTATTATTATTATTATTATTATTATTATTATTATTATTATTATTATTATTATTATTATTATTATTATTATTATTATTATTATTATTATTATTATTATTATTATTATTATTATTATTATTATTATTATTATTATTATTATTATTATTATTATTATTATTATTATTATTATTATTATTATTATTATTATTATTATTATTATTATTATTATTATTATTATTATTATTATTATTATTATTATTATTATTATTATTATTATTATTATTATTATTATTATTATTATTATTATTATTATTATTATTATTATTATTATTATTATTATTATTATTATTATTATTATTATTATTATTATTATTATTATTATTATTATTATTATTATTATTATTATTATTATTATTATTATTATTATTATTATTATTATTATTATTATTATTATTATCTTTGATTTATCACTTTCAGTGCAGATAGCAATTAATAGAAATTTTACTTACTGGGAGTAAAGGCAAATCTGTGTTTGCATAATTCACAGTATTCTTTCCGACTGTATTTCAGCCATTGTACTAAACTGCAAGCAAATGTCCAAGAAAAAACATATACAAATATGGTTTGAAACACTTAATAGCAACAATTCAACATAACTTGGAATAAAACTTAAAATCCTTATTTATGATCTAATGGAGATGAATTCCTAAGGTTTTACATGGCATTGTACGTACCAATCTTGGTGGATATACTTGATGCTCCCAGTGCACACACAAGGGTGAAAGAGGGGTTTCTCTGGAGTCCCCTCCGACCGACACACCCTACAGATGTCTGAAATATCCATACACAACAATGAGCAATACTTTCAGGAGCAGGGCTTAATATTAACTATTTGCCAGGTTGTCCTGGAGTGTTTTTGACCCAACAGGCAAGAAATGGAAACTTTCCTGCTGACAAGTACAAAATTGTAAGCTTTGTCACCAAAACTGGCTTCAATATATGGGTAATGATATTTAATTAAATCAGTGAGTACAAGTGGAATAAACACGGGGGCAAGCAGATTTTGACAAAGTCACTTGTCCCATGGGGAAATATGTAAATATATATATATATTGAAGCCTGAGTTCAGATATCAGGACCTCTTATAAAGTTCAGCACCTCTGCCCTTATCTGAAACCTTTTGAACTTGTATGAACTGTGATTGAACTAAAGATAAATAACTTTGAAAATCAATTGAACAGATCTATTTCTCTTGTTTCCAGGATGCTCAATTCACTTTGTTATCAATAAAAAAATACAAAAAATCCCCTTTTAACCACATACTCCAGCACCACCTGGCAAAGCCTTGGCTGATTAGCATGTCAGCAGGGAAAATTATTTGAAGGTCATTTACTGATAAACAGTGATGAATTTAGATATGGGAGTTTGTACCTAATATGACCATGATCATTTCACTTGTACTTGCTCAGGTCTCAAGGATTATGAACCTCTCACCAGTGAGTTTCCATAATGGGCAAATTGAATCACTATATTAATGTAATTCTAGTCTAGCAACAATTTTTGGTTTAGTTTAGTTCTAGTTTATCCTGAAAAATGCCAGCCACTTGTAAACACATCAATTATACCATCACGATTTGTAGGAGTATATACTGTATACAGACAAATTTTCGCGACCTTTTTATTTTCGCCTTAATTCGCGCCAGGACGTCATTCGCAAAATTAAATGGACGCGAAATTGAAGAGGGGACTCTCCCGGTCATTTTGATACCAAGCATGACCATATTGACCCAGTGATCAGACGTAGTGGATCGATTTTGATTGCATTTTAAATGATAAATAAAGGTAGTTACCCAATATTATCACAAATTAAAACGTAATACGATGTATGTGACGTCCTTGATCTTAGCGTCTGGGTGCCCACGAGACAAAAGTGGAGCGGCCAACATGTCAAATTGAACTTTCATATCTGTAGCGGATAGATTTTAATTGCGTTTTAAATGATAAATAAAGGTATGTACTTAATATTATCCCAATTACGTCGAGAATTTCTCCACATCATTGATCTTAGCCTCAAAACAAAGCGTTCTCATTATTTATCATTTGAAACGCAATTAAAATCGATCCGCGTGTGAAAGCATTTCTGTCAACAAGGGAATACACGACTCAAAGCAGTGGAAACAATGACGAGATGCAAAACTGTGAACGCTGATAATTGAAATCAGTGAAAACAAAGTAAAAACAAAGCATTTCGAAATAATAGAAATAGCGGATCGATTTAATTGTGTTTTAAATGATATATAAAGGTATAATGAAATATTAATATATTGCGCAATAATGGATGGTTTTGTTCTGTTCTCGACCTGCAAAGCGTAATTTGTGATAATATTATGTACTAGAAATCCAAAATTTGTGAAAATAAAACGGCGCGAACCTGTCGAAAATGGCGATGGCGCGAAAATAACTAGGTGCGAATTTTTCTCTGTATACAGTAATCTGTACACCTGCAGTTTGTGTATATCATATTCAACTCAATGGACTATGCTGGATCAGATTAAATTTGATGAACTCTTTCTCAATGTGAAACATTCTGGCAGCTGAAATCTTGTGCATTCAAAGAATCAAACAGGTGATAACCATTTGAAAATATGATAAAATTAATGTTTTTCTGTGGGAATATTGAAGAAAAGTTAGAAAACCCTTTTGACATTATACCAACAAGATTGGTGGTGATTAATGTACAGAGGTACACCTGCAGTATATGTTTCTTCCACAAGGTCATTGGCCTGCGTTGGATCTGATGACAATCAATGAACTTCTACCATTCCTTATGGTGCTTTTGTGGGTTATTATCTTGTTTTCTCACTCGCGTTTGTTTTGACTTGACTCGAGGACTGAATGTTCGAGGTTAAGCTGATTAAGCTGTAAGTCTATGGGGCATACATCTATTATTGGGCCATGTTTTTGACACATCGTTTCTGGTAACGCTTTTGTATGATAAGTGATTTGTGTGGAGTATGAAGATTTTCTTGGATTTTGCCTAGGGATTTTGCAAACATTTGCGAGCTTGATTTTTTAAGAATCAGTACTTGTAACTTATGATTAGAATTTAGTGTTTTCTGCACTTCTGATTTCTTGTGCACTTCATGAATGTTGTTTACAATGGGATAAGATGCAATAGGGGTCCATGCAGGGGCTGGAATTACGTTCAACATGAGGATGGGGCCCAAAAAATCTATCATGATTTTGTGAGCTGTGAAATACCTGGGACTGTGTACACATACATAGCATGTACGGGTTGCCGAGTACTTTGCGCTCGCTAGTACTTTGCGCTCAGGGCCTTGCACATCCTGTCGGTGAAGTTTTGTATCCACGATTAAAAGTCTTTGATTTGTTTACAAATCCGGGCATCCATTTTTGCAAGACAATCCCAAGATCCATAGCGCGTCCAAGAACAAGGGATCATTATTGTTTTTCTCCAAAAGTTATTGACTCTTTCATTGATTAAATCTGTGCAAATAATACGAAGAATGTACGTATATTTCAAGTATTACAGGCGGGTTTTTTTCTTCCGAAACTTGCAATGTAACTTCCCAAATACATCATTGTAATTTGATAACAATTTTAAATTGTCTACATACTTTTAATTCGGCAGGATTCAGACGCAAAAAGACGAGCGCAAAGTGCTCCACCTGCTTAAGTTTGTGACCTCAAAAAGGCCTAACAAATGAGTGATGCTCCCTCTTCATCAGCGGGACATGGCAGACACTCGGTGTGGCCGACTTATGCAGCTCGAACCCAAGATGAAATGGTTAAAAATTTGAATGTTTATTTAGCTTTGGTGTTGATATATTGTCCATTAGGTTATTATTTTGAGCGCAAAGTGCTCGGCAGCCCGTATAGTTTCAAGCTCTCCACACAAGTAATCTTTGCATTCATCACTTTAACCAAATGCATAAAAAGGTCATTACAATCATGCATTTTAGCCACAATTTACCAGTGGCAGCTACCTCGAGTTTTTTTAGCACACATCTCGTCCTCTCAAATATTAGCAATATTACTGTACTTGGGCTGAAGTGGCATTCAATCTGAACATTTTAATGATAATAAGGTCTCAATTATATATTCATATTCACATCTTGGTGTTTAAAGATATGTTTTGTCCATTCTTCATAAACTTAAGTATCTATAGTATAGATTTCAAATTCTGAAAGCTGGGTTTTACATGAAGAAATTAAGCAAATATGTGCGCTTTTTCTTACCTTGCTGTCCTTCCTCCATCTTGATTACACAATGTCGTAAAATGTGTCGCACCCCACGAATTATCTCCTTGTAGGAAATGTTGAATACCTGTATCACATTCTCATGAAACTTCGGTAATTGATGGTGTGCACAGATCTAGAATGTCAAAAATAAAACAATCTTTATGCAATTTCCGTTTTCGCTGTTTTCGTTTTGCATCAGCCTCCAAGGGCCACCGTAGTGACCGATCCGCTTTCTGGCAAACTATACTTTCGGTGAAAATTTTGTTTATTGACAGCAAAGTTGGTAGCAATGGGGGAAATAGACCCTCTTGCGTTAGAAATATATGAAGAAATAAATCATGAGCTTAAGAAAGATGCTTCCCAAATGTCTGCCACGTGGGAGCATCAGGATCTGGCTCAGGTGAGGCCTTCACCAAGTAATCATTAAGACATCTATAAATCATAATCAATCATTAATGACTAATTAACTTGACAATTGCATCTGAGAGGGAGAGTAAAATAATTACTACTTATCCCTGATAACAGTTTTTGGCTCTCGGTCTGACAGCCCTACCTCACAGGGATATAAGAAGTATACATGGCTCTCAGACATGTAGGAAAATTCACATGTTATTCACATAGTATTCCCAGGTAAGTCTTGGCGGGATGCCAATTAGTTTTGCTGAGAAAACTTATAGATGTTGAAGAAGTCTGAAAAACATTCACATCATACATGCCATCTGTCTGAAATCAATCAAAATAGACCTGCCAGGATTATTTTGTTTTGCGGAAAGTGCCCAGTATTATGCTTGTACTCATGTGACCACTATTGTGGTCTGTAAACTTTATACTAATGAACAAACACTATGTTTGACAAATCACCTGAGTTTCCCAATGTAAAAGTGTCACATCGTTAGCAAATCTTCACTTAGTAGTGGGACACTGGTTAGCTGAGCAGAGTTTGTTGATAGTTTTAATGAATGATTTTGATTTTAGTAGAAGACTCATCTATTTTGAAATGACAGAAAAAAATATATTTGGGTTATGATGGGTATTAACATTTGATCACGGAGTGTACAGACATTTACAACATGTAAGGTAAAAATTCTTAAAAATCTGATTTCATGAAAGCTTTAAAGCCACACCACCTGATATCAAATGGTGAAACTTAAACAGCAGAAAAAGGAGAATTGGTTCTGAAATATGCTTTTCAGTCATATCTCCACAGTTAATATATTTACATAAAAAAAGTTCAGAGCTCATGAGAACAAGATGAAGGCAGTCATGCATATCACAAGTAGATTTTACTCATAATTTGTGCTGAAAATGGATGACATACTTATGAACTTTGGTCCAGAAAGTTGTTTTGAGGGTTAACATTCAATATTTTGGCACATATTTCGCTTAAAGAAATACTGGCACTTATAATAGTTCTCAAATCCTAGGAACAATACAAAAAGACAGTAATGTATAAAAGAAGTTTCAGGCTTTTGTCTGAGTGTTTGCAATGGACTTGCCCATATATTGCATATTTATGGAAACCATTTTAAATGCAACATTTCACCTGCATCTCATGAAAACCAGTGTCAAACTGTGCATGAGATAACAAGTTTCATGGCAATTCTTACACTGAGAATCATGTCTCACATCAACACCCACTTCCCTTTTAAAGGAAAAATTGACTTTGTGGTATTAGTGGTTGATTAGCTATTAACAATGATCCACACATCTCTTACGGGTATTTTAAAGTTAAAAATTACTTTTTTGTTCATCACATTATCAAAACCCAATATCAGAGCAGTAATTGACCCCAAATAAGCCATATTCATAAAATAATTTTAGTTCCCTTTTTCATCAAAGGCCGCTGATATAGTGACCTTTTTTGTAAGCAATCCCTAATTGTAATTAATATTCGTATAAGCTTGATAAGCAGTAATAAGGGCTACACAAAAATGTGACTACTGTCGAAGACAAGGAGTAGAATGGCAGACAGCTTAATTACCGCATATTTGCTGAGAACAATAGAAACTAAACTGACTGTCCTAGGAGGTTATACTTTGGTTATTTAGAATAAATAAGCTTGCTTACTGACTCAATCATGCCTTCACAACTTTTTCATTGGAAATTGTAGCCATGTTTTTTTAATGAAAAAAGCGTATCCATTTTGGGGATTTACCATTCCCCTTTGGAATAGGGGATTCTTAGGATCCTAAACCACCAAATTTAAAGAGCCCCAAAAGGGGCTATACATGTATGGTAATTGACCAGGTTATAACTATATGTCGCTTGAAATAAAACATCAGCAGATATGGTTACATGGCCCATTAACATTTATCATGCATGAATCTAAGAACACATGAAATTACTGTATATTTATATATTTATTTTAATTTGTGGATTTTCTCAGCAATACCCGTTGCATTTAAGTAGCAGTGGTGTTAGTATCTGACCCAGTACTTTGGTCAATGGTTACAATATTTCTCTACCAGCGTGGACATTTACACTCATTCCTGATTGGCACTTAGAAACTTGCATATGCATTTATTAGAGTACTCACTTTTTGAAATTATATAGCTTAAAACTAAACTCCACCATCACAGATCTTTTCATCTATCCTTTTCTTTTTTTATATTTCCTTAAATTCAAAGCCTTTGTTGTTTTGAACTACAGTACTCTTGGGCCTGAAGAAGGCTTGACATATACAATAATACAACATGGTGGTTATTGCAAAGCTTGGTGAATGAATCCAATATTCACACTTTTAAGCCGTCAACTGTAAAACATTCATGAAAAGGTATGTACCAACCTGGTAATCCATTATTTTCATCCATTATCAAAAGCTGAAATATCATCATCACCAGTTTTCTCTGCTTGTTATCTTGCACCATACTTAAATGCATTCCAATTTCATATATTTGATAATTTATCCAGAGTTATGAAGAAGTTGTCTGAAACCAAAAGCATGGAAGCCATGTTGAGTCACATACTGTTATCTGAGATTGAAGAAATCAGGATTATATTTAAGCCAGCTGATATATAATAAGCTATTAATCTGCTTAGCTTTTTCTTGTCATAGATCTGCTGTTGAACCATATGGGCACATTAAAAGGATCACAAATACAATGAAGCTTGTTTATAAATAGATGATTGTGATGGGAGAATTTGTGATGTTTGTGAATTATATGGTAGTTTTATTAAGCATGTTTATTACATTTTGAAAGAAAAAAATTATTTGCAAAATTCAAGGGTTGCAGTGGCAAAGCATATACATGTAGAATTGAATCAAAATGTTCTAAGACCAAATTACAATAATTTGAAATAGAACCATATTGATAGAGATTCATATTTTGTGATAGTTTTTTTTTTAAATATCAGAGCTTAATAGATCTGATGATGATGTTTGTTTAGATTTGCTACCTTATCAAGACTCAAAGCTTTGTTAAACTAGTGCATACATCTTATAAAATATAAAGTTTAGTGAGAAAGGTTCTGTATTAAAAACATTACAACAATAACATACCAAAACCAATCAGACTGAGTGTGATATGGACTATGTTATTTATACAACCATGAAATTACTAGCAGCTGTATTAGGCATAACTACTCTCTTGAGGTGTAAAACATTAATTATCCGAGGCACTAATATGATTTCGTGTTGGAGGTTTACAGCGAAAAGCTGTCGATGGAGAGAATTTGTTAACCGTCAATTAGCTGAGTTGAAAAGTCATTCTGAGATAAGTAGTGGACGTGAATAAACTCCACCAATTATTGAATTCTGGAGTTGATATCTTATGGAATTTCACTGTTCTGAGAATGTCCGTGGCTTCATCATTTGGCAGATACAATCCATTTGCCGTCTCCGAATCACAAAACTCGTCGCACACAGATGATTCTTATCGGCATGTCGGCGTATGTATGATTCTTATTGGAATATTTGCAAATGTATGATTTTTATCTGAACATTGGCTGAGTGTGGTTCTTACCTGAATGTTGTCACATATTTGATTCTTACGCGAGATTTATTTGTTTTTGTTTTATACACTTCTTCTTTACATCATTGTTACAGGCGTAATGATAACATTACATGTTTCTTAAAGATATCCTTAAAATAAGCAGTCATGTATATGGTGGGTAAGAATATAGTAACCAACACATTAAATCAGATTTATATGTAACAGCTAAACTTCTGATAAAATAGAAATGGCTGGTCCAACATATGAATATATATATATATACATTTGGTTAATAGTAAATGAAAATACGACAAAGTGGATTTTAGGCTTGAATTAATATTCATTACTGGCTTTCCTATATATATGCAAGACTATTTAGCTTTTAGTTTATAATGAGTTGCAGTAGTCCAGCGACACTTGTGTGCAGTCACTTTCTCTAAATTTCATTTTTTCCTTCATGTGATATTACACAAATTGTTCTGAGATTGTTAGAATGATTGAATATGGCTTGGTAAGTGTGAAATTTGATCTCAGTCTTACTCAAGGACAAAGATAACTGAAGCCTGAATAATGCTGTGTGCCTGGAATAATTGAAACCTAAAATTGTGTACTCCTAGAAATTAAATTAAATGATAATTTGGTGCAAGGTTGAACATTTCATTTCCTGCAGACCTTTGTAATATTTCCTTGTGATGCAGTGGATTATTTTTTTAAAAATCATCTAATGACATTATCATGTGTTATGATGTATGATTTTAAGGCAATTTGATATATGTTTTATCACTTATATGTTAGTTTATGATTTGTCATAATTTGTTTTTGTGGTATGATTGATTTCAATGGTTTTGTAAAAAAAAAATACAGATTTGCAAAAGGCTATTATTTCTTTTCATTGAGGACAAGTTTGGATGGATGAAGCATGTATTTATATGGTTATAAGAGCACAGCAGGACAAATAGTCAGATTATGCAGCATTCAAAACACAATATTTATTACCATATTTTTGCAAATATTGTCCTTGGAGGGAGTAGAAGGACAGTACCTCCATTCTACCTTATAGATTAGTCACTTTGCTTCATGTAGCAAGACCATAAATATATTTTGATATAGTTTATGAATAAAAAGACAAGGAGATAATTTTCATGAGGTATTTTAGGCAATGTTTTGCATCAATATACTTAAAAATCACATATTTGATAGTTAATGAGGTATTTTAGGCAATGTTTTGCATCAATATACTTAAAAATCACATATTTGATAGTTAATGCAAGGAAGCCTACAAAATAACTATATATATATATATATATATATATATACATATATATATATATATATATATATATATATATATATATATATATATATATATATATATATATATATATATATATATATATATATATATATATATATATATATATATATATATATATATATATATATATATATATATATATATATATATATATATATATATATATATATATATATATATATATATATATATATATATATATATATATATATATATATATATATATATATATATATATATATATATATATATATATATATATATATATATATATATATATATATATATATATATATATATATATATATATATATATATATATATATATATATATATATATATATATATATATATATATATATATATATATATATATATATATATATATATATATATATATATATATATATATAAAACCATGATAAAATTTGATGGAAAAAAATACAGTGAAGTTGTCAAAACACATAAACAATGCCAAAACATACTCAACCTTCATCACAAATCTTATAGGTTCAAAACATGGATTTGCAGAAGAAAATGTTGAATTGATATTTATAACAGTACCTGCCATTATTCCCTGCTAAATCTCCACAAACTTGTGTTAGATCTGTAAATATATATATGCAAATTGTAAAGCAGTCCTTGCAGATGTTTCTCTCTTTTGTAGAAGTTTTAATAGGCTGAAAACAGAAAATACCAATATATGTAAACCGACCAAGAGTTATTCAATTCGAACACAGTTCACAGGTCAATAGACATACATGTACATGTCATTCCTGTACTCATCATTCAGATCATTCACTGTGTGACTGGATTTCACTGTTTGTCTCAGGTATTGAGAGTATTGAATGCTATATTCTTGTATGCATTAATCCTCAGCATACAATTCTCAGACAACACTTGAATCTCTTCAATATTCATGTCAAATATTTCTGTTATGAATTTTTTTGTTCTGCTCCTGTCCTGTTTTCGTCCAGTCTAATATGTTTCTGTGAAGAAGAGCATAAAAGCTTCCAGTTTAATTTGTTAAAATTTATGGTATGAAGTTCTTTTGAATATCATATTATAAATGCAATAGGATTAGGATTGTAAGGGATTTAATGCATGCTCGTCTGGCATTGTGATGTAGATTAGTGGCATGAGGTGTCACAGGATCTGGCCTGTGTGGTGTGAGAACATGTCCAGGTCATGTGTGGAGAATGCCTGCAGGGATGACTGCCAACTACAAAGAAATCATTACCATATGTATGCTATAATCCATAAAAGAATTAACGGATTTGATTAGTTGTATGGGATAGCATTACAAACAAGTTTCAGCAAAATTTGCAAAAAGGCGTGACCAAGAATTCATTATTGTATTGAGCTTTATACAGAATATTAATGTCAAGGACACAAACATGTTGGAAACATTAACTGCTGTTCAGATCATAAGACATTAGTAAAATGTTATAAGATACAGTTTAAAATCACACTGTGTTAGCCTAGAGTAATACACTAAGGTATATTATACTCTAAGGTATAAATGATTTCATACTGAAACAACAAAATAATATTTTTAAAGGATTAGTACTGGATGATTATCAAGAAATATAGAGCTGGGAGAGGATTGAACTTAGATAAAAAAAATAATATCAGTATCAGATGAAATCTTGGAACAAATTCTAGCCAGGATATTATAGGTCAGAGAGATATCTGGGAATATATGGATAGGAGATTGGGAGCCAGATTACAACAAATCGACCTATCACAGCCAGGATATTTGGAACCATATCCAGGATAAAAAATAGAATATCCAGGGTACCAAATATAGATATCCCAGGAGATTTGGAATCCTATCCAGGGTACTATAGTTATCACCGGAGATTTGAAATCCTATCCAGGGTACTATAGTTATCACAAGATATTTGGAATCCTATCCAGGGTACTATAGTCATCACAAGATATTTGGAATCCTATTCAGGGTACTATAGTTT
Organism: Amphiduros pacificus; assembly: GCA_949316495.1. NCBI lineage: Eukaryota > Metazoa > Annelida > Polychaeta > Phyllodocida > Hesionidae > Amphiduros > Amphiduros pacificus. The sequence goes on along the minus strand of OX439001.1, from coordinate 36,799,305 downwards.
TCACAGGATGTTTGGAATCCTATCCAGGGTACTATAGTTATCACAGGAGATTTGGAATCCTATCCAGGGTACTATAGTTATCACAGGAGATTTGGAATCCTATCCAGGGTACTATAGTTATCACAGGAGATTTGAAATCCTATCCAGGGTACTATAGTTATCACAAGATATTTGGAATCCTATCCAGGGTACTATAGTCATCACAAGATATTTGGAATCCTATTCAGGGTACTATAGTTTTCACAGGATGTTTGGAATCCTATCCAGGGTACTATAGTTATCACAGGAGATTTGGAATCCTATCCAGGGTACTGTAATCATCACAGGAGATTTGGAATCCTATCAAGGGTACTATAGTTATCACAAGATATTTGGAATCCTATCCAGGGTACTGAAGTCATCACAGGAGATTTGGAATCCTATCCAGGGTACTTTATTGATAGAGAATTGCTGCCTCCCACATTAAGCATGGCTGTGCAGGTGATGGGGGATTATAGTGTAGATGTGACGGAGGAGATCATTGAGAAGCAGGTTGCGGAGGATGAGGAGCTGGAGAGGTTTGGCATGACAGAGGATCATATGGGTGGCCCCTTTAATGTAAGTCATCTGCTGATGGGGTATTTGATGTAAATATGCTGATGTAAGATTTTACAAAAATTATAGACTGGTAGGATGGTGGTGCTGGTAAGATGGTGGGGATTTGAAGTGGATGTCAATCTAAACGTTTTGTTTCTGTGTCAGACCGCCTGGGCTGAACATTTGGTCTAGATAATGGATGTGAATACTTGGTCTGAACATTCTCACCACTTAGTCTCAACAAACAGTGCAGGGTCACATATCTATCTCTGCAATTACTTTTCTTGATTTGATCATGTGAGTGAGTTCCGTATTCCACACCCACTCTTGCCCATCTTTAGTCACATGCAATGACATGCCTGTTAAAATCATTGTTATATTTATCCACTGAGTCCAGGTGGACAAGTAGATGGACAAGCACCTCCAGTCATTTCATTAGTTGGGAGGTTTCTTGGCCTGTTATGTTTCTATTTTCCATATTTCAACCTGAGTTATGTGAGACATGCAATACTTGATGGATTATTTCAAATTGTTATATTTCTCTCACTCTCAAACATTTTTTTATTTTTTCAATACACACACAAAGTCTTGCTGTGCTTGAGCAATTAATTGTTAACTGTTTTCTAAACTCTCAACAGCATCGACAGTGGGATTTCTCCTGAAGGAACTTAGAACATTTCAGAAAAATAGCATACTGCACACTTCTATGACCAACATCTGAGAATTTTTTTTTTTTTCAAATAAAGGTTCGCATCAAAGTCATCCGTGGCCACACCGACTATGTCAAGAGCTGCCGATTCTGTGATAATGACACAAAGATGGTATCAGCATCCTATGACAAGACCGTCATCCTCTGGGACTTTGAATCAGGCAGCAACTTACAAATTTATGAGGGACACACTGCCAAGGTGACACAGGCTAAGGCCAACTGCCACACCACAAGGTACATTTTACACTCCATAATTTCAATACATTTTTGAATTTGAAAAAAAAATCATGATTTATGTCTTTAAACACTCAGATTGTTTTATCTTGGAATTGATTGTGTAGTTTAAAGGTTTCTTGTTCTTGATTTCAGAATTGCCTCAGCAGGATGGGATAAAAAGTTACATGTCTGGGATGTGGAAACAGCTCAAATTCTGGTTGGTATTATCTTGAAATTAAGAAAAATGCATACCAACTGTGGTTAATTATTATGAAAAGTTTTTCATCCAGATGAAAAATATACCTATAAGTTGTTACAACCAAGTTGGTTTAACTTTAAAAGTTAAGTGCTATATTACAAAAGGTTTGTTGTACAAAACTGCATCAGCAAATTCATTGCTTTTTGATATTTATACCCAGTTCTAACAAAACGTAGAGTATTATCATAGTTGCTTTGGTAGAATTTTTCCAGGATATTTTATATCAACTATTTACAACAGTTATATAAGACTGGGAGAAAATATATGACAATACTAATAGTGGCAAAAATTGGAAGAGAAACAGTGAAACTTGTTTTTGGTTGATTAATATGTTTATTTATTTATTTATATTGATTGATTGATTGATTTATTTATTTATTTAAATAGTGGACAGGTGTGCATGGAGGTATCGTGACGTGCTGTGATTTTTCTAGTGATGGGAAGTTTCTGGTGACGGCATCAGATCTGGACCACAAAGTGAAAATCTGGGATGTACACGCCGGCGAGCTCATCCATGAAATAGAAGGTGCGCACAGCGATAATTGTTTGATAATGCAGACCGCAAAAAATCATGAATTGAAAATCAACTAAAACGGAGGGTGACATTTAATGATATTGTGCATTCCTAGCAAAAAATTGACTGTTACCATCTTTCTTTTATGAAGCTATTTTATGCTGTGAGGGCATTTTTTCCAAGAGGATGGGGGCTGAAGCTCAGTCAAGACAAATGATTGCAATTAGAGATGTTGCATAGATGAGATACTTTGTCCAAACCACACAACTAAACTTTACTTGTAGCCTAAACTTTAGATCTTTTAGATTATTATTGGGTTTGGGAAACTTACAAAAACTGGTCTTTTTATATTAAGATACAAATATACCAAGTATTTTGTATGCACATGTTTGTGTACTTTAAGAGACATATTTATTATATTTCTTATAGACCTACACAAAAGCACAATCACAAGTTGCCAATTTACGCCAAAAGATGATCGCATAGTTTCTACATCAATGGACCAGACTACTAAGTTTTACGACAGGACATCTGGGAAATCCACCCTCTCCCTCAGGTAAATAATGCAACCATTTGCAAATGTTGACAGTTTGAGTACTTTTTAATTAGGTCATACCTGTAGATCACTAAATGTCATTTAATTCATCAGTTTGTTTAAAATAATTATTTTACTCTTTTCATTCAGGCTTTAAAGAATGAATTAATTAATAATGAAAATACTGAATATAAGGCTAAATAAAATAACTGACCCAAAGCATTTTTCTTCTATTTTCATAAATTTACCTTGTCGTTTTGGTTTTTTTACTCACTCAGATCAATACAGGTTGGTACTGATCGAGGACTCTCTTCATTGAAATCCCTACCTACCTGTCCTAATTTTATAACAGCCATGTTACTTGAAACAAATATATTATTTTATTTGGCCTAAGTAGGAAATATTTGCTTCTTGCAGAGGACATATGAATGTGATATCAAATGCCAGCGTGTCGGCAGATGAGAGGAAGCTCGCCACGGTCTCCTGGGATAAGTCCATAGCCATCTGGGACATTTCAACCGGCATGTTCAGGTAGCGTAGCATATCGCCATGTTTTAACACTCAGTGCCAAATTTTGATATGGTCTGCATTATTTATCTCTTCATCAGTCTGGGTGTAATATCTCTTGTGCAGGGCATATCCTTAAAACTGTTATGTTATAAAATTTGGTATCTTTGCCATTTCATCATGATATAAGCCTCATGTTTAAAAAGACTAATGTCTAAATCCACACTGTCCACCAAGGCACAAATACACAACTATCGATTCAGATTGAAGCATTCTGGTTGTATTTGGCCAAGATCCCATGTAGTCCATGTGTCACTTGACTGTTACCTTGTCTTATGAACATTGTTTATGCTGTGAGGGTCTATGAAGAGGGGCTTGAAGCTCAGTCAGATGTGTCACTAACTACAAGAGGCTTTGCACAGAAATTTATTCCATCACAAAATTTACAATTTGGATTACACTGAAAAAAAGTAAATTATATGAAGTAGTAAATAATTTGTGGAATATATATTCTTTTCCGGTTGAAAGCTGTCTTTAGTTGTAAAGACAAACATATATAAGTCTGAACATCAGCCATATCTTTGTAAACAAAAATTAGGTCACAATGTAATTGGATTAGTTTTTATTATAATATGATTAACTTTCTGAATTTAATTAAAGTAAGGTTATACTTATTTCACATATCTTTTTCAAATAATTATTCAGATTTAACTTTGCTTTTCATATCTCAATACTGAATGCTTGAAAGAAAATCTACTTTGAGTCTTTAGAAAAAAATATGTGAAAATATATGCATTGCTTGATCTTTGTCCAACTAATAAACACAATCCTTGGACACAATCATATCACTTCTGTTGTGTTAAATGCATTTAATTGTGATGGGAATCAGTGATATCATTGATTTTCAATTAATATTAATCAAATTTACATTTTAAAAATATATTTATATTGAGACAGGTCACAAGGGCCAGGGCTTATTGAAAAAGCGCATGAAGGATCCATCAGTGCATGTGACTTCAATGATGATGGTAGGTATTCATTTATGCAAAACATTTATAATACCATCTGTCACTTTAAGTTTCAATTTTCACTATAAAACACTTTAAAATGAAACATACATTCATATATCATTAGAAATTTAAAATGGAATCAACAATATTTTAATTTGAGAGCTTTTGTAGTTTATGTAGTATTTTATAGTATGAATACCGTCATTGATTGTCTCGATGCATTATGATTGTTATTCAGGATCTCTGCTGGTGACTGGTGGTTATGACCAGACTGTTGCATTGTGGGACACGGAGAACATGATGCAGAAGTTACGTCTGCAAGGTCACACAGACTGGGTGGAGGATGTCAGCTATAGTAAAGACATGAAATGGCTTCTCTCATGCTCCAGGGTAAGTGATTTAGTATCTGGAATCATGCTCCAGGGTCAAGAAACTTATCCAGGGCGAGGTCACTAACTCCACCTACTCCAGGGTCAGCTCACTTCTTTAAGGGTCAGCTTACTAACTCCAGGGTCAGCTTACTTACTCCAGGGTCAGCTTACTTACACCAGGGTCAGCTTACTTACTCCAGGGTCAGCTTACTTACACCAGGGTCAGCTTACTAACTCCAGGGTCAGCTTACTAACTCCAGGGTCAGCTTACTTACTCCAGGGTCAGCTTACTTACTCCAGGGTCAGCTTACTTACTCCAGGGTCAGCTTACTTACTCCAGGGTCAGCTTACTTACACCAGGGTCAGCTTACTTACTCCAGGGTCAGCTTACTTACTCCAGGGTCAGCTTACTTACTCCAGGGTCAGCTTACTTACACCAGGGTCAGCTTACTTACTCCAGGGTCAGCTTACTTACCCAGGGTCAGGTTTCTTACCCAGGGCCAGCTCACTTCTGTAAAAGTCAGCTTACTTACTCCAGGGTCAGCTTACTTACTCCAGGATCAGCTTACTTACTCCAGGCTCAGCTTACTTACTCCAGGGTCAGCTTACTTACTCCAGGGTCAGCTTACTTACTCCAGGGTCAGCTTACTTACTCCAGGGTCAGCTTACTTACCCAGGGTCAGCTTACTTACTCCAGGGTCAGCTCACTTCTTTAAGGGTGAGCTTACTTACTCCAGGGTCAGCTTACTTACTCCAGGGTCAGCTTACTTACTCCAGGGTCAGCTTACTTACTCCAGGGTCAGCTTACTTACTCCAGGGTCAGCTTACTTACCCAGGGTCAGCTTACTTACCCAGGGTCAGCTTACTTACCCAGGGTCAGCTTACTTACTCCAGGGTCAGCTTACTTACCCAGGGTCAGCTTACTTACCCAGGGTCAGCTTACTTACTCCAGGGTCAGCTCACTTCTTTAAGGGTGAGCTTACTTACTCCAGGGTCAGCTTACTTACTCCAGGGTCAGCTTACTTACTCCAGGGTCAGCTTACTTACTCCAGGGTCAGCTTACTTACACCAGGGTCAGCTTACTTACCCAGGGTCAGCTTACTTACCCAGGGTCAGCTTACTTACCCAGGGTCAGCTTACTTACTCCAGGGTCAGCTTACTTACCCAGGGTCAGCTTACTTACCCAGGGTCAGCTTACTTACTCCAGGGTCAGCTTACTTACTCCAGGGTCAGCTTACTTACTCCAGGGTCAGCTTACTTACTCCAGGGTCAGCTCACTTCTTTAAGGGTAAGCTTACTTACTCCAGGGTCAGCTTACTTACTCCAGGGTCAGCTTACTTACTCCAGGGTCAGCTTACTTACACCAGGGTCAGCTTACTTACTCCAGGGTCAGCTTACTTACTCCAGGGTCAGCTTACTTACTCCAGGGTCAACTCACTAACCCAAGGGAGAGCTCATTTATTCCAGGGTCAGCTTTACTTACCCAGGGTCAGATTGTAATGCTTGACTTTGGAATATCAACTATTGACAAGACCTTATTTCATTGAAGTTATATGGACAGGATTATCATAATGGAAGACAGCAAATTAAATTTATAACAAACAGCAATACAAGAGCTACAATAGCATTTACTTATTTCAGGACAAGACGGTGAGGTTATGGAATATAGAAGAAAGTGATAAGATTCCAGTGGTGCTCGAGAACAGGAAATCTATAGGGTTGCGTATGTACAAGGTAAGACCCAGCCTCTGATATACCCAGTGAGACTCAAATGGTGAAATTCCCCTTAATCCTCCATAGTATCCATTTTTTTAGCAGATCATGTATGTGTAAAATGTCTATCACAGATAAAGCGAATCTGCAAAGCCATGTTGGGAGAAAAAAGTGTGAATACTTTTAAATCCGTTGTGAATCCATTTAAGACATTTTTCCCATAACAGTTTCCCAAATTGTTTTGTGATATTGCATATAGATCAAATACTGTAATAAGAAGACTCAACAAATTGCTTGTTCTATTGACGAACAACTAATGAAATTACTCCTTGAGTATTTTCACTATGTGAGTTTAAAATGTGTATTTTTGTGTGTTGCAGTGTTCCACATGTGGCAAGCCATTCTCTCTGAATCAGACAGACAACCCTCGGGATTCCACCCAGTGTGTATTCTGCCGGCTTCAGACTCCGGACAGGAACGTGCCTTCCATAGAAGAAGACTAGTGCCAACAATTGTGCTGCTTCACTATATTTTTATATATGAAGATGATTTTCATTCAAATAAAGCTGAGCAAGGTAGAATCTCCAGAAAAGATATCAATCAACAGTGCTGATTGGTGAATATTTATGTGATGCAAATAACATATAAGACTTCCAGGAATGACCATGTTCACTCTGGATGATCTGGACTACATTGATCTTGTGATATTTTTAATACATATTGTGATATATTTTATTTATTTATGAGTAATCAGCCAAACCATGTTCTTATGTGGTTGGATGTGAACTGGATTCTAACAATAATCATTAATTTTGCATTTCATTACTTGTCCTATGGTAATGACAGATATTTATGCGTGTGTATAGATAAGAATATCTTGGTAACGGAATCCATACATTTGACTTGTAGATTTTCTACTTTAAGCCATTTTAACATTTGCCACAAGATGGTTACTATCTTCAAGGTCATTATTTTAAACCTGACTTGCCAAGCTTATATCAGTATTCCTTCCAAAGTATTGCAAATTCTTGGTACGGTTTTTAAACTGGATTGACAACCCTTTAAAGTTTACATTGTGATTTAGTTAATTGTTTTCTTTTTTTCAGATTTTGTAAATATCATTCCTCTTTATATTGATGATTATTATTTACCAGTTGTTAATGATATAATAAATATATTTATACCTATAAATATACATCTCATATTTTTCCACATTTTGTTCAATTTTGTTAATGTCCCATCCTCTCCTGTTTGAGTTGTAATTGAATATAATATATTTTGGGGTTTAACATTTACAGACAAAAATTGAAAAAAAATGTGTCAGTGAAGTTGGAGCATATTTAATCTCTGACAAGATGAAAATTAATGATGGAAAAACTGAGATGCTAATCTGTATGGACAGATATAGGCCTAATGCTAACCAAACCGTCACTGTCCAAATAGGTGATACAAACATCAAACCTACTGAGTCAGTGGTTGACATTGGAATCACGTTTGACTCAAAAATGGACATGATGCTCAAATCAAGAAAATGTACAAAAACGGACACTGTCACATCAAGAATTTAGCAGCCATTATAGTGTCTAGACAAGAAAGCAGCTTTGACATTAACTCATTGCTGTTGTCACATCTACCCTACACTATGAAAATGGTCTCCTTGCTGGTCTCCCACAATCAGATATTAAGAAGCTGCAATATCTGCTGAATTCTGCAGCATGTGTAGTGGGTAAGATCAGGAAGTTTGATCATATATATCGGAGGAATTGGAGGAATTACACTGGCTCCCTGTTTGTGCCAGAATTGGCTTAAAATTCTCATGACCTGGAAGACCTTAAATGGTAAGGCACCCCCTTACTTGTGTGATGAACTCAAAGTGAAACAGAGAGATGGGGCCTGAGGTCTAATGCCAGTACTTACCTATCTGTTCCAAACACTTATCAGAAAGTGTTTTCTTAACAGTGCTATGAACAGACCGAGTCTGTTCCTGCTCTTGTTCAATCATAAATAAACATAACACAACATTTAATATTTTTCATTTATTGTCCACCTATTTTACAAATATGTGACGTTCTCTCAATTTGATTAAAACAAACCAAACACTAAAAGCTGTGCTTTTCTGTAGTGGGTACAGGGAATTTTCTGTCATTCTGTTGTTTACATTTTTCAGAAAACCCTACAAATTGCTTCATAAATGATTGTTTAAATCCGTTCCTAAAGCAAACTTTACTAGATGATAATTATGGCCAATCAAAATGCACATTACTTACTAAATTTGTTATCTCCATTCTTATTGGCTGATATTTGCCATATTATTCAAAATGATAGCCTCATTGACAACTCAGTGATAGCTATTAGATTTTTTCAAAAAGTCATAAAAAGATGGGTCATACGTTGGAAACGTTTCCTGGCCTAATGAAAAACAGTAAATAAAATGGCAGCATCCCTGACAACTCGGTGATAGCTATAAGATAATATAGCTATTGGAAAAGTCGTAACAAAACAGAAAAGATTTCAAGCCTGATGAGAAATAAATAGAATTGGTCCCCTGAAAATACAATATCTTGCCTACTGATAGCTAAGAACTCCAACCAGTAATTTCAGAGAAGATACAAGTTCACTGACAGAATGACAGAAAATCCCTCCCTCTCACCATCACTGCAGAAGCAGCTAAAAACCTAAAAAATAATATTTCAAATCAGATATATAATACTGATGAAACATTAACTGGGACCATGTATCATGATATATGGTCATAAATGATTGAAACCGAACTTCAATTTGGAATTTAGTTACTTAGTTACCGTCAGTTCCTGTCCCCATCTAATCAACTGACCTATTTGGCTTCTGTAGCGACTTCAATATTGCACGTCTCACAAAGCAAATGGACAATAGAATGATGAGTAGATGGAGTCCTGATGTGATATAGGTATGTGAAGTTTGATGAACATTTGAGGACAGGAAGAGTGACATTGCAGAACATTGTTTGATCTCATCCATTCATGCACAAATGTTTGTTTACCATAGTGTGACTGTGGGTTACCATCTTGTTTCTTTTTAATGATTGGATTTTAGAAAGTTTTTTGTGCACTTCCTATTTTTATAATGCCGTTCCGGTTTGTTGTTTTCAATGATGCAAGATAGTGGCCTGTAATCGGCCTATTGGACGAGGAAATCATACGTATTCTGAAAATGAAACACATCAACTTCAATTGAGTTATACATCAACTTCAATTGAGTTATACATAACAAACATTGCCTCTATTAATAAATTCTTAAATCTGTATACATATAACCTTGGAAATACGGAATGTTGTTTATATGTATATCAGGTTGGAATAACTGAAGTACCACACTTCCCACATGTTGTTAAAAATACTTTAGCATGTGTTTAACTTTGGTGCATATCATTTGATACACTAATATCAATACATCATCAATTACATGACTACTTGGGATTTGGGCACAGATTTTCTTACAATGTACATGGTCACATAATTGTCAAAAGTAATCTCATTTTATTTATAAAGGTATAACTGAATTAATATATTCACAAAGTATCACAGTTTTAGTACACTGTTTGGAAGGTGTCCTGCACCTTGACATGTTGTCTTTCTCAGATTTACTTTCAGATCACCAACAAAATAACTTTTTCTCCCTAAACTACATTAAGCAGTTTTCTCTCAGAATTTGTATACATATAATATATATATATATATATGTATATATATATATGTATATATATATATTATTGTATTCAGTACACATGTTATCACACATTTATAATGTATTAAAAACCAAGACCACACATCTATAATGTTTTAAAAATCAAGAGTACTGTGACAATGCAAATGTTTTTCACCTTATATTAATCTTAAGTGTGGATATTATGCAAGAAATATGAAGTCTTCTGTTTCTGGTCAATCAAATAAAGCACCTGCAACAGGATGAAAGTTTTTTTTTCAAAAACAGAACCTTTATTTTTCTTGGCTTTAATGTAAACCTTGTGTTATCTACAACTCATAGGTAAATGCCTTTCTGGTGTGTTAAACGTCTGGATATTCACCAGCTTGAAATATTAATTATAAAGCCATCTCTAGTATATTAATAAAATATGTGAAGTTAATGTACAGTTATATATATGTTTATATACAAGATTAACATTTGTTTCCCCAAGACTATAGAGTCAAATAATTCAATGGTAATTATTTGGGGTGAAACCAAAAATAATTAACATTATTGTTCTCATTTTATCACCACTACAATTATATTAGTTGGAATGTAATCATTATACATAAATATACTGTGGACTTTTTCTGATTAAATTCATTAAACTCTATTAAAAATTATGCAATTTCAACACAACTCAATATAAAAATAACTGTAAAAAAAGCTATATCATTTACAACTCCAACACTGCATACAACCTTCTGATTTGAAAGCTTCGTTTGTAGCCTGGTCAGATTAACCGAGGAATTTGAAATGTTCATCAGAGCCTAATAGACATCGAGTGAGCCGCCAACGTGGCGCCTCTGAATGGTACGCAGATTCGGCAGGGTGCGTTCCATCATATCCACGCATACTGGCCTGATGTTGCGGCACAGAGAGATATCGATGAATTTCAGACGATGACTATAAGTAGCAAGTGCTTCAATGCTCTTATCTGTGATGTTATCTATTGCAGAGATGTCCAATGCTGTGAGACGATAGCATTTGCGGGCGATGTAGATGACGCCAGTATCAGTGATACGTTTACACTGTGGAACATACAGCTGCTCTAAGCTGGGAAGATTCGTGGACAAAGCCCGGAGACTGTCATCAGAGACATTGTGCGGGAGATGAAGAGACCTCAACTCACGAAATCTTATTCCTTTGATGATACCCACATCAGTGATCTGATGGCATGACCTCAGGTCAAGGTCACGCAATACACCAAGGTTAGCAATGGCATACTCTTGCCGTGCCGAGGACATCAAATAATCAATATCATCTATGTTTAACTTTGGATATTCTGGTTCTGGGAGACGAATTTCTGTCAGTTTTCCAAAATTTCCAGGTTCTATGGTGCTCTTTCTTGTACATTTACACATTCCCTCACACTCTTCATGTGGGATATAACCTTCTGGAAGAAGTCCCAGCAGGCCGTAATCGGTGATTCTTTTGCACCATGACAACTTCAACAGCCTTAAATATTTCATGTTCTTGGCGACATGGTGCAGACTGATATCACTGATTCCAAAACAAGAACTCAAATCGAGATGTGTCATATTCCTCGCTGTCCGGGCAAGCTCTACTACAAAGCTGTCCCCGACCAGATTACAGCAGCTCAGATTGAGCTCGGTCAGGCGGGTCATGGTGCCGTCACACAGACCAACGGTCAGACCCTCGGAAGACAATACATAACACGATGCCATCTGCAAGGATTCCAATTTATTCAGCTTATGTAGCTTTTCGACAGCTTTGTCATCAATCTGCCGACATTTGGTCGTGTTCAAGGATTTGAGATCACTCAGGTTGGCTACAATGGCATGCAAAGTACTATTTGTCAGTCCAACACACTGAGTTATGTCCAGTCTCTCTAGTTTCTTCTGCTTTGAACATAACTTCCAGATTCCATCATCTGTGACCTCATGACAAGAATGTATGATGAACTCTTTCAAGCAAAGCCCAGCGATCCCACCAATATTGTGAAGAGCTTCATCGTTGATGCTAGTTCTACTAAAATCCAGAGATTTCAACATTTTGGCTCTGTCCTGAATGAATGACAATATTGTCTTGAATGTCAGAACTGCTGTACTGGCAATGTAATCATGAGGGTCGGCAATATAACCGGAGGAGTGGAACAAAGCCTTGCAGCTAGACAGGGATAACTTCTCAATCCCATCACAAACAGACACCACCCGTTTAAATGTAGCATCAGAGAGATACCTTATTGAGCCCAGGCTAAGCTCTTTGACCTTGTGCAGGACAACTTTCAGTCTCTCTTGATCTTCTTCTTTGGAAAGAAGCTGGCCAGACATAAACAGACTGTTACAACCGCTCAGATCAAGAGATTCCAGGTTAATACAATGTATGGTGATGTTCGTGAAGGTCCGCTCAGTGACATCGGTACCTCGTAGTGAGAGACTTTGCAGATTCTGGCAAAGTTCTCTATAACTGCTCTGTCCTAGAGCTCCATTTGTGAGCACAGATACATCTTTGAGGATTACATTTGGATTCCTGCGGTACCGGAGGTGGGTAGCTGGAAGGCAGTGTGAGGAGGATGTCGAGAGTTCTACAAATGTATCCTTCAGTAGGATGGGGTCTAGTGTTGCTTCATACCATCTGTGACATGTCAACGCCGCTTCCTTCCTGTCTGACACATTGAGGAAGCAGAAAATATGTGTCAGCAGCTGAAAAAAAGAAATGATTTATGGTTAAAATAAGCTGATTATCTGTGAAGCAGATTATCTTCAAAATCAAATAGAAGTCCCTTCTATTTTTACTATTTATAGTTACTGAGAAAGAGCCTGGAAAAAGTTGTTCAGGGTCAAAGTCAAAGTGGCAAAGTCAGAAGTCAAATGTTATTTCATACCTGCCCATTTATGTCAAATCGATATCTAACTCTCATGCTCATAAATAGTTAACAAATGGTAAAATATACATGGATATATTTTTCTTCTCCCCCTCCTCCTTTTCATGAATGGTCCATCTCTAGCTGATTTTGAATACCAACTTCTTCCAATTTTTTATTCAGAGCCTATTGGTTGCTGAATGGAATGGAACTAGAGGGGCGAACGCTTCAACTAAAACAGCAGATTCTGGCAAAAAACTTTTGTTTCATAACATATCTTAGGTAATGCATATGCATAGTATAGCTTCCTTCTTCATTGTTGACAAGTTTAGTCAAAACAAAGAGAAACTATTTTTTCTTTATGGACAATCCATGTTTATGAATATATAACTATATGATATAAACTTTTTATTGAGTTTATTGTAAAAGGTTCACAGGATTAGTAAACAGCTGGTAAAGGTTTTGAAAGTCAAAATAGCCAAACAGCTCAACCTACGTATGTGTATTTACAAAGCTTTGTCCACAGACTGGACTGCAACCAGTTTGATTAGCTTTAACATTGGGAAAGCTTGTCAGCAATTACATATATGACGTAAGCAATTACATATATGACGTAAAGCTATTGCAGTTATACGCCTACTTCTGTACACTATACAAACAATCTCTTTGAATATCACTTTCAATCTTCAATACCAAGAAAAACTTCGATTGACAAAATGACACTACGGGCTGCCAAGTACTTTGCGCTCGCTAGTACTTTGCGCTCAGGGCCTTGCACATCCTGTTGGTGAAGTTGTATTTCCATGATTTAACATATTTGATTTGTTTACATATTGAGGGCAGCCATTGTTGCAAAACAATCCCAAGATCCATTGCGTGTCGAAGAACAAGGGATCATCATTTTTTTCCCAAAGTTATTATCTCTGTCATTGCATAAATCTTTGCAAATAAGTTCCAAGGATGGACGTATATTTTAACTATGACAGGCGGAATAATTTCTTCTGAAATTTGCCATGTAACTTCCCAAATATATCCTTGTAATTTGAGAACAGTTTTAAATCATCAACAAAATTTTGATTCAGCAGCATTTAGAGGCAAAAAACGAGCGCAAAGTGCTTCACCTGCTTAAGATTTTGGCCTCAAAAAAGCCAGATAATTAACCGGTGCTCCCTCTTCACCAACAGGACATGGCAGACGTAAGATATGGCCGACTTTTGCGGTTTGAACCCAAGATGAAATGGAACAAATTTGAATGTTTTATTTGGCTTTGTCATTGATATATTGTTCATAAGGTCAATATTTTGAGCGCAAAGTGCTCTGCAACCCGTATTGACAGTCACAGTGACATTGTCATTCCATTAGGGCGTTTGCATTTGATTTCAAAACAAGAACAGCACATATTATTACGATTTTCCAATTGAACCACAAACCTCGTGGTTTTTTACCTGATTTGATAGGAAATAAAACAATTGAACTCCAATTAAATCGATATTATATAAAAAGAAGAACCCACCTCTGTTGGAAGAGAATCCATCTTGTTTTGGTATAAAGGTCAAGGCTGGTCATGTGATATCTTTTCATCTCAATATTTCCGACAGGTGGCACTAATTAAAAAAATAAGCGGTCTGTCCACCAGGGGCACAAACAAAGATAGGTTCAACGTTCACCAAATTGTCCTCTTGTGGACTTTGCGGGTGAAGATAGATAAAAATTTGATCCCTGAAGTGCCACCCTGTGTTACCTACCCGTGGCAGCAGAGCCTGCCACACACTATCTCAGCTCAGTCTACTGCTAACCCATTCATCTCTCAGCTCACCCACACAGCCTACTGCTACTAGTCCAATCACCTCTCAGTTCACCTACACAGCCTACTGCTACTAGTCCAATCACCTCTCAGTTCACCTACACAGCCTACTGCTACTAGGCCAATCACACCTCTCAGCTCACCCACACAGCCTACTGCTACTAGTCCAATCACCTCTCAGCTCACCCACACAGCCTACTGCTACTAGTCCAATCACCTCACAGCTCACCCACACAACCTACTGCTACTAGTCCAATCACCTCTCAGTCCACCTACACAGCCTGCTGCTACTAGGCCAATCACCTCTCAGCTCACCCACACAGCCTACTGCTACTAGGCCAATCACCTCTCAGCTCACCCACACAGTCTACTGCTACTAGGCTAATCACCTCTCAGCTCTGTGGGGTGATAGGCTGTATGGGTGAGGAGTTTTCTGAGTAGAGTGATAGGCTGTATGGGTGAGGACCTTCCTGAGTAGAGTGATAGGCTGTGAGGATCTGTCTGAGTAGAGTGATAGGCTGTGAGGACCTGTCTGAGGAGAGTGATAGGCTGTATGGGTGAGGACCTTCCTGAGTAGAGTGATAGGCTGTGAGGATCTGTCTGAGTAGAGTGATAGGCTGTGAGGACCAGTCTGAGTAGAGTGATAGGCTGTATGGGTGAGGACCTGTCTGTGGGGTGATAGGCTGTATGGGTGAGGGGTTGTCTGAGTAGAGTGATAGGCTGTATGGGTGAGGACCTGTCTGAGTAGAGTGATAGGCTGTATGGGTGAGGACCTGTCTGAGTAGAGTGATAGGCTATATGGGTGAGGACCTGTCTGTGGGGTGATAGGCTGTATGGGTGAGGACCTGTCTGAGTAGAGTGATAGGCTGTATGGATGAGGACCTCTCTGTGGGGTGATAGGCTGTATGGGTGAGGACCTGTCTGAGTAGAGTGATAGGCTGTATGGGTGAGGACCTGTCATATTTATTTCTTTCTTTCTTTTGATTCAGATTGTGAAGAATTTAGTAAGAGATTTTAAGTTTAAAAAGACAAAAAAGCTTCATAAATCATTTGGATTGTCATTTAATCAAAGCATTAATCAAATCATTCAACAAAGTGCACCTTGAATATGCTGACCTTTTGGTAAATATAGTGTAGTCTGCACATAGAACGGTATGAGATTAATGTGTTGCTCTATGTGTGCAAATGAATTGCTAAATTGATAGAAATGGTTGCTATAGGCTACTGTTATGCAATGTACTGAATGTCTTTTTTTGTTTTTGGAAAAAAGTAAAAATAATATTCAGTTTTATTGCAATTCATAGGGTGTAGATGTTTTTATACATACATGAAGATCAATACTCAATGTTTTACAATAAATCAATAATCAAGCCTGCAAAACAAAGATGTTTACAATAGAGGGCGACACCAGTTACAAGCCAGGATCAGCAGGCAGAGACAGAATTCTACTTTTATATTTGATGGACAGGGCGAGACTGAGAGGAAAATATCAATTATAAAATGATAACAGGTACGCAAAAATGATTCTAATTTCAAAAGCTCTGTTGTTTGTCGATGAAATAAAAAATATCGTGTGATAGAAAGTGATAGGTTTTATGTATTATTAAAATGACAAAAGCTGGCTCTTCAAAATAAACTGAAGCTCAAAAACGTTTTTCCAGACGAAATTGACATAGAAATAGGCATGTGATGATTAAAGTAACGTTTCTTGTCAGCATGATCAAATTCAAAGAAAACAAAGCTGACTTTTCCTATGAGCGGATATATATCTGGAATTTTCACAGATAATATTTACTATGAAAAAACAGTATACAAGTCACATAATCTGGATGCTTCAGTTTTAATCAAGAAATAAAATGTTTTTTTTTTGTGTTTTGGTCTTTTCATGATTCCACACTCTGATTAATAATTTTGAATCTAGACCCAATTTCTTTTTTTTATATAAAATAAAAACCCAAATTAGGCAGTTGCAGAAACATTGTGTTTACCTGTTCTAAGGGCAGATGAAATCTTAGGCGCATACCATGAACATCAGTATGACATGAGAAGAGTGTGATTTCAACAATAAAATATCATTGATCCTTCTGTATATTAAGCTTCACCATGAGATGTTGACTGATCTGTTTGCCCTTATCATTCCACCCCACCACGCCCTTATTGCTGTCTAGGATATT
Organism: Amphiduros pacificus; assembly: GCA_949316495.1. Lineage (NCBI taxonomy): Eukaryota > Metazoa > Annelida > Polychaeta > Phyllodocida > Hesionidae > Amphiduros > Amphiduros pacificus. Next base: position 36,782,367 of record OX439001.1, on the reverse strand, counting down.
AATAGATGGAAAGAAATATGATGGCAAAGACTCTTGCATTATATACTTCCTGATTGCTATCAGTAAATATGTAGCATATTTGGCAACTGTTTTCTCATCAGGATCAGGTACATCACTGACATTGATTGATTTACAGATTCTTGAGTAGATCAAACTCCATGTCTGTGAACTTTGATTGTTAACATTAGCAATGCACTTCTCAGAAGCTTCAGTATGTTTAACAACATAGTGTTGCTGATGACTGACTTTATGGGTGTGGCCGAGTGGTAGTTCAACCCCTCCCTTGGTATCAACTCTGCAGACGTACCAATTACCTGAGCGATCAGTCTTTAAACCTGAATTGGTCTCAGTCTGTGACAGTCCCTTTAAAACATAATGTGAATCCCGACTAACAGGTTTTTTTCTGACACCATCACTGGTCAAAGTATACATATCGATATCAGTGGGACTTTGAAACTTAACTAGGGCATGGCCAAATAAATGTTTATCATTCTCTGGATTATCAAGTTTAACTTCAAGTGCAAAATCGTTTTTGACATAATTTTCAACCATTGTGTCCAAGTAGTTATTGAACTGAATTTCATTATTGTACATTTGTTGTGCAGCATAAAACAGAACTGTTTTCACAATGTATGTGCTGATATAGGTAGATGCTGGGGAGTCAAAAGGAGGATCGAGACAAATAGATTTCCTGACTTTAATCAGCATAAAGGCTTTTCTGAACACAACTGGTAAGGAACACTTGCATACTTCATAAGAAGCACACATAATTCAATATCAACCCCAAAATCGTTCACATTTTGAGTCTGTATATTTGACACATTAGTGTTTGGAAGCCTCCAGGCCGGTACAAGATCCACTGTTAATTTCACGTCTGGAAAATCATCCAGTGGGCATTCCAGGTACAAGAAGATATTTGACTGTCCAGTGCTGCTAAAATCACCACGCTTTCTATGAGGCCAATATAAATCTGTGCTATTCCATACATCCAATTTCTTTAAACTCTGAAATACTCTCTCATAGAAATATGAGGTGAAGCTTTGACTGTCAAAATAACCAGATTTATTGGTAAATATGATACGTTCCTGATGCTTGTTTTTTATGAGATGGGGTTTTTCCTTTAGTCGGAGATATCCTTCAACTGGCTGTGTGCCATCGACTTCATATAACTGCTGTAAGCCTTCAACCATGAACATATAATCAAACTCATCGGGCATGCCAACTTTGGTTCCTTCACTCACTCCACCTGACAAAACGCAGCGATATTGCAGACAATACGGGTCCTCCTTTGACAGATCACGGGCAAGCATCTCAAACAGCAGGTCCACTTGTTTCTGAACCTCTCTGAGGCTGGTAACCTCCTCGACGATCCCAATGCCTGGAGTGGTCAGCGAGTGACGCACCAATTCCTGACAATTCATACAGAATGTTGGCAAGGCCTCATATTTTCTCTCCTTAAGTCTCCATCCAGGAATTGCTAGATAATCCTCCAGAATTCTCCCAACCTTCTTACACTCTTCCCATGCATCTGTTGACTCTCCATGCAGCGCCTTATGTGGTGAATCTTGTACAGCTAGGAATACCTGTGAATAGCGCAGGATGCTATCCCTTTCCATGTATTTCACATAGTCAGCAGCAGTTTTTCCATATTTATCCACTATCTTTTCATCAATTCCATTTTCAAGCAATTCTTTGAGTATAAAGAATTTGGGTTCATCATTTGCTTGAACAAAATGATGAAGAGCTGTGCGACCATTTTTGTCCCTTAAGTGCAAATCGGCTCCTAACTCTCTCAGTGCTGATACAGATTTTATATCATTCTCTTTAACAGCTTCCATTAAAACAGTAAAACCATTAATATCTTGATGATTAATATCGGCTCTATTTTGAAGCAGACATCTAAGAAAGGGATTTTCACAGTCTTGTATGTTCTCAACTAGTTCCTGTAATGGCTGCCTTCCTCTTGCATCCGTGATACTAACATCTGCTCCCATCTCCAAGATCCCCTGAAGCAACTGAAGTGAATCACAGCGTTCACATACTAAATGCAACAAAGATTTACCTAGGAATGTTTGACTATTGATGCTCAGTCCATTCATAATCATGTAGTCGATATATGCTAAGCATTGACTCTCTTTGCCTTTCCAATTATGTATACCTGAGCATAAGTAGTGGAGGACACTGTCACCATAAACTGTGCTTCTGCAGTTAATGTTCACCCCATTTGCCAATAGAAAATCATGTAAAACTTTGCTTCAGCGCAGGCATTTTGCAATGGAGTATTTCCATGTGCATCCTGATAATTAATATCCACACCATATTGCACCAATAGGTCTAACATATTAATAGCATTCTGAACATCACAGTCTTTCATGTGAGGCAAGAACCTGTGCAGACAATTCTCTTTCCTGCTTGTTGTGGAGTTCACGTCGGCCCCATTTATGAGAAGAATGTTAAGTTTGGCAAGTTGAGAGGCTATGTTTTCAGATTGTCTAACCACCTCATGAAGTGGAGTGCTGCTCTCAAATGGAGATTGAAAATTAACACAGGCGCCATTTTGCACAAGACATTTAAACATATCGAAGCTGACATGTTGCTTGGCAGCTAAGTGAAGCGGGGTGTCTCTGGTAAATGATTCACTGTTCTCTGCAGTTACAAGATTCACATCAGTTCCATAGTCAAGTAATAAACGCACTGCTTCCATGTTGTCCGCGGCAACAGCCAAATGCAATAATGACATGCCGCACTCATCTGATATCATATCATTGATGTTAAATTCATGGGGCCCCCATAGGGGGGGTATGAAAAACCCAATAATCCCCCTTTTTTTACCTAAAAATCCAAAAATCCTTATCTTTTGTAGCCAAAAATCCTTAAATATTTTCCCCCTCAAATCTGAAAATCCAAAAGTATAAAACAAAAAATCCTAAAATATGTTTACATTTAGTACAAATTTATTTGGCAATGAATTACATAACATGCATGATATAACATGATATTTAGTGTTTCACACAGGTCATGCCACATTACAAAATGTACTTGCAGAGTCCACTTGAGCCCACAGAGTTTGAAATTAACAGTAATCTCACTGTTATAGTGATACGGAGACACCCAATCCTTTTGAACATATTCAAAATTAGTAAAAAAAGTAATCTGTGTCTTTCCTTTTTTTTGAAACTCTTTTAGGCCTAGTGGCCCTTGTGTCACTAGTAAATGACAACTGAGATAATTCCTCACTAATTAACTCTTGCTGCTCATTGGGTGTCTCCGTATCACCCTGATCCTTTATCAGGTCCAAAAGATTGATCAAAACCTCCTCATTCAGATTAATCCTAAACACTTTCCTCAAAATCCAAAAATCCCAGATATTTCACCCCAAAAATCCAATAATCCCTCTTTTTTAGGCCAAAAATCCAATAATCCTAAAACCCTATGGGGGCCCCATTCATCTTTTAAGCCATCCAACTTAGTTTTAAATTTGGCAATATCGTGTCCAGCTTTGGTGAAATCTTTTAGTTCTAAAACATCTTCCGATGATCGGCTCGAAGCCATTTTCTGTTTGTATAAATGGGATAATTTGAAGATCTACACACAAGCAGAATTGTTCAGCATGAAATGTTTTGTGAAGTTCCTGGTTATTTGAACTCTGAACTAACCTCACCTAATTTCGTTGACCTATTTCTGTGCACTTTCGTCACAGTCAGTCCTGAGTGTCATGCCGCACTCATCTGTTGCATAGGCAAATTAGCATATCAAGATTTAAAAAAACAACATATAATGGCATGACAAAGTTAACACCTCCTTCATAATAACACCGCTGTGAATGATTTCAAGTCAAGATCTTCAACTAATTATATATATATATATATATATATTTCTTAGTAAATAATTTGATCATTTAAAATAATTTGATTTGAAGATTAAATGTATTTTTGTATGTCCGTACCTTCACAGAGAGATTTAATGTATGATAGAATTTCATATCATAATCCAGATTTCAATGAAATAAATGATGATAAAATTAAAAATGTGTGTATTTGTTAAAGAATGAATGGAAGGAAGTTTGTAATTATTTAGAGAATGCTTGGCATGTGGGACAATGAACATTGTATTGTGAAAATAACAAACTTTTTTAATGCTGCGGTTATTGAGTCATCGCTATATTTTTTTTATAATTATACCGACTGATAAACTATTAATGTGTTGGGCAGGCAAGATTAAAATTATTCATTGTATATTTAATATGTATATATATATACTATTATGGCGCAAAGATAAATGGATACAATAAAAATATATCATGTACGTGTGTTGCTCTAGAAGAAAAAAGATGATGGTGCAATAATTGTTAAATCCGTTTTTTAAGTTATATTTTTTTCTTGTGGATTTTAGTGAATTATTTCCTCTGTATTTAATAATTCAGTTTATTGAAAATGTTGATACATTATTTTCATTTAAAGATTCTCATGGAACTTTTCTGATTTAGTTTACTCTCACGATCCAATGTGGATCTTTCTAATAATACCCAGAGGGTCCATGGCCATATATTCCTTATATGAGGAAGGTGAGTGAAGCTCAGTCAAAGATCTAGAAGAATAATGTGAATAGTCGTCTATCATAGGTATCATACAAGGATAATGAATTGCTCCCTTAGGAATTAATACCAAAAACCATCAGCAAAGTACACATGAGGAACTCCTTGTGGGAGGACATGGGAGACCACAATTAGCCGCCATTGGCCAGTATCATACCACAGACCGGTTTCAAACCGCAGGCTGGTTTCATACCACAGGCCAGTATCATACCACAGACCGATTTCAAATCACAGGCTAGTATTATAAGGTTTTAGTAAATATAAATATATGAGACAAATTGGAAAAGAAGACTCAGAAGAAAATCTATCCTGGATACAAAATATTAGAATTCACTAAAATTGTACATTTATCTGATATTACAGTGGTAAAATTATCGACATTCAAATCAGTTACATGCCTTATTACTCGTACTGGGATATTTATCGGTTTTGCTACTCTAATGACTCATAAACAACTTATCTTGAAATAAACATGTTATTTGTAGTATAATATAATGAGAAAAATATACATAAGCTGACGCAGCAAAGCATGATTCACACAGGAAATAGTGTATCAGATAAGCATGGAAGTATAGAATAAACACTAGCCTACACCATGCAAAGAGCGTTAGTATAAAAGAGTAGACCTACAAATGCGATTCTAATTGGTATATTTGATAATATTTACAAATCTCACTGTGATTATCAATGTTTACGATGTTATAAATGATTGATATATATATATATATATATATATATATATATATATATATATATATATATATATATATATATATATATATATATATATATTATATATATATATATATATATATATATATATATATATATATATATCTATATATATATATATATATATATATATATATATATATATATATATATATATATATATATATATATATATATATATATATATATATATATATATATATATATATATATATATATATATATATATATATATATATATATATATATATATATATATATGTATATATATATATATATATATGTATATATATATAATAATAATAATAATAATAATAATAATAATAATAATAATAATAATAATAATAATAATAATAATAATAATAATAATAATAATAATAATAATAATAATAATAATAATAATAATAATAATAATAATAATAATAATAATAATAATAATAATAATAATAATAATAATAATAATAATAATAATAATAATAATAATAATAATAATAATAATAATAATAATAATAATAATAATAATAATAATAATAATAATAATAGCGATATATCAGACCAGGTCTGCTCAAAGCGCTTCATTAAGATAGTGCTTTCTAAATAGAAATGTCTTAAGTTTCTTCTTAAAAGTTTCAACCGTTTTACAATTTTTTACTTCAAGGGGCAGGGCATTCCAATTCTTTGGCGCATATACCATGAAAGCCCTGTCTCCATAAGATTACATATTCGTCATAGGTACCACGTATTCATTTTTATCATTAGATCGCAGTCCCATGCCTAACTGTTTATACTCTAATAGCTTAGATAAGTATTTTGGGGCAAAGCCATTTTGCACCTTCCATGTCAATAAAGATATTTTGAAATCAATCCTAGCTTTTACAGGCAACCAGTGGAGTTCCATAAGTTTTTGTGTGATATGATCCCTTTTTTTAAGTTTCCCAACTACTCTGGCTGCAGCGTTCTGTAATTTTTGTAGTTTGGCTAATTCACACCCAGGTAAACCTGCCAGAAGGGCATTTCCATAGTCAAGGGTAGAGGTCACAAATGCATGAGCAAGGGTGTTGGCAGTTCCCTCATCCAAACAATTTCTTATTCTTGATAAATTTTTTACATGAAAGAAACCATTTTTACACATTTTTTTGATTTGTGATTTCATAGATAGTTCTTGATCTAGAATAACCCCTAGATCCTTAACAGCCTTTGATCTAGGAATTTTTGTATCCCCTACTAGGATTTCCTCAGGCACATATTTTCTTCTGAAGTCACAGCTTTTACCACATGAAAGCATTTCTTTCTTTCCATCATTTATCTTCATCTTATTCTCTATTAGAAACTTTTTAACCTCTATAATACAATTTTCCATCTCTTTGCAAGACTTATCTCTCGTTTCTTCAGATTTAGGATCAATGGTGATGTAAAGTTGTGTGTCATCAGCATATATATGATGCTTGAGACCATAGTTACCAATAATATCTGATAAAGGCTCCATATATGCTGTAAATAGTAAAGGTCCCAAAACTGAGCCCTGTGGGACACCATATTTAATATTCATATTATCAGATCTTTTACCATCAATTATGACACATTGTTTTCTATTTGACAAGTATGATCTAAACCATTTAAGGGCAATCCCTTTGATTCCACATCTTTTTTCCAGTCTGTTCAGTAATATATCGTGATCAATAGTGTTGAAGGCCGCTGACAGATCAAGTAGTACCAGCATTACCGTTTTACCATCATCAATATCCATTAAGAATATATATATATATATATATATATATATATATATATATATATATATATATATATATATATATATATATATATATATATATATATATATATATATATATATATATATATATATATATATATATATCATGGCTTATTAATGTTTATTATTAACAAAATCCATCTTCTGTAAAATATCTTTCAGAATATATCTGTATAAATTCTTGTTCTCGTTGTTAGGAATGACTGTTTCACATCGTGATGAATACTGTTCAAGAATATTGACCTTCAGGACAGGGAAATTGACCAAATAGATTTTAAAACCACAAAACAAATAAGTGGACGAATTATGTTGAATAAAAAATTGGCTTTGAAAGTGGCAAGGGAGGACAAAGTTCATCCATTTTTACAAACATGAAAATATAAGGTACCAGAAAGAACAACATCCACACCATCAGATGCCCCAGTTCCACATTTATTCTTAGACGGGCATGATGTCGAGATGACCATTGTTGCTGGAGATGGGGCAACAGTTCACATTGGTGATGATTTTATCCAGGCAGTCCTAAGCCTTTTGATTTTGCCCCAACGAGATGATTTCTATGTTCTTGCCTTAAATAGTTGTTGGTCAACCTTTTGCATTAGATAGTTGTTGGTCAACCCTTTGCATTAAATACTGAGTTGTTGGACAACCTTTTGCATTAAATAGTTGTTGGTCAACCTTTTGCATTAAATAGTTGTTGGTCAACCTTTTGCATTAAATAGTTGTTGGTCAACCTTTTGCATTAAATAGATGTTGGTCAACCTTATGGAAAAGGCTTTGCAAAGGAACTTTCTCGTTACTATCATGGTTAGAATGATACGATTATCATGGAATTCATATTGAAGCAAAAACGGGAAAAGGACTTTATTTTGAGAGACACTAGATATTCTAGGTTGTGTCCAGCATGCATTTAATTTCATATTATATAATCAATCATATATCATGTAATGGTAAAGGAAAGGTTCCTTGGGATAAGGGTTATTTTGGAAGTTGAACAATAATCTTCTGAATGTACTGGAGAATATAAAAGAAATATCGATAAAAGTAATGATAATTTACTAAGATCATTAAGTAATTGTACCTTGTGATCAAATCATTGAAATGTGTTTCCAAAATAAAGTAGGATTTAACACTTTCAGATTTATGTGTTTATTTGTTTTTGCGACACACTTTTGTGTTTAAATCTAAGTGCATTTTAGTGATTAATGAATAATGTTTCAGTAAAACATTGACGCACACAAATGCGATTAAGAAGTGCAACATTTTATGGGATTTGAAATGACACACTTTTATATCAGACAGGGGCACAGGACCTCTACACAAGAATAAGGTATAGTGTCCCTTTATTGCGTCCTTACAATGTATTGATCTGAATTATATACTGAGTTCAATTTTTCCACCTCCCCCTTGATTTTATATGGTCCATCTCTTGGATATTTGATCTGCCTATTGTGTTCTGTGATGATAAATTAATGAGATCCTCCTTAATCCAAGGTCTTTGTGACCATCTTTTGTCACTCATTGTTGCTGCATTGTTGTTGTACTAACTTTCTAACTATAACAATGCAACTAACTGTCTGTAATTCATCATATGTGCCTCACGTGTGGGCGCGTTGTCCATAGGCTGTTTAACAGGTGGGGGCAGGCGTGGGAGTGGAATTGGGTTTTCAAAACTTGAAAAGACTAAAATTCTGACTGGAGAATTCAACCGATATATTTTTCTGGAAAATTTAACAGCATACGGAAAGAGATGGACAACATCAATGATTTGGCTCCATGTGGAAAAAAAAGAAAAAATGAACATACCCTTGTAAAATTCAAAATGCGATTCAAAAGTGAAGTGGTAGAACTATTCAAAACAGTAAGAGTTCACTTGCTACCTATAATAACAACTATCATATAATCAAATCAATCACGTTTGGAATCGTGCCTGATTCATTAAAATTAGCGACAATAAGACCGCTTTTTTAAAAAAACTGGGACTGAAACTTTAAAAAGAACTACAAACCGGTATCCACCTTAGCTTATCTTTCCATGCTGATTGAAAGAGCAGTTGCTAAGCAATTTGTAAGCCATCTACAGGTGGACAACATCAGAGGTGTCTTTCAGTCACTTGACCATGACGTGGTATTGAGTAGATTGAGAAATAGATGTGGATTAACAGTGTGGTTTAAAGTGATTTAAATCCTATTTATCAGGGAGAAAACATTGTGTAACAATTGATGGTAATTACTGTGTACCCTGGGGATCACTACTTGGGCCATTACTTTTGACTACCCTGAAGAAATCATTAATAATATATATATATATCCTTTAGTTTTGAAACAGTATTGTAGAAAAGGGTCACGCAGAATGTGAGCTAAAGGTCAATTGTATTGTGAAATGGAGTGATCATTACATGCAAATATGCTTGTGAAAAATGAAATGTAGAGCAGTTATTAACGTAATAAAAAGTCCATAGATTTATCTGTTCATAATTGTATATTTATTATATAAGAAACAACATGTTTTAACAATTAAATATTATAATTAACAAAGTCAAATATTCCTTAGTGTTCAACCAATATACCAGAGCAAAAAGCCACTCCCAATTAACAGTAAAAAGAGTTAAGCCACATACAAGTGACAGTCAAGGATTCCAGCCACATACAAGTGACAGTCAAGGATTCCAGCCACATACAAGTGACAGTCAAATGAGTTCATTTATCATTAAGCCTTTCATTATAAACGAAGGTCAGTTACTATTTGGGTCCAGACTCCTTTAAATGTGAAGGTTTGATTGGTTCATCTTTGCCACAAATTACCCTCAAAGACTGAGCACATTTTGAGGATAAATGTTTCTCCTCTGGTCGTTATCCATATTAATATCAACCAACTACGTTTACTCTCCTTACTTTAAACTAGCTATAAATGTTAAGCATTTTTCTTTGTATTGTCACACAGCCTTTCAATGAGATCCGTCCGCTAGGTGGGGTGAATATCTGAGTGTTATGAGCATTTAAGTTTGATAGAGATAGAGTTGAGATGGAGTGGAATCAAAGTACAACAACAATACATATTGAAATAAGAATGACGTAATAGGACTACGTGACATCACATAGGTGAAACATGATTACATAGACTATGATATTAAGTATCATATTAAAAAACACGGCATGCTCGACTCAAAAATGTGCCAGGACATGGTATGTTCCAGCAGAAAGATAAATTAACAATAGGTTTAATTTAGCTTGAACCACAACAACACAGGCAGTGCTGATATTCAAATCATCTCCAAGAATGGCTCAGTAGGACATAATAAAATGGGAAGACGATGGATTTTGTAAATAATCACACCATTATAACAAGCAGAGTGTGTATTGAAGAAAAGAAATTGTTGGTTGATGTTTGTTGTTATTCGAGTGACATGATCACCAACCAAAATATTGTGATATTAAAAAAGCAATATAAATGAATCGCACATAAAAGATGGTACAAACAGCTTATACAATTATTTTTTGTGAACTGCAATAACTTTATATGTATAGGACTATGTCATATTGGGTAAATTTTATTATTTTGTTTCCAACACTCGTAAATGATATAAACTGATTTATTTAAAATAGTTTTGAGATATACAATATGTAACCACTCTAAATAAATATGGATAAAATTTGAAAGTATTATACGTAATAACATGCACCGTGACAGACAAAAGACAAATCTACACACAAGAGTTCACTAAAAATATCTTCAACCTTCAAAATAAGTTTTGTCTTACATTTAACAACATCTTTAATCAAGCTGAATTTATTTTTTTTCTCGTAAATTTGTTTACAATCTTTATATTCTATAAACTTAGTTACATTATACTTTGGGTGTATTTTGTTAAAGGGTTCTTTTGAAATTCCGTTTTGACCCTGATGGAAAATGAGTGATTTAATGTGGGTCACAACATCAAAGATAAAATGGCAAACAAACAGTGTCAGTACATGCCAGAGAATAAACCAGGTAAAATGGAGACTTTCCCGATTTAACCAAATTGAGGATTATTATATTGTTTCTATACTGCATTGTTATTCAATCAAAGACGCCATCATGGCGGAAGCACATGCAGACAACAAGCCCCCAAACTTTTCCTTATAAAAGCTTTTCTACGAAACAGCAGTGGCATGGTAGCTGATCTGCTGTCCTACTCTACTGTAGCCGTATCTGTCACTATCACTATTTGTGCCACAGGGGGCAGCACTATCGTTGAACGAAAGACTAGTTGGTGCGATCGGAGTGGTATCATGCAAATAGAGTGAAAAAAGACAAGAGATGTCAGAATCTACAAGGATGTGTATGTACAAGAGAGATAGATAAACATTGACACCTCCCTTCATTCTTTTTGGATAAAAACCTAGGTTTACCTGATTGGGGTGGATCACATAACAGATAAGGTGGTTGAAACTATTTTGCATGCATCACCTTGCTCCTAATTTCTACATATAGGTGAATATGTAAAAGAGAATAATCTAATGAAGAACTATATATATCGTATAATGCAATGAGCAAATATATTCAGTTTTAAGGCAAGGACCTGTAAACATTTCTATATCAATTTTGACCTTTCTGGGTCATGCATTAATTTTATAGTGAAATAGCATAGGGCTCCCACCGTTCATGGGCACTGCACAGTTTTTCTTATCAGGACCAAATTTGCATTCAATAATACCCGTCATATAAAGATGAAATGCAAGCAAGAACATGAAGGAGAAAAACCTTTCTCTTTTTAACCGTTTACCGTATACAGTATGCAGTATTCCTTGGTGTGCGAGGTTTCCGTCACGCTTCATCAAAGTTCATTTCCGATTAATGCAGCCTAGTGCCGCAGAAAATGCTTTTTCTGCCTCACGACTGGTTGTAAGGCATCACATGACTAGCTCAACCAATGGAATGACTTCATTGGACATCACAAGGATATTATGCAAACTGTGCTCTCTGACCACGTTGAACTGGTCACAACTGATGCAATGTTATGTATGTGAATCAAGTATATAGAAAGTAGAAATATGATTATAAGTTTAACATTGGAGAAAATGAGTTAATGTTTGTGGGATTTGAGTTGTTCATCCCTCGGTGAGTAAGAAGGACACAAATTCATCATACTGTAGTTCTCCATCCCTATTTTTGTCATGAATTGCCACCATGTTCTCAATTTCCGCTGTTGACATATTAAGACGGGCCAGCATAAGTTTAGCTTCTTCCACTGAGATGGAGCCGCTATTATCCCTGTCGTATTCACGGAACATATCTTTGATAGACTCAACCCTGAAAAACACCAAAAGGAAATTAAATTTTACATCAATGAAAATATTTCTACGTGTAATTTCATGAAAAAGGGCACAATATGTGCTAGAAACCAGTGCTATTTTATATATATATATGTGGGCTTTGCAATACATCCTCGATGCTATGTGTGGTAGGAAGAGGAGTTTGGTTCATTACTTCTGCGGTTCACGATTAGGAAATCAATGCCTGTTAGACATATGTCATCTTGTGAATGAGCTATGTGACTTGTGGGGCTGACCTTCCCAATCTACCACTGCATTTCACTGATAGAATCAAATTGTCAATGAGTAATGATTTACAGATGTAATTAACTGGACAGTTCCTTTTCACCGAGGACTGAGTAGAGAGTGGAAAGTTTTCTCAACAGTCCTGCTATCATTCTCCAGTCCTGTCAGAGTAGAAAGGCACGGAGAGTGATGGGTGAAAACAGTCGTCTCAAGATGATATTATTGCTAAGGGGTTTTATGCAGTTTACTAAAGGGGCTGTCACCTTTATGTCACGCCAGTTAAAAGACTGGACCCAGATGTATGGGTTGGGCAGAGGCCGATACTAAAAAGACAACAAACTTAGATTTAAACTCTTTGGGACTTCCTTGTTGATGTCTAACGGATGAAGGAAACTGCTCAAATGGAAAAGCACGCTCATTTAATACTGACCATCAGAGACACTTTGTATGGATGCTTTGAGGTCATTCAATTTTATAGCAGTCAGAAATGATTTGTCAAAGGTACAGTAAATGGAAAATTGCTGAGATGATATCGATCCACTGAGCTTCAGTCTTTAGAGTTGTTATTAGCATTTAGGTGAATGCTAGAAAAGGAGTGACTTATTTCACCAGTTTTGATTTTGGTGTATCACATCTAAGCAATGCTGTCAATGTAACCTCTCGAAGCAATACTCCCAATATATCACGCCTGAGCAATGCTACCAATGTATCACGCCTGAGCAATACTACCAATGTATCACGCCTGAGCAATACTACCAATGTATCATGTCTAAGAAATGGTACCAATGTATCACGCCTGAGCAATACTACCAATGTATCATGTCTAGGAAATGGTACCAATGTATCACACCTGAGCAATGCTACCAATGTATCACACCAAGCAATACTACCAATGTATCATGTCTAGGAAATGGTACCAATGTATCACACCTGAGCAATGCTACCAATGTATCACACCAAGCAATACTACCAATGTATCATGTCTAAGAAATGGTACCAATGTATCACACCTGAGCAATGCTACCAATGCATCACACCAAGCAATGCTACCAGTGTATCACACCAAGCAATACTACCAATGTATCATGTCTAAGAAATGGTACCAATGTATCACACCTGAGCAATGCTACCAATGTATCACACCAAGCAATACTACCAATGTATCATGTCTAAGAAATGGTACCAATGTATCACACCTGAGCAATGCTACCAATGCATCACACCAAGCAATACTACCAATGTATCATGTCTAAGAAATGGTACCAATGTATCACACCTGAGCAATGCTACCAATGCATCACACCAAGCAATACTACCAATGTATCATGTCTAAGAAATGGTACCAATGTATCACACCTGAGCAATGCTACCAATCTATCATATCTATGCAATTCCACCAATGTATAATCTCTAAGAAATGTATCAATGTGAGAAATACTATATCAACTGCATATCAACTGAAAACTGTATTTATCTAATATGCTGCATTTAAAAATTGAATATTTTGATAAAGTTCATTCCTTCATACCATGACCTACATGTAATTAATAATGGATTTAGTTCAATATAGATTTAAGAACAGCATCCTGTTTAAAACAATAAACACATTTTATGCGTCCGGTTTTGCAGATAATATTGTAATCTTCGGCCCAGTCTACCGAGAAACTAGCTGACTGACAGGATAATTATAATTCATGGAACTATCATTTCTCTTCATTTCTCACAACTACAGTTTCAATGATTTTTCAAAAAAGGCAGAATTAAAACTAGTTATAATGTTAATTCTAAAGTATAGGCAAACTGAAATTTATGTTATTATCTAGATTTCAAAATATGATTTTCTATTGTTGAAATCGAATATTTTACATTTTGTCAGATGGCACGAATTATGAAGTTTTTATCATGACGTCAAGGATATGATTCAATTATCCATGTGTTGGGAGATTAAAAGTAGACTTCCGTGAGTTCTACAACAGTATTAATAGGCCGGTCATAATATTGGTCTCATTTGATAGATGTGAAATAGAATTATACGTTGGATATATTTCCAGGCAAGATTGGTACATTTAAAAACATGATTAGTCTACACTCTACTGGTGTCGGCATATTAATGTTAAGTACATGGATAAAGTTATCAATCACAGAAGGCAAGTCTATTAAGTTTCAAAACAGTTTATATCATCATGTGTGACAATGTTATTGTTTATTTCTATTCTATATTTCCCACGAACTTACCATTGTTGTTATACTTCTATGTGTCTACCCAGATTGTTGCTGTTGATCTATGTTTCCACAAGATTGTTTCTGTTTATTCTGTATTGCTACCCAGATTCTTGCTGTTACTCTTTGATTCTACCCCGATTGATACAATTATTCTTGGCTTCTATCAAGATTGTTGTTTTCTCAATGTTTCCATCAAAACATTTGCTATTACTTTATGTATCTGAAGATACATCTGAAGATACTATATGTATCAAGACTGTTGCTGCTTCTCTATGTGTCTACGAGGATTGTTGCTGTTTCTCTCTGTTTCTAGCATGATTGGTGCTGTTTCTCTATGTGTCTACGAGGATTGTTGCTTTTTCTAACCAGATTGGTGCTGTTTCTCTATGTCTCTACGAGGATTGTTGCTGTTTCTCTATGTGTCTACGAGGATTGTTGCTGTTTCTAACCAGATTGTTACTGTTTCTCTATGTGTCTACGAGGATTGTTGCTGTTTCTAACCAGATTGTTGCTGTTTCTCTATGTGTCTACGAGGATTGTTGCTGTTTCTCTCTGTTTCTACGAGGATTGTTGCTGTTTCTAACCAGATTGTTGCTGTTTCTCTATGTGTCTACGAGGATTGTTCTCTCTTTCTAACCAGATTGTTGCTGTTTCTCTATGTGTCTACGAGGATTGTTGCTGCTTCTCTATGTGTCTACGAGGATTGTTGCTGTTTTTCTCTGTTTCTAGCAAGATTGGTGCTGTTTCTCTATGTGTCTACGAGGATTGTTGCTGTTTCTAACCAGATTGTTGCTGTTTCTCTATGTCTCTACGAGAATTGTTACTGTTTCTCTCTGTTTCTAGCAAGATTGGTGATGTTTCTCTATGTGTCTACGAGGATTGTTGCTGTTTCTAACCAGATTGTTGCTGTTTCTCTATGTGTCTACGAGGATTGTTGCTGTTTCTAACCAGATTGTTGCTGTTTCTCTATGTGTCTACGAGGATTGTTGCTGTTTCTAACCAGATTGTTGCTGTTTCTCTATGTGTCTACGAGGATTGTTGCTGTTTCTAACCAGATTGTTGCTGTTTCTCTATGTGTCTACGAGGATTGTTGCTGTTTCTAACCAGATTGTTGCTGTCTCCCTATGTGTCTACGAGGATTGTTGCTGTTTCTCTATGTGTCTACGAGGATTGTTGCTGTTTCTAACCAGATTGTTGCTGTTTCTCTATGTGTCTACGAGGATTGTTGCTGTTTCTAACCAGATTGTTGCTGTCTCTCTATGTGTCTACGAGGATTGTTGCTGTTTCTATATGTGTCTACGAGGATTGTTGCAGTTTCTAACAAGATTGTTGCTGTTTCTCTATGTATCTACGAGGATTGTTGCTGTTTCTCTCTGTTTCTAACCAGATTGGTGATGTTTATCTATGTGTCTATGAGGATTGTTGCTGTTTCTTTACGTTTCTACTCAGATTGCTGCTGTTATTCCATGTCATGTTTCTAACCACATTGTTGCTGTTTCTCTCTGTCTACCCAAACTGTTGCTGTATAAGTCTTGTTAACAAAGTTTCATCGGGTTGTAGGCGATAAACTTCCTTTCATATTTCCAATGTGGTTATAAAGCTTATACCCAAAAGCATTTGAAGACTTGGACAAAATCTGAAACTGAATAATATATTTTCCTTAAATCTCCTGAGTTCAGATTACCTCAGCACACAATTTCCACATGTTCAATCCTACTACTTGAATATGGTTTGTACTATACAATTTGTTTGTACAAACCGTATTTCATTTTGCTCTGTGCTTGAGAGAGGTACGTAGAGTATATCTATGTTCAGCAGAGTAATTTCGTGCATAGCTTTATCAAATTTATCAAATAAATTGTACTTTTATGAATATTCTAAATAGAAAAAAAACCTTGAGAGCAGTTGTATAGTTACTATTTCAATGATCAGTAGCATGTTGTGTTGATGTTAATTTTTTTATCTGTTATAGTTGGACCTCCGGGTCCCCCGGGACCCGCGGGTTTCCCCGGGCTTCCCCGGGCTAAAAGGTGAAGGGGGTAT
The DNA here is from genome assembly GCA_949316495.1 of Amphiduros pacificus. Classification (NCBI taxonomy): domain Eukaryota; kingdom Metazoa; phylum Annelida; class Polychaeta; order Phyllodocida; family Hesionidae; genus Amphiduros; species Amphiduros pacificus. The sequence continues at coordinate 36,765,464 of OX439001.1, read as the reverse complement.
TCCCGGTCTTCCTGGTCCACCTGGGGAACATGGGTTTCCGGGCCTTGACGGTTTGCCTGGAGAAAAAGGTTACCCGGGACCAAGTGGACCGAAGGGTGATGTTGGATACCCTGGTTCACCTGGGGTCCCTGGCGAATATGGATTGCCTGGAATCGAAGGACCAATTGGCCCAAAAGGTGACAGGGGTGCACCTGGATTGCCAGGAATACCAAGTGGCACTTCAAGTATTGTTTACCCTCCTGGTCCCCCCGGTGAGAAGGGAACTCCCGGTGACAGGGGTGCACCTGGTTTGCCAGGAGAACCAGGTGGCACTGCCAGTATTGTTTGCCCTCCTGGTCCCCCCGGTGAGAAGGGAACTCCCGGTCGTGATGCAACACCCCCTCTGCCGGACTCTGGGCACAACACACTGGCAGGTGAGGATTTTATATATACACTGGTTAGCCTATTTTATAGTTTACTAGAATTGGGTTAACTCACTGGGTAGGCCATTGGGTAACTCATTGGGTGGCCTACTGTTTATGCTCCTCGTACGGTATGGGTAAACTTACTGGGTAAGTCGTAATTGGTTAAACTCATTGGGTGTTTATATATGTTACTAATATTGGTTAGCTCACTGATTAAAACATTCATGAAACCACAGAGGTCACAGGCAATTTTACAGAGATCTGGGGTATGCTTAAATGGTATGTGACCACACAACTGTGATACAGACATCCAAAATACACTGACCATGGTTATTGTGTTTTGCTGAAAGTGCCTGTACTCTTTTGACCACCAGGTGGCCACATGTATACAATCTTGTGACCTATTGTGATCTGTAAGGGTGTTCGGCCTCTACCATTGGACATCCATTAATGGACAAACAGGCCTCTGTAGCAATTGTAGCAATCTAAAGGTGTCCCACTGTTAGCAAGACTTTAATAAGCAGGTGTACGCACATGATTACTGGACAGCCAAACAAAGTTTGTTGACAAAGTGTCTAATGGATGATTTGGATTTTAGCAGAAGACTCATCCACTTTCAAGTGGCACAGAAATTTATGTAGGGGAAATATGATGGGTAATAAGATTTAATCATAAAGTTTGGGGTATAAATATTTATATTATGCAAGGAAAAAGTGCCTGAAAACCTCGTTTCATGAATGCTTTAAGCATCACAAAAAAAACAATGAAAATGTCCTCTGCAGCACCATATTATGTATATTAACAAAAGGATATTCTTTATGTATTTCAGTGGCGTCGCTGATCCTGTCCTTGGCTTTGTTCTTGACTGCTATGTCAATGGGAGTGATGGCCATAATATTTTACAAGAGATATGTGTCCCTGGAAAAGCGTGTTGCGAAAGAGGCACATGTGGGGCGATATTATAAGAGCTAAAACTCTTTAACCCATCTCTCTTCACATGATAACATGACTCTGGTATGAACACAGGATTACAGTTTTGATTGAGATCTTTTACACCTGCGTGGCCAGTATTTAATGTTCATCACTGATTGGAGAATGGTGTTTTCTGATCTTGTGAATATGTGGTCAAGTGGTCTGCACCATACATATTTTTTTGTTTTTTTTTTAAAAAGTGGAACAGACTGGTGTGTAGTCTAACTCACATAACAAACGCCCTTTATATTAATATTTGCGTGTTGAATATCCCATTCAAAAGCACAATAAGGCCTTTTTAACAATTTGTGTTTTGAGGGGTGCGATATGCCATGTAATATCGACGAAGCCCATGAATTCGTTTAAACTTAGTGTTTAGCTCCTGCCCTGCTGTCTTACAAAACATAAATAAATCTAAGTGTAGTGTAAACCAGGCGTGTCACACTGGGCGTGAAGGGATGCATTCCATCTCACTGTCACTATTCCAGTCTGAGTTGTGGCCCTTTGTCTCCTCTCATCCCACCCAGCATACCAATAATCCTGCTCCTTTGTCTTATGTTATTGATCTCGTCCACCAGACTTTTCCCACCCATATTGAACACACACATGTCATGGGACACATCAATGGCTAGGCTTCTTCATGGATTTATCAAGATGTATATGATTTAGACGTGGGAAAATGCCAATGGGGGATTGTAAAAGTGGACATAAACAAACTATTTCGAACGCTGCATATATTTATTTCTCTCAAGGATAGTTTATATTTCAGACTGCATTGTTTGCGATTACACAAGATGGCGCTGTTCTGCCTTATGATCTGGGAAATAATACAGTTTTTATTAACATAACATATGATTTTATAGTATATGGACGCCAGAGAAAAATAATGTTGGCTCATCAAATGCCAAATGTATTATGTGATTGCGATGTGTGATGTGATGCCAAATGTATTATGTGTATTTTTATTATAATTATCATTATTGTTGAATAGAATAATATGTATAAAAAAGATAAATCTTGAATACCAATGATCAGTTATGATATTGACGTGTAGGCAATAAAAGAGTTGTACAGTTCCGGTTCCGGTGTAGTTGGACATTTCCGGTGTGTACTTTTCAATGGGGGGAAAACAACATGGAGGTCGACAATCGGCCTGTAAGAAGAGTACAATGCAGACATGGGTACTTACTTGGTCCTGACCTTGGCGTAGAAGCGTATGAATTCATCATAGGACAGGTTGCCATCACCGTTGTTGTCATATTTCCTCACCATGGATATGGACTGTTCCGGGGTGAAGGACAGTTCTTTCCGGAGGATTTCATGGGCCTCCTCTGCCGACACGGACCCGTTACCATCCTTATCAAACTCCTGGAACTTACATCGAATCTCTGCCATCCTGAAGCAACAAACCAAAACAATGATATAACTATTGTTTAATAATTCCTGCTTGATACCATACAAAATCAGATATATGGCCAGGTATTCCCTATGATTAACGTGCATATGAATAATTAAGTAGATTTGTACTCATTTTGATGTCATTATTCATATACTTTAGTATACTTCTTTATTTTTTGTTTTAGGAACCATAATGACCATATATTCCAAAATTTCCATCATAGTTGAACGCGAAAAGTGCTTGATTGTTATCTTCTATCAAAATTTGTATCTTGCTTCTTGAAAAATCTACCCGATTATGATTTTAAATGACATTCTTATTCATTTTCCTGTTTACTGTTTACCCATTTTCGTTTGTTATTCAATTTTACTTGTAATTAGCTTTTTACACTATAAAATATATGTTTCTTCTCACACAAATATTTCTATATTAAGTGAATTTATTTTAGGTCGATGGGTAATGTAAAACTCTTTATTGTATCCGATTTACAATTCCATCATTTCAAATTGCAAAAGCTATTTACAAATGTTAATGGTAACAGACGCTATTGTATAAATTCTCTCTCTCTGTATATGTATATATGATACTTTTCACATATAACCTAATTTATACATAGGATGTAACGTGCGATTTTCTGATGGACAGGAATATATTTTATTATCAATTTTTCAGCTACATTATCCCCGACTGTAATCCTTCATAACCCACCCAATTACAATTTGCAATACGATAACTAATATGGCTGAAAACACCGTCGAGCCCGCTAAGTGGCATAATGCATGGTGACAACCTTCAAGCTCACATGGACAGTTCCTTCCACAGTAAATAGAATGGAGCAAATACCCCATGGTGTGCCAGAAAGCCACAGCCACGGTGCCCAAATCCTTCCTGTCTACTTCGTGGCACAAAAACTGGAACCACTAATGGTGTTCTTAATGTAAGATTCTGAAATGTGCCTGGGAATCGTCAGGGAATAAATCGCATGATTTTCTTTTGGGATAAATATGGCCGTAATATATCCTTTTTAGTGGCATATCTTCCTACAAAATAGTCTTGTGAGCATTTGATGGAATATCAGTGGGTCATGGGGGAAGTATATACTTGATTTCATTTCAGTTGTCCGCATGATGGGTCTGTGAAGAGAATGTAAGAAGCCCTACTATAATTTCTGATTGGCTAGGGCTTGCATTGACCAAAACCCTCACTTAAATTTGACTTCCGGCTTTGACAGCTGGCAATAAAACCCGCCAAACCCCCGAAGCAGACGATATTTACAAGGAGGAACATTAGAATATTTTGGGAGAGATATTCTAATGCTTCACCCCACGGCCCAGAATATGTTTCTTATCACTTGTTAATTTTCTGAAATGGGTCATTTAAATGAAAAAAAAATGAATAAGTGAAAAATGATATTCTTTGGGTGTGTAAATAATATTGCTCTCATTGTAAAGAATAATGACTCATTTTCTAAGCAGATAATTGTATTTAGGATATTAATGTCACTCATCAATCCGACCATTATCCATATGAATATGCATTGTTACAGCAAGCATGGTAACATACAAATGTACAGACAATTAAAAAAAAACACCCAGGAACTAAAATGGCATTTTTGTGGCTGGTAGATTTATCTGACTGCTCGCATAGGACAACGGCATTTTTCTCCATTTGTAAAATGAGTATGTCATAGATAAGCAAAGGGTAGTTCCAAGAGATTAGAAAACACCCGGCCGAGAAGATGGGTGAGTGACGGAGCGCTGTGAAACATCGATTGGGCATGACCACGGGGTGCAATAATGGCGGTCCTGACCTTGTCTGTTCCACAGTACCCGCACTGACGTTCCACTATTGGACGCTTTTCCAGTGTGCACCCATGCATAGATACTTAAAAAAAAGATTGATATTCAATAAATTGACAATGAGTTATTTTAAAAAGAAAAGTACTAAAAAAATCAGACATTAGCTATTTTGACACGGTTTCCCGTCCTGTCCATAGCGGGGCATATTCCTCCATAACCCTCATAAACGTAATTTGGTTTATATGGCTAAAGAACTCGGCTATGAAGTCATTGACCTCCAGATTTAGTGGAATTTTTTGGAGAGCCATGTGGCTGGCCTGATCAATACCCTTGGAATGGCTCTGGAAGGGAATTTGTTCGGTCTGTGCCTACATACTATAGCTCAGTTCACAATGGCGGCCAGCTTGTCTTTTATTGTTACTTCCCGGCCGTACCACTGAGCAGCTCTCAGGGGTAACCCGGGAGACCCACTTATGGTGAGGGTTCTGTGAAATGTGTCCACAGATAATAGACTTTATGTGTGAACCGTTCAATAGATATGCAAATAGCTCCAAACTCCCCGGATTATGCATACATACCCTTTTTATGTAACAGTGTTATGCGTCTTGAAACTAAAAAGACGAATTAACAACAACAACAAAAATAAACATCAATACAATCTGATTTTATGTGATTACATTTTGCCATATCAATGTGTACATCTTAATGTGATTGTTTTTTCTCTTTGGTGGAGCGTGCGATTAGCGTTTTACGACACCCGGAGAAGACATACGGCAGTCTGATATCAGACACGGCTCGGCATTCTTCAGTGTGCCATTCCTCGATGGGCAGCCAATCAATCACCGTTATTTAATCAACAGATCCATCAGCATATAAATCAACAGATACACAATTCTAGCTCCATTATGACTGACGCCACATTCCTCAAACAAAACCGCTCCTGCTACATTTAAAAACCTCATTGTAATCAGACAATGTAATTTGATAATACATCTTAATTGAATTATTTTGTAATTTGATTAATTCTTTGATTTACAGATCATTTTTAAATTTAAAGATGTGAATTGTCTTGAAAGTATAAATCAAACTGAAATCTTCGCCTATATATGTCATAGTTCGTATATGTTCTCTTTTCCATTAAAAATAGATAGAAAAATTGTTTTTAGCCAAGGCCAATAAATAGTGTTATCCTTTAAACTGTAAAGTTGGGATGATGTGTACGTTAAAACATGAGAAACAATTGTTTTCTGTTTTTTTGGGTGTATTATATATAATAAATGAAGATTGCCTCAGGAGAGAGGCCAGTTCCTTTTGTGTGAACCAAGTGAAAGACATACATAATTCATAGAATGAACTCACAATAACACCAAAGTCTAAGCCATGAGCACGAGGGTAAACCAGTTCAAGTACCACTCTGATACCTGTTTTTCACACCCAGCTCTATGATTCTTGCCAATTCCGTTCAAGGTTTAATTGGAATAAAACCTGGCGGCTATGACTTTAGTCCAGAGTTTGCTAAGTGGTATATGATGTTGTGATTAATCAGCCATTAAGAGGAGCTGAATGGACTGGCAATGTTATTTATTTGTGGTCAGTCCAACCATAAGGTCCATTATACACTGTTATTGACTATATCGTCTGCCCAAGTTGTAAAACTACTATACATGAAAATTGTTTCAACAATGTCTTGGCAAAGCAAAACGACAACAAAAAAATAAAGATATTGCTCTACATCAAATATATTCATTATTTAGTTTGTGATAATATAATTCTAGATCTCACACGAACAGCTGTATTCATCCAGAACAGATATGTACCCATATTTGGCATCTGGTGAAGAGTTGCTGATTAAGGATACATTAAATGTAAATGTGAACCCAAAACATGCCAATACAATGAACCAAACTAACTTAGAACAAATATACCGGAAATCTATGTTAAATTGTAATCCGGCTTAGTTCTTGTACAAAACTAAAAGAATCACCGTATACAATATCCATTTACAGTGCATCTTGCCTTGGTTCCTCAAAGAGGATATTGAAATATCCAGTAGTAAGGCAACAGAGACAGAACTGCTAATAACAAACTGCAGTGATATACACCTTTAATCTGACATGTAATCACTTCATTTGCGTCAACGGACGGTCAAATTGGAAAGCGAGATGCTTGAAGTCAGCTCAGCTGTGTTGCGCTTCTGATATGGAGAAAGGCTCATTGTCATTTAGTGAAGCTATGTGTTCACATTGACTTCCATCCCAACTGGGATTACAATAAGAAACATAAGAATAACAGATTCGCAGTGTAGTCAACTCCAATTTAGGCACTGGAAATATTTGTCATCAAAATCCCCTTAGTACAATCAAGGAGTTTTTGAAGTTATTTTGATGCAATATGTTATATGGCTATAGATACTGAGCGGCCTGAAAAGCCTTGGAGAGAGAGAGAAAAAACAAAGATAAATAGGGTCAATGCTATGAGTCTGGAGATTAAAAATTGTATTGCGATGAACAAAACTCTTTACCACGGTTAGATTCCTCTGGTATCACCTTTTTTGTATGATAATTCTTTTCTCAGCCACAATGTGTGAAGTGGGCAGCTACCAAATGGGCAGACTCTGAGCAGACAAGCGTCATAGAGATCAAGCAGGGGAAGCAGCTCCGTCCTTGAGGACCCCTGGTGGACACAGATTCTGCTAATCATTTATTATTTTGTGCGGTGACTTTGCCTCCAGACACGGTCCGCAGTAAGCAGGTGTGAGCGAGAGGAACCGCTCCCCCCAGGGGAAAGTGAGCACGCCATACCATAAGATCTACAGAGCACCAAACAAAAACATGTAACCATGGACGTTGTAAAACCAAGAATAAAATTATTAAGCCGTCTTAGACCATCAGTTTGCAGGAAGAAAATTTCCATTGTGTTGTAATGCAACACTCAGAAACTATTCTTGACTATAGTAGTTTAGAATTAATATCCTTGCTATATTATGTACATAACAAAGTGCAATGCAGATAGTTCTCTGTCCTTCTATACAAAAATTAAATACACATAATGGGATATCAGTTGAATATCAGTTGTCTCCTGTTTTGGTAGTTTAAGCTGTTTTGTTATTTTTCACTGATGTATCTGGTATCTATTCTGGTGGATACACAGACCTCCAGTGCGGTACTACCTATTTCTCCAATACCCCTATTCTGGTAGATACACAGACCTCCAGTACGGTGCGACCCATTTGTCCAATACCCCTATTCTGGTGGATACACGGAGCTCCAGTGCGGTGGGACCCATTTGTCCAATACCCCTATTCTGGTAGATACACAGACCTCCAGTACGGTGCGACCTATTTGTCCAATACCCCTATTCTGGTAGATACAGAGACCTCCAGTGCGGTACTACCTATTTGTATGATACCTCTATTCTGGTAGATAAAAAGACCTCCTGTACAGAACTACCTATTTGTGTGATACCTCTATTCTGGTAGATACACAGACCACCAGTACAGAACTACCTATTTGTCCAATACCCCTATTCTGGTAGATACAGAGACCTCCAGTGCGGTACTACCTATTTGTATGATACCTCTATTCTGGTAGATAAAAAGACCTCCTGTACAGAACTACCTATTTGTGTGATACCTCTATTCTGGTTGATACAAAGACCTCCAGTACAGAACTACCTGTTTGTCTGATACCTCTATTCAGGTAGATACAAAGACCTCCAGTACAGAACTACCTGTTTTTCTGGTACCTCTATTCTGGTTGATACAAAGACCTCCAGTGCTGTACTACCTATTTGTCTGAGACCTCTATTATGGTAGATACACAGACCTCCAGTGCGGTACTATCTATATATTTGTAACAGAACAGTTCATAATACTATATCCGAAAATGGGATAGTAGCGACAATGCATTGACAAAATAAACACAGTCATTCCAATTGTTTTTGTCTGAGTTATCTAGACATTCGTGCTCTGTGTATCAAGAAGGTACAACCTCCTTAGTCACACCATAATGCAGAGAAACCGCCATAAGTGAAGCTCATATTCATAGGCAACATAATGGTTTGACTTCCGCTGCAACTGTCGAGTCATTTATTGAGCATTATTTAGTGATAAAAACAGGAAACCATTTCCAAGCTCCTGGCTAGTTCACTGACAGCGGCAGAGACACATACATTACCTCTGTACACATACCACATAAACCTGAGACGTGTAAATTACCTTCACTGACAATATCTTCCTTGCACTAATTGATTAAGGTCATTTTTCCCACCATCGTTTGTTGTCACATGTTAGACGTGTGCCAATGAAAGGTTCACCCTCGCCCGTCCGAGTCCGTGGTTATCCAAATACTTTTTTCATATTTGTAAATCTTGAGATAAAAAACAGAATCTTGTCTCCAAGATTCTGTAAAACAAAAATCAATATTTCTTTAATTGCACTCAATCATAAATATTGAATCGCTTGGAAAGAAAATAAAGTTTGGGCATACAAATAATGCCATTTGAATTATTGATACAGTTGTGGCAAGCAAAGTCGTACACATAATATTCTCCGACATTTAATGCTTAAATAACTTCTAATAAGAAATTATTTTCGCAATTTATATACATTTGTGAGCAAAACATGGAAAACCTTTACTTTCATAGTTTGGGCCATTACTGGATTCTTTATGTACTTTTTCAAATAGAATGAATTATTTTGCAATGAGATTACCTCCCAATTGGATGATTTAGTTGTCTCTCATTAATCACGAAAAGTAATCCCAATAGATAGATTTCATTTATTGCTTGTAAAAAAGATTTACTTGTAGTTGATAGGTAAGGAAGTAAGTGTGTTTATCATCAAATTATTTCTCCGAGACATTTTATTTGATTGCAGCGTAGGGATATAGATTGTAAGCATTACCATACTTTCTTGATTAGACAGAGCATTTTACCATCTTTCACTCTGACATCGTGCAATGTCTGTGGTTGGTCAAATTGGGATGTGACAGGTTTATGACAGGGGTTTAAAATGCTTTAATAGTGAAGGAGCAATTAATTTGTTGCTATGCTAATCTAAAGGTAATGGTTCAAGCTGCTATGCTAATCTAAAGGTAATGGTTCAAGCTGTTTTAGACCATCAGTTGTCATAACTTGCGCTCAAAACAATGTTACATCCGAATACGTAACGTAGGATGAAAGGTAAATGAATGGAAGCATAAGAAAATAAAATAACCGGTTTCCATGGAAACTGAATATAGAACTATGTTTACATGCGAGAGCAAACACGCAACATGCTTCTCTTACCTGTTGACTGATGGCGGTCACAAGGTTCAGAAACATAAGATCGCCGAGGTGCATATTTAATGTCCAACTTCAGATTTTCAGGGTCATTTTTATGTTTTCAGTATTCAGTATTCAGTGCCTCAAGGAAAATAAAATCTTTCAAACAAAAACTTTTTCTATAAAGAGATGTGTACATGTGTACATGTGTGTGTGTGTGCATGTGTGTGTTTGTGTGTGTGTGTGTGTGTGTGTGTGTATGTTTGTGCTATAGATTGTATTTTTGATTTACCGAAACATAATTTCAAGCCGATGCTTCACCGAGGCAAATGGCAGATGATGGACCAAATGCATGCAAAACATATATCAATATACAATCATTGTCATGTAATGACTTTCTCGGGTATCTCGGGTTTGATCAGACTTTATGGCAGCATCTCAAATCAGGGTTCAATGAGGCTGACTACCATCTCAAACCAGTGACTGGTTCTACCAGACATTCTGGAACCATCGCTATATGTTTGTATCGGTTCAACCAAACATTTTATTTCACATAATCTAAAATTTTTTTTACAAACAAAGTCCATATCAGCAACTGTGTCACACCACCCAGAGCAATGGAAAACCCAAAGCATTTGTGTTTAGTATAAAAGATGTTATCCAGATTACACTGGAGATTTCTGTGCACCCCATTTATATTCCACTTGTTTTACATTCCAGCAAACAGAATCAAATATCACCACTATCAACCATGGATCAAATATCACCACTATCAACCATGGATCAAATATCACCACTATCAACCATGGATCAAATATCACCACTATCAACCATGGATCAAATATCACCACTATCAACCATGGATCAAGTATCACCACTATCAACCATGGATCAAATATCACCACTATCAACCATGGATCAAATATCACCACTATCAACCATGGATCAAATGTCACCACTATCAACCATGGATCAAATATCACCACTATCAACCATGGATCAAATATCACCACTATCAACCATGGATCAAATATCACCACTATCAACCATGGATCAAATATCACCAGTATCAACCATGGATCAAATGTCACCACTATCAACCATGGATCAAATGTCACCACTATCAACCATGGATCAAATATCACCACTATCAACCATGGATCAAATATCACCACTATCAACCATAGATCAAATATCACCACTATCAACCATGGATCAAATATCACCACTATCAACCATGGATCAAGTATCACCACTATCAACCATGGATCAAATATCACCACTATCAACCATGGATCAAATATCACCACTATCAACCATGGATCACTGGTGGCTCCAATAGTCATTCAGTGGGTCTGCTCCTGAAATATTTGTATTTGAATATATCTATTTCCATCAGTTTTATCATGCGCATACTGCCATACATCATACTTAATATTACATTTTTTCAAAGTAGGCACAGCACTTTCTTGTGTGATATTAATAGACATAAACAGGGGCAAAATGTCATATATCATGATTAGATTATGCTCGATTACTTATGGATGTAGTATGTGATTTCTGAAGCAGTGGATCTTATAAGACATTCTACTGCTTTGCCAATCATCACCTTCAGGGTTGTCCTGAGGGAGGAATACAAATTTTGTACACATACCTATCACACTCCTCCTCTATCTTAGTGACAGATCTGAGTATCAAGTCGTAGGAATATATCTTTCTATTTGATGACCTGCACTGACTGGAGCGAGAGACAACTCCATTTTTCTCGACAGCATAACGGAAGTCTTGTCTCATCTGGGAATCGAACTCAGGACCTTTAGCATGAGAGATCTTATTAACTGAGCCACGTCCCAACCCGCTCAAAGAGGCCGTTGTTCTCCCATGAACACTTTAGATAATGACTTTCGTACCGCTCACTGCTTGCTTCTGAAGGCACCATTGGGGCTAGTGATTTTATATGTGCTACTGGATAAGGTCATAATTATGGTCGCCAGCCATAATAGCAGTTGGCACCGACGCTTGTTGTAGTCACGGCAGGACATTGTCTTACAGCATTTCCCAATACAAATAGATTATGCCTTGACCCGATATGGTGTGCTCCGCAAGCCCTGACTGGTCTCTAGCAATTCCTTCCAATCGATTTTAGTTAATGGAAGGGAAGTCCTGAAAAACAACACCTTCTACAATTCCAATACGAGACATTCATCATTTCCCAGAGCGTTCATGTATGGACACAATTAGGTCTCAGGGTTAATACGCAGTTGTCCCATGTCCTACTGTTGGGGTCTGGGGGTCAGAGGGTGGCTCATTCACCTGTGTCTTATTGTTGGGGTTTGGGATCAGAGGGTGACTCATTCACCTATGTCTTATTGTTGGGGTCTGGGGATCAGAGGGTGTCTCATTCACGTGTGTCTTATTGTTGGGGTCTGGGGATCAGAGGGTGACTCATTCACCTATGTCTTATTGTTGGGGTCTGGGGATCAGAGGGTGTCTCATTCACGTGTGTCTTATTGTTGGGGTCTGGGGATCAGAGGGTGTTTCATTCACCTGTGTCTTATTGTTGGGGTCCGGGGATCAGAGGGTGGCTCATTCACCTATGTCTTATTGTTGGGGTCTGGGGATCAGAGGGTGTCTCATTCACCTGTGTCTTATTGTTGGGGTCCGGGGATCAGAAGGTGGCTCATTCACCTATGTCTTATTGTTGGGGTCTGGGAATCAGAGGGTGGCTCATTCATTATTCTTGAGAGTAGAGTAACTGGATATACAGCAAATGCCGCATTATTAATGGAAAACATCAATCTAATGGCTTTAACATAGTATTTCATTGTCTTAATTGAATTTGATGTATGTGCATGTATCCTTTCCTTGGCACTCTCAATCTTTATATCAGAAAAAAACGTTCAGCAAAAGTACTAGAATTATCAGATAGAATTGTCACTATTTATGACTATATATGACTTATCATTTTGTTAGCATTTTAAACATCTCTTGATTATTTTATGAAATATCTTGGATGTTGGTAATATATAATATTTTGGGGAATTGTATTATGCATACATTAATCGAGGTGTTATTTTGATGTTTCTCTAAATTAGCCGAGAACGCATATGGGCTTTATACACCAATGCTTTAATATTTTCAGAGAAATGACATCGGTTCCTTTATAGAGATTGAATTTTCCATTTCACAAGTGATGAACTCTTTTTATGTGTTGGACTTTCTGCCATAATCTAATACAATGTTAATCGCATGATCTTTATTACAGAGGCCCGAAAGCTTCTTGTCATTAATAGATTTTTCCATTTTCTCTTCTAGTTTTTAGTTCAGAACCAACTTTTAGTTAGTTCTAAACATGTCAAGTTTCATGTCAAAATCATGTCTTGCATGGGAAATTCACATGTAGTGTAACATGCAAAAGTAAGCTGGTTTTCAATTTGATGAAAAATACCTGTTTAATTTGAGGCTTCACCAATTCTTAAGCTTTAAATGCATGGTGTCGATATAACATGTCCTAATATAATGAGATTTTTCTCCCCGACGCTCTGGTGTAATATTGTTATAGATCAAACTTTCCCGTAAATGCATGAAACGAAACGATTTTCATGCAAATTTACAAAGGATAAATAAAGCTGTCCAGCACTACATAGTACGGTAATATCGCCCATCTACTCATGCGGGATAGATATGGAAATGAAAGACATTGACTTTATTAACCCTTTCATTTGTATATATCTTAAATGTATATCTACAAACCGTAATGGACCCATTTCATATTGTCTTTGAAGCACTGACATAGTTCAGCTTTTTTTTCTCCCAGTTGATTTTAGTACTTCCGGTCCCTTATATCTATAGCTTATTTCCGGGTGAGCCGCTAAATGGAACGATTTCTTTAGAATATGACTTACTTGTGTTCCGATTCCGGTATCTGCGTCTTGTTGCCTGGCATGGCATATAGGAACTCCTCGAAGTTGAGAGTGCCACTGCAGTCGAGGTCCCGGGCTCTCATGATCTCCTGCGGACAAACAAAAGCACATGTTCACATCTATTTCATGAGTTATGATAACGACTCAAATCCCTGAGTAGGTCACATAGACTTGAAGACCTTCATTTTCAATATGTGTCTTTTTATAGGTTCTTTTTCAAGACACTGAAATGGACTTTTTGACGGTTACATGATAAATGAATTAATTCTATTGCGTTTTACAAATCATGGCCAAGGAAATAAGGATTCTTTTTTTCTTTTATATTTCAAAATCGGATTCCATTCTGAATATAAGTATATATATCTGGAGTATATTTCAACAATAATATAATAAAATGTAGAAAATTTGAAAATCATGAAAATATATCCTCCTGCACTATTATCAAGTAATACTTGAAAAGACCCATTTTGCCACTGTAAAATGTAAATTGAGATAGTGGCCGAGTGTATTCAAGTGTCCACAAAACAGGATTCAATTGGACCTGTTTTATATATATTATTTCACACGTTTTCTTTGTATATTTGAAAAAATGACATCACTCTCATAGCGTAAAGCACATCTAATGTCAGAGCAAAGAATCATGGCGAGTCATGCGCGGTGGACACCCAGGCTCTCTGGGGACCGGAAGGACTTGCAAATCATGACGAGTCGCCATGTTGAGGGTGTGTCGACCGTCCCTGTACACGATTAGTGATTTGTTAAGTGCTCCATGTATTATACTGTGATGTGAAAGGTCTGGTGGCAATCCAGAAAAGCAATCCCATTGCTCTACTTTCCAGAGCTACAATAACGACAACTGGATCAGAAAAAATATCGACGTTCCATGAATAGGAAAAAGTATATACTGTTTGCAACCAAACCAAGCCAATACTCTCAGATTCGACATTTGGATAAAAATATTATTATTGAAAAATGGCTAAGCTTTGAACCCAATTTTCTTTTGGCAATTTATAACAATTATTGTATGTGCTGCCTTTATTGGTTTATAGATAATATTCTGTGTTCATAACCTTACTACTAGTATGATGTGCAAGCGGAGAGGCTCATAACTCCCTTATCCCGTCTTTATCACACAGTTTTGGGAACTAAAAACATCTTTATATTCACACATCTATCATTGATGAGCCCATGTTTAGTCCCCATAATACGAACCTCCTACACACATTTACCCTATAAATAGTGCTTGCCTGATTTTATTTTCAACATTATATTTCAATATGAAATTTAATGAAGAGTAGAAAATAATTCTGTTCAAGTGGTTGAGGAATTTACTAGAATTATGTTAAGCATCTCATTTACAGAATAAAGCAGATTGAATCTAGCCAAGATAAATACTGGTAGATTGACGCTAGTAACCACCCAAAAGGAATAACAAAGTATATTAATAATACCAAGTGGGGTGGTAAGGGAGAGAGGCAATTATGGTATCAAAGGAGAAGGACAAGTAATGCAGCTGCAGGGCTAGAGAGGGACCAGTTGTATAGCAATAGAGAGGGACCAGTGATATAGCAATGGAGAAGGACCAGTGATATAGCAATAGAGAGCGACCAGTTATATAACAATAGAGAGGGACCAGTGATATAGCAATAGAGAGGGACCAGTTATATAGCAATGGAGAAGGACCAGTGATATAGCAATAGAGAGCGACCAGTTATATAGCAATAGAGAGGGACCAGTGATACAGCAATAGAGAGGGACCAGTTATATAGCAATGGAGAAGGACCAGTGATATAGCAAAAGAGAGCGACCAGTTATATAGCAATAGAGAGGGACGGACAAGTTATATAGCAATAGAAAGGGACCAGTTATATAGCAATAGAGAGGGACAATTTACATAGCAATGGAGAGGGACCAGTTATATAGCAATGGGGAGGGACAATTTACATAGCAATGGAGAGGGACCAGTTATATAGCAATAGAGAGGGACAATATACATAACAATAGAGAGGGATCAGTTGTATAGCAATGGAGAGGGACCAGTTAAATGGCAATAGAGAAGGACCAGTTATATCGCGATGGAGAAGGACTATTATCGCAGCAAAGGAAATGAACAAAGCAGCAACATAAAAAGGACAACAAAGATACGAAACGGAAAGGGAAAGGAAAACAAACGAATGCAATCAAAAACGAAAGTTTCACAAAATGCGTTGTGAAGATGACGCAATGTGTACGGACCAAAGGGAATATTGTAAATGGTTTATTGAATCATACATTATTCTTTAATCAAATAAATGCAATTAACTAAGTGAGAGGAGATTACAAAACTGGCAGTAATTCTCTGATGGGAAATATTTCCTGTTTTCTCACACGTTTAATAACAGTGTAACCACCATTTAAACAAACAGACAACCACAAGCCTTTGACATTAAATACCACTGGAATAATTGACCTGTGAAAGACGGATTTATTAAAGCCCTGCTATGTGCCAAAAACTAGAGTGAAGAGTCATGATTCAGTCAAGGAGAAAAAAGACATCAATCTGACAAGAAAAAAACCAAGATCAATGTGAATTATATAAGCGTGACATTACCTGAATTGGAAGGCTCTTGGAACATGGAGATAGTATGTACATAGGATGAATAAATGCATCCAAACTCAATAGATAATCAATGATTGCTTATGGCTTTAAGTTGTCTGACCAATAAAACAAACACCTTTAAATGGCAGAACATTGATTACAGCTTGACGCTATCATTTTGTACCAGTTGTTGTCACCCAGATAGGCAACATTAGAATTGTTTATATGGGATGTGATGCTTGGCATTGCATTGCTAAGCCCACAAGGGAGCGCCTTCTAAAAGCTTGTAGTCATATTTTATTCATCTCAATCACAGTGTCAAGATGCTCTACGATGACTGATGTGTACATTTTTAATGTATCATTGACACTCACTCCAGATAATGATTGACCTTCGCAAAATAACCCTCTCGCTGCTATCTATCAAGAATAGTCCGCACTGCCATGTCCAAAACATTATTCACATTACCAGATCTAAAGTTAATATCTTCGTCAGTTGAGTAGATAACAAAGGAACACAGAATGAAATTTACAAAAATGTTATTCATTGTATTTTTGTATCGGAAATGAGTCAAACTCTTCTTACCAGTATAAGTATAAATTCCAAATAAAACAAAGGTTTACATTACTGTTGTGTAAGTTTAAGCTTAAACATAGATATTCTTAGTGTGGGAGGGCACAATACATCACTAAAGCTTTCTTTTCACATGGCCGTGATGGCACACATGAGACCCCCGCAGATAAAGGGTTTCATCTCTGAGTTGATTTCTAATTAGGCTTTGGGTATCGGACCAAACATGATCATGGACCATTCTCTTGTATTATGTATGATATATGGGGTCAGAAAGCCGTAGGTAATCTGTGGAGTGGCGATATCTCCTTTTGGCTTTCACATTGGAAAGGTCAGGCAATTTATATCACAGTTGCACGGACATAAGAAATCCGACAGAAGTTGGTGCAGGCTAATCATAGTGTCAAAGTTAAATGACGCAACGTGATCCTTATTTGTTTTTGAGCATAAAAAAACGTTTGATGATTTTTTTATGATCTCATTGTGGGAGAACAAACAAGTATATATCTACATGTATATATACATATATATTTATATTTGAATATATATATATATATATATATATATATATATATATATATATATATATACTCCCCTTGTGTTCTCCCCTTGTGTGTGTGTGTGTGTGTGTTTTAATTTAAACGTGACTGTTATCTATTGACACGTGGGACCAGGGCATATGAAAGTTGAGCTTGATAATTCCCTTTCCCCCCAATTAAGCATGATGATACATGTGGGATGGGACAATAAATGGATTGCAATATTAAACAGTACAGTAATTGCCTATTTCGCCTTTGGGCTTGATGTATGAGATATATGGGCTGAAAGTCAATGGAGTGTCTCAGTCTCATTACCCAGCATTGTCTTTTGTGGCCATTTTTCTTTTATAACTTTTCTGCCACGAGATGGCAGTTTTTGCAATGAGACTGGGAGAGAGGAAAAATTAAATGTAGCGTGTCACAGAGTAATGAGCGGTCCAAGTATACTGAAAGTCTCAGGTTTGGCTTGTGATATTTTGTTTAACCTTGGATTTTAACCCACACACCTTGATTTCCTGTCTTAGTTTTGCAAATATGTCTTGGGCTTGACTTTTAAAGATTAACAATTTTCAATGTTATAAGGGACTATAGTCTAGTCTTTGCTGCCAGGGGCTCATTCCAGTATTTGCATGTTATGTTGTTTTCATTTTGTTTTGTATTTTAGCAGTCTATGTCAATTAAGAAATATCTTGCGTTAATTCACTTCAATCTGACCAGGGAGGTCACATGCAATATTTTAGAGATTTGCTGTACGCCAAAATTATATGTGATCATGAAACTGTAATACAAACAAGCGATCTTCTTGAAATCAACCAAAATACACCTGTCATGATTATTGTGTTTTGCTGAAAGTGGTAAGTACTATGCTCGTCCTCATGTGACCACTATTGTGGTCCTGTATTGGATCTGTACCAACAGACAAACACTAATGGGCAAACAGGCCTCTAAAAGCCAAATCACTCCAGTCTCCTAATCTGAAGATGCCATACTGTTAGCAAACCTTTCCTAAGTAGAATCGACTACCTCTGTTTGGCAGAATAAAATGGATTTAGAATTTGTGAATTTCTGAACAAAATCTACATATAACAGTTATGAATATGATTTTTATATCCTTGACCCAACTGATATATGTATGTCTAATGTTAGATTTAAACAGGTAATTTTACAATAAAATCTCTTTGATTTCCATAAAGTGAAATGAAAGGATAGTTAAAAGAAATACATGAAGCTTGAACTGAAATTGTGAAGTTAACATGGCAAACAAAACGTGAATTTCAAATATTCTTTATGAATTCCAATTGTGATCGGTGGCAACCATTTATTTGCAGGACTGGTATGTTCTGTCCTTGAAAAAAACGAAACCGGCTTTGGAGAATAAATCATAAAAATGTATATTTGTAAATTTGGTTAATGTATGAGTAAGAACATGTCAGTAATATAACATACCAGCAAATAACAAGTTATGTAAAGAGAGTCATGTATTACATACGTTATGTGTTGAAGGGTTATCTCTCATTGTTTCCTCTATAGTATGAAATACATTCCAGCTGTTTACATATGAGCCAATAAAATATTTAAACATGATCGATACATTTCTCACATTGTGCCGTGGGATGTTACATTAGGTTATGGAAAATGCAAATCCCGTCCATTCACTAAAACATACACCAAATTTATCTGAGCATGATAGCTCAGTAAACATAGTATCACATTCAAAGCCATTTGGTCTATACAGTTATATTGTTGTTCAGTGCTATGTGAGACAGGGAACACTGTCATGTTATTGTATTGGGTATCAGTATTATTTGTGCATATATAGCATTGTACATGCAGAAAGTATTGTACTACTCTACTCAATATGGACCTTTCCATCTACGATATTTTCTCTGGGATTATTAGAATGGCTTTGAATATGTATCAAGCATGTATTTATCTAGGACACTGATATATATTGACCAGTGGCTATTGGAAGTGAGGTTCTACATCAATTATTTATGCATTGATTGAGATTAAACTTTGTTTGACAGGTTGCAACAACTGAGCAGTAAGTACACCACTTCTGCACATAATTACATCCTTTAATAAGTTAACAATAAACCAGGCTATTTCAAACATACTTGTCCTTTCAATGATTGGTTGGAAAGGACTAATATATTTGTATTGGTCTCAATATTGGTCTCAAATGTAACAGATGACTAGCAGTCAAATGTAAAATTAGCAGTCAAATGTAACAGATAATTAGCAATCTTTGGCAGGGAATATATATATTTCCATTAATGACATATGTGTCAAAAGAGTTTTTGAATCCTGTTTTGTAATTGGTAAAATGGACATCGCAGTTCGTCTAGATTTTATTATGAATGTCATTCAAACTAAATGTTGGTATACTTACGTCAATTTGACAGTCTGTTAGCCTGTAGCCCAATTTCTTGGAGACTTTTCTGAGTTCTTTAGCAGAAATGACACCATCCTTGTTTAGGTCGTATACTTCAAAGTGCTTCCGGTACTGCCGAATTTGTTCCGGAGTGAACTTATTGGGGTCCATCGCCATTTTGGAGTAGCTAGGGAAAACAGGCTTTTGGTAAATCCAATTAAAGAGTCTTGATCAAGATCTATGACTGGTGCCTAATCCAATAGCTGCTCCTGTGGAGAAAGAAACACAAGAAACAATGGTTATTCACAGATAGCTACTGTTGACTCCAATGCTAAGAGCAAACAGTTTGTACCTCTTGTGTTACTCACTAAAGGAACGTCTTTGAGAACATCATATATATTGTTAACACACCTACCGATCATTATCAAAACAGATAGACTGAATTCCTGAAAAAAACTTTCAGTAGTCCTATTTCATTTTTATCATAATGATGCTAATATGGACTGTCCAAACATAGATATAAGACGGATTGGTATAGGAGAGATGGATATAACATAGACATAAAGATATAGATGGAGATAGGCAAATGGCATCAAAGAGAGTATGTGACCAGAAAGTAAAGCTGTATGTGAGATATGATAAGAAACCAAACAAATATACGGTACATGATAGACACATAATATCAAGGGGGCACCATCATGTAGAACGCGCCATTTTCTTTTGATCTTCTCCAGAACATTCTCTTATTAAGATTCAGAGATAAGACAAAAAAAATGAGCCATTCACTATGGGAATATCACACAGTCGGTAGAGAAATGTCAAGACAAAACACTGAGGGTTTAGTGCACATGTCAGTGATTGGCAGGAGATTCACATGTCACCAGGCACTCTGTTTTTGTGGCTTTTGCCTGCAGCTTGATACACAGGGGTATATTCGTGACACGATCTGCAGCTGAACGTAAAATAGCGATAAACGCAATGCAGAACGCCATAGAGAGCACAAGTAAAGCTTATAAATATATTCAAATAATGATAATATCTGGTTATACATTGCTAAATCTATATCATTGACCAACTAAAATGACATTTTTTAAAATTCAAAAACTGATCCATCTCCTTACTGTTGGATGACTTATATATGTACCAAACGATTTGCATTTAGAGTAGAGCACTGTTTGTTTTGCCAAAAAGATGCATTTATAGTGTCTATATAGGACGAAACCACAAAGCCTTTTGAGCTCTCGGTCCACAACAGCTTGCACCTTTTTGCTGCTTTCCGTCTTTACTTCCTTTGCATGACAATGGAGTTACCATACACGTTCTGCGCTGATATTTCACACCAGGATTGTATTCATTTGTGTTTTTCTCATGGTCTAGTGTGTTACCTTGAAGCGATGAAATGTCCATTAGCCACATAATGGAAATTTGCTCAACACTGCACTGGTCTTCTCTTTGACCTCCACATGATACTTGCATATACGCATGTTCAGCATGAGTGGATTTTAAATATAAAGGCTAAAAGAATTCTGTGAGTATGCCATATACCAGGTATGCTACCCAAAAGCCTATCATGCAAACTGCAAACCTATCTATGGAATAATAACAATGTATAATGTGTCTCAGATGCAAGTAGTATATTACTGCTTATATGTATAATATGATCCACAGGTCTATTTCTAATTCTTTATAAAACATTGGATTTAATATAATCGCTAAATCTATTCAATTTCATGTGCACATGTTACCAATGTTCAATGGAAAAAAAGTGAAAGAGAAGAATAGGAGCGGACGTCACCTGTACTATCCCAGTGGCTGGTATGCTGTCTGTGACCGGTACTCCGACTGCCTTCCTGCCTGCCTGCCTGCCTGACTGCCCTACTGCGATGCGGCCCAACTGATGGGGAGGCTGAGCTAGGGGTGTGCAGGCAGCTGCTGCTGGTAGGCATGGGCCGCCACGGTCCTGCCATGTGATTTGCCACGCAGGCTCTCCGGCCCCACTTCTGCTGCAACAAACAACTTGAGGAAGCCTGCTTCCCCTGTCCACCACACCCTGGCATGGATCACAAGCTTCCTCTTTTAGAGAGCTAGATTTGGATTTTTAAAGCATTAACCCCCAAAAACAGATAGTATATTAGAATGTCAATTTCACAGGACCAAGATAGATCCATTAGTTTACATAGTACTTCACACAAGAACTGTCATTTGATTAAATTACATATATCACCCCATAGACCTTTGTGGGATTTTGTTTTTGTTTTTAAACCTAAAACTCCTAAAGTGGTTGTGTGTTGTAACATAACTGTACCCTTAAGATAAGCAGCGCCAGACAGAGATAGGTGTGAAGAGCTGTGAAAAGCTATTAAGGCCTTAAGAGCCACAGACAGGAGCAAGACTGCTTTACTGCCCAGGTCATAACAGTTGTGTAAAGAGAAGACCAGGCCAAGGTAAATAATAAATGAGAATCAGCAATTGATTATGCTCAAATGTATCATCAGGTGACAACTGGCATCTCTTTTTCCGGTAGTATCTGCATACATATCAAACTTATAATATCTTAACATATCAATTAAGTGAGTCCATATTGATGGTTAAATTCTTGTGAGTGAGTTTGTATGAGCTATTCCTATTTCTGAAAACACTACAGTGTGATAATGCTACACAATGAGAATATAGATAAGAACCATTCTAAGTGGGCAAGGCAAAGTATGGGCCATCTCCATCTCCAGAGCCAATTTTTCACTGTGTTGGGTGATAAACACCTTGATCGAAGCAGTGTAATGGGTGACAGCCTGGTTTGACAATGTCTGGGTCACAGAGGGCTTACACTTGGGCTGGATAGTTTGGTGTGGGATTACAGGGGTTGATGGGAAGCGAAGCGTTGGTTCTGGTAGATGGTGTGCACCAATGCTCTGCTTTCACATCACTGCACAACCATCTGCATCCCACCCTCACACACATCACTCATCCGGGTCCTCAATAACCCAACATCATTCCAAATCTCACCCTGGTCAATATATACCCTCAAAAGCGTATTTTTGTAAGCTCCTGGTACAGTATTCTTGCTTCACAACCATTAGATCTAAAGGGATTCATTGACCGTAATCAAAATCCCAAAACTAATGGATCATGTCAAACTGTCTGAATCACATTTGAATTACAACTTCTCAATTATAAAGGTGGATATATGTATGTTTGACTTTTGTTCGAATTGATGACCTTTTAAGCATATTTTCAGATGAGTTAGAAGCCTGTTACATTGAGGTGATACTTTTTCTTTTGAAGATTTACTAGGGGTCTTTCTTTTGCATTATCGATCAGGCATGACACCAACACTACGATCTTTGATAACCAGTTAAGAAGCACCGGTTAGGTAAACAACAACTCAAGATTGTGTTCAATCATGCAGCATGCATGGCCGAACATCTTAATCCAACCGGGAATCGAACCCCGGCACTTTATACAGGCGTCTGACTAACAGACTTCGCTTCAACCCCTGGGCAATGATTTAAGGAGTATTCACAAATGTAAAAATGACACAGCTGATTTTGCGGAACACCATGCTTTTACCAATTCTGTAAAATTAAAGACCAAAAACAAATGACACTATGTCTTAAATGTTTGGATTGCATCACATAAAATAAAATTGTTTGATACAAATATATCGTATTCGGCATCAAATTTGCATTTTTCACAAAAAGTATACCCCATTAACTTTTGTTATTACATTTGGAAACTTTGGGTTGTGTATTTACATGTACATATGACCGGTAGAGAGGTGCCATGAAATAGATCGAAACTTTATATGACGTGAGGGGTAACGCACCATTTGGAACATTTCTTGTCCAATTGGTTCTTTATTGAGCCAGATGGCTTTAAAGAAATACACTTTCCCCAACAGAAGGGTTTATATGACCAAATAAATATCACATACCGTCTCTTAGCTCTGCTTTGGTAGGATTTGATCAGAAGGTTTTTCAATTTATCTGATGGCAAATAAGCCAGAAACACTAGGTTGCACTTGAAATTTCACTAAATAAAAAGAGAAAAAGAGTGGGGAGCAGAAACTCAGTGTAAGTATTGTGTAATTGCCAATATATAGTACCACATGTGCTACCATCTCTGCATTGGTCAGGGGCTTTGCAATCTGCTCAGAGGGTCTGGGATTCATCAGTTGGGCTCAATGTATTTAAATCAAGAGGAGGCTGACATTAAAGTATAGCTGTGACAGTAGTGTTCTCCAATCACCAATCAGCAAGCCCAGATATATGATCTAGAGAGGTTTGTGGAACATGCAGGGTCACTTCTTTTTCAACCAAAGAAAGGTTTGGTGGAGTTGATAGAGCTCTTGTTTCAACTCGGTAGTTTAAACGGATTTGATTCAGTTTTTGCAACTGGCAACTGATATGAAGTGTATATATTTTCTTTAAAAAGAACAATCATGCTTTTTTTGGAGACTTTAGATCTGGTCATACACAAAATATGGATTGTCACTGAAGGAGATGCAAACGGTATTTTGCACAACAAGTACACCACTCCAGGCTTGCCGATTGGTGATTGGAGAACACTATTGTGACAGCGACCTTGGGTTTGTCCTCTATAGCAAAAGGTATACAAGGAATATATATATATATATATATATATATATATATATATATAACAACAAAACGTGAGGATTTCTACATTATTACTCACATATGTACTTGCTTCGTGCCAGTTATATTTTAATTATGAAGGAATGTAGCATCTTTTTAAGTAAGTATTTGTGCAACGTTGATAAAATCTTAAGGTCAGAAATTTGCCTGTATGCGCAATAGTTTCTCCCTTAATTTCAGGACTACATATATTTCCTAGGTTACAGTAGTAAATACATGTTTAAGTGCCGTCTGGAAAGCAGTGTATTTTGTAACATAAAAATGAAGGACTGATATACCTTTGTCATATTCAGAAGGTCTGGGTGTTCTGCGATAATTCATAACTCAAAAACTTCAACATAACAAAATGTAATCTGTATTGGATCTCATTATTCCTAATGTGGTGTAATTTCACTACCAACGCTTTATGTTGTATTATTATTTTGATGTGGTGGTCTGTGTAATGAACCACACTTTTAGGATAATCACGCTTATGTATTCTTATTCCGTGGTGTTGTACTAAAGCAGACAATGCATAGCAAGAATTTGACCTTGACCTGCATAAAATGCCTGACCTTAGACAATACAGTGATTCTACATAGTCCTGTATAAGAAAAAAATATATAAAATCACTGCACTTAAGGCACAAGGGCTTTGGCTATGGAATGTCACGAGAAAAGGGCTTTAGAAGAGAACCAAGACAAACAAAGAGTGATTCCGAAGAGCGATTCAAGTGTGGCCACTTTGAAATATCCTGGTGGAACATCCATTGAATCAGGCTACTAAATCTTGGGAGCTTCGCATCCTAAGGGGTGTGGTGGTTGAGCCTATGTATGGGTGGTGTCTGTACATCAGGGGATCGATATTGTATGCCATACACATAGCAATAAAAAACGGTGGCAAAAGCTGCCACAGAGTTTGGTGAGATTTGGTTTGGATGCGGGAAGAGACTCAATCGAGCCAAGCCTGCCCTCAATGGCAAATATTACTCATTCTATAGGGCCACACGGATAGGGCCATAATAAATACATCATTGTCTGCAATAAAAGTATAATTTACTGTGGTGAAGATTGGAATAGATAATATTTACTTTGAATGCAAGGCGTATGCCACCATACCATTTGAAATTCTAAGTAAATTTAATCTTATGGGTGCACTTAATCACATTCAAAAGAAGAAATCTTAGATTGCATATCGAACCACAATGCTCCCTTTTGGCATAAGGAAGTTGTGTCAAATATTAATGGCATCAACTGAATGACATTTCACTCCTTCTAAACAGCGAATACCAGCTCAGCATCGCATGCGCTCTGTCTGGACTCTTCGCTTCCCTGTACTTAACGCTACTTGGAATGGCTCCCAGACAGGAAACCTTAAAAACAAAACCACTCCAATGTTTTGAAGTCAATCAGAATTGTTTTACAGATTTTGACAACCCACTACAAATCTACATAGGAAGTGACATGTTTTGCATTATAAGTGCGTGTGATTGTGTGATTATATAACGATAGAGAGAATCCAGAAATCAAATCTCATTAGTTTAGAGAGCAAAACATATTCATGTTTACAGGTTGTTAAATGGAAATATTGCTAATAATAGATAAAACAGACAGATAAGCGTCGGTACATTTCACCGCACAAATCATATTTCATTGAAGGATTTAAGATTATTGATCTTCTTTGTCACATGTCAAATGAAGTGGAAAGGAGATAACAGATCAGTAGAAGACAGCAATTTTAATTAAATTTGATCATGATGGTGTTGACAATGATGGCCATTCCAGCAAACAATTGATTAAAACAAAGGCCGTGGTATATGTTATCAACACGAAGAAAGAAAGATAGTGCCCGGCTTATTCTTCGGATATGTTATTCACTTAATTATATTGAAAATGCTAAAAAAATGCCAGTCAATTTCTATATATCCAATTTTTACCTCACAACTCAATTATTTCCAGCCTAAAGTATGCCATTTTTTCTGATGGTTCAATCGTGCTTCTCTGCATGACAAAGTGATAAATATAAACATCCGGTTCCACATCCGGTGACAAAGACATCCACATCACGTGACGTGGTTGAGCGTCCGTGATCCTCCTGCACGTGATAAAACATTTGAGAGGGTCAGAATGTGGTCACAGGGTGCCATTATTCGCCTGTTTCGACATATATTGACCTTGCTCCATGAAGCTTTGAAATATTTACCATTGTTGGTGAGTGTCAGCTTACTGAAGGACGTGAATGAAGGACACAGAATGATGGATGTCTTCCACAAATGACACACCAAGAAATATCTATGCAAGAAGCAGGAAGAACATCTGAAGCTATGAATCCTCAAATCTGGTAATATTGCTGGATTTGATGAAACTGATATTAATATGGGATAGCGAATGGGAACACAGTGACACGTACATGATTGACAGTTTAATTTCTTATTAACCCTTAGATGCACAATAAAATGAATTTGGCAAATATGCTGTCACCTGTGGACAGATAGGAATTTATATTATCCAGACCAATTAATTTATATCTAACCGAAACCGGGTTACATTTAGTCTAAATTTCAATCAAAACCATATTTTACAAATTTGGTACAGAGATCTTCATTCTCCAGTCTGATCGGTTTTTTTTACTTGCACATCTCCCTCAACGCATTACACCTTTTTTTCGGTGTTTCCGGATAAGTGGCAGTGGGCGGTGGGTTAGAGCTAAAGTAATTAGTATAAACATGGAATGGGGAGATTGATCTCGCCAGGCACACATAACGACCCGCTGGGTTATGAGGTGTTCATAAAATTTATTGAAAATGGCGATGGTGGCATGTAGAGTTAGGCGTTTAACGGTTATATTGGTTCACAACACTAACCTGGTATGCTAATAGGCTGTTAAGATTCACCCAGTGACGTATTTCAGACGCTGTCGATAACCTAATGCCAATATCCTGTTTAGACAGCCTAAGCGATGTTTTTAAACGCTGTCAGTGACCTGATATGCAAATAAGCTGTTAAGATTCATACAGCGATGTTTTTTAAAGGCTGTCAGTGACCTGATATGCAAATAAGCTGTTAAGGTCTATAATCCACAATCAGTTTGAAGCATCGGCAGAGAACTTCGTGTGGTCTCGTATATTTACGTAACTGCCTTCGGCTCTGCATGCTCTGGGGGATTCCAGGATGAGAGTGAGGCTATGACGTCAGTGGGGGGTATTTCTCATACAGCACACATGTTGTTCAGCTGCAATAACTGAGTCGAACCCGTTTTAACGGTAGTTAAAACGGGTTCAATTTAAATAATAAAAGTTTAAGACTAGCTGGTTAAGTTTACTTTTTCTGTGCTAAATTAACAAATAACATGACTTTGAACACATTTAAGCCAAAAAAACATAAGTCTGTCCCAGTGTTTCATTGTGGATTATAGACCTTAAGATTCATACAGCGATGTTTTTTAAACGCTGTCAGTGACCTGATATGATAATATGCTGTTAAGATTCACCCAGTGACGTATTTCAGACGCTGTCGATAACCTAATGCCAATATTCTGTTTAGACAGCCTAAGCGATGTTTTTAAACGCTGTCAGTGACCTGATATGCAAATAAGCTGTTAAGATTCATACAGCAATGTTTTTTAAAGGCTGTCAGTGACCTGATATGCAAATAAGCTGTTAAGATTCATACAGCGATGTTTTTTAAAGGCTGTCAGTGACCTGATATGCAAATAAGCTGTTAAGATTCATACAGCGATGTTTTTTAAACGCTGTCAGTGACCAGATATGATAATGTGCTGTTAAAAGTCATCAAGTCATGATCACATTTTCAAACACTGTTATGTTTCCTGCTAACTATATAATGTAGACCCACTCATTGTCCTGCACTCCCTCTCGTAGATTCTACACACTCACAAAGGAATGAGTTATAGGCAGACGGAGACTTTATTTATTTATCATATTTTACACATTGCTGTAGAGACCGAAATGGCTCAAACTGTTATAAGGTCCTTTCCTTTACAAGAATGGAAGAAAAGACACATTTTCCATATCTTATATGATATAATAACACTTATAATCAAATATGTATAAGTTATAAGACTAAACTATATGCGATATTTCCTTAACTTATTTAAAAAACCTTTCTTTAAAAAAATCACCAATATGTTCAGTTTATGACACGAGAATACACATTTCTTCATTAGGCGGATAATGTCACAAAATCTGACTCTTCTGGCAAGTTTTAATTGAAATGGAGATTGTGATCAGTTTCTTGTCAATGTGACAAAATGCCATTTTTATAGGAATTTAATTAATTAACTATCGCCTTCTCACAACGATATGTTACTTTACCCCAAATCTTTCATATGCTATTATCAAAATGTATTGTTTTGCCCTGGTTATGTTTGTTTTTTTCGATAAATATGACGCATTTACTGCTAAGTTTAAACTTAGATTAAATGTACTTGTTTTGACATGGAAAGTGATGTATATACCTGATTATAAATGTGTCTGATAATCAGACAAAAGGAAAGTGACAGATATATTTCTTAAATACATCTAATAAATATGTGTCTGTCTTTATAAAAGCATAGTAGGAATAAAAAAATGGAAGCCTTTTCACTGCTTTAAGAATGTTTTGTTCTGAACTTTTCTCCTTTTAGCCTAACCCACTTTATTAAAAGGCATTATACAGAAGGAAAATGCAAGATTAGGTACTTATTATGCTAATGCCAATAGAAATGTGATTGCATTATCATAAAGAATAACACTATACATGGCAAATGTGTTCTCAGTTTGAGACATGGAACCATTAACATTTCTACTTTTTAGAAGTGGTTCTTTATAATTTGCCCTTAATATATACGCAGTCATGTCTCATTGCCTGTCCAGATTACATTTAGATTGCAACTGGAGGAAACTGTTTCTTAAAAAGGAAATTTCCATCAGTCATAGTGTACACAAATGTGTTCCTACGCTAAATATGCATACTTTGACGACAGAACCGTCTGGCCTCACTGGATTGGTTTGTCTTTTTGTCCATTTATACGGTGTGGTCTTCAAACCAAGAAGAAGACGCCAAGAAAGCATGCTCTATCTAAATAACGAGCTGCTATTTCATCAAATAAGAATCATTTTGGTCTTGCATTAATAAAGAAATATTCTTATTTATTTATGCATTGTATTGAGTGAGGCTCTGCACGATTCAGGCAGGTGAATATGTACAGTGATTCACGCCTTGTTATTTAAGGCTCTGGTGGTGTTACCCTGTTTGTATTAAACTACAACAAACTGCAGATCATAGTGCCCATTCAAGAAAGGTGGGTCATTGAGTCCCGATGGCAGGGTATTGTCTTACAAGATTTAGTCTTAATTGTACGTTCTAAAAAGCATAATTCAACAACGGGAACGGTATTTTTTCTTATCGCAAAATAATTGCTCTTCTCTGGCAGTTCCAAAATTACTTTTCCTTATCATTACATGCAGATAAGGAAAGATCCCAAATAATACAAGTAGTGAATCGCCCATGGTGAAGTGTAATATACACACGTATGAAGCCATGAAACCATCCCCAGTCGGTAATGAAATATGAGGGGTGTGATATGTGACAAATCCTCTCTCAATTATCCCTACTAATTGAATCTCTGGGTTGAAGGATGTCTTTGTGTGATACGATAGAGACCCAGTTTTCCATGAATAAAAGAAATGTGTTGAACAACATAATCTTTACTCATTACATTTTGCGTATTTATCTATTGATATAAATATAGAAATTCTGCGTTCTACTTGCTCATATCGTTTTGTTATGAAATCATTTAGTGTGATAAACGTTAACATATATCTTACTCAATTATTTCCAGAAATAAAGAAATGCAGTCATGATTAATGGATCATATTACACATTTAATAAGTGGTTGAAACTCGATATTGATATGGAAAAGGTCACACAAACAACTCCAAAGATTACAACCTAAGACCTCATATTGCTTCAGTTGTATTTGTTAATATATATATATATATATATATATATATATATATATATATATATATATATATATATATATATATATATATATTTATATAAAAGCCAGACGTGTATGTATATGTATTCCTATTTGGTGTCCTTTACCACGCCATAAGGCAATTCTGGGAAATCAGCTAGCGTGGACTATATTCATATACTTGGGTGACCTTAGTATCTGAAATATATTGCATTTCTTCACAGAAATATATATAAATGGCCATTACACATGACAAATTATCACGATCAGTTGATGTACTTTTGTTAAGTGTGCATGACATGTCAACATTTATCATTTTTCCATTTTATTTCAGTTGTATGATTATCTCTCCTTGATCATATGTGACATAAATAAAAGATATAAAGGACTAACAAATAATACTAGCTTAAACTAATATATGACAAGACTATTTACAAGAAAAAGAACAGAAATACGTACATGATTATATACAATAATATAACATATTCCATTCTAGACATGAATAATCACCATCCCACTTTTTCATTGAAATCATATAACGTAGTATCAACAAGGAATTATTGGCGTCTCTGTTCGTTATTTGCACGAGGATTGAATCAAGGAGATATCATCTTCTCTACCCCTTCCTGACCTTATAGTGTGCAAAATCTCCATCAATCACATCCGCGGTCACACGTTACAGGTCCCAGGGTCTGAACCATAAAATACCAACTGTTTGGTTGCCCACATGTGCACAGCTGCATCTGTGTGCTTTAAGGCCTGGCCCATCTGAGCTGGCCCATCTTCACCATTTGTATTTTCCCGGGTGACCTATATCTGAAGGACGGCTCGAGATATCAGCTGTAAAATAGACAAAGAATGAACATGTACTTTATACGTATGCAATATTGTCCTTCTGGGCGAATCTTTATCTATTTATCGTTATTTACTTGATTCTTTTTTATCTAGTGTGTGCATATCTATAAGTTTTATCCCAAGAAAATGAGACTAGAACTATCAATGAACTACTTAGGTTGAGGCAAGTAAAGTGGTTGGTTGGTGCAATCAGGCAGCCCGGCTGCCGGCTGCAATCAATATTAAAATGCTCTGGAAGAACTTAATTACAATTTGAATCCAGGAAGTATCTTGATTGTTATAATCCCCATCTTGGCAGTCAGGAAAATTACTTCATTAAATCAGAGTGTATTTCTTTATGAAGTTCCATCTCAAGCATTTGTGAATCTTCCTAGCAAGGCGCTTGCGGGATAACACCAAAAGACGGTTGGTCGGCAAATACAACAGAGAAGAACATAAGTGCAGAGAAGAATATACTATGATATAAAGGAAAGCTTCCTCTTTCTGACATTCCCACCAACCAAACAATTCACTGGCACATATAGTAAAGAACAGATGAAAGCTGGCTGAAATCACGCTTATCTTTTTCTCTGTCCCTTCTTACAATCAATATTGAAATCTCATTTTGACACTTGGTACTCCTGACCAAACTGAGCGCCTGAATCGCCTCAGATAAAATGAACCTCCATTCTAAACCGACGGGTTGCCGGTGGAATACGAACAAAGTAAAATCCCAATGATAGAGATCCATCACTAAAATAGATGTTTGATGTTCTACATATAATAGAATCCTTTTAATGTCAGATATCCATTGAGCATTTCTATATGCAATTTAGATGATATTTAGAATGGCATGTTCAATGAAAATATACTTCGATACATTTCTTCTTGTCCTGACCAGTATATCATATAATAGTCAACAAGACAACTATATACTCTCCAAACTTGTGTAGCAGGTTGATCAATAAGATTCAAATGAGATTAAAATACACAAGGGGAGTCCAGCTCACAAAATGTTCAACATCCATGGCAATGAGCTAGACCTCATCCCATTGGAATGATGTGCAGTTTGTAAAAGGTTTTATCATGCAAAACTGTCCAATAAGCATTTAACAAGAAAGGTTAGCAAAAGTATGTAATTTTAATTTACTATTTAGGAGATCACTTTATTAGATAGTGAAATGGGTGTTTCAGAGGAAGATGAACCAAAATAAATTGGCTAGTTAATATACATTATAGAATCAAGTAAGAATATGTAATTTGGCAATTACTAAGAGAGGGTCATATAATACTTTAATGTTTCAGATGGGGTGGTGTTGAAAGCGCTGAGGCAATAGTGTTGTAACATGTCTATGTGCCTTAACATTTATCTGCATAGTGGCCACACACAATGACACATGGGTCATATTGCGTCAGGTTGTACCACAACACTATATAATGCAATTAGAAATATGGCCTTATTGAACAACTCACAATATCAATAATTTACCAAATGACCCTTGTATTACATCTTCGATATGACTCCGCAACAAATGTTACAAAATGATAGGTCGATAGTTGGTTAAAGCGGTGTCCAAATAGAAAATGCCCAGGCCCTGAAACTCCCGGTCCTCTATTCAATAAAGCAACAGCCATTGCAAACAATTCAAATTTTGTATTCAGCTTTAGTGCATGGCTAGTGATCCAGATTTTATGTGTGAGTATGCCATGGCTGAGAAGTCAACAACCTATGAAAACCAACTAAACTATATGTTCTGAAAGATAAATGCTTTGAAGTGTTATCTGGCTATTCCCATCCATTTGTGAAGAGGAACATGCACAGTAATGAGAAGGGGTTTTACATTCATAAATAATAAATAGTTTGATTCCCAACAGGGCCTCCACCGGTTTAAGGCAATGTAGAGGAAGCACATTGTCCAGGATGACAGTATAGACTCAGGCAAGGCTGTGTTCTGGTGGCGGTTCAAGTCTCTACTGGGCTATTTCACTGGTCTAGCTCAGAATGAAGCCCCCGGCTTCACACCCCAAATGAAGCAAGTGGGAATTAACTGAGATCAGTCTGGAGAATCACCTCTCAGATTGCCTGTGCCCTGTTTGATTTAGTGGTGCACACTACACGCCATGTATCAGCACGCCCTCTGCCGGGCTGGGACTCTAGGGGTATATGATACCGCCGTCTCCATCTCTCTATTCATGATATCTAACACCACTGAGTGAAGAGAATTACCCACAGTGTATTCAATTCAAAAATATTTCCATTGATAAGTTAATATTGTGGCTTAATATCCTCTATAATTGGGACTTGCGTGTGTATATCTGTATCATCCAATCAAATTAGAACAAACAAACACAACAATCTCTGCTATGAATGAGCAGTTCTGCAGACATCACAGAGATATAATATAATAGAGAAAAAGGACAATCATGGAGAAACAATTCCCCAGAAATGCTTTTCATTACGCAAATGAACTGATTATGATTTTATTGTTTGCCTCTCTGTGATAATTAGTTCCGTCTAATGAGGGATTTGGTAATATAGGTCTATGAAGGTACCAATAGGCCATGCTTCATTAGATGTGTGTTGCACCGTCAATATTAAAACACGCTAAATACAAGTCAAATGGAAGTCAAGTCCTTATCTAAAAACAGATAACCGTAATCATATCTAAACCTGAGCAGTATTATTTTCTGATATCAAGGAATATCATCTTGATTAATGTTGTGATGATTGTTCTTTAATAATGCATAAATGCAATTCATTTGGGTTCGCCTACTTCAGTGAATGACATGTATTCCCCATGCCACCCGACTGCCATGTAACACCAACCGGAAGTGTCCGCCAGGGACAATAAAATAAAGCAATGTATGAATTCTTTCCAAATTAAAAGATAAAAGAAAAAATATAATGGTGTTGCAAATGAGGCAAAAGCTATCGGCATGAATGGGTAAAATTGATTAAGGTCTTTGTCTGTCTGTAGGCACAAACATGGTCCCAAAGCGTTAATATCAACCCCTTATAGCTAGTGGCTTTTTAGCAAGATTAGAGACCATAAACCTGGCAATTTCCCCGAGATTGAGGAGTTCTGGCTCACCTTCCTTGTGGCCACGGGCCTCGTTGTCAATTTGGGACTGGAAACGATGTCAGTTATCAATCATCTGTTAAGACTTAAATCATCATGTTCCTTATGAGGAAAAACATCTTCAAAGGCAAAGGCAAAAAATACGCTACGCATATCATGAACTCAAACAAGTTATAACGTTTCATATGAAACCTTTCTTTTGTTTTGAGGTTAAGCTTGTTTGTGTAATAATTTCTTTTTCAAGACAATATAGCTATATCAGATCAGATTTAAAATTCTCATCACTGAAATTTAGAGAAGATGAATTTCTATAATCCCATAGTGTATGTCTGAATCGATATTTACAACATTTCAACACTTGATTAACAGTAATGCTTCGTCACACAAAATACGCGAAAAAAAGAATTCACTTATCATTACGAACACTACACTGCATATCTGATGCAAAACATTATGGCTATAAATATATTTTAAAATCCACACAACGAGACACAATGCCCAGCACTGTTAAAATATTTTGCTCTGAGTTTATATTTTGCATTATAAAAAATACAGTCTTTTCGCTGTAATTTAGAATTGAACCAGGAAATTCAGGAAAAATAAATTGTGGAGTTAACACTTAACAAAATATTACGTAGTCGTCATTTTGGTATAGATTGCTCATGATTTGACAATACAAAAAACTGGAAGTATTTGCCGATGATGAAGTCTTCTTCGCGCAGTTTGTGTTTAAACATTAACCCCTGTACCGAAGACTCTTTTGAAAGAATTTGCATATTTTGAGAAAGGAATTCCAAAGGGAAATTACCCACTCACGTTCCATTTTGGGAGAAAGAAAAAATATATATGCTAAACCTGCTAGACGCCTCTCGGTTCACAAAGGAGCCATTTCATTGTTTGGGCGGGAAATTAACTTGTAGGCAGACGACATCTGAGTCGTCAAGAAGAATTTCTTGTTTGGAAACACCAACACATCATTGCATTCATTTATAAAAATAAGAAATTGCCAACGAAGAACTGTAAATATGAAGAAGGAAAAGTTTAAATAGCAAGTAGTTTTCTTCTTGAAGTATAGACTTAAACTATCTCTTTCATATTTTCAAGTAATTATCAACTTCCGTCTTGTCTGGAAAATATTTAGGATTTCATATATACATTTAAAAAGGGCATAATTGAGCAAGACAACAAATTATGACATGTTGTCCACAAGGACTGAGATTATTGCTTAAGATTTACAGAAAGATGTCAAAGCTTCGGGTGGATAGAGGTATCTCCCGGGAATGCCTCTAGTCTCCTCGAATCTTTGGAGGCAGAACTCAGACTGGGCTAAATTCCCATCCAATAAATAAATCTAAACAGAAGAAGTGGATACCAAACTCGATGTAAATACATACCGGTATTTACTTCTGTCAATATCAATACATTTGTATCAGCAAAAACAACACAGAATGATTGACCACATATTCAAGCAATATCAATATTCAATTTTAACTATATTGGTGGTAGACTGATAGTTTATCAGATAAGTGAAATATTGGAAGGTTTCTGAACATCAATCACGTTATTCCAGCTTTTCCATGTCTGAACAGTGCTACAAAAGGAAAAAAATTCTAAAATGATTTTACACTAAACTGGCAGCTCGATATTCCCTGCCTGATGGACAATTTCAATCTTCTATCCATGTAGATATGAAGGAATTCCTCAAATCGCCATATCTTATGCCGAATTGGCGAGAGAGGAAAACATAGCAATTTTGGGAAAGCTGAAATGTGTAATGATTCTGTCGTTCATATTTTATTAAAGATGACGTGAAGCTGATCCAGTGCAATAGGTGTAAGACGATGGACTTTGGTTTTAGCTCTGGATGATGTTATATGCAGAGTAGAACTGAGTCAATAACAGAGAGAACTTTTATCAGTTTGTTAAATCAGATTATCATGAGATGTTTCAAGAAGAAATTTTAATATTGACATTTGTTTGAAGCTTATGACAGAAATATTATGCAAAGTGCATTTAGACCTTGCGCTTATTTAATATATGCTGAATATGATTACAAATGTTCAAGTGCAGACCACATGAAGCTACATTATTATGAAACTAAATAATGGCAATACTGAAAGATGTAAAATGTCTATTAATGTCAGAGATATAACAGATCTGACAACCTCATGGAACTTGGACATATTTTAGATGAGGACATGAACTTCAAAGCAAAAGTAAGTAAAATATGGGCTACATTCATTTTAAAAATCTTCCCCAAGAAATTGTCATGACGATAAATACCAGCTTTTGCCTTTGTTAAATCAAAACTATGGCATTCCTCAATTCTGGCATAGCTATGAATATTTATGCTATAACTAACTTATTATTATATCTATGTATACTGGTTTGCCACGTAGATATGTTTTACTGTATCTATTTCATTCTTTTGGTTTCAGTGCCATCAGAGCTTGGCAGTTCTCAGACATTCCCCGCCAGGACATTCCCGCCAGAACATTCCCCGCCAGAACATTCCCCGCCAGGACATTCCCGCCAGAACATTCCCGCCAGAACATTCCCGCCAGAACATTCCCTGCCAGAACATTCCCCGCCAGGACACTCCCCGCCAGGACATTCCCCGCCAGGACATTCCCTGCCAGGACATTCCCCACCAGGACATTCCCCACCAGGACATTCCCCACCAGGACATTCCCCGCCAGGACATTCCCAGCCAGGACATTCCCCACCAGGACATTCCAAACCAGGACATTCCCCGCCCAGGACATTCCCCGCCCAGGACATTCCCCGCCCAGGACATTCCCCGCCCAGGACATTCCCCACCAGGACATTCCCCGCCCAGGACATTCCCCGCCCAGGACATTCCCCGCCAGTAGTTCTAAACGTGAATTATTAACAATTAAGTATCGTATCAATCATATTGCAACTTGTATTCAGAATTAATATATACGCCCCACTAGCACACTTGGTAGAGTAATGGATTTGTGCCTTAGTTGATTTTAAAAGTGGAGGACGGGAGATAGTGGGTTCAACTCCCACTGCTCATGTTAAATTTACACTGGCTAAAGGGGTCTAAAAACAACCCGATAAAACCCTTGTTGTTAAAAACAGGTCACAAAACACAATTTCATATCATTTGTTTCAGAATTGATATAATTTGTTTGATGGGGCCGGGTATTATACGTTTGCCAAAGGGTTAGTCTATGCCCATACTGAGAACTTGACTGCACAAAGGGCCCAGACTGAGGCAATACAATGAACCCGTCTCCTTAAATCATGCTATAGTTATTAGAACGTTCATTCTGTATTACTGGCGCCCAATAGTCTCTCATGTAGCCGGTATGGGCATTGACCTCATGAACCCCTCAGTCCACTATTATTATTATCTCCAAGCTTCAATGAGAAGATAGCAAATAGCGATGTTTTGGACCGCCCAACCAAGGTGTTAAAACTTTAAATTTAGGTTATGCGGAAGATCTTTTGAACATCTGCTCAATTCCACATTTTAATGGCCAAAATTGTGAAATTGGACCCATAAGGAAATGTAATATACTATATATATATATCATTAAAAATGCCAGGCAGGTATACTAGTTTTACCACATCAACTATTAAAAATTGTTTCATCTATCCATGCTCAATCTTAATTTTGACCAAAATTGGAATACACTGTGTAAAGAATCATTAGAATGTGTATTATTTGTATTATTCTTAATAACCATTTTTAATTGCTTTGGACATCATATTAATGATATCCGAAGACTAATATTTCGTTCTTTGAATAGCTAATCAACAGAACTACCCATATTTTAATCAGCACTCAGTAGTCCTGCAGTGATACAGACTGGTGATGAACACTTTGAAACCCTTCACATTGAATATATCATCAGACAGGACCATCAGAAACCTAGGATTTGCATGTATGAGAAAGTTTAAAGGAGACTGTTGTGGGACAAGACATGTAGAGGGGAGAGGCTTCAAGATTTAGTTCATGCCTGATGGCCATTTGTGAGATCTTCAAAGTTGGCTCCCAGCAGTCCAGTAGCGCTCATTATGGGCTAATCTGTAGCTCGTTATTCCTTCTCCCGCTGGCCTCTATTACCCAATAGCTCACTGACTCGTACAGACCTTTTCAAATTGGTCATCACCCTTATACATGATAGTCCAAAAACGTCTGCTACTCAGTTAACTCGCCTCACTTTGACATCTATCGAAATAGGTTTTTTTCATTTAATTTTGCTCAAATTGCTCAAATGATAGAGCAATTTGAATTATATCTTTTGGGGATTAGCCTCGCTAAAATCAAATTGAAGTCACCTTCAAAAATTCTATCGCTTAACAAAAATGACCAATAAAAAATGACCAAGAAATGCTTGACAAGTGAAATTCTGTGGGAACCACTTAGGTATCAATTTGATCTGGAGATTAAATTTTTGGGAATGTTGAAATTAAACTCACACATTTGCCGTAAATCACGACATTGCCCCCCTGGTTTTCGTCATGTCGTGCGTGATGACCCTGCAGATGTCTCCTCATACTTCATGCTGCATCTAATCTGCCCAAAGCATGAGGTAATATCGTGTTCTAAGAGGAGGATAAACCGGGAGATAAACGAGTCTAGTGACTGCACCAAATAGCAAAGGCCGCTTCACACACAACACACACACACACACACACACACACAGATATATATATATATATATATATATATATATATATATATATATATATATATATATATATATATATATATATATATATATATATATATATATATATATATAGTGCATAGTATATATATATTGGAATAAAGTTAAATGAGAAAATCAAGGGGAAAATATCAACGTTTGATGAAAATAAACAGTATATAAATATATATATATATATATATATATATATATATATATATATATATATATATTATTACAATATCTTTAATCGCACAAAGTTTTAAAAAAAACATTGGCACATATATAATATTCATGTTTACAGACAGATATACATTTGAGAAAAAAAAATTAAACAAAGTAAAGAGAGTTAGCTTAGGGTTTTACTTTACACAAATTGCTTCAATCATTTCATTTACATCATCATGTGATAAAAAATCACAGAAAGAAACTCCATCACATATATCATTTAATTCGTTTACCATGACAGCATTGCATAAATTGTCATCACTAATACTTTCATACCATCTTTACCCATGACACTTAGATCAATATCACTATACAATTTATACTTGTGCTTTAACTGGATAAAGTTCATTCCCATTACTGACATTCGATTAAAAACACACACACACACACACACTATATATATATATATAAATATATATATATATATATATATATATATTAGTCACTATATCTTTAAAATCATACAGAAGATTAGTGCGTCTACTATAAATATCATCATGGATATTATATCTTACTTGTATATAAACTAAAAGCGAGTGTGTCTTTCTGTGCCATTGGGGTAGGGCATATACTGCAACAACTGACGACATCCAATTAAGTATTTACTCAATCTTTGTATCGTTGTGCCAAAGTGTCGCCGTAAAGTATGGAACAATCTCCCTGATGAGATTAGGAAGAGTGCCTAAGTTTCTGTATTTAAGAAAGACGCACCTGTTCCAGAGATACTACTTTGAAAAACCCTGACCGTGCCGGGATTGAACTCATGATACAATTTCCCAAATGAGCTGAGGTCCGTGCCAAAAGGGTTAACCCGTTGTCCTTGTAAATCTGTGACCGGGTGGGTTGTCATGTCAAGGACCTGCGACATGACAATTCAGTGAGGCAGCACTATATCTGCTACAAGTAGGTCTCATCACGAAATGACTGAAATAATGTTGAAAGTGATGTAAAACCCCAAATAAACAAACAAACAAAACTACTTTGAAAAGCGCTATGACCTGACAATGTTTGGTATCAACTCTATGTACATTTCATTATGATTATTAAAGAAGTGATACATTACTTCATTGTGAATTTAGACTTAAGTAACTTGTCATTTGTGTATTTTATTTTCCCATGAACTATTTAATTTATTTTTTAAATTATAAGCCTTATACCATGTAAAAGGCCAAATGTACTGAATTTTCTAATACAGTGGCTGCTTTTTGTCACAGATGTAAAGGCATCAAAGGCACCAGTTTGAAATGCGGTCATGTTACCAAAATTAAAATATGTACTGTTTGAGGTTAACAATTTTACAACCATCATGCTTTCACAGCTTAACATACCAGACTTAACTTTCAAACTAAAACTGTTTATAGCAATTTGCAGTGATTCTTAGAGTAGTTAACTGAAGGTACAAGACTTATCATATTGAGAAAAGATATAATCCTTAACATATGTTCTGCCATGTCTGTGTGGTGTCCAGCTTGTAACCTTTGGAATGATATTCAGCCTGTCCGATACTGTGTATTAGTCTATCAAATAAAATAAGAATTCCAATATAAATGTAAAATCAACAGGAGATTTGAAGCCATTTTTCAAACAAATTACCGCCAATATGTTTTTAGTGCTCTCACAGCTTGGTTATATTGCCATCACAAATGATTTAGCCATAACTCAACACGGGTCAATGCAGTCGTACCTCTCAATCCTATTAAACTATTCAGTCACCCATACTGATTACATTCCAGACAATCCATTCAAAGTTTGGTATTTTCTCTGAAGGGAATAACACGTCATGGAATATTCGAAAATATTAAAAAGTATTTTTTTAAATTGAGAAAAGTAAAAGTATTAAAAGAATATCGCAAAATCTTCTTTTATGTCTTATATTTATTAATTTCAATAATTTTTGAATTGCTCACCCATGTTTTGTTTAGGGTTTCATTCCCTTTCTAAAGACTTCATTAAGATATCCATCCATATAAAACTAGTAGTCTTATGACCGTCTTGTATTGTACACATTGAATGTTGATAAGGTAAATAAAAGCAAAACGTATCACTTTCTATCCTTAAGTTTATTCATAGGTGTCATGGTCTATGTAAACAGATGTCAGATTCATCTGGTATTATATCTTTTCCTTAGTTTCTATCCCAGTTTGTATCCTAGATTCTCTCTAAGTATCTAGCGCTAAATGAAAAAGGAATAATAATAAGTTATAAAAGTGAGAGTCAAAGATTTTAGTGAAAAACCTTTGTTGATGCTGCCTTTTGTAAAAGGACCCCTGAAAAAAATATAAAAAGCCATTATGTTGAACAAACACGTTTTTGCTATTTCTAGTGGATGTAGTATGTGACCATTGGCCTTGAGGGGAATGTGAGCTACTCAGAGTAGGCATGAGCAGAACTGAGCAGGGTTCAGATGTCCACCGCAGCTGTATACAATAGCCCTGCTTCCTCGCAAAAGGTAATTTGGGAGTCTCATCACGGCCTTCTTTGACGGTGCCTGAATGTTGAAGAAGATTAGTGATAGAGGCGGGGAACCTGTTACTAAATATTCCTGTCTAGATGCTCCTTTGTAGGCTTCACGTCAACATGCCCACACGGGCTGAGTACTGGCGATAAGAACTCAAGACAGGCACGCCTGGCTTATAATGTAAAAAAAGATAGTAAGAATATCTCATGAAGGTCATTCTCCATCTCTCATGGAGATTCTGCTTTCAGAAGAAAAAAAAACATTTCCAAATTGCTGGCAGATGTCATGTAATAAAAAGCCTTTTATATTGTTTTCATGTATCCATGCAATTATTCCATGAAACACGACATGCAAAATCGGGCTTATTATATGCAACATATTATAGATTATCACCATATATGAGGAAATCTTCCTGGACTGCCATTCATGACCATTGTATTATGGAGCCAGGGCTCAGTGTGAATGTGAGCAGGAATGCTCCAACCTTGCTGCTACTTCATCTCGCCCTGTCTCCTCACCAAGGACTAGTTATCTACTTATTCCTATGTATAATTCATCCAGAATGAGCCTCTCCCTCGCATGGTGAGTAGCCACAATCTTTCCCCTAGTCATAACACAGCGATATCACCACAATTCGCTTATTAGACACAAGCTTTTAGAGCAAATGGTCATCACAACAAATTTCCCTATTATTCGCCACAAGAAAAAGTAAAATGGATTTGGAATTCAGCATTTATCATGGAGCCTTAGCATGCAATTGAAGTGTCATTTCCTTACTTGCCTGTCTGTGTATAGTCGATATATTGAATGCATGACAAGTTACTGAAATTAAATGAGTTATGCTTAAGCTGCAAATGTGCCAAGCCTTTGGGAAACAAAATTAATTGACTTTAAACAGTAAGTAGTAATTATCCATTTAAAAAGAATAATTAACTGTTAATTTTCACATTTTCCCCCTTTGATATTCTCATTTAACATTATACCAATTTCAATTTCCCATCTCTACCTCACACCTGCATATTAGTGGTGGATCGAGTAGAAGTTTTATATAAATGATTTACTCTTATACTTTAACGCAGGTTCCACAAAATATGTCATGAATCAAACTCAAAGTTGCTAAAATTCAGTAATGAAGAACCCCATCTCTAATGTTCTAAATAATATGTTTATTCAGCTGTGGACTGAAATCGATATCCTATTCTATCCTGCCTAGCAACAATACTTTTTGAATGGTTACCAATGTTCTAAACTTTAGACAGCACAAAAACAAATGTTTGCTTTGGAAATTGAATTTGCGTCATCAAACCACAAGCAAATCGCCAGAAGAAAATCATTTTTTAATTTTTGAACAGTTGAAGAGAATGAGGAATAAACAGTGGGATTTAATGGTGCAATGGTAAAATGTATTTCATATTTGAATTCTTCGTTCATTCTTTGTTTATATAAATACTTTAAGAGCAGAATTGACCAAAATGGCCCAATTCATTATATAACTGATTGTAAAGTGTGTGTTAAAAGCATGGTGAAATCACGATGAAATTGTCTCGTGAAATGTAGTCAACAGCAAACACTCAATATATGAACAACAAGCAATATGAACCTATTATAGACTCGTTCTTATAGTAAAATATGGCAACCTATAAAAAGGTAGCAATCAATTCTAACATACCACCTCCCTGTGGATGTGTGTTAGGCAAAGAATCAATAATTTTGAAAACCTAATCAGACACCATGTAAACAAAGTCCCAGGGAAGGGGTTCATTTTGAAACAAAACAGCATCTCATGGGACAAACTACAAAATTGTGTTGTCTGCAATAAAACATAACAATAGTTTGTGTCTACTGGGTTCTATTTGTTTAAGAGGTTGGGGCTTTTGTATACCTATATTGTAGAAAATGGCTCTCCGGTGAGTACCCCATATGTCTAGGCACGGCACGCTATAATGGACCTTAATGTTATTAATATATCGGGCTTTTGTTGAGCCTCGATATATAATGCATATCATGGTCCATGTTTGACCAGGAAAAAATGGCATCCTTCTAGTTATAATAAAAGGCAACGTAGAAGAAAAACTAATAAATAGAAATATTCAAAAATTAGTGCATATTTGAATTAGCTGATCAGCTGTTGCCTAGATTT
Organism: Amphiduros pacificus; assembly: GCA_949316495.1. NCBI lineage: Eukaryota > Metazoa > Annelida > Polychaeta > Phyllodocida > Hesionidae > Amphiduros > Amphiduros pacificus. The sequence continues at coordinate 36,721,606 of OX439001.1, read as the reverse complement.
AATATATATATGATTTGCATCTAAGAAGGGCATTTTGAACTGGATCTGATCATTATACCTGTAAAATAAGCTTAAATAATGTATCCACACCAGAGCCACAACAGAGTCAATCTCGACGAGGACTTGCATCTAAGATGGATCATGGAAAGGCCCCAACAGAAACCCATTGGGATGACATAGAATGCAAACGTTTTCTTCTTCATTAAGAGGCAGCATGGGTAAATATCTGCAACCTCTTTCCTATTGCTGTTCTTCAAACCACAGATGGCTTGTGGCTGACCTATCTCTTGTGCCTATATACTTAAGGAAATATGCGCCTCTATAAGGCAAGTAGAAGGCAGAGAAGAAAATCCTGATCAAAATAAGGTCTAATTATGAGATTTTAATCAATGGACTTCCTCTGATTAATAAGTTTCAATTTATAAATATACATATTTATATAAATATGTTTGTGTATATTATTACAAAAAACAATTATGACAATTACCCGATAATTGCTAGTATTGCACTCATGTTGTCTTTTAGCCCTTCGGAGCCTCATTAAGACACCAAGCTTGCGCATTAAGACACCAATAGACAAAATCCACCATTCAAATCAATAATGTATTGCATTTCTTCTCATGATCTAAATCACATCTTATTAATTACTTAGCTATAAAATAAGGCTATGCTATTTTTGGTTTTAGGTTAAGTTGTTTTTTTCTACTTGTCTGTCTGTTTTTCATCAAATATCAATATTGTTTATACAGGTCTAAAGGTGAACGTAATACACAAAATAGGAAGGGGTGAACAAAATATGTAAACGAAAGTGAGAAAATATGTAAACGAAAGTGAGAAAATATGTAAACGAAAGTTGAAGTAGAATTACTACATAATGCCCCATTCTTGTATCGCTTATAACAAATCTAACATAGTTTATAGGTCAAGGTCAAGGTACACAAAAGGTAATTTTGTGGGCAGAATCAATGCTACACTGAACAGCACCAGGGCATCCCAATTACAGTCATGTCAGTGTGGTGTCACCCAGCCAAAACTGAGCTGAAGGCACCCATCAAAATGTATTACAAGAATGCAGGCTTGCTGATCATATGAATACTAAAATGGCTGATATCTCAGAACAACGTAAATACCTACATAAAAATTCATTAATAAAGATATGTTGTATTTCCCCTGTTGAATAGTAATGGTTATTATTAATAACATATTTTTTTCAGAAAATAGGTTTAGGCCAGGTCCACTTAGACTGCATATCGTCTCCTGCCTGGACTTAGATGAACGAGGCTGCCAATGCAAATCTGCAGGACACCAGAGGACTTAACTGTAATTTAAACTGGGGGGACCTGTAACATCTATATTGGACAGGTGATTAGGAGATCTACATAAAGGGGAAGAGATGGTACTTAGCCTCTGATAGATTCTGTGCCAGCTTTCTGTCAAGACAAGCAATCCTACAGTATCACATTGGACTGTGGTGTTTGGGCCATTAGGTTGGGCGTGATTTACATCGGGGGTGTTTACCAGAGCCTTAAAGACACATCTCTAGGCAGTGACCTTGTTGTATAGCCACATAGAATATTATATTCACCATACTCGCCAGACCACAAAGATATTGACTACCTAGATTCAAGGCCAAAATCGACATGTCCAACAAAGCTTGTTATGGGCAGGGTGATTTAATGTTAACACAAGCTATATCCATATTAATTTTACACCCCCTCCAATAAGCCCTGCGCAGTACCCCGCCTAGAGACCATCATCAATAAGCCCTTATCATTGGCCACCCGGGCCAACAGATAAGGAAGTTTCCACACGCAGAGATAGGAAATCTTCACTCTAAACTTCCTGTCACCCCGTATTCATTACAGCAAAAATCAATTTGTTATTAGACTCTGGATCATATCCATCATGGAAAAAAAACACATTGGGTTGCCACATTCTCACTTGATATTATGCAGTTCAGGCAGGATATTCAACAAGAGGATTTTACCAAATGTATTATATAAGTATGAAGACATGAGGATATGCCGATATTGAGATTGACATGCAAACTATTAATCATAAAATTCTTTGAATGACATTTTAGAGTAACAGAAAAACAATTTATGGCAGAGCAATATTGTATAATATATATATATATATATATATATATATATATATATATATATATATATATATATATATATATATATATATATATATATATATATATATATATTTATATATATATATAAATGATGGTTGTTTTATTCTGGAATGTTTATTCCAAGCTGGAAATGGCGATAGGATTGAATTTGGGGCTTTTTCAGAGGTCAGACATAAAATCCATTTCATGAACACATATCGATTATATGGACTTTCTGCTGACAGAAATCCCCAAAATATTATACAGAAACCTGCAGACCCAAATCTGCTTTCTATAGCCGAATGAATGGCGACCTGTTAAGAAGGTTTTCATTTCCCTCCAGACATTGTGCACAAAAAGTGTCATTTTCTACAAAGGGAAATCGACTACGGTTAGGGAAGGTTCAGAAATCAAGATCTGGTGGTGGGGCGGCAATACTAGTAGGACTGACTCAATAGTTCAAAGATGGAGGTTCAGCAGAATGCATTGTTCTTTCCGAGGAATTCTCACAACAATCCCTCACAATGATCACATTTCTATTTTGTGATTCATAAAAATGTTTCATTTTACATTCACATTGCGTGTTAGGTCGTTAAGAGATTTTGAGACAATTTTCGTCCAACCTTCAGCCACCATGCTTTAGTACTTTCGCAGTTGGCTACCACTATCACTAATTATTTTGCCACCAACACAATCCGTGTTCATGCACTTGCGACTCTATTCTTTTCCATTATTTTCAACACCCCCAGACTGTTCCTTACTCCAGTCTTTTACCTCCAAATTCAGGTATGTTGGAAAAAAGCATCATCTTTTGACAATTAGTCAAAAGCAAACAGTTGTGTGAAATGGGTACTATTTTATTTTGAAAGCTTAAAAATATGACGCTTTGTAAATGAAATAAGTAAAATACTTAATGTGTGACTGGCATTATTTTTATCAGCGTCAAAAATATTATAATTTGTTTTTGTACTTTGCATTCAAATAAAAAAACTGTTTCACCATTAATCTACTTTAAAGTCTGTTCAGCAAAGCAATGTCACAAGGGTAGGGCTTTTGTCCTGTATAAAGCAACAGAAGCATCTTCTGGATACATTGTCTTTTTCACTGCAACAGAAGCATTGGTTTATCGTATGAATTGAATATTATCAACAATGTGACAATAAATGACAATGGATACATGATACTTTAAATATATTTTGTATTACCATAATCTAAAGAAATATACAGTCTGCAGGAAAATAAATATTATTTTAATGTTGCTTAAATTTATAATATTTGCAGTTTAGCTTTCGTTCTCGGGGAGGCTGGGTTATAACAAATCTTAATCTAATCATAATGTGTCTGGGGAAGATATCACAGAAACTGTTTCCAATATATTTACTATTCCTATGGAGTTTTTCTTTAAAATTATTATATTTTTTCTCAAAATATGAAAAACCTCAGCTTCATTTCCCAGTTCTGCTTCAGTTGCACATTAATATGGTGATATAACCATAACTTTGTCCTTTGTGTTTTTACAAGAAAATGAGAAATGGTGGTATTGTGGTACCCTTCAGACCTTTTAAATGTTTTTTTTGGGGTTTTCATTACTAAAGCCTATGACCTTGACGCATCGACCGATTCAGTGTGCTTCAGGTTCATAGAGAGTTGTGGTATTTGACTCTGTTGACCCAAGTGTCCCAAGAGATTTGTTCCAGATAACAGCTGCTGACCGCTACAGATAACCGTCAAATCAGACAAATGTATGGCAACAAGCACTGGGGATTGGTGGCAAAGGTGAAAGAGGGAGTAATGTGGTTTTGACAGGAGACAATGTGCAGCTACTATTTAAAGCTCTGCAAAGAAAGACATAGACTGGAGGAATGGAGTGTGGACAAAACAAGGACAGACAAAACAAACACAAAAACAGGTGACAAAGATGAGATGGGGTAAAGGTAAACCACAAAAGAGAAACAAACAAATCCAAAATAGACTATTCAGAATGAAAAATAGAGGTCATATTAGGAGCAGGGAAAATGGGACCATAAAGAACATGAGATGTTTTGGACAGAGATAAACACAAGCGCCATCGGATATATGAGGTGAGAACATGCGATTGGATAATTGAATATAACTGGAACTGTGTAGGATTTCAAACATAGGACATGGGATATAAGAATATATTGTTTTATTTTTTGAAGTAGCGACCTTTTCAGATCGAAGGTTGTCACGGAGACTCAATGCCCTCCCTTTTCAAGATCGAGTGGGGATATTTCTTTTGCATTATCACAAAGACATGATAACTAAAACTATGGCATTTGATAACCAGTCATAAGGCTGGAGTGAGAAATACCCACCATTTCCGACCATCCAACGTGCCCGAAATACTGAGTAGAACAAGTACTGGTGGAATAGTGCCATTAATAAAGTGAGACAAACAAGTTGCTTGGACAATAACAATCACTCTGTGAAAAACTAAAACATCGTTTGCGGCAAATGTAAGAGGAATCAAAAATGGATTTTTGCCTGAAAAAGAAATAATGGAGATTGAATGAGGCAGACAGCCAGAACCGGTCATTTGTGAGAGTCATCGAGGCTTGTGAATTGGCCGATACATTGGTAGACAAAGGATAACGTCGAGCGGAACTCGGAGATTTTTTAGGATGATATGAGATCTAGACACAGGACAGTGTTGAGTTAATAATTGTAGATAAGATAAAAGATTAAAAGCAAGATGGAGACAACTGTTGATGGAGGCTGAGAAGTAGGCAACGGTTAAGGAAGAGGCAATAAACAACGCCTCGGACAGTATGTAAGATAGAGACATCTTTCAAAAACCAACCATAAATCATACAAATAATATGTTCCAAGCAAATATATAGCAAAATTGGAAATACCATAATATACCTCAAGACTTAACTGGACACAATATATGCTAATTAGATAGGAAATGTATAAGCTTACACTTATTTTTATTTATTTTGAGCAGGAAGTGGCACAATTGGTAAGACATCTGCCTCCCATGCTATTGGTCTGGAGTTGGGACAAATACATCAGTCTTGCTGCATGATCGGGAAAAGCCGTGGTTTGTGTTATCAAATCTATGTGATAATGTAAAAGAAATATCACGAGTCATTCTCCGAAAAGAGTAGGGCATTGAGTCCCGGTGCTTCTATCTGACTCAATATGTAGCCTAAACAATAATACAAATAAATTAATTAATTGAAGCACATATGCCAAAGCAACAACAAACAAAACCCTAAAACAGTTGGACATTTTGACGTTTTGGTTATGCATCTATATTTGTATTATTTATAATATTTACTGTACTCATTGTTATTTAATGTCCTAGGAGCATCGATTATATTCCAAGAAATATATAAATCCAAAATATTGAATCTGCTTTAAACAGTTATTGTGGAAAAAATAATCATTCTCCAATATCGTCCGCAATCAATATACACTATTGTCCGCAGCTCGTAGATGAGAAAAGGGAAAACGCTAAATGTTACCTTTGAGTAATTATAATTACTCCACGATGTTACACAGAGTGGTGGGGAATATTGCCACATCAAATAAAAACATCACACGAATGGCAGGAAGATAAATGCCTCCTTGAACTTCAGAGAACCAATTGAAAATCTTGTCAAAAGGCAGAGGCAATATCTTCGTTGGATACCAACAATTCTTGGGTTTATGTTTTCAGAATATAATTTAGATTTTACCCTTTTTTTCCAAAGATTCAGATGCAGATAAAAAGATATTAGTTTAAAAGTCACCTATAAAATGTGGCCACAACAAATACGTTGAATCTGGTTTGAATCCCTGGTCTACAATTCCCATCAATGCGAGATCAACACAGGGTATAAAGACAGGAAATAAAGATTCGACCTTTGATGCATTAATCTGGTTCCGGGTCATCTGATGTGCCCATTTATAGCGTCCAATATGCATTATGGCTGAGTGCAACAGAGCTAAAGTAAATGAGGCAATGACACCGAAGGCAAGAGACACATAAAATGGGATTGTGTACATTATTTAAGGAGACTGAGAAATTATTGTAGAGGAATAGGGCGTTTGAGGCTTAGGTCTGCACATCTTTTTCTTGACTGGTAAAAACAACACTAGTTGTTATTTATATCAAGCGCCTAAGCAAAGCTTCGCCGTATAAGCTGTCTGTTTTTAAATATCTATCAGTCATGATATATTTTCATGATTAAGTCCCGGCCAGCAAAAATGGCGGAATACTTCTCTGCCCTTTATTCATCTTGCATTACTTTGCACCGCATTGGTGCGCACCATTTAATGAAGGGAAACTGCATTGGAAATCTATATATGCCATGGATAAAATCATACTGATTTCCTGCAATCTAAATACATGTGGGCAATGCATGTTGTAAGGCAAGACTGGCAGTGCAGTGTAAGGACGGTTATAATTCCACTGCTTTAAGAGTGGGTATGTAACCTGACATGGAGTGGTCAATACAACTGGTACGAAGGGGAAACATGCTGAAGGGCCTCTCATTCACCCCACTGAATATAACGGAGAAGTGGGCCAAAATATCGACTCAGGCAGGGCAAGCATCTCGCTCAATGGCTATTTGGTAGAATATTGATGAAAATCCTGATGAATGGGTACAAGCGTGAGGCAAAACGCTACCCATCTTGTCCGGGATAATGGTTGTCTATGAATGCACCCAACCTAATACAAGGATTTCATTTTATACCCATGAATGCAAAATGGTACATTAGTGCGTTCAAAATTTCGATCGAAATCGTGCTGCAGTATTAGTGTGTTGGACAAACCAAAAGATAATTTATGCTCTTTAATATTCATATAAACATAAAAAAACACGTTTTGTAAACATGAAAATAATGCATATGGCCAGGAAACATTGAAATCAGGTTAATAGAAAACAATTTGTGTGAGATATGCCTTACAAGTATAAAACAGTCCAAAGAATGTTCAGCAGTGGAACATGAATAGTTTAACAGTTCCCTAATGTACACATAACGCATTAAGTAATAACAGTAAAATGCATCGCAGTCATAAAAAGCGTTCAGTGCACGACGTCCAGAATGAGCTGAGCGGCGTTTCTTCCCCAAAAGTCCACCCATTAGATAAATTGTGGCATAATCAAGTATGTACACATTTGCTGTGTCTCCATGTCACTCGTATTTCACTTCTTTGTCCTTTACATAATTGATGTCAACATCTCTATATTTACACACCAAGACACCAAGGAATCCTAGCTCACACCGGGAAGGGGAACTTGCGCAATTGTGTCTGATGAGTTGTTATGTCATAGCCTTTGGGGATAATTTGAATAATACCTCCCATTGAAAGAAAGGTCTCTGTATAGTGCCCAAGGTCTGTGACGGTATGAATCTCACTGACATCTTCAGGTGGTATGCCGCGTATTGCCGAATGTTATCTGATAATTATGTAAGTAACGGTCAAGTCCGTATTTCTCTGAAAGCGAAGTCTGCATTTTATTCACTCGGTCATAGCAGTATAACATGTACTATACAAAACCTACACTCAAGCATTGGTCCAACTTACAAAGTCAAATTACATAGATGGCTATATTAGAAATTTAAAATTTAAACCTCTGCTGCTAAGATGTCTTTGCTAAGATGTCTTTGCGCTTTTCAATTATCTAATTACAAGATGGAAGTTTTTACTGCTTTTTTCTCCCCCAGGAATGATTAATGGTCTGTCCATGATGAAAAATAAAGCAGTCAGCGGATGTAAAATAGACATGCAGACTATATATGTGTATTGTGTAAGATGTTGATTTGGGTTTTTAAAATATCAGTTTTCACATAATGTTTTTTTTTTAAATCAGCTGTCCCTGTTATATATTATGAGCTTATGGAGTAGTTTTATGGGAATACTGAGATGGATAAGCTGTTTACAGCATAGTATTTTTGATTTCATCCCATAAAGATACCTTTTCATCCGATAATATACCTCCACAGCTCTTCAACTTCGACTCTATGGAATCTTTTATTTTGTTAGATATATAATGTGAACAGGTTAAGATTCACTTAGCGCCATGCACAAAACAGAGCAAAACTTCATATCCATATAATGTTAAGCACATACAGGAGCAATAATGTCATAATAAAACACACACAGTAGCAAATATCCTCCAAAATGTCTCTGTCATATCAGTCCCTGTCGCCAATAGTAAAAAGATACATGATCGGCCGCAAGTAATGACTATGACACAAAAATCTGGCTGTGAATTGATTGGTGGACGAACAGATGACTATCTATCATTTTTAGTGTGAGCTCACTCTGTTACGTTACTGCCATCTTGGATATAAGGTCAATGTTAGAAAATCATGTGTCACCTGTATGTGAGCATTATGCACATTTTGAATAAAAAAGATGAACAATCTGTATCAGGAGATGAAATTCTTCATCCATACAAGACGGTTGTGTGGTCAAGGGATTACATAATCACTACGTAATATTATCACCGCAAGGGCAGTCTCATTCTCATGGTAATAGACCGGTCACTGCATCATTAGCCGGTATACCAGCAACTTCCATCTAGCGGCAGACAAATCTGTGCGATCCTGTACAGGTTTAGGTGAGGTCAGTGGCCTTTTTGTTCAATATAACAGGAATATAACTTCTGTTAGAGTTCACGATGTCATTTCTACAGCTAAGTTTGCCATACAGGAGAGGGCTTCCACCAATGTATCCATAGATTAACCAGTCAGAAAATTCCTTGGAATAAACCAATTGGAGCAGCTCTTACATAAAAAACCTTAGACACTGAAGCTCCCATCTGGACTTGGCCTGATGGGAGGCTGGAAAGATCTATGTCTCATTTGGGTCAGTGTAAAAGTTGACAAATATTTGTTTTAGGTGATTGTCTTCAAGAACGCAGACATAAACTGCCGAGTCAGACATAGGTTATGCGTTAAAACCTATAATAGTATACTCCTCACAACATTGAATGTCAAGCACCCATCACTGTGACAGGCAGATTAACATATCAATATAACCATCTGAAGCCTGCACTACTTTGACATTGTGAACACAAAAACCTTTGCCAAGGAGAGGTTATTCAAATGTTTGACACTTGTTTATTTGTTTGTTTGTTTGTTTGTTTGTTTGTTTGTTTGTCTGTTGTTTGGGGTTGTACATCACTTTAGTTATTTCACATCAAGGCCTACTTATTGCAGATATAGTGCTGCCTTACTGAATTGTCATGTCACAGGTCCTTGGCATGACAATCCAACCAGTCACAGATTTACCAGGACAATGGCTTAACCATGAAGACATATGAAATTACATCATGACTTCAATACCGGCATGGCCGGATATAAAACTCACGACCTTAGGATCACCAAAGACCAACTGCTATTAATAAGCAACTACGCCACAGCCCTCTGCCCATGCTGGAGTTACTGGAGACAATCTCATCAAATAAGCTGGCAGCAGGGGCTTGAACTTCGGTCAAAAAATGAGGCAGGTAGACATCTCCAACGATTGCACAACAATCTGTGCACAGCCTGATTTTGAATAGTTGTGACTTGCGGCCGACATTAAACACGCCGTTTTACCACTGACAGCAGGGACTGATGTGAGAGAGAAGTCCTGTCATGGAGGGTAAATCTCGCTGTATAAAATCGCAAACATAAACAAACAAAACAAATAATATTACCAGGACATAAAGAATACAATTTCAGCAGTATGATAAGTTTAAAAATATTTGTATCCCACCCTCAGTGTAATATGAGTGTTGATGTGATGTGAGCTGAATATTATGCAATCAGTTGCATTCTGCGTGATAAGAAAGCAGATCTGAGCTGTTCGCTATCCAAATAGATTTGAGCGCTGTGCTTCCCAGACACAGACCTATTTTGTACTATCATTTAAAGATTTATTATATGCTAACATCTCATTCTATGTTACGATTTGCAACCTGGATCTATATGCTACCAGATGTAGGCTGAATATACATCACTGGATATAAGTCTGAGCTACCAGACGTAGGTTCATTCTACTCTCCCAGATATAGGCCAGGTTTCTGCTTCAAGATATAGGCTCATTATATACTACTAGATGTAGGCTCATTATATACTACCAGGTGTAGGCTCATTATATACTACCAGGTGTAGGCTCATTATATACTACCAGATATAGGCTCATTATATACTACCAGATGTAGGCTCATTATATACTGCCAGATGTAGGCTCATTATATACTACCTGATGTAGGCTCATTATATACTACCAGATGTAGGCTCATTATATACTACCAGATGTAGACTCATTATATACTACCAGATGTAGGCTCATTATATACTACCAGATGTAGGCTCATTATATACTACCAGATGTAGGCTCATTATATACTACCAGATGTAGGCTAACTATATACTACCAGATGTAGGCTCATTATATACTACCAGATGTAGGCTCACTATATACTACCAGATATAGGCTCATTATATACTACCAGATGTAGGCTCACTATATACTACCAGATATAGGCTCATTATATACTACCAGATGTAGGCTCATTATATACTACCAGATGTAGACTCATACACTACGATCAATTTGAGGTTCATAAAATACTGCAATGTTTAGATGCAGACGATACTACAAGATATAGGCCTATACAATGCTACAGATGTAGGCTCATACAATACTACGAGATATAGGCCTATACAATGCTACAGATGTAGGCTCATACAATACTACGAGATATAGGCCTATACAATGCTACAGATGTAGGCTCATACAATACTACGAGATATAGGCCTATACAATGCTACAGATGTAGGCTCATACAATACTACGAGATATAGGCCTATACAATGCTACAGATGTAGGCTCATACAATACTACGAGATATAGGCCTATACAATGCTACAGATGTAGGCTCATACAATACTACGAGATATAGGCCTATACAATGCTACAGATGTAGGCTCATACAATACTACGAGATATAGGCTTATACAATGCTACAGATGTAGGCTCATACAATACTACGAGATATAGGCCTATACAATGCTACAGATGTAGGCTCATACAATACTACGAGATATAGGCCTATACAATGCTACATATGTAGGCTCATACAATACTACGAGATATAGGCCTATACAATGCTACAGATGTAGGCTCATACAATACTACGAGATATAGGCCTATACAATGCTACAGATGTAGGCTCATACAATACTACGAGATATAGGCCTATACAATGCTACAGATGTAGGCTCATACAATACTACGAGATATAGGCCTATACAATGGTACAGATGTAGGCTCATACAATACTACGAGATATAGGCCTATACAATGCTACAGATGTAGGCTCATACAATACTACGAGATATAGGCCTATACAATGCTACAGATGTAGGCTCATACAATACTACGAGATATAGGCCTATACAATGCTACAGATGTAGGCTCATACAATACTACGAGATATAGGCCTATACAATGCTACAGATGTAGGCTCATACAATACTACGAGATATAGGCCTATACAATGCTACAGATGTAGGCTCATACAATACTACGAGATATAGGCCTATACAATGCTACATATGTAGGCTCATACAATACTACGAGATATAGGCCTATACAATGCTACAGATGTAGGCTCATACAATACTACGAGATATAGGCTTATACAATGCTACAGATGTAGGCTCATACAATACTACGAGATATAGGCCTATACAATGCTACAGATGTAGGCTCATACAATACTACGAGATATAGGCCTATACAATGCTACAGATGTAGGCTGATACAATACTACGAGATATAGGCCTATACAATGCTACAGATGTAGGCTCATACAATACTACGAGATATAGGCCTATACAATGCTACAGATGTAGGCTCATACAATACTACAAGATATAGGCCTATACAATGCTAATGTAGGCTCATACAATACTACGAGATATAGGCCTATACAATGCTACAGATGTAGGCTCATAAAATACTACGAGATATAGGCCTATACAATGCTAATGTAGGCTCATACAATACTACGAGATATAGGCCTATACAGTGCTACAGATGTAGGCTCATACAATACTACGAGATATAGGCCTATACAATGCTACAGATGTAGGCTCATACAATACTACGAGATATAGGCCTATACAATGCTACATATGTAGGCTCATACAATACTACGAGATATAGGCCTATACAATGCTACAGATGTAGGCTCATACAATACTACGAGATATAGGCCTATACAATGCTACAGATGTAGGCTCATACAATACTACGAGATATAGGCCTATACAATGCTACAAATGTAGGCTCATACAATACTACGAGATATAGGCCTATACAATGCTACAAATGTAGGCTCATACAATACTACAAGATATAGGCCTATACAATGCTACAGATGTAGGCTCATACAATACTACAAGATATAGGCCTATACAATGCTACAGATGTAGGCTCATACAATACTACAAGATATAGGCCTATACAATGCTACAGATGTAGGCTCATACAATACTACAAGATATAGGCCTATACAATGCTACAAATGTAGGCTCATACAATACTACGAGATATAGGCCTATACAATGCTACAAATGTAGGCTCATACAATACTACAAGATATAGGCCTATACAATGCTACAGATGTAGGCTCATACAATACTACAAGATATAGGCCTATACAATGCTAATGTAGGCTCATACAATACTACGAGATATAGGCCTATACAATGCTACAGATGTAGGCTCATACAATACTACGAGATATAGGCCTATACAATGCTACAGATGTAGGCTCATACAATACTACGAGATATAGGCCTATACAATGCTACAAATGTAGGCTCATACAATACTACAAGATATAGGCCTATACAATGCTAATGTAGGCTCATACAATACTACGAGATATAGGCCTATACAATGCTACAGATGTAGGCTCATACAATACTACGAGATATAGGCCTATACAATGCTACAGATGTAGGCTCATACAATACTACGAGATATAGGCCTATACAATGCTACAAATGTAGGCTCATACAATACTACAAGATATAGGCCTATACAATGCTAATGTAGGCTCATACAATACTACGAGATATAGGCCTATACAATGCTACAGATGTAGGCTCATACAATACTACGAGATATAGGCCTATACAATGCTACAGATGTAGGCTCATACAATACTACGAGATATAGGCTTATACAATGCTACAGATGTAGGCTCATACAATACTACGAGATATAGGCTTATACAATGCTACAGATGTAGGCTCATACAATACTACGAGATATAGGCCTATACAATGCTACAGATGTAGGCTCATACAATACTACGAGATATAGGCCTATACAATACTACGAGATATAGGCCTATACAATGCTACAGATGTAGGCTCATACAATACTACGAGATATAGGCCTATACAATGCTACAGATGTAGGCTCATACAATACTACGAGATATAGGCCTATACAATGCTACAGATGTAGGCTCATACAATGCTACAAGATATAGGCCTATACAATGCTACAGATGTAGGCTCATACAATGCTACAAGATATAGGCCTATACAATGCTACAGATGTAGGCTCATACAATACTACAAGATATAGGCCTATACAATGCTACAGATGTAGGCTCATACAATACTACGAGATATAGGCCTATACAATGCTACAGATGTAGGCTCATACAATACTACGAGATATAGGTCTATACAATGCTACAGATGTAGGCTCATACAATACTACGAGATATAGGCCTATACAATGCTACAGATGTAGGCTCATACAATACTACGAGATATAGGCCTATACAATGCTACAGATGTAGGCTCATACAATACTACGAGATATAGGCTTATACAATGCTACAGATGTAGGCTCATACAATACTACGAGATATAGGCCTATACAATGCTACAGATGTAGGCTCATACAATACTACGAGATATAGGCCTATACAATACTACGAGATATAGGCCTATACAATGCTACAGATGTAGGCTCATACAATACTACGAGATATAGGCCTATACAATGCTACAGATGTAGGCTCATACAATGCTACAAGATATAGGCCTATACAATGCTACAGATGTAGGCTCATACAATGCTACAAGATATAGGCCTATACAATGCTACAGATGTAGGCTCATACAATACTACAAGATATAGGCCTATACAATGCTACAGATGTAGGCTCATACAATACTACGAGATATAGGCCTATACAATGCTACAGATGTAGGCTCATACAATACTACAAGATATAGGCCTATACAATGCTACAGATGTAGGCTCATACAATACTACGAGATATAGGCCTATACAATGCTACAGATGTAGGCTCATACAATACTACGAGATATAGGCCTATACAATGCTACAGATGTAGGCTCATACAATACTACGAGATATAGGCCTATACAATGCTAAAGATGTAGGCTCATACAATACTACGAGATATAGGCCTATACAATGCTAAAGATGTAGGCTCATACAATACTACGAGATATAGGCCTATACAATGCTACAGATGTAGGCTCATACAATCCTTCTAGGCGTTGGCTCATACAATTCTACCTGGACCACATCCAATATTGTGCAATGCGGTATGGGGTCAACCCTGTGAAAGCCTTTATGCGAACATACTCTTAGTACATTTGCTTGCAGTGAGGCAAAATAAAACTAGGGAAGGCAAATAATCCTCATGTGCGTAGAGTAACTCTCACAGGATGGCATGGCCAGCTTCTTCTGTTGGCGATTGTATTTATCTCACAATATGATCTGGCATTGCAGTTAGCAATTCATTCAGACGATGTACTTCAGACTTCACCAGATTGCCTTTGGGAGTTATTACCATATGCCCACAGATGGTGTGAGAGATTTGTGGATCATACTCACGCCAGGTGTCCATCAACTCATAACACGGCCACATTCTCATATTATAGGTTATAAGGAGAGATTTACCATTGTCCTCTGTACAGAGAGGCACCAGAGTTATGCATATTCTATAGAAACTGCCATCAAAATGGTCTCACAAAACTGATGACAAGTATCAGTCAAGGGCACTGACAGGTCGTTTAAGCTACTAACAAATCCTATTTGAATGTATTTGAGACCAACATTTTTGACTCAAACATTTTTTTATCTCCTTCAATGTTATGTCAACAATTCCATGGCATTGAAAGACATGTGGAGGGCACATGATGGTCTTGAGTATTTCTGTGCATGGTTATGACGGCCCTTATAGGGTGTACATCTTCAGTATCAGCTTATTTCATCGATATCATTACGCTCCACCTAATCCATCTATTCCTCTTACTTTTTTGAAATGCCACAATAAATATCTAGAAAGTGATCATTTTCCAATTTACATAGCCTGACCCCCTTGTAAGGAATCCATAGAAGTAATTCTTGTTATGTCACTGGATATGGGAATTCACTGTTAAGCTGCTAAGGTTTTCCTTACCATATACCCCAAGATCAAACCAATCAGCCAATCAGCACAGACCTTTTGATGTCAAGAAGTACATGAAATTCTTTAACATAGGTCCATAGTTATTTTGAGAGTCATCACATTTTTCATGTTGATAAATGGACAGTTTTTCAAGATTCACTGATACTCCTTTAAATCTAGCACGATAATATCATGAATACATGACAAAAAACTTATCAGCACAACCATAAGAAGGGTTTGTGTCCCCCCTAGTTTGGCCAAATGAACACTTAAGCTCACATATCCCATAGAAGAGCTCTTTATTTCGATTTCCATGTTTAAATATTTTTAACATTTTGCTATTGCAAAATATGGTTTATTTCATATAAGCGTGATTCCATACAAGGATAATCTGAGCTGAATTGTAGATATATCCATTGCAATGTATTAATTCCAGGTGTGATATTATGAAGCTGGTGTCTCAAAAATCTCTAAATATGTGATTGTATTCATTCTGCATTCTCACTCTAGATTGGCCTGAATACATTTATAATACAACCATCGACTCCTCAGATAATAAATGTTTGGACATGACATCAACCCTGAACAAATACCTTAAACATCACTCACTTTCGTTTAGAGTCAATCAGAATAAAATATTTTATTATTTCCAAAAATTCATGATTACAAATTGTAGAGTTGTCTAAATTAACCGTTTGGCCAATGGAATTCGAAGCTTTAAGATGGTATCAGCAGCCATAGACGCAGTCTCGTTTTTGTTTCCTATCCAATTGTTATCTTTTCTAGGAACTATGCAATATGTCGTTTCCTATTCTGTGATAGGAATATTTTCAAACTTACATGATTTTGGATGAACAGTTCTGTGTCACGTAGGTGTCATGTGAGCGTCACGTGGCCGTGTTCTTGTGCTCATATATACTTTTAGAAGCTAGTTGGTACTATGGGCGAATTTTCTGTAATATCACAATACAGTAGTTCGGAATAAAGAAAAACAATTTGATTCGGTTACATAACAGTGGAATGAATATTATGTGTGGCATGGGTCGAAGTATTGAACCAAAGGTTACAACTATTTGTCCCTATTCATTATTGCTATATTAAAGGCCTTGCAGGGCGTATGGGGGGGGCGAGGAGGGCGATGGGGGGCGACGTGCTGTTGTGATGTTCAGTCAGGCTGCCCACTCCCGGTCAAAATAATGTTACATTTGGGACAATAAGCTCTTCATCTCAGCTTTTATGGATGAAGTTGTTTTGCCCAATCGCCGTCACGTCCGAAAGGCGTCATGGCAAATATCCAATTAGGTCAAGAAATATCCAGGTTCAAAGTTCAAAATGACGGAAATGATATTTGTTGGTACCCCATCCAGATATTTAACCGGAAATACTATTAGACTGTTCTCCTATCCCACGACTTTTACCTTAGCCATTCTGTTTTACCCCCTCCGAGGCTGTGGCCGCACACACTTCCCGCGAGTCGGATACGCTTGTAATACACACAATTGTTTTCCTCTTGTTCTCACGATATCATACACATTCAAATAATTTCTGTACGTGTATTATTAGCCGATATATTAATATTTTAGAACAACCATTTCATATCTATATATTTAGAGTCAAAACGTAGTAAAATCTATGATTCATTCATTTAAAGGGCTTTTCTTTCCACCTCCCGCTTGAGTGAAGATAATATTATTAGACTGGTACATATCTTTATCTTCATTTCAAATGATAGGGGACCCGTTGATGGATATTGACAGCTTTGGGACAGCTTGCCCAATCGGCGTCAATAGTCAACCGCTAGATGTCACGGTTGTGAAAAGTCAGTCATTATCCAGTGGATATTTTCATGACGGCCCCGGGACTGTCAATAGTCGCCCCAAAGCTGTCACGTGCCCAATCTCCGTCAAAAGTTGTGGATATTGACAGCTTTGGGACCATGACGGCGATTGGGCGCAGCAGAAGTTACACTTATGATACCTTTTGCATTAGATGTTTGGAACTTGTTCTAATGGCCCACAGCATCCTCTTTTTTATTTCTGACTAAACAGTGAAAAAATTGACTTTGAAATAAGATCTATTCTGATCCATTCTAATCTAAACTATTCTATTTTATTCTAATCAAATCTGTTCTATTTTATTATAATATACTCTATTCTAATGTAATCTCTTCTAATATAATCTATTCTAATCTTACATATTATAGTTTATTCTAATATAATCCATTATAATCTAATATACTCTACTCTAATATTTTCTAATCTAATCATTTCTATTTTAATATTTCCTCTTTATGCTTTTCTATTTCTTTTCTATTCTAACCTTTTCTATTATGATCTTTTCTATTCTAATCTTTTCTTTCTATTCTCTTCTAATCTAGTCCGTTCTATTTTTTTCTAATCTTTTCTATCTACTCTGATCTTTGATCTATTCTATTCGTAATTTGTTCAATTCCTTTCTATTCTATTTTAATTAATTTTAATCTATTCTAACCGATTTTTAATAGATTTTAATCTATTCTATTCTGATATTTCTTCATCCATATTAATTTCATGAGTTTAGAACCTATCTATAGAATATATCTGTCAATGTATTCGTTTTTGGGATTTGGGCAAAAATGTATTCATGATCAATCTTGCAAGTTTTCACCCTGAGAAAATGGCGTCATTTGAAACCAGGTGATGTGTGCGTCTTGATTCTAAGGGTTCTCTTGAGATAAGCAAAATATGCAAGCAATGTGAAGGTTGTTTCTTCATGGGAGGCAAATATCGATGATAAATGGCTTGTATGGCTTGTATTTAGCACAGAACTATTCATCTCATCATGGAGGATGCCCAAGGGTTGGAATTGTTTGTTTATTTAGTGTAAAGTGGTCATAATTATTCACTTTAAGTTGGTGTTGATGTTGTGAAGAGCCCATCGTATGAAACATCCCTTTTCACATGGGAGAATTATTGAACTAATCTACTCTCTGCCTGCGATATCTTTGGACTAACTTGAAGATAAATAATGAACTTTTATAGCACATATACCAGATATGTGTCCTCATAGTGCTTATTTGCATATTAATTTATGATATTCTGTGATATTTATATTGTGGTCCTGTCAGCCCATTTTAGTTAATCACAGTCCACATGTACCCAAGATACCAGTCTTAACATTATGCCACTGAGTGACTCCATTGGTAGGCATGGGATTATATATAGTATTGGGTGTTAGATTAAAACAAAGCCTCACGATTTAGTATAGATGTGATTTTGACGGGAACATTGCTCAACTATTTGTGATTATGTTATGCGACAGTGCGTTTTTCAGGCATGGCTTCTAGATATCGTTGAGAACATAAATATTATTGATATTGTTTGCCTTTCAAGAGATAAACGATTTCAGGCATCCAATAACATTAGAGGTATTGGACAAATGCCCTAATACACGAAATATGAGGAGAGGGCTCCTAGTATGGACTATAATGGAGATATATCAGCCATGTTGCATATTCCGTATTAGAAGAAAGACTCTTCAATCTTCAATGAGGGCTAAAAAGATGAAGACCATTGGTGGAAGGATCATTGACCGGATGCAAGAAAAGATGAAGAGCGAGTTAACTTACCTCCGCCAGGAAAAGAGTTCAGGATCATTGATCGGATGTTAGAAAAGATGAAGAGTGGGTTTACTTACCTCCGGCGGGAAAAGAGTTCAGGGTCATTGATCGGATGTTAGAAAATATGAAAAGTGGGTTTACTTACCTCCGGCGGGATCTGGAATTCTACAAACTGGCCCACACCAGGTCATCAGAGGTCCTGGATCTGGACCTCTACAAACTGGCCCACACCAGGTCAGTAGAGGTCCTGGATCTGGACCTCTACAAACTGGCCCACACCAGGTCATCAGGGGTCCTGGATCTAGAATTCTACAAACTGGCTAACACCAGGTAATCAGGGGTCCTGGATCTAGAATTTTACAAACTGGCCCACACCAGGCCATCAGAGCTCCTGGATCTGGACCTCTACAAACTGGCTCACACCAGGTCATCAGGGGTCCTGGATCTAGAATTCTACAAACTGGCCCACAACAGTTCATCAAAGGTCCTAGATCAAGGGTTCTACAAGCTGGCCAACACCAGGTCATCGGAGGTCCTAGATCTGGACCTCTACAAACTGGCCAACACCAGGTCATCAAAGGTCCTAGATCTGGAAATCTATAAACTGGCCAACACCAGGTCATCAGAGTTCCTAGATCTGGACCTATACAAACTCGTCCACAACAGGTCATCAGAGGTGCTAGATCTGGACCTCTGCAAACTGGCCCACAACAGGTTATCAGAGTTCCTAGATCTGGACTTCTACAAACTGGCCCACACCAGGCTATCAGAGTTCCTAGATCTGGACTTCTACAAACTGGCCCACACTAGGCCATCAGAGGTCCTGGATCTGGACCTCTACAAACTGGCTCATACCAGGTCATCAGGGGTCCTGGATCAAGAATTCTACAAACTGGCCCACAACAGGTCATCAAAGGTCCTAGATCAAGAATTCTACAAGCTGGCCAACACCAGGTCATCAGAGTTCCTAGATCTGGAATTCTACAAGCTGGCCACCACCAGGTCATCAGAGGTCCTAGATCTGGACTTCTACAAACTGGCCAACACCAGGTCATTCAAGTTCCTAGATCTGGAATTCTACAAGCTGGCAAACACCAGGTCATCAGAGTTCCTAGATCTGGAATTCTACAAGCTGGCCAACACTAGGTCATCAGAGTTCCTAGATCTGGACTTCTACAAACTGGCCAACACTAGGTCATCAGAGTTCCTAGATCTGGAATTCTACAAACTGGCCCACACCAGGTCATCAGAGTTCCTGGATCTGGACCTCTACAAATTGGCCCACACCAGGTCATCAAAGGTCCTAGATCAAGAATTCTACAAGCTGGCCAACACCAGGTCATTGGAGGTCCTAGATCTGGACCTCTATAAACTGGCCAACACCAGGTCATCAAAGGTCCTAGATCAAGAATTCTACAAACTGGCCCACAACAGGTCATCAAAGGTCCTAGATCAAGAATTCTACAAGCTGGCCAACACCAGGTCATCGGAGGTCCTAGATCTGGACCTCTACAAACTGGCCAACACCAGGTCATCAGAGTTCCTAGATCTGGAATTCTACAAACTGGCCAACACCAGGTCATTAAAGTTCCTAGATCTGGAATTCTACAAGCTGGCCAACACCAGGTCATCAGAGTACCTAGATCTGGAATTCTACAAGCTGGCCAACACTAGGTCATCAGAGTTCCTAGATCTGGAATTCTACAAACTGGCCAACACCAGGTCATTAAAGTTCCTAGATCTGGAATTCTACAAGCTGGCCAACACCAGGTCATCAGAGTTCCTAGATCTGGAATTCTACAAACTGGCCAACACCAGGTCATTAAAGTTCCTAGATCTGGAATTCTACAAGCTGGCCAACACCAGGTCATCAGAGTTCCTAGATCTGGACTTCTACAAACTGGCCAACACTAGGTAATCAGAGTTCCTAGATCTGGAATTCTACAAACTGGCCCACATCAGGTCATCAGAGTTCCTGGATCTGGACCTCTACAAACTGGCCCACACCAGGTCATCAGAGGTCCTGGATCTGGACCTCTACAAACTGGCCCACACCAGGTCATCAGGGGTCCTGGATCTACAATTCTACAAACTGGCCCACACCAGGCCATCAGAGGTCCTGGATCTGGACCTCTACAAACTGGCTAACAACAGGTCATCAGAGGTCCTAGATCAAGAATTCTACAAGCTGGCCAAAACCAGGTCATCGGAGGTCCTAGATCTGGACCTCTACAAACTGGCCAACACCAGGTCATCAAAGGTCCTAGATCTGGAAATCTATAAACTGGCCAACACCAGGTCATCAGAGTTCCTAGATCTGGACCTATACAAACTCGCCCACAACAGGTCATCAGAGGTGCTAGATCTGGACCTCTACAAACTGGCCCACACCAGGTCATCAGAGGTGCTAGATCTGGACCTCTACAAACTGGCCCACAACAGGTTATCAGAGTTCCTAGATCTGGACTTCTACAAACTGGCCAACACCAGGTCATCAGAGTTCCTAGATCTGGACTTCTACAAACTGGCCCACACTAGGTCATCAGAGTTCCTAGATCCGGAATTCTGCAAACTGGCCCACACCAGGTCATCAGAGTTCCTGGATCTGGACCTCTACAAACTGGCCCACACCAGGTCATCAGAGGTCCTGGATCTGGACCTCTACAAACTGGCCAACACCAGGTCATCAGGGGTCCTGGATCTAGAATTTTACAAACTGGTCCACACCAGGCCATCAGAGTTCCTAGATCTGGACTTCTACAAACTGGTCCTTACCAGGCCATCAGAGTTCCTAGATCTGGACCTCTACAAACTGGCCCACAACAGGTTATCAGAGTTCCTAGATCTGGACTTCTACAAACTGGCCCACACCAGGTCATCAGAGTTCCTAGATCTGGACTTCTACAAACTGGCCCACACTAGGTCATCAGAGTTCCTAGATCTGGAATTCTGCAAACTGGCCCACACCAGGTCATCAGAGTTCCTGGATCTGGACCTCTACAAACTGGCCCACACCAGGTCATCAGAGGTCCTGGATCTGGACCTCTACAAACTGGCCAACACCAGGTCATCAGGGGTCCTGGATCTAGAATTTTACAAACTGGTCCACACCAGGCCATCAGAGTTCCTAGATCTGGACTTCTACAAACTGGCTCACTACAGGTCATCAGGGGTCCTGGATCAAGAATTCTACAAGCTGGCCAACACCAGGTCATCGGAGGTCCTAGATCTGGACCTCTACAAACTGGCCAACACCAGGTCATCAGAGTTCCTAGATCTGGTCCTCTACAAACTGGCCAACACCAGGTCATCAAAGGTCCTAGATCTGGAAATCTATAAACTGGCCAACACCAGGTCATCAGAGTTCCTAGATCTGGACCTATACAAACTCGCCCAAAACAGGTCATCAGAGGTGCTAGATCTGGACCTCCACAAACTGGCCCACACCAGGTCATCAGAGTTCCTAGATCTGGAATTCTACCAACTGGCCCACACAAAGTCATCAGAAGTCCTAGATCTGGAATTCTACAAATTGGCCAACACCAGGTCATCAGAGGTCCTAGATCTGGAAATCTATAAACTGGCCCACACCAGGTCATCAGAGGTCCTAGATCTGGACCTAGATTTTGACATAAATGTGCACGATATGAATTGCTCAGGCCATTATCTCGCGATTATGCTTCTGGTATAAGAAGATAATGATTTCATCATCATTTACACTCAAAATAAGCATTAGCTCAAAGGCTAAAAGTGTAAAGTGTTTAATTATAATGAATAATTCAAAAGCTCAATAATGTTGAAATCGTCATGATGAATTATTAAAGATGTTGTCCTAAACTCTCGAACTAAGATATTCTACCATTTGCTTCTTGTCTATTTAAATAATTGCATGTGTGTTTACCTTTCTCCTAATTCCCATTCCAAACGGACTACAGTTGGTTTTTAAAAACATAAACGGAAATGTATATTTGCTTTTCAACCTTCAGAAGTCCCCAGCTGAATCTTCAAGTGAAAATGCAACTGCAATGTACTTTTTACACTAATCTCATGAATATCCCCGTCTTAATATGCTGGTTCTCGTCAATAACCAGTTTTTATGATTATATTGGCTATTTCTCAACTTATATGTATAAATTCACTTAATGACATATATCCGGAGACACAAAATCGGAACCATTATGTTTGCCAGGCCTGTCTTCACTGCAATATTAGTCTTAATTGAACTTTATTGGATTATACATAAATCAAAGTGACAGCTTCTTACTTTGTTCAGCTTTCATGTATTTAGTCACCCCCTTGTGTGTGAAAGACATCCTGTTATGTTTACAACATTTCCTGTGTTTACATACCAGAGGTTCTATGCTGCCTGTGTCTTTTATTTCATTTGCCGTGCCATCACCATCAATAATGCTGACAATTCTGCCCCAAATTATGTAACCCAGTGGAGATATTGACATTACACACAGTTGCTGTGCTCTACTACTGATGTGCTTGAATATTGAATTGTCTGTGTGTATCGAACCTTCCTCTGTTCCGCATTTTGATACTCTTTGTCACGTGGGATGAGGGAGGTCTCATTGTTTGAATAAAGGGCAAGAGTGCCACTGGGGTTGTACAATGGGATATCCCTTGTTCGAAATGTTCTTCTGATCTTCTCTCATTGGGCGTCTGGTTCGACGATCTGACCGCTCCGCGGCAAATATTCTTTGCTGGGATACGCCACCTCTCGAGATTTCTGAACCAGTAAACGGCTCTATTCCACCGTCCAGATTATCATGGGGGTGGGGGCGAGATAAGCACACTCTGTAAACATCAATATAGCAAATAAACTAACTGCTCTAGATATCAAAGCTGTCATATTGATTTTACAATCAGTGGAAAAAAAGTCTTATCCAATCAAATTTAATCACCACCCACCTCCTTGTTTTATTGCAGCTAAAAAACCCGGATATAACAATGTGCAAATGTAAGGCAGATATCTAATGATTTCAAAACCATGTTGGGGGCGATAAACGAGGTGCCCGGAAGTTAAAGCAGACGACAGTGTTGAAAACAACCATAAGACATTTTAATTTAACTCAGTATATATATCTCTTCAATAACACCTTATATTCACAAGTATTCAACCAATATTGAATATGTAATTTATAAAATTTATGTCTATGTCACTTATGCGATATATATGCTTTACATATATGCTTAACATCCATGAAATGATTCTAACTTATAAGTGCAGCCTGTTAACAGTGCATTTAATAAGAGTATGGTCTCCAATGATTTTGAATAGTGACCGCAGGAACCCTTTCATCCATTAATGTATTAGTTGTGTGGTACTTGCTCCCTTCTGATTGATTCGCAAATGTGCGTGCTTGCGTACATTAAATGCAAACGTACATGTAAAGTGTTTATGTGTGTGTGCCACGACCTTCCACGCATCTATCCAATAAATGAATGCTGAAATTGTAGAGTAATGAAAAATGAGATGATTTATCGTGAACCTGAGAGTGGCGATGCTTTGAATTATACATTCAGTATTGAGTTACTCAGATGTTTGAAATTCAATGAAAGGCTGTAGCGAAGGAATCACACTTACATAAATAAATTTATGTTATATTTATAGAGTGTTTTTCTTTTATGTTGCATATCTCTATTTGTTTCAAATCTCCAATTTAATGTTTAAGCCCCCATTATGAGCCCCGAGTGCTGCTCCAGGACCCATTTTTATTATATTCATGATTCGATACTATATTAAGGTCTATAATCCACAATCAGTTTGAAGCATCTGGAGAGAACTTCGTGTGGTCTCGTATATTTACGTAACTGCCTTCGGCACACATGGCGGACAAACTCATTTGCATGAGATTTTTAAATACCCAACTCTTTTAGTGATAATTCATATTTTATGCCATGATTATATCTAAAATGTCCCAAAAAGCTTGATTATTCTTTGGATGGCATTAAATAAAGAAAATATAAATACTTCATATAAGTGGCCAGCTGCAAAAACTGAGTCGCACCCGTTTTAACTACCGTTAAAACGGGTTCAATTTAAATAATAAAAATTTAAGACTAGCTGGTAAAGTTTACTTTTTCTGTGCTAAATTAACAAATAACATTAGTTTGAACACATTTAAGCCAAAAAAAACATAAGTCTGTCCCAGTTATTCATTGTGGATTATAGACCTTAAGATCAAGTCAGACGTGTTTAAAGTACTCAACATATTTAAGTAATTTATATAGTTAGGCTGTAAGTTGGCTGATGATTGCAATGATCATGACCGGTGAAGGAAATACTACTAAATGCTACCAAATGCTACTTGCTGTAAAGCATTTGTACAGCATATACGTGAATATAATTTCCATGGCTCTCTGTCACATTTGGCCCAATGTCTGAGTAAACCTTTAATGTAACAGAGAGGAAGATGGTGTTTGTCCATCTATATTATCTTGGCGAAGGTGAAGTAAAAGGCAGACAGTACTTATTTCCTGTAATGGAGATTGGTGAAGCAATCTGTATAAGTTTAGCTATCAGGTGTCAGCACTGCATTCGAATTCAATACATATCAATTTAAGCCTACGAGAGACACCTAGTGGTCGAAATAAGGTCCTGTCTATGACACGATGTACTTGCCGATAAAATAAATCAAATTTAACAGGAATTAAGCCTTTGTTATGCAATTTATTGTAAGGTTGACCAGTTAAAATATTATTTAACTTATCAATCTATACTTAACAAAAATATCGTTTATTATATAAACTCTGTTCGTCTGATAATTAATTATTGCGCCGTATGGCTGGTATGGACATGTGATTGGCGGGATGCTAATTGGTTTAGCTGAGTAATTAAACCTAAAGATGTTGATGTAGAACAACAGTTCTCATCTTTTAGAAAAAAAACAATCATATTGGCCACGTGGCAAATGTGAGAAGTGAATGATTGCGTCCCCCAATGGAATTGCATTGCTAAGCAGTTGAGACTTCCGGTTCAGCCCCAAACTGCCAGAGTTGGGCTGACTGGTCTTGTGCGGTCGTTGAACCAGACACAAATATATTTATCAAACCAAAAACGGCATAAAACCAACAAGAAGTTTTCTGTTATACTCCACCCTATCCACTCCACAAGACTTCTTTCAAGGATAAATGCATTAAGTAGTGAGATAAATGAGAACTTAAAATAACACATGTATCATGAAATAATTAGCATTTCCAATTGCTACAAACCATCTTTTATTGGTACTCATTTTTCTGTCTTTTGCTGAAATAAACTTGTAAAATATAAATGCACCTTTGCTATAAATCTATTTGTACAGTAAAGACAATGTCAAAAGATACCTTTAGATAACTTTTGTATTACTCCCCTTTAACGTCCTTTTCTCCCATTGACAGTTACTGAGATAAACAAACTTCACATGTTAAATTTTGTCCCAATAAACAAATGTACTGTGGGTCATCGTGCATCTTTTTTCAAATACTCATGTTTGTAAAATGCCATTCGTTTATCTATTAATTATTTTCCACATCTGGCCATGGGCAGATTAATAATTCAATAATACACTTTTCATTATCAATTTTGCTTTTGTCACAAGAGGGCCTGACTGTCCTCAGCGTTAAGAAGCATACTATCGGACGGTTTCCTTTTGCATAATAGTTTGTATAATACAATTTAAATGACTTTCTGTGCATGTGTAGGTGCTTTATCAATTCCCACCGAATCCCACAGATCGATATTTACAGGTGACATAGCAAGGTTTGAACCCAGTGTTTATTTCAACATAAATGTTCTACTCATACTATGGTGAAGGGGCCCAGTGCCAACTTGCAAAATACGAACTTATACATTAGGTTTTAGAGCCCATAAGGCTAAGGTTAGAAGTCAAACTGAAGAAATAGGCCCATTGAACCTTCACGTCGTTCGTTCCACCATGTGTTTCTTATTTTGGACAGTTATTTTGTGTACCATCTCATGTCTTTAAAAAAACAACCCATGGCTAGACATTCATCAAAGCAAACAAACATTTTTTGCCTCAGCATAGAAAGGGATGAAGGCAGCAGAATGTAGACTCTTGCAATTACAACAAAGCTGGTTTGGAGAGCTGGTCCCTGGCTTTGCAAAATACAAAATCGATGATGAAGTCTAGGGGTATATGCCCCCCTACTGGGGACCTACCCACCAAGTGCCTCCCTGGAGGATTTACCCTGCTCAGTTTTAAGCAGATTTATAACTTAGATGGGGTAGTTGCCCATTCAATATTAAGCTCCACAAAGCTTTATCTTGTATTTTTGTCATGTCTTCATATAAAAAGTTTGTTTATAACATTTCCAAAGGGTGTGTGTTTCGAAGAAAGTTGCATATCATATTGTAGTTTGAAATTGTCTGGCTTTGTGGTAAATTTTACAAAAGTTTTATTTTTACTTTGTCCTCATTTGCAGTCAAGGGATCAAGATTTATACACATTCATGATATGTTGTTATTTCAATAGTCAAGAAAGAACCAGTGTGGCGTAACCTTATTGGGCGATTTTTCAAAAAAGAACTTTGAGTGATGCAACCATTAGAGACCTTGACCTTCCATGATGTTGGACCACCAGGGGGCAATCCTGTGCGCCCGCAGACGTGCCGGTTGGATGAAAGCAGGATAGGGGATTTGACAGGAAACCCATCACTCTCTATAGATAGTGAATAGTCTGGGGAATACGCCGCTCCAAAAGCGATGAGGAAAAGTATTGCAAAGCCAACAGGCGATGTATGATTCTGCGCAATCAGAACACATCACCTAATTGTGTATTGTGAAGATAATTACTTTCATGATTAGTTTATGAAACATTAAATTGGCAACAAGGTATTTTAAAACACCTTTATGAAATGTTGAATTGGTAACATATAATTTCAGGATACTTTTTTGAAATATGAAATTGGTACCATGGTATTTTAGGATACTTTATGAAATATTAAATTGGTACTATGGTGTTTAAAAATACTTTATGGAATATGAAATTGGTAACACAGTATCTTAAAATACTTTATGGAATATGAGATTGGTAACATAGTATCTTAAGATACTTTATGGAATATGAAATTGGTAACATAGTATTCTCCACATCATTACAGCTAAAATAGATATGGAACGAGTCTATATAGAACGGCAATATTTTTCTTTTACTCTTGCATCGGACTTCTCAAGCACATGTGCAAAGAAAGCAATGAGCTACAAGATATATTCCTGAGCAACAAATTTAAGTTTATCAAATCTTTAAATTTCAATCAAACATATCCTAAAAGGTTACATATAACCACCTAGAGAACTAAAATATACTTCGATCATCATTTATTTGAAAACATCCCCACCACAAAAAAAATAAGTAGCTATTTACGTCAGGGCTTACTCCCATTTTGCGCTACAGAGCGCAGTGCCATGTGGCGTTAAATGGGAATAATTTGTTTAAAAGTTGAGATTCTTAACATTTCAGTTAAATATTGAGTAAGCAATCCAACCATGAGTGAATTTAAGGGCATATCGTGAAACAACTTTTTCATTGCATTGCATTGGTACCCATATCATGTCACTATCTTCAATGTCTTAAATTTTATTTTCAAAAGTTAACCTGTTAAAAACTATTACAATAATTATATTGGGTGTTCCAAGTGTAAATGAAAGAAATTACCTGGAAGTAAACTGTTAAAATGTATATTAACATTTATATTCATAATGATAAAACATGGTGACTTAAACTGACTATTTAGAGACAAAATCGATTTTTTTCCATGAAACATTATGTGCTTCAAATTATCTGAATGACATGTTGAATTCTCACATTGAGTTAAAAGCTGATTTCAATATGTTGTCCCCAGTGTTGCGCAAACAGCCCCGGGCGGCCATTGATGAGTCTGCCCAGAGCACCAAGGCATCGGAGTCCTTTTAACACTCCATTGTAACAGTTGCCTGGAATGGAGCAATTCATTACCTTAATGGAAATCGAGACACCATGACCGATTAGATCTACAAGTTTAAAAGCCTCATTCAGCTCAATTGCTGTTTTCTTCAAAAAGAAAACAGAATACAACAAACATAAATCATTGACCTTTTTTGTTGTTGATTTTTTCAATATGTTTATTTGAAGATTTAACCACAGCCAGTGTGTTTATAATGTAATCATATACAAAAACATATAACACGTAAATAGAATAAGTAAAATATTTCAAGGTTTGTTGGAATTATAGCCACCTGGTGGCGATAAATGAACATCAAGACGTGGACATCACTGATCATTTTCGGTTGCTCATTATTCGAAGAAAATAAGAAATGTGGTATTTCTTCAATATTCTTGATTAGAATCTTAAAAACTGAACTTGTCCCTTTCTAGGTTCACTTGAAAAAGTCTAAATATGGATCATTCTCTTCATTTGTGCAGGCTATATGTTTTCCTAAATACCTTAGGTTTTTTGTGTTGGCATATGCCATCGTTATGCATAAGGATGTTAATTATGGTGAAATACTCCCAATACTATTGATTCATACATGTTGATTCATACATGTTGATGGAAAAGAGTGTTAATACATTGAGAGTTGCTGTGTGCGTGTTGCAGACATATATGGGTAGTCATATTTTGCTAAAATTGTAAAATTAAAACCACAAACACTGTGCAGTGAGACAATAATCTTTTAAAATATTGAACATTGCAGCAGGTAAGGTCACCTGTCAACACCGTGTTAAATGAACGCGTTAATATTTAGCAAATCAATCAAAAGTAGAAAATCTATAAATAAAAGGAGGGATATATGAATTGTCCAAGTCATTGTTTTTTCAATTACTATCATAATCTGCGATATCAAAGATATTGGGGTCAGTGGCTTGTGACGTGGTGATCAGAAAACAAGTTTTTATGTATACTTGAGGTCAAAGACATACAAACGTGAAGATACATTTTAAAGGATACTACCTTTAAAATATCATCAATTAATATGGTCTATCATTCATCTTATTCAATCATTCTATTTTATGTATTATCTACCTTATACTGTTTTAGTAAAGGTGTAACGCACACTGTCTACCAGAGTAACACACAAACTGTGAGTTCACCACGTCGTCCTCTGGTGGAGTTTGGTATGACACATTAATAATCAAATAAAGTCTGGTAAAAGAGCGCGTGAAAAAAGGTGTATCACATAATACAATATTTGAGGAGGCATTGGGACATGGATCAAGTGACGATCACTCAGCTATATATCGTCGGAGTGGCCCTTGATCCGGATTTTCCTCTGCTCAGTCTTGTCATCAGAATAGGTTCTGCGCAGTCTTTCTTTGGGAAGATCACCGCTGTGATTCCTATTACTATACCTTGACACACTTCCACTGCGTTTTGCGATATCTGAAGTATGTCTCTGTGACCCTCTTGCATTTCTTCTCAATGAGACCTCCTCGGGAATTCTTTCATTCTTTGGTATATTGTCTGTGGTAATTCTGTCACTACTGTACATAGATCTCGCTGAATGGTGTGAACTCCTGTCAACCATCAACTCTGTGTTTATTCTTTTTTGGCTCCTCTGTTTTCTAGGTCCGCTGGAGGAATGGCCTCGTTCTGAGCTCTTATCACTGGTTGATCCAGAATGGTGTCTCTTAGGGCTCCGGACACTGATATTGTCCATAAAAACCTCATCTGACCCAGATATGGAAGGTTTCCCTCTTGATCTGGACCGGCTTTCACTTGATAGATACCTGTCTGATTGACTTGTCATGCGGATATTATCAGATCCGGTTCTGACCGGAAGTTCTTTTTTAAATTCCTCAGGCAGGTCTGCGCGTTTTGTTGGGTCACTAAAATGTGCTTGTTCAGAGATAGATCTTCTAGCGAAGCTCTGAGGTGCATGCAATCTATTGCCACGTGACTCAGACAAACTTTCTGCGCTCCTGTATTTTACATGTCCACGCTTTTCATATCTCAAATGTTCTTCCTCCTGAATGGATAATTTTATATTTTCATCCTCAAACACATACCTTTCATCGGTATGTCTCGTGATTTTTTTCCAGCACAGAGCACATAATGCAGTGGACGTTGCCTTTTTCCATCTCATCGTAGCATTTAGATCCACATTCAGTAAGTACTCCTCAGGAACTGAAGACACGAAAATATTGAAAGCTTCATCAATATTATAGTTTTGTTTTGCTGAAGCCTCAACATATTCTACACGGTGTATTTTAGCAAGAAGGCGGCCTTCTTCATATGAAACCCTTCTTTGATCTCGAAGATCCAGTTTATTGGCAATTAACAATGTGCTTGCTCTGGGGTTGATCCCATCCAGTAATTGCTGAGCTTTTTCAAAACTTGTTCTGTTTGTGAGGTCATACACCACAGCCACGGCATGGGCCTTTAGGGCACACTGCAATGCGGTGTCAGAGGCTGAACCCTCGATGTCCCAGAACTGAACAGTGACGTAACACGCGTGTTTCTCGTGGTGTACGTTCTTAGTGTGGCGCATGACTTTTGCTATTTCCGGTTTGTACTGCTCATGGAAAAGTCCAAGATTGAAGCGGCGGAGAAGAGAAGATGTTCCTACCATGTGGTCCCCCACCAAAATGAGCCTAGCCGGCATTCCACTAGTTCCCTCTCCTTCCAAAACAGTTGATAAACTGAAATATATGGAAACATTAATGAGAAATGAAAAATCGCATTAATTATTATGACACTCTTATGACAACTACTTAGTTTTGCCATCAAAATGTCTGACAAGCACGGCCGACAACGGAGAATACAAAAAATATATGTCAATCAATATCCAATTTGAAAATGCTGTTAACGTTAGATACTGTAGGATCTATATCAGTAAAACAGCATATGTCTTAATTGCATGGACACTGACCTTTACTGGCTTGTAATTTTCCTGATATACAATAGATATTTTGGTGCCAATACATATTTGGCATTTGAGGCATCAATTACTCAGAAATATGCGATCAAGAAAACTATATAATTGGTTTAATCACTTCCATGACCTATTCAAGAAAATTTACATCAAAAGAAAAATACCCAGGATCTTTTTATAAACAGGATGATTAACCACACAAGTTTGGATTTTACCTGCAATATATTCTCAAAATCGGTGGTGAGCACGGTGATGTTGGCATTTCTCTTCAAGATAGACTCCTTTCTGTCATAATGGGGTTGTGAGTGTGTCGATGAAAAAATAACTGCACTAAATAACACTGGGTAATTTTGATCCAGAACAGGCTGTTCTGATGACGTCATTGGCCCATGTGTTTGAACACCTGCTACTTTAACTCAGCCACACAATATGATCTCCTAAACCTCATTCTGAACCAGGTTTTTGTCCCATATGTATCACATGTTCATAGTCACCGAGATGCTGCTCAATGTCTACATTAGGTCAAAAAAGGCTTTGACAAATGGTGTGTGGCAATACCAATTAACACGCCAATGACAAACAGCAGAGAGAAACTGGATGGGGCCCACCTAGTGCATTTTATAGCCAAGGCCATATTGAGCATCAGCTAACAAATATATGCTCAACAAATCGAGTTATTCTCAGAAAATAATTTCTTATATGACATGTATATAGCATAATTTCTCTATTATATATTTTACATTTTTTCTGATACTAAAATATTTTGGGTTGAAATGATCCTCTTTATGTAAAAAAGTTAGAAAGAATCTATATTTCATCTACACTTAAAAAATAACAAGTATGTTCTCTTATTACATATTTATCTCCGCCAGAAATCAACTTAATGTGTATTTCAATACTGACAAAATTACACTCTATCACATACCAGTTGGTTACAGAATGAACTGTTTGACTCGAGATATCGATATAAGGCATTCATATTTTAATATTTGTGCTTACCCTGTATGTTATTAAACAAAATCATTTTTTGACATATTGGATGAGTCATAAATGAATGTACCTTTCACCAACTAGTTCATCCAGGTCATATTGACAAATACAACTCTATAAACTATGGTTCAATGAATTTAAAGCAGGTAGGACACGTGACCCAAGTGTCCACGTGTGTTGCTTTTATATACTTATATTAAACTATATGAATCATACACAGTTTTTCATATTCATTAATGCAAAAAGGTGTCATGATAGGTATTGAATCAGATGTCATTTCATGGGTTAACTTGGGTTACTCTTTATACTAAATATAGTCCTGATTAGAAGCCCCTAACGAACAGATAAAGCAGCTAAAACAACATAATTACTTACGACATATAAAACGTCCTTACATATTCAAGAGAAACCACAATTATGACAGACATAAAGAACTGGTCAAAGTTAACACAGAGAGCAGCTGAATAGGCAACTACAACTACACATTTGAACGACATATAAGCGAGATACAGCTACACAGATTAGAGACAGATACCATATTCCAGTTGTTGTTTGCTAAAAGGTAATCGTATTATTTCATTTCAAATATCTGACTTTCTATCAACGGGAAGTGCAAAATATGTTTGAAGAATGTGATGGTCCTGCAAAAAAGGTATAAATATAACAAATGATAACCATAAGACTTCAGGATCACATGACTGGTCGGGCTCATTGAAAACATGAATCACAAGTAAACGAAACGTAATATACTCACCAAACCTTTTGTTGTCCCACTGAAGATACAAGAGCTCATTAGAACAATTCCTGTTTTATGTTTCTGTTCTATTTCTGCTGGTGTAACAGGGTTTGGCAAGAACACGAGACCAGAAAATCGGATTATCCACAAGTCAAGGACGATTAGCAATCTACTTATCCTTGCTGGACAGATATAAGTATTGACTTAGATCTCACCAAATGTGGCCACCTGCACGTTCAGCAGATATACACTTGTGGACACTCTCATGAGCGGTCGCTACAGATGGATGACAAATTCATTCCCCTGGTTACATATAGCTTTATCTAGCTTTTATCTAGCTTTTAATAGTCATTAAAATAAGCTTTGAAAAACCAATACAAACCCTATTAATAATTTTATTGAATCCTACAAAATGTACAAATACTGAATCTAAAAATGACTTAACATATTTATAACTACCAACAAACTTATTATTAATCTTATTGCTTATAGGTAGAACCCTAACAGGAATTAAACATTTATAGGCTCTTCATGAGAAATTTAAACCTCTCCGAGACCTATATAATTTAAAATCAGAAACAAAGGCAGCCATTTTTCATGTTTTTACTTTGTTTTTGGTTGTGTGTGTTATTTGCTGATGCCGTATACATCGATATATAAGCATGAATACGTCATCGATCATTGAGTGGTTGGAAAGTTTTCCCATCTGTTATTTAGGTGACATAGAACAGCAAACTGCTTCTTCACACTTAACAGAGGGTTTCTAGGCGCCATCTGGTGACGTAAATCGAATATACGTCTTGCCAAGAGCGATACCTTCTCCAGTGAATTTTGAGAGGTCCAGTAATGTATGCAATGTATTTATACCCAGACTGGATTATGATATCATATGTCAAATGAATGCCATGTTAGGATGGAAAATGGCCATGTTAGTTCTTCTCACTCTTAGGCTGACCAACGGGTTTTAAATTTAGCATTTTTTAATGTTAATCAGTTGTGAATTGGTTTGAAATTTGAAAGTATATATATATTTATATATATATATATATATATATATATATATATGATTTTGAAAATACTGATAAATATTTTCATCTATTTATATCATGTCTACTTATAACATCAAGTTAAAATTTTCAATATGGTACTAATTTTACAATCCATCTCAGTTACTCCAAGCCTCAATTCTAATAATCATGGATTCTAATTTATGATGTATCCAACTCCTTTAAAGCTGTGTTCAAAATTTTGATGATTTTTACATATAATTGGTAACCTTCATATTAATATTTCAAAATTAATAAGTAATGATGGTGAAATGTCAGATATGTTCATAATAATGGCATTTGATTTGTCCCTTCTTGACATCAGTATGAAAGGGACATAATGGTCAAGAAGTTAGCATGCAGGACATATTTGTAAGAAAACCTGAGTTCAAATCCCTGAGCAATTTTATTTTATGACAAACCTTTTAGATTACTTTTTTAGATTACTTTTAAACTGTAAAAAAAATCAAAATTTACGGAAAGGGTTTAGAAGTAAAACATGATATTTTTGGATGGAAATCTGTTGACCACTCTTTCCACTCACACCAGAATGGAATACAAAAGAACATCATTTGAGTGGCTAGGAAATGTTCGGAATATCTTTTAAAATGTAAGCATTATTTAAAAACCTTTAGGTTGCATAAACATAAAATGAAACAAATTTGAGTTTGACTCCTACTACTTGCAGTGTTACTCTCACACTGTTAATTTCATCTCTAAAGGTGCGGATATTTGGATTGGTGGAGAGAGAAATAAATTGTCTGACTCTTATACCTGTTGAGTAAAGGAATGATGTGTGTTTACAGAGGACCATAGTATTGTAAGGATTTGTGACTTCATTCATATATATATATATATATATATATATATATATATATATATATATATATATATATATATATATATATATATATATATATATATATATATATATATATATATATATATATATATACCTTATTTACTCGTGTATAAGACGACTCGTGTATAAGACGACCCCCCCCAAAATTGAGGTTATTTTGCTTTAATTTGTGATAATATTATGTATATACCTCAGTTTATTTATCATTTAAAACGTAATTAAAATCGATCCGCGTGTGAAAGCATTTCTGTCAAAAAGGGAAGACACGACTCAAAGCAGTAGAAACAATGACGAGATGCAAAACTGTGAATGCTGATAATTGTAATCAGTGAGAACAAAGCCAAAAGAAAGTGTTTCGAAATAATAGATATCAGACGTAGCGGATCTATTTTAATTGCTTTTTAAATGATAAATAGAGGTATTTACCCAATATTATCACAAATTATGCTTCGCAGGTTGAGAATTTCTCCACGAAGTAATACATAATACGATGTACTTGACGTCCTTTATCTTAGCATCTGGGTGCCTACGAGACAAAAATGGAGCAGCCAACATGTCAAAATGAACTTTCATATCCGTAGCGGATGGATTTTAATTGCATTTTAAATGATAAATAAAGGTATTTACCCAATATTATAAACGATAATAATTAAAAGCGATATAATCAATATATATATATATATTTGTCCACCAATGAAGTCACTTGTCCACCAATGAAGTCAAAAATCCTTACAATACTATGGTCCTCTGTTAACACCATTCTATAAAAGCAAATCTCAATATTTCTGATATTAATAATTATTGCAAAACTATTCAAATCAATCACTTTCTATTATCTGATAGAATGTCTAATCTTGAACCCCATATTCTAACTCTTAAAGTATATATATACCTCTCTACTCTCTCAACCTCTGAAAAATATTGGGCCTGAGTTCAAAAAGATCACTACCAGATGGCTCTGGCTGGTATGCATTGTCTAATGCAACTAATGAGGTGATCCATGTAGAGAAAGGCCCCGAGAAACCTTTCTGAAAATTTTCAGTACATCTTGCATGTATGGTTTAAAAATACAAACAGGGTAAACATGTAAACCAATGTAAACAATGTAAACACTGATTCAATAGAGGGCACTGCCTACACAATAGGCATTCATTACAATACAAACCTAACAACCAGATCTTAATTGGTTCATATAATGTCCAGAGCATCCATGGCAAGGTTCTGAATGTGAAAGGCTACTTCTCTGAGCATAACCTGGATGCTCTATTCATGACTGAAACATGGCTTCATGAAACCTGTGATGAGAGAGTCATTAATGAACTTGAGGAGGGCTCCCTCAAATTTCACTCATTCCCTCAGATTGGACGCTCAGGGGGTGGCCTCGGCCTGTAACACCGTGTTGAACTGCCCTTTGAAACCAACAGGTTGAACCCACCCATTGTACAGACAATGGAGCTTCTTGAGGCTTCCCTGCTAATCAAGGGTAAAAAGTTCACCTTTGTCACCATCTACAGACCTGAACCATCTGACAGGAATAGGCACACCTATTCTGAGTTCTATGATGAGTTCACTCAATTGGTGACACACTATGGGTCACTTGGTCATAAGGTCATCTTTCTTGGTGACTATAATTTTCATGTCAATAAGCATGAACCCTTGATCTAATAATAACCTTCAAAAGGGAATAAATATCATAAGGGCCATTTGGTGGATGAGTATATATATATATATATATATATATATATATATATATATATATATATATATATATATATATATATATATATATATATAGAGAGAGAGAGAGAGAGAGAGAGAGAGAGAGAGAGAGCTATACTTAGGCATCACATCCCCTAAAATCCATAACAGATCAATCAGATACAGGAACTTTAAAGGTTTGGACCTAAAATCCCTAAGAATGGACATTAAATCCCTAACAAACACCGCCTCAGCATGCGAACACCTTTCCCTTCTGGACATGGTAAACTACTATGATAAGGAGCTCACATCACTTATGGATAAACATGCTCCTTATAAACATGCCAAGGTTACCCAACGCAAGCCTGTGCCCTGGATGAATGACCAAATAATGCTGGAAAGGTCTCTCAAGAGGAGACTTGAGAGAAAAATGAACAGGAAAACAAACATGGAGGAAAACAAACATGACCTTATAAAGCTTTTTAGGGTCATTGATACAGTCATGCACAAGAATAAGGACACACCAATGCCCCAATCTGACTGTGATGTCACTCAAGCTGAGAAGTTCAATACATTCGCCTGGACATGGACAATGTTCCTTCTTGCCCAAATCCATCACCAGATGACACTACGGACAATAGAAACGCACCCAGTTTCCTGCCCCTAACTGTGAATGATGTGCGCAAACTTGTAAAAATTCGGCTAAAAGACCCTACACCGACCTGGCTTCTACTTGACCTCCTGGATGACTTCCTACCAATAATTACTTTCATGATTAATAAATATCTGATGGATTCAGCAGGATCTGAAAACATGAAAATTGATTGCCATCATCTCGCCCGTGCTGAAAAAACTGGGTTTAGAACTGGTCGAGAAGAACTACAGACCTGTTTTCAACCAGACCTATATTTCTAAACTAACAGAGAGTCCTGCATGAACTAGATAATAAGAAGTCAGTAATCCTACTGTTACTTGACCTCTCTGCAGCCTTTGACACCACTGACCACCAAATCCTATTTGATAGACTGGAGGTAAGATGCAATGTTAAAGGTGACGCTCTTTCTTGGATACGGTCATATCTCTGTAACAGGAAACAGTGGGTGAAAGTGAGGACTTACAGGTCCTCTCTCAAGCCCATAAAATATGGGGTCCCTCAGGGCTCAGTCCTAGGCCCCATACTCTTCACAATATATATAACAATTCTGGCTGATATCCTTGCAAAATATGGTCTCAGCTATCATATCTATGCGAATGATACCCAGATCTACATCCCTATGGTCCACACTTCCATCCATTAAGTTGACATAAGCAGAGACAAACTAGAAGAGTGTGTCAGTGAGGTCAGGAACTTCCTTTATCAAACAAGATGAAAATAAATGATGGAAGGACTGAAATGTTGATGTGTACTGACAGCACAATACTGCCACCACCAGCAGTATCCCTGATACGATCAGAGTAGGGGATTCCGATATCACTACTAGTGAGTCAGTAGTTGACCTTGGCATCACCTTCGACTCCAAGATTGACATGAAGGCACAGATTAAGAAAATGTGCAAGAAGGGCTATTACCACATCAGGAATCTAGCGGCAATCAGACTGTCTAGACAAGGAGACGGCTGTAACATTAACCCATGCTTTTGTTACATCCACTCTAGATTATGGCAATGGCCTTCTTGTGGGTCTTCCTGGATCTGATATCAAGAAACTCTACAGCCTGTGTCGTAGGAAAAATCAGGAAATTTGATCACATATCAGGAAAACTGAGGGAACTACATAGGCTGCCTGTCCACGCAAGGATCGATTTCAAAATCCTTATCATGACCTGGAAGGCCCTGAATGGTAAGGTTCTGCCTTACTTGCGTGATCTACTCCTAGTGAAACAAGGCGAAAGATGCCTGAGATCCAATGATGGAACTCACTAGTTCCCAAGACTAGGCTGAAGACAGTGAGCGACAGAGCCTTTTCATCTGTCAGACCCTGACTGTGGAACTCTCTCCCTAGTAATATAAGGACTAGCACATCACTCACCTCCTTTAAGGGCTGACTGAAAACTCATCTCTTCAGGAAGCACGTCCTGAATACAGCACTGAACAGACTTGTCTGGTTATCAGCGCTATATAAATCTTATTATTATTATTATTATTATTATTATTATTATTATTATTATTATTATTATTATTATTATTATTATTATTATTATTATTATTATTATTATTATTATTATTATTATTATTATTATTATTATTATTATTATGCTGCATATCTTCTGAATGCTTCCACTGCTGCCATCACTGCAGCTCTCCCGAATGTCTCCACTGCTACCATCGCTGCGATTGCTGCACCTCTCCCGAATGCTTCCATCGCTGTCAATGCTGTCAATGCTGCCATCGCTGCAGCTCTCCCGAATGCCTCCACTGCTGCCATCGCTGCGATTGCTGTCAATGCTGCATATTTTCTGAATGTCCCCATTACTGTCAATGCTGCCATTGCTGCAGCTCTCCCGTATGCTTCCACTGCTACCATCGCTGCGATTGCTGCACCTCTCCCGAATGCTTCCATCGCTGCCATCGCTGCGATTGCTGTCAATGCTGCATATTTTCTGAATGCCCCCATTGCTGCCATTGCTGCGATTGCTGCAGCTCTCCGAATGCTTCCATCGCTGTCAATGCTGTCAATGCTGCCATCGCTGCAGCTCTCCCGAATGCCTCCACTGCTGCCATCGCTGCGATTGCTGTCAATGCTGCATATCTTCCGAATGCCCCCATTGTTGCCATCGCTGCGATTGCTGCAGCTCTCCCGAATGCCTCCATCGCTGTCAATGCTGCCATTGCTGTCAATGCTGCATATTTTCTGAATGCCCCCATTGCTGCCATCGCTGCGATTGCTGCAGCTCTCCCGAATGCTTCCATCGCTGTCAATGCTGCCATCGCTGCAGCTCTCCCGAATGCCTCCACTGCTGCCATCGCTGCGATTGCTGTCAATGCTGCATATTTTCTGAATGCCCCCATTGCTGTCAATGCTGCCATCGCTGCAGCTCTCCCGAAGCCTCCACTGCTGCCATCGCTGCGATTGCTGCACCTCTCCCGAATGCCCCCATTGCTGTCAATGCTGCCATCGCTGCAGCTCTCCTGAATGCCTCCACTGCTGTCCTTGATCCCATTCCTAAAACTTTTGAAGACTGTCCAAATAGGGGGACAGATTGAAGATAATGCCGTATATTCACTTTGTAGGCATTTCATATTATGTTGAATATTATAAAAAAAAACTTGAAAGGCACTAGTTTAGAGTAGAGGTTTCCTTTTGTAATAAAGAACGAGAGATCCTGCAGAAAAGTGATCAAAACGTAACCATTTATAAAGTATGACCACTCAGAAAGTATCACCACTTATAAAGTATGACAATTTATAAAGTATGACAATTTATAAAGTATGACCATTTATAAAGTATGACTTTCGCTTGACCTAGGAGTAATTATGTAATTACTCCAAGGCTTGACTAATGGATCAACCACAATGGAGTAAACTAGGTCAGGTGACAACAAGGCCCTCCCTTAGAGCAGTGCCTGAAATCAGAAGTCAAAATCTCATTTCATTTTTGACCAAGTTATTATATTATTATAAATTTAAATAAATGACAAAGCAACAAAATAGTTAACAGTGATCAACTAGGTCAGGGGGACATCCATTAAGCCAAAACAGATGTTGCTATCATGGGTGCCACCCTGACCAGATATATAGTCGATAGCAGAAAGCAATGCTTGATTATTGTGTAGTTTTTATATTAAAGGAAGATATATCATGTCATGTTTTGATATAGCATTGATAACAAAAAAACGAGAACGTTGTATACTATCATTTATTGTGATGCTTATAATTTTCTGTTCCCTTGCACACGACGTAAGAATATACAAAAATAACATATTACCAAAAACAAATGGCAAGTAAACAAAAGTAAATTTTACATGAAATAAAAAACATCATTGGTTTCCAATTTATACATCACATCACCAATTAATTTGAACATAAAGAAAGAATGCAGATAATTTGTATTTGTAACATGTGTTTTACATGCCTATGAGTCATCAATACTAGATATATACCCTGGATTTTGACCAGGCATTAACATATTTTTATATGATCAATAACAAGATCTAATCCACTATGCATCAATATAGTTCTCTCACTGGCATTTCTTAGGGGAAACTAAAATAAACAAAATCAGTAGTACATCATGCAATATTTAAGATTGCTAATAGATGCTAACAGATTCGGCTTGCAATACGTACTTCCGTCTTTCATTCTCAAACTCAATTTCAACAAATCATGTTCATTCCATATTTTAAACACTTTACAAAGTGAATGGAAACTATTTTTTCTTATTTGAAATATGTATATCTTCGAGTTACATCTTTATTCCGCAGTTGCAATGAAGATATATTTTGGGGGGAAAACATAATTATGTACGTAACATTATCTTTTTCCATAAAGTTATCTACATGTATTTCCTATCTCTCTGGTTTTACAAGAAGGACTAAGGGAGTGACGTTGTTTTTGTAATGTACATTTTTCAACATCTACTTATATTTTTAGATTGCTGATATTGGTTAAGGTTAGTTGTGATTCGGCCTGAATAAAAAAGGATAGCTTATCAATGGATTTAATGACCAGAAGGGCAAATCCTTTTCCATGATTTCCGAGAGCAAAGCGATATTATCAACTTTAAATGCAATGGTCATGTCCCATATGTAGCTTGCAGACTAAAACTATCGGTACAAAATATTTGAAGAAAACATTAGTGTAAAGGTAATATAATGATATAAAATTATGAAAATAGAGGTAAATATAATAACTAGAATATAAAAGGAACATAAATCATATTTTTTAAGGAAAGCCACATAAAGGAATACAAAGAGGGGCCATTCATCTGATCCATTCTTTTGCATTTACCTTGGAACATTAATCTTATGTGTGTCAAGCCCCATGGAAGGCCTTATACACACCAGAACTGAATAAACTCCTCATATTGCAGTTTGCCGTCTTGGTTGGTGTCATGAGTTCGCACTAAGGATTCTATCTCACTCTCACTGAAGAGTAGGCCTCCCAGGATCCTCTTGGCGTCCTCCAGAGATACATAACCCTTCTTGTCCAGGTCAAATTGACGAAATGACTCATCTATCGCTTCTTTCCTGAAAAGAAACCAATATTAAAGTCCAATGAAAAATCCAGGTTTTACCCTTCTAAAGTACATAAACATGAGATGTTATTACCTTAAGAGAAAATACTAAACTTTAAGAGCAACATCTTTGGTACGGAAGCAGCATGGGACATTAAATAGTTGAATGGGGGGTGTAATGGCGAATGCATTCGCACCTATTGTGGCCATTTGTGATACTGGTAGCCAAGCCGTAGAGGAACTAAAAACATGGCGGCCGGAATTTGGTTGAGATATGCCTCAAGGGCCACCTCCAAAGCTATATTTAGAAAACATATAAAACCCACCTTTCTTTGACTTTGAGATAGAATGCCACAAATTCTTCATATGAAAGCTTGCCGTCTGAATTGACATCAAATTGGCTGACAAGGTTATGAGTTTTCTCCTCAGTGAAGCCGAGTTCTTTGGCGAGGACTTGGTGAGCCTCGTCCCGGCTGATGAAACCATTCCCGTCCTGGTCGAACTCCTGGAACTTACGCCTCAACTCAGCGCGTCTGCAATGGCGAGAATACATGCAAAGCAATCATCATCCAAAAGTTACAGAATTTTAATATTTTCTCTTTTTTTAATTTGCTATGTTGATATATTAGTCATTAATTATACAAATATTGAGCTCTTCCCATCTTTTATTGACCTAAATTAATTGGTAGATTTTGGAAGGAAATATATTCAAACTTCACTCCCGATCAAATCTCATGCTTGTAAGCTATAAGCTACAGTAACTACATTTGGTAATATTGGAGTTAAACAGAAGATCAAAGTTGACAGACAGACAGACAAAATGGCAGAAAATTCTCCCTCTGACGGCAGAACCTGTGCTGACATGGTCACCCAAGCTAAAATGTTTACACCTAATCCATTTTTTAAAGTTGTCTACTGTCAGTGTATTCTAGGGTGGTTCAGAGATAATTCCTACTTTTTCTCTTCTTCTGGTATAGCATCGGTGTATCCGGGCATCGCCGCCAAAAACTCCTCAAAACTCAGCTCTCCATTTTCGTTCAAATCCACCTGACGCATTAAAGTCTGTAACACATGTACATTATTCTTAAATAATAGTCAAAACTATCAAGAAGGTTAGCTTAATATCATGATGGTAGCTTGTAATGTTTGCTCTAACATCACAATGGCACCATTTATGCTTTACTATACTTCATCATGGCACAATGCACAGGTTAGTGATGATAGTGACTCTGCACTGCTTAATATTATCATGATTATCATTCATAATTCAATATCAAGGTGAATTAAGCATAACATGGTATAGTTACCGACCTTGACTTGTTCCTTTGGGATTCTGTATCCCAGAACTTTGGAGACAGCTGCCAGCTCCCGGGCCTCCAGAACGCCATTTTTGTTGATATCAAACATGTTGAAAGCCCTTCTGTACCTCGCTATCTGCTCCTCTGTGAATATCTTCTTTGGATCAGTTGCCATCTGCATATATAGAATAACTAAAACGGTGTCCAGCCAATTTGTAAGATATCTCGATATGAGATAAATTGAGTTGCTGACCTCCACTCCCCTCCTTGATGTTGACCTCCACTCCTCTCATTGATGCTGACCTCCACTCCCCTCCCTGATGCTGACCTCCACTCCCCTCCCTGATGCTGACCTCCACTCCCCTCCCTGATGCTGACCTCCGCTCACCTCCCTGATGCTGACTTCCACTCCCCTCCCTGATGCTGACCTCCGCTCACCTCCCCGATGCTGACCTCCACTCCTCTCATTGATGCTGACCTCCACTCCCCTCCCTGATACTGACCTCCACTCCCCTCCCTCATGCTGACCTCCACTCCCCTCCCTCATGCTGACCTCCACTCCCCTCCCTCATGCTGACCTCCACTCCCCTCCCCGGTGCTGACCTCCACTCCCTCCCTGATGCTGACCTCCACTCCCTCCCTGATTCTGAACTCCACTCCCCTCCCGCTTGATACTGACCTCCACCCCCCCCCCCGCTTGATACTGACCTCCACTCCCTCCCTGATGCTGACCTCCACTCCCCTCCCTGATGCTGACCTCCACTCCCCTCCCTCATGCTGACCTCCACTCCCCTCCCTCATGCTGACCTCCACTCCCCTCCCTCATGCTGACCTCCACTCCCCTCCCCGGTGCTGACCTCCACTCCCTCCCTGATGCTGACCTCCACTCCCTCCCTGATTCTGAACTCCACTCCCCTCCCGCTTGATACTGACCTCCACCCCCCCCCCCCCACTTGATACTGACCTCCACTCCCTCCCTGATGCTGACCTCCACTCCCCTCCCCGGTGCTGACCTCCACTCCCCTCCCCGGAGCTGACCTCCACTCCCCTCCCTGATGATGACCTCCACTCCCTCCCCGATGCTGACCTCCACTCCCCTCCCTG
This sequence comes from Amphiduros pacificus, assembly GCA_949316495.1. Lineage (NCBI taxonomy): Eukaryota > Metazoa > Annelida > Polychaeta > Phyllodocida > Hesionidae > Amphiduros > Amphiduros pacificus. The sequence goes on along the minus strand of OX439001.1, from coordinate 36,676,652 downwards.
ATGCTGACCTCCACTCCACTCCCTAATATGCTCTTGACTACGACTGTTGCTATGACTGCTGGCATATGTGACATCTGCTATTGGTGACTTCGGTTGTTTCGGTATCTTATTATTGCTAGACATAATGTATTATTCCCTTCAGAGAAAATACCAAACTTCCAAAGAAAGGTCTTTGGTATATGCAACCAGCGTGGGTGATTAAAAAAATTGAATAGAGTAGAGGTGCAAATGCGTTCACACGTGTTGTGTTATGTCAAAATCATTTGTGATAGCGTTAGCCAAACTGTGAAAGCACAACAAGTGTGGTGGCTTTGAGTTGGATAACAAATGGCCCCAAACTTCTTAAGAGCCTAAAACATAATGCTTAAACACGTTTATTCATAAATGTACATGTATATACATATATTGGTCTGGTATATATTGTAATCTAATAAATTATATTTTCCTCTCAAAATATATTGGAATTATTACTTTATTTGATACTCTCAAGATACACAGTATCTGGCCGGCTGAATATCACTCTATAGGTATATAAGGTGGACATCACACAGACATGTAATAATAATAATAATAATAATAATAATAATAATAATAATAATAATAATAATAATAATAATAATAATAATAATAATAATAATAATAATAATAATAATAATAATAATAATAATAATAATAATAATAATAATAATAATAATAATAATAATAATAATAATAATAATAATAATAATAATAATAATAATAATAATAATAATAATAATAATAATAATAATAATAATAATAATAATAATAATAATAATAATAATAATAATAATAATAATAATAATAATAATAATAATAATAATAATAATAATAATAATAATAATAATAATAATATTAATAATAAAAACAACAACAACAACAACAACAACAACAACAACAACAACAACAACAACAACAACAACAATAACAATAATAATAATAATAATAATAATAATAATAATAATAATAATAATAATAATAATAATAATAATAATAATAATAACAATAACAATAACAATAACAATAACAATAACAATAACAATAACAATAACAATAATAATAATAATAATAATAATAATAATAATAATAATAATAATAATAATAATAATAATAATAATAATAATAATAATAATAATAATAATAATAATAATAATAATAATATTAATAATAAAAACAACAACAACAACAACAACAACAACAACAACAACAACAACAACAACAACAACAACAATAACAATAATAATAATAATAATAATAATAATAATAATAATAATAATAATAATAATAATAACAATAACAATAACAATAACAATAACAATAACAATAACAATAACAATAACAATAATAATAATAATAATAATAATAATAATAATAATAATAATAATAATAATAATAATAATAATAATAACGATTTATATAGCGCTATATCAGACCAGGTCTGCTCAAAGCGCTTAAATAACAGATGTTTATCAGGGATTATATCTCTTCTCAATATGATAAAGTCATAGACTGGAAATAACAAAATATATGCCCCTCACCGGGTGTAAGTCTAACCAGCTTAAGTTTAAAAGTTATAGATGTTCTTGTTAGTTAAAGTTATGACATATCAACTAAATAGTTGTGAGAATGTTCATTTAGGAGCATTAATCTTAAGAGATTACATTTTGCAACAAAATTGGGCTCATATTTGTGCTCGTGATATAAGGAAGTGTATCAAAAGCACTTTTGATAGACGGAAACAATATTGAGCATAATGTTATGATAATATTGACTGAATATCACTGACAAATATTGCGCTAATAGGGGAGAGTAGAGTTAAACTTAATGGTTATACAAAAAGGTATCATTTGAATGTTGCACAAAAAGGTTTCATTTGAATGTTACACAGAATGGTTTCATTTAGATATACATTTAGAAAAAGGTTTCATTTATAATCTACCTATATCTTATTTATGCAGATGTTAAACAAATGGTTATATCATGGTTTTAATGATAGAATGAATACTTTGGACGGACATTTAAGTTTTCCCAATTAAATCACAAGCGTGATGAAGAATCCACTTAACTTTTTATAATGTATAATATACCTATAACTGGTATATGCAGATGGTATCTAATGGACAGCGGGCCTCTGCATAGAAAGGCTAATATAATATATTTTTCAAGAGATTTATACAGCTTTGCACACTTTTTGCAAGAAACGCAGTTTATATGCTGCTGATATACGTGTTCAAGAATGATACAGATAATGAAAGTCAAAATGAAATTATATAGTCCATAAACCACCAGCACATATCTTGTCTATGAACTATAAAAAATGGACGGCAATGGGCGCCTGAGAATAAGATGTGTGAAACCAATGCATAGGATTAACTGCATTTCGGTATCTTAAGTTGGAACCTTCTTACCTTTGGTAAGACTCAGAATTTGCATGCATAAATTGTACTTTTTCAATTGAAGAGTGTCGTATTTATCTGTGGATGCATTAACGCATCCACTTTTTAATCTCCCATACCAGAAACTTTCCCTTCTTCAAAGATTGGAATTTTCTCTAAAGGGAATTGCACGTTATATCTAGCAATAATACGATACTCATACAACTGAAGTCACCAGTAGCAGATGTCACATATGCATGTAGTAAGAGCTGGCAAGGATCCGTAATGTTTCTGGATCTGTATATATAGATAGTCTCTGATTCTTTGATAGAAGTATTTAACTAAATTGGAGATCTTTGCACACAAAATGTTTCCTTTCCAACATATTGTAGACCTAGTATGTCAATGCAGTAAAGTGTAATCTATTCTTATTATTTAATAACATTAAAATATTTGTAAACACATCTTTGTCCATCAGTGAAGACGATAATTATCCTTTTACAATTTGTAACTGTAAAACAAAACTTACCTTGATGTTGTGTATTATATATAAATGAACGTAATAAACGTAGTTATATTTCACTAATATATTTATGACAATTTCAAACTCTTTGCAACAGGTTTCAACCTCCTGCAAGAATTATACAGAAATAGAGTAGAGCAGTTTAACTAGCGAGCTGGTGCGAGCTCCAGGAAGCAGTAGATGATGACGTACAGCAGGGTAGGGTGATGCATGGAGAGTGATGTGCTCACCCCCTGGTTAGAGTGGAATGGATCAGTCTGTGGCTGGGATGTGGATCTTAAGCTTGGTACCTGGTGCACTCTGGGGCACCACGGAGGATCTATCAGCCGCAGATTATGATCTGTCTAAGCTTGAGTGTAGAGGAGCGAGGGGTTCAGGGGCAGGTCTTGTGGAATACTCTGGCAAGGAACTTAAAGTATATAAATATACATATGTATCTTGCTATCGTGGATTCTGCACATTTCTACCTTAGGGCCTGATATTGCAGATGACCCACTTTGGGTCATCTGCAATATCTTTACAGATGACCCACATTGGGTAATCTGTAATATCATTACAATGTGATTTATAATCTAGGAATTGTACTTCCCTCTATTATTGTATCCAAATGCACTGTACCCAGATATATTTGACAAAATTCTATTATTTGCTCATCAAGTGCATTGTATTTTAGAAGGAAAAAGGACAAATTCATATTCTTGCATAAATCAATAGCGCTGTTACTTTTAATAATATCAAATGGTTTCACAATATCACAATTATACGATTTAGGCATGCATAAATGTTTTGACATAATGGACAAAATGTCTCAAGTTATATTACACTGAAGAGTTGACACCTATTTATTATTTAAATATAAATTTAGTATATGTTTATAAAATTCAAGATTATATTTAAAACAATGAATTAAACTTGACTACTTATAAACATAACACTTTGAAAATCCTTTATAAAAATATTGCCATTCAAATTAAAACACGATAATGAATGGAGACATCTGTACTTTTACACAATTCATCACTGTGAGTATCAACGATGGTTATACGCAAAATATGCATTATGTTGATGTAAAATGCTATCTTTTTTCAATGAAGTATAGAGTTAATGTCGCAAATCCAAGGGCGCAAGTGACAAATGCCAAGGTCAATCCATGAGTGGCGTAACGGAAAGCAGCAATGTCGTAAAGTAGACAGGCTCCGGTGGAATCATCACAGCTGGATTGTCTCCATATTAAACAGGTGTGATCTATCAGAGCTCCGAATATAATTGGTCCAGGTATGAAAACTGAAAAGGAAAGAAAAAGAAAGTAAACAATGTTTAGTTTTCACAAGTAATTGAAGTTTACAACATGTTGCGGGGATGTCCTGCCATATTTCGTTCTACCCAATATTTCGTTTTAACTGCCACTTTATTTTACGGTTGATAATTGGTGAAAGGCATAAGCAAATATATATTGTATATTAAGTGTAGGCACAATTACAATGAGGAGCATTTTCTCCATAAAGGATTATTTATATGTTTACTACTTCTTTAACTACCATTTAAATTGTTAAACAAAGATATGTTACGGCCGTCAAGAAGGCTTCGTTTTTAACTCTTTCTGTTGGTCTGTTCACCATATATATCTTAAATGTTATGAACGGATGTTGTGAGCGCCCTCTAGTTCCATTTTTGCCTACTCACCAAATAGATTGAGAAGCAAGGCCACTATAGCCAGTCCAACACCCTTTTCATGTTCTGGTAATACCCTGGACAAAACCAAAACATAAAACATTGAAAGGTTTCCATACATAATATATATATATATATATATATATATATATATATATATATATATATATATATATATATATATATATATATATATATATATATATATATATATATATATATATATATATATATATAATCCACCTTAAGGTATCATGAATATAAGATAAATGTAAGATAAGTTACTCGAACTTATGTGTACCCCATTACGGTTTTTAAACATGGAGCTTTATTGAATTCAGAAAAAATGTTTTCCCTGACACAGGATAATTCAGTCAAATATGTAATTGTACAATACCTAAGTAATATAACTTTCCCCGAAACATCTGTGTGGGTTATAAGGTATGCGATTACAAAATATGTAATAGCATAGAATATCATCAGACTACATTCCGGCAGGCAGGACTCGTGGGACATTTGGGCCCCATCCTTCAAACATGAACAGTCTGAATACGTCTGAAAAGTAAGAAGGTTTTCTATAAGTACATCACTGATTTTATTCTCCATATATCACTGCATTTAATCTCCATATATCACTGCATTTATTCTCAGCACATCACTACATTTATTCTCAGCACATCACTACATTTATTCTCAGCACATCACTACATTTATTCTCAGCACATCACTACATTTATTCTCCTTATATCACTGCATTTATTCTCAGTACATCACTGCAGTTATTCTCCTTATATCACTGCATTTATTCTCCGTATATCACTGCATTTATTCTCAGTACATCACTGCATTTATTCTGAGTACATCACTGCATTTATTCTCAGTATATCACTGCATTTATTCTCAGTATATCACTGCATTTATTCTCAGTATATCACTGCATTTATTCTCAGAACATCACTGCATTTATTCTCAGAACATCACTGCATTTATTCTTATTAAGTACATCACTGCAGAGAGGTTATGTTGAATTTAAAATCAGCTTTGTTCGCATCAAATTAAAACAATGGCATTTCACTTTAAAATATATTAAAAAGGTCTTGCATTGAATTAGCAGCGCCATCTAGTATTTATTTGGAAATGTGAACATACAATCACATAGCAAAAAAAGCATGTTTACCCCATTGCTGTAGGTTTTGCATCCAGCGTGGCAGGGAGAGAAGTAGGTGGTGCCCTCTGTGTCACACATCGGCATAAAATGCTTTGGAACACAGTCACATTCTGAATTGCATGTCTCTGTCATGTTCAGGCTGCAAATACAATTCTATTTTCTTTAATCAAATTCCAAGTGAAAAGAATTTTAGTTTAGAATATTAATTATTTATTCAGCTTCAAACAAGACAAATTGAAGCAAAATATAGCCACTGCTGGCCTGTCTGTGTAAGTGACTTTGATTTGCTATGACTATAAGTACTTACATTCCCTTTGGTGTATCCATATGGCCAAACATGTCCAAAACTGGGCATGAATAAGCCATGAGTGAGCCTATCAATATTACAGCCAGCAAAACACAGGTAAGAAGCAGTTTGGCACTCCCCTTCAGTCCAAGTCTGAAGTACTTGATGATGTAACCGGCAACAAGGCTACCCACAATGCCCGGCACAGCGGAAGTGGTTCCTGTAATGTTCAAATATTAACAAATTCACCTTATGACCGCAGAATCAGTTCATGTATAGCAATATATCTCATGTATAAAAAACAGTTTGCCAAATAATTGGTAATATAAAAAAAGTAATTGTTTATCATGACAAATCATAGTTTCATCATAAATGTGGTGCTGCACCTTTTTTAACACTTCAACATTTGTGAACGAATTTTCCAGCATAAACATAGCTCTGTATTGTCTTGAATATGTAAATTCTTCGACATGAATATCGCTCAGGTGCAGTTGCTTTAAATCGACATGAGTTTCGCCTCGTCCTGTCAGATTAACACCAAATTCGATTGAAGTCAACTTAGAATTCCTTGGTTTAACGAATGAGAAGCATCTCAAACTCGAATCGATTATCAATGGATTATGACACCGATGGACGATGACACCGATGGACGATGACACCGATGGACGAGGACACCAATGGATGATCACACCGATGGATGATCACACCGATGAATGATCACACACCGATGGATGATCACACCAATGGATGATCACACCAATGGATGATCACACCGATGGACGATCACACCAATGGATGATCACACAGATGGATGATCACACAGATGGATGATCACACCAATGAATGATCACACCAATGGATGATCACACCAATGGATGATCACACCAATGGATGATCACACCAATAGATGATGACACCAATAGATGATCACACCAATAGATGATGACACCGATGGACGATGACACCGATGGACGATGACAATACAGTTGGACTTATTGTAAGTAATGACGTCATCACATACTACTTTTTCTTTGTTTATAAGATCAGATAGGAATTTATTCACGAATTACAGCCTAATATGCATGTGGTCTCAGATAAACACTCCACAGTGGCACCAATTGTTCGAACCAAATTGATCAAAAAAGGCTATTTACAACCCACAGGAAATCCTTGCATATTCTTCAGCGCCATACCGATCATAGATAGTCCCTGCTTTTGAGATCCATTGCTGACATGGAGGTCTCAAAAAGGAGCCATCATTGTTACAAACAATTGATTGTCCATAATACATGCTATGAAAATCATTTTCTTTCCGACTTTCACAATTACATTGATGCAAGTTATTTTACAAGAAATAATATCAGTAAGAAGGAGGCAGCTGCAATTGTTAAGTAATATCTCTTATCAGCAATGATATCAGTAAGAAGGAGGCAGCTGCAATTGTTAAGTAATATCCCTTATAGGCAATGATATCAGTAAGAAGGAGGCAGCTGCAATTGTTAAGTAATATCCCTTATAGGCAATGATATCAGTAAGAAGGAGGCAGCTGCAATTGTTAAGTAATATTTCTTATCAGCAATGATATCAGTAAGTCGGGTAGCTGCAACATGATAGGTAGAATCTCTTACCAGCAATGATATTAGCCTTGTAGGCGGGCTGGTAGAAGTGCACCTCAAAGTATCTTGGAGTGTTAGATATAAGGCCTGGTATGATGTTCATCGCAAACACAGCCATCAGTATTAGACACATGTAAACACGGTTACTCATCAGATCCTTAATGATAACCACAAAGCCTGCAATAACACAGTGAATAACATGTCAGATATACACAATATGATCTATATTAGAATCTCAAAAAGCAAATAATTGAAGTTTACTTTGCATTTGAATGTATTATGTTAGGAGAGAAGAGTAGGCTTATATATTACAATTTGGCAGTTTTTCCAAATGTTCTAAATAATGCAACCCACCTTTAATGTGTCCAAGAATTGTAGAATTTTGTTTCTTCTCGATAATGTCCAACTGGGTTTCAATATCACCATTCGACTCTCTATTGTTATCCTTATTCCAATAATAATAAGTCAGATGCTTTGGGAAATAGAAAAGTGGGAGCCCAGAAATGAAGAGTAAAATTGCAAATATCAAGAATCCTAACCACCAACATCCGATGAATGACGGGTCATCTCTAGCAAGACCCGTATCTGACAAAAAGAAGAAAAGATTGTCTTCACTATTTCATTACTATTTGTGCTTTCAATATAAGAGTAATCTCCAGACTTGAAAAGGCCTTACTATGTTCACCAGCCGGTCTGGATTATAAACATTTTGAAGTATGTTTTAGTGTTACAATATTCTCAACTGAATCTATGAATGCATCGTTTTGTGCTAAAGATAAACAGGATTTTTGCCCAAATTTGCACCTCACTTTAATATCCATCAGCGACAGACAAGAATTGGTTTTTATTAAATGATTAACAAGAATTGGTTTTTATTAAATGGTTATTACCATGAAAGCCCTCTGGGATGACGGTCATTGCCGAGGCAATACCCAAACCTATCACAGGTCCCCAAGGCAGAAGACTGGAGAAGAGACCTGGAAATATATTGCGTAGGCAGGTCATATCAACAAATAAAACATATACATTTCTCAAACATAGACAAACTACATATAACATATTCTCATTGTCCTGTCAAAAACAATTTATGAAAATGATTGCACAAAATCATATCCTATTCAATAGCACGGTTTACAGGTTTTTAATCATCAAAAATAGAAGTCGTATGTCAGGTTTTAAAACAATAAAGTTTTCTTTTTTTTTTGAAAACCATAATCTTTGTATGATCTAAGAATTAGTAAGACAGTGGAACTACGACAGGTGTTACACAAGATGTTATACAAGGTGTTATATAACAAGCTCAAAATCAATTGGTGGCACAAAACAAGGTCCAAAAATAAGGTGGTAATTCACAATCGTATAATCCCATAAGAAATGGCCTTTACAAGCTTACCACTTACCAATATAAATTGATACATCCTCTGGACTAACGTTTTCAGCAATATATGTCAAAGTGAGGCTCTGTATTCCGGAATGTCCTACTCCAGTGAAAATACCGGCCACAAGCAAAATGTTCATCACCCTGTTTCCAATCACATCCATGTCTTCAAATGTGCTACTCCTTTTACAAATCACATTTCTTTCAAAACTCAGCATGGATTCATTATGGCATATTTGAGAATGTACTCCGTTTTTAAAGATGGAAGACAGGTGAAGTGATGATGTATTTTGGGTTTTGTCATAATACTGACCAAAAGAAGCATCAGTTGGATTGGTACTAAATTTTGGTCCATACAAGAAATATGGCGTGGCACATAAAAACATGCCTACAGTTGATAAGAGACTAGCAAGACTTAAGAATCTCGGTATGTGAACCTTGGGAACAATGTATCCAATAAACACAATGGTGATAGATTGCAGAATATCATTCATGCTGAACAGTATTCCAGTCTGAGTACTCTTCAGATCAAATCGCCTTTCTACGGTTCTCACCATGCCAGTCCAATAGCTAGAAATAGAAATGCAATACATATTTGTCCAAACCTCATATTAAAACCAGCGGCCTATATATAAATAAAAACTGTTTTTTTATCATATGCTGGTAGATTTAAAAGTTATTTTGATCTAAAAGTTATATTGAAGCTAAAAATGTGATTTTATGCTGTTGTGAATCCATTGATATGAGAAAAGGGTGTGGTTCTTTAACTATACTCCAAACCATCTGCTTTAGATTAAGATGCCATTCTAATAATAATAATAATAATAATAATAATAATAATAATAATAATAATAATAATAATAATAATAATAATAATAATAAAACTTCTATATCGCCATTTCAGACCACGTCCGCTCATAGCGCTCATGATGGTAGTGTTTCGTGTAGAGGTGTGTTTTTTTAAAAACACCTCTTAAAGCTATCAAGTGACTTACAGTTTTTCACCACAAGGGGCAGGGCATTCCATGTTTTTGGTGCATATCTAATCATACTCTACTCATTACAATATATCAAATACAATGCTGTAAATGCTGTAAATATATCAATGGAGAATGGAAATTGTTGTGCTATTACTATATGAAAGGATTTGCCAATATTCTGTATTATACTCAATCATCTCATCCTTCTCATCAATCAGCCATTACTTATTCATTACCTCACTGCCATTGTACATTTATTGGCTGAGAATCGTCAAAGCCATTGTACTACATCGGTAGTAATGATAGTCGTGCAATCTACCTCTGCCTCTGCCGTCATTGCCTTATATTGACGTTGTTCGAAATGTACAACTCCTTGTCCAGTCATGCTATGAGTCACTCCAACCAACATATCATACAATAAAAATGACTGAGACGCTAACCAATTAGATTATGTATGAAAAGTCATTTTTTTGTTTCAACAATCAGTTCACAGCCTATTTTTTATAAATAGTCATGACTGGAGGCCGATCCTGTTTGCACCTTTTAATCTTTGGTGACAGGGACGAGTATGATGGAGAAGTCTTGTTTTATAGAGTAACACTACATGAGTAGTTCAATACTTTGTTTCTGAACCTTTCATAGTGTAATAGGTGAAACACATGATAACGGTAGTTAAATAGGAATGTACTTGCCTGAAGAAAGCTAGATGGACAATATAAACAATGGAAATGTTGACTGTAAAAGCCTTTATGTTTGCACATGATTGCAGGACGTATGGTCGGCATCCCACAATCCCACACGTCACTTCCGGTCTGTCATTTTGCCGGTCCTCTTTTTGTAGGTGAATTACATCAATATGTTCACTGCTTTCACCTGTAGTGTTGTAACTGCTAATGCTACCATTAGCAGCAGTCAGCTTCGCCTTCACATCGTAACATTCCTGCTGGGCGTCGTCCATCTTGCGACAAAAAACAGCATCTGCCGTCAGAGGTGTGCGTCCCCCTCTGACGCGTAGAGCTTAACCTACAAATGTACAGCAAAATAATCATCCATTTGTAGCCGCCACTATAACATTCATGTATTATACATATAAATAAATACTAATGTAAACATCTGCTATAATGCACTGTTACAATACTGTGACATGTATATGGTACAATGAAATGCAGGACAATGTAGGTAAAAATCCCTATATCCATATTAATGTAACATATATTCATAGGCCTGGCTATGTCACAGTTCTAAATCACATTTTGCATTTATGTTTGATAGACAGAATAATATAGGAGGGATTATGTTTACGGCAGAGGATGGCTTGGTGTGTACTGCATTTTGCCAAGATCGATAGATAAGCACGGACGTGTAGCAAGATCCTGCTGGCATAGAGAACACATGCACAGCCTTCTGCCATTATGCAATTAGTCTCAGCACTGCTGACCCATTTGTTGGGGGCACATTCACTGTAAACTACCATAGATATCAATACAGTACTCACCGTTTTCTGTCAGCAATTCAGTCACTGTACGGCTATTATGCACGTGGCGTGGAGGCAAGCAATATGGTGGTTGACCGGTGGGGTTCTATAGTACTCTAGTTCTACCTTACTAGCTTGGTGCTTTGCCAGACACTGCCTACATCGTGATATGAGTAAACCCTCTTCCTCTGGGTACGCATGTACCCTTCCCTCTCTGCACGCCCATGCAGACGCTGCGCTGGGCATTGCTGAGCAGTGCTGCTAGCCTCGCCAAATGTTTGAGATGCTCGACTCAAGGGGGCGCTCCCTGCAGGGAAGTGTTGCAACTATCACACACGCTAACCCTAGCTAATAAACTAAACTGCACATATGTATATTACCATATGGCAAATGTTTGGAATATTCGTGAATATTGTTTATTTGTGAAGACTAATTTTAGAGCACAATAAGTTTCATTATTACAAAGCAATATTTGGTGGGTTTTTTAAGTAATGAATGCATATGTGATAGGTTATTCACCAGAAAAAATATATAATAATATTTTGTTTATTATAAATCAAAATGATATTGTGGTATCAAAACATTCCTGTCATTAGAATGATTCTTTCAACCTAGCCATATTATAAGTATAAAACCCATTATGTCACGAAGAATAATTATAATTATAATTGATATATGCAAATAGTAAAAGATAATCCCCTATGAAATGAGGCAAATTCAAGTCACTCTCAAAGGTTACTCGAGGACTCCATTTCACAAGTTAGTGGATTAGCTTATCAAATACTTAAATAACGTTGAATAGGGGAGAGCGGCGAAAGCATTCTCATGTATTGTGTTACTTTGGAAATTATTTGTGACAGATGTAGACAAGCTGTGAAAGCACCAAAACCCAAGATGGCCGAAAGTTGGTCGAATATTGTATCAAAATCTCTTGTATCAAAATCTCTTGTATCAAAATCTCTTGTATCAAAATCTCTTGTATCAAAATCTCTTGTATCAAAATCTCTTGTATCAAAATCTCTTGTATCAAAATCTCTTGTATCAAAATCTCTTGTATCAAAATCTCTTGTATCAAAATCTCTTGTATCAAAATCTCTTGTATCAAAATCTCTTGTATCAAAATCTCTTGTATCAAAATCTCTTGTATCAAAATCTCTTGTATCAAAATCTCTTGTATCAAAATCTCTTGTATCGAACACTTTTGTAGTAATGAATAGAATTGCTTTTAAGGGTTAATTTGAGAGGGCCAAATTTATTGTAGAGATTGACTAATCATATCTGATAAGCTTACAAATATATGTCAACAGTAATGAAATGTAAATACCAAAAACCTTACAGAACCATTCGGTACGGTATGCTGTAATTGTTGAGATAACTTTGAAAAAGTAAGAAATATTTTGGATAGAACAATTAATCGTAAAATATTCAAAAAGGATTTGGTACCAACCACTAAAATCTGTCACTTTATATGTTAAAAATGCGAAAAGAAGGTAGTTTTACCAGAATATGAATGACTATGGTGTGGTACAGTTCTATTTTAATAGTATTATTTTGCATTCTTGCCATGATGTAACCAGCCTCCCTTGTTGAATCTTGGAGCATACTCTAAAGATGAATTAAGTTAAACCTCCAATCGTTTTGAATACTGTAAACATGATTTCTGTAATTAGAGTTTTACTGGTAAAAGATAGGATTCCTATTTACAATGTATATCATGATTGAAGACCAAAATATCATAATTCAAGGAACCCAGTAAGTAAATGAAGATGAGATAGGTTTGTGAGTCACGTTAAAAAATATGAGAAATCACATTCTTAATATCCTCCACAGGGCAAATTATAAAATGTTCATGGTCGATTGTTCATGGGTTATGTGTTACCTAAACATCATTATCATTTATATTTGCAAAATGAAAGGCTGAAATCGACTTGTGTGTATCACAGTTTAATCCTGTATGATATAAAAACGAATATAAAAAAATGCATTTTCGATTTATCTGTTTTTATTTTATTAAGATCGTTATTTCTTATCAAATTCTTAGATTGACCTCAGGGTGATCACTGACATGAACTAGGCATGTAAGGATATTTTGTCTTCACCACCTTTTGGGTGGTATTAAAGACCTCCATCATTCAACATTGAATGAGAAATACCTATACATCCGATTGCTAACCTGTATGATGATACCTCATCATCAAATGATGCAACCAATGAAATGAATGCTATTAACTCTTTTTTACTGACAATAATAATATCTCTATGAGAAATGAGAAGCAGATTCATATTTCCTCATAAATATAATTCAAGATATCCCAGGAAATGGAGAAAGCAAGTTTTTGGAGTTATGATAAATATTGATGAGTCTACTGAATAACGACTTTACCCAACTCACGGACTTTACTCATTAAATCGATCGTGGTCTGTGACATGTAGCCATCTGCTTCTGATCCTGTTTCACCGAATATCAATACAATAATAATCAATGTCACTTACTCTTAATCACTTGGCGGAAGTGTGCACAGACTGGTAGAATAGGATGTGATCAAAATATTGCAAAATATCTCTTTCAATAAACAGAGTGTCAACTAAAAAATGAATAATAGGGATCATTCCTCAAGGAGCCGAGTATATTTGTGTGTGCGAGACTTCTGGACACAGAATTTACAACTTTTACATTTACAGATTATACATTTATACATAACTCACCAATGTGAGGACGAAATTTTGGGGACTGAGTGGAATGTGAAGGTCCATTGGCTATGCACAGTAAATTAGCAAACATGGTTTTAACTTGAAGTAACATTGATAATGACTGTTTGGAGGAAGATTTCTGGGTTCCATGAGAAGCTAAATAGTGTGGTGAGATATTCGCAGATGTCACTCATGTCAACAAATAATGGCTTACATAACCTTTCTGTGAGACCCATCAAGCTGAGTGTTAACGGAACATGCATAGCTAAGCACTATCCATGTGACGATCACTGGGATTGTCCAGGGAGCAAGGATAACATAAGCTGCACTGGTAGTGTGGTGCATAGTGCAGTGGGTGATGCATTTCATGAACTGTAGTTAACCAGTTAAATCATATTGCCTAGACCCTAATTAGCTAGAATCATATTGCCTAGACTGTAGTTTAGCTAATGTCTTATATTTGACATTTAGTGTGTGTAATTGCACTACTGACTATTCCGGTAGTGATGGCATGATGGGGTGTAGTGATAATAAGGCAAGAACATGTGAGTGCAGTGTTCAGGCTGACAGATCTCTCAGGTTGGTTCTGGTGGAAGGATCTCAAAAGTGCGAGGGACGAGTGAGATCCTTCCATCAGAACCAACGAGAGAGATCTATTACCTTGATTTAAACTCCTGCTATGTTGAACACATTGACTTTCATCTTGACACATATTCGCAGTGGACACCAATAACACTACCAGATATTGACAGCAAAGGAGTTCTCAGGTGCCCGGATGTTTAGCCGGAATTCCGACCACACCTCTTGGCACCAGCTGGAAATACGTCATAATTACTGGGTGAACCTTACCTTGTGACAAGACCTAATTGAAATAATTTTGATCTATTTCATTTCTGTGTATTAGGACAAGGGAACAGATATACATTTGAAACAACATATATTTATTCATTGCAATGTGATCTTTCATTAACACAGCACAAATTATTAAGACGAATTGCTAAAGGTCCTTTAAATAAAAAATCAGTAAATAAATAAATCAGTCACGAACACAATAGGTAACTGTCTTCCTCACTTAAACTAATCTTAAATTTAATTGGCCATTATTACTAGATAAAATTATTAGTTAAAACTGTCACAAAAAAGTGTTATATTTGATCAATTACCCCTCGTACCAAACAAAAAGGATGAGAATAGCAATTAATTCCCCTTATTTCATCCCTTTTCCTCAAAAAACAAAATGACTGTAAGAGTTATTAGAATGTATTAAAACTTGCACATGACAATTAGATTCACTTAAGCCTTCACTATATTCTCCTTGAGATTCATACACCCTGAGAATTCTAATTCAGGATCAAGCATTGAATTACGTAAGCATGGTTTATATCCTTGATGTGATCCAGTCCACTATTTCTGCTGATCCTAGCATGGTTTATATTCTTGATGTGATCCAGTCCACTATTTCTGCTGATCCTAGCATGGTTTATATCCTTGATGTGATCCAGTCCACTATTTCTGCTGATCCTAGCATGGTTTATATCCTTGATGTGATCCAGTCCACTATACTTTTTCTGCTGATCCTAGCATGGTTTATATTCTTGATGTGATCCAGTCCACTATTTCTGCTGATCCTAGCATGGTTTATATCCTTGATGTGATCCAGTCCACTATTTCTGCTTATCCTAGCATGGTTTATATTCTTGATGTGATCCAGTCCACTATTTCTGCTGATCCTAGCATGGTTTATATCCTTGATGTGATCCAGTCCACTATTTCTGCTGATCCTAGCATGGTTTATATTCTTGATGTGATCCAGTCCACTATTTCTGCTGATCCTAGCATGATTTATATCCTTGATGTGATCCAGTCCACTATTTCTGCTGATCCTAGCATGGTTTATATCCTTGATGTGATCCAGTCCACTATTTCTGCTGATCCTAGCATGGTTTATATCCTTGATGTGATCAAGTCCACTATTTCTGCTGATCCTAGCATGGTTTATATCCTTGATGTGATCCAGTCCACTATTTCTGCTGATCCTAGCATGGTTTATATCCTTGATGTGATCCAGTCCACTATTTCTGCTGATCCTAGCATGGTTGATATCCTTGATGTGATCCAGTCCACTATTTCTGCTGATCCTAGCATGGTTTATATCCTTGATGTGATCCAGTCCACTATTTCTGCTGATCCTAGCATGGTCTATATCCTTGATGTGATCCAGTCCACTACTTCCAATGTACATTTCTCTCTATTTCCATCCGGTTCATTGTGCACCTGGTGATAACAATTCTCATATATCTAAAAAGAGAGGAATCACATGGTTTTAACATATTCATATATTTACATAACCAGCACATATAAAACATCGATTGTTTAATGCAATTGCTTTCTTTTGTATAAAGCTTTGAATTGTTGAACTCAGTAAAACATCATGTCTTGGCCATGCTGCTGATAATAAACATCTATTTCATTAAATTCGCAAATCTCTGCGAAGATTCGTATTGGTTTGACAATTACAGAATTCCACTTTTACGTTCTACTCTGTAATATTGAAAATATGATAAACCTACACGAGGCCGTACTGGTGCGCTGTACGAGACTTTGCTCAACATGTCAGATATATTGGCTTAAGGGAAAACTTGTCATGTTAAAGGAAATAACATAAATAGCGTAATTAATCAAAGAAACAAAAATATCACGTGAGCCAGATGGAGTTACGCAGTGATTGCATCGGTCATCTTCTAACATTACATGCAATGATGATAGACATATTGAATGCACGATGTCTAATGCCTCCATATTAAGAAATAACCTTGAAGAAAAAACATCCAATATCTTACCAACAGTCTTTATCACATAAACTCTATTAATCCTACATATTTTTTCTTTTCATATTGCCTGGGATTTTATGTCACTTTCAATATTGCCTCAGTTATTTCGTGACGAGACCTTCCTATTGCAGGCATAGTGCAGCCTCACTGAATCATCATGTTGCAGGTTCTTGACATGACACCTTAACCAGTCTAAGATTTACAAGAACAAAGAAATGATTATGAAATACTACTTCTATCCTGCTGAGACTAAAATGAATGTGCCACAAACAACCAATCCTCCCTTATAAAATCAAAGGGAAAACAAAGGTCTCTACCTTCAAACAATCCAAATGAACGCAGAGTTATGATTGTTTTCTGAGGGTTTCACGTCATTTTTCACATTATTTTAGTCCTTTCATGACAGACGTCATTCTGAAACCTAATATGAAGTTGTTTGGTTTTAGGGCCATCGAGGTTTGTGCCCTATGAATGTCTTCGTTTTACAAAAACTCTCAAAACCTACAGAAGATCAAAAACTGTAGATCTGTGTATACGTTTAAACATATATCTCAAAACCCACTGAAAATCAAAAAAATGTAAATCTGTGGATATCTTTAAAACATCTCAAAACCTACATTTTTAAAATGAACTTTCTTCACAAGCATCTAGAGTAGACCCAGTCTGATGTGTAGCAATACAAATATTTTATCATTACCATCATTAATATAATCTTCTTTTCTAATCAAAAGCTAATGTAGGTGCGTCGATGAATCAGAAACATTTCATTCTTTCCCCATCTGACGAATTTAGTACAATAGTGAACATACCTTGAAGGTTTTGTCTGAACTTGATGATTTCTCATACAGCATTTCAGAACCAGATAATTCCGTCAATTTATCCTCTCTCCCATGAATGATCAGAAACGGAATAGATATGTCAGTCACTCTAGCTGCCAACTCATCAAACATGGACAAGCATGAAGCCGCTGTTCTGTAAAAAAGAAAAGAAAACAATAGAAGTTACTATATATATATTCAGGGTCCCTAGAAAACAATAGAAGTTACTATATATCTATTCAATGTCCCTAGAAAACAATAGAAGTTACTATATATCTATTCAAGGTCCCTAGAAAACAATAGAAGTTACTATATATCTATTCAAGGTCCCTAGCAAACAATAGAAGTTACTATTTATCTATTCAAGGTCCCTAGAAAACAATATAAGTTACTATATATCTATTCAAGGTCCCTAGAAAACAATAGAAGTTACTATATATCTATTCAAGGACCCTAGAAAACAATAAAAGTTATTATATATCTATTCAAGGTCCCTAGCAAACAATAGAAGTTACTATATATCTATTCAAGGTACCTAGAAAACAATAGAAGTTATTATATATCTATTCAAGGTCCCTAGAAAACAATAGAAGTTACTATATATCTATTCAAGGTCCCTAGAAAACAATAGAAGTTACTATATATCTATTCAAGGTCCCTATTCCTGAAACACCACTAGGGATGGGACCATGAAGTATATGGGGCGGGCATTAAGTATATGGGGCGGGATATAGACCATGCTAGGATCAGCAGAAATAGTGGACTTTATCACATCAAGGATATAAACCATGCTAGGATCAGCAGAAATAGTGGACTGGATCACATCAAGGATATAAATCATGTTGGTATTAAATATATGGGTCGGAAAGATTATTCTAATACTCATACTCAGTGAGCAGTACAATGTCCTTCTCTTTCTGACATAAGTTTGTCTTTACCTACCGATTAGAGCAATTTATTTCCTTAAGTATAAACAATTTAAAATGTTCTCATGTGTACAAAATTAAATTGTACATTGGGTATATATCTACAAGAGAAAATTTGAATTTCAATCCTATTGAAGTAAATATTAAGGTATTGGGGGTTCATCCACAAACACATCGTTTTGCTTTAAGAAGGTTTGGAACAATTTAAAGATTTTTCAACCCTCCAGGGCAACTAGGCAGAGAAAATACGTTGTTAATTCAAAGTGAATTCCCAATTTTGATGGATTGTGTTCATGTTAAGCATATTCTTTCTCAATTATAGCCAACGTGAATGTGCTGTTTAGGTAATGTAAGAGTTTCATTAATGCGCAAACCTAAAATGAATAATCAAAAATTAATCACATATTATAATGAAGTTTCTGTTAAAGCATGATGTAATCTTCACCCTTATGTGTTATCTGCTATAATGCAAATTATAGATTGTATCATTTATATTTCTGAATAAATACATATAAGTATAAATAAAACATAAAAAGTGATATTTAACTTTTTTTTTCAAATGGAGATATGTAATTTTGCAGAAAAACAATCTTGAGAATGGTTTGGCACGGAAAAAACTACTCGGTATTTTTCTTTTTCTCCCTTTCTTCTCAATGATTAATGGTTTGTCCCTGAGTCATTAAACAGCATGAGAATGTGCAATCAATCTCAGGCGTGGGAACCGTACAATGAAGGGGATAAAGAGAAAATTTAAAGAAAGAGAAACCTTATATATACTCTGCAAAGCGGGGCAGAGATATACACGCGTCAAGGGCGGAGTACTTTATCTTTACATTTATCTGAAATTTGTGTATAATATATAATTTTAAAAGAGACATAACGACTATACTCACGCTGCTTTCATTCCATCATGATATATGAGCGGATCTTCTACATATTTCTTCACCTTGAATAGATATAAAGGTTTATTAAGATGGCTGATTCGCATTGCACAGGACTCAATTGCAGTCATTTTTCATACTTAAACTTACCACTTCTTTGTCTTTACACACAGTTTCTGGATCAAGTTTACCAACTTTAAGGGATGGTAACACTTTTCCAAAAAGCTTTGCCATGGCTTTCTGAAAATGAAAAAATAATATGTTAAAATAGGTGTATATGTAGATCTCATATAGATGTTTTTTGCACATTTTAACAAAACGGTATAACTTACCATGTGCGGCTTGGCTACATTAGGATTAGCTTTGAGAGCAGGGCCAAGCAAAACCAGTCCTTTTAATAAATCCGGTTTTACTAATGATGATTTCAATGCAATAGCCCCTCCCTGAAAAGTACAATATACTATAAAAGATTATATTTTTCTGCTCTTGATTACAGCATTGATTTCGTGATTCCACCATTAATAACTTGATAGATATTAAAATATTAAAACGGTTTTAGGTTCCATAACCATACATCTGACTCTAAAATTTTACCATAGAAAAGCTTGAGCCTTATTGGACACAAGATATATTTCAGTTTCATCGATGTTGTTACCATATTACACATACATGTATATTTGTAACAATCATAATGTCACTGAACCAGATAGTTTCATTATTGTTGTTACTAAATTACACTCTCACTTGTTACATAAAACTATCACTTTACTAGATAGTGTCCTGAGACAAAAATGGGCAACATAACATTTATACTTGTCACAATCAAAATGTCACTGTACCATAGAGTGTCCCAAGACAAAAATGGGCAGATTTAAATATTTTTCCTTCATAATATCAATGTGGTGCAGAACATCTGTGACACAATCATTGAGATTCTTGATGAGACCCTGATCTCCCATACTCTGGCCGTGTCCAACTTAAAATAGAAAATATGAAGGGTGAGTTATCATCACATCACTGATATTGTATTTAAATGGGACTAAATCTAATGAATTCTCACTGCTTGAGTTAGGAGTCTCTTCTGCCATGTACAGTGCATTCTGTTGGTTTGCAGACATGGCAGCTGATATGATGACTGCCATTCTGTATACAGTGAAGGGATTACATTGATATTTTGGTGGCAAATGCTCTTACAGAGTTTTAGAATCTTGAGCAGAATAGAAAGACAGTTATGGTTGTAATAAACTGATAAAAAGAAAATGACATGTCAATGAGCATTCCTTACTTCGACAAGCTTGCATGTTTGCAAACTCACCCCAGATTTAAACACACCAGGTGGCAGCAGGGTCCACTCGAGCAGTGAGATTATAGTTAATATATATGTGCCATACGGCTGAAAATAACTGATAACAATTTTAACACTAATTTGACTTTTATTTTTGGTAATAATTAGGGCAATGTTTATGGAGAAATGTACTAAATTATGTACTTAATTATCAAAACATCCTAGTCTTTGCGTGTGAGATCTGGCATTTTAAACACAATGAAAACAGGCCTTTCAACCGCGAGCATAATTTATTGGCCCGACGTTTACCTCAATGTGGTAATGCTTCAGTCACATTTGCACCAGGCCCCGGTCGGGAAGTAAAAATCGGGAACCTGCCATGTATTTTAAGATAATATTTGGTGATAATACATCGTGGAAACGCCGGCAACTTTTAGGTTGCAGCTAAAATTTCCCGATGACCAGTCCGATGTCTTAAAGATACCCAATCGTGGCCGATGATCTCCCGGTTCCCTCACGGCAATCTGAACTGCCGGCCGATTTTGTAAAAAAAAAAATACCCATCGGCCGGTCATCTTTACTGAAATCGGAGCAAATGTGACTGAGGTATTATCTGGCGAGTATAACGAGGTTAACTCACTGTGGTCATGTCCAAATGTGAGGATTCCCTCTTTGGTCAGGGCTTGTGACAGATGGTCATACCACAATATATGTTCAGCGTACCCATGACATATGAAAACTAGACCTCTGAATGAATGGAGAATAAAATTATTATTAATTCAGTTCATTTCATTGATAGCATGACATTAAGATGATTAGATAAAGATACCAGGAACTAATTTGCCATATCAAGTGGGCATTGACGCCATCACTTTAGAATTTAATTTTAAATTGAGTTTAATTGATGGACATGGTTATATGAGAGTCCTTATGTAAAATTATCTAACTCAGTTTTATCCTACGAAATTAGGTAATTTATATCAATATTGAACAGTGGAAAAATGAAAGAATCGCGTCAATAATATGATGATGCGTGATATATTTAAACACAAGCGAGGCACATAGCACTGATGTAACTGAAACGTTAAGGCGATGTTTTGCTCTCTCTTTACTATTACGGTGTATGACATGTATGAAATAGTTATAATGAATATATTTGACAACATTTATTAAATATATAAAGTAAAATTTAATAATATATCACCTTGGTTGTTCCTTTAGATTTGGTTTCCAGTATTTACAGAATAATTCTGTGCCTCTTTGGTTTGTTATCTTCTGTGTTTCTTCCTCAGCCATGGCTATAGGTTAATGATGCCACACCGCACTATTCTAGGCTTATTATCTGGTATGAAATAATCCGGTGTGTATATAAGATTCTGTAACAAATTATGCAAAAGATACAATATGACAAGATCATTCCATTTCAAACCTCTAACCCTCAATAACAAGAGAGACAGTCTGTGTGATAATATATACAAATGTTATGATGCGATCCATATTTTCCGGAAATAGATTATATAAATATAGTGCAGATTGTTTATATATATATGGAGTGCATGTATAGATTTCTTGCTGTGATCCTGTTTCCGTATTGTACGTTCAAACAATGTCTAATGCACTCTGTTGTTTTATTTTAAGTATGGCCAACCATGGTTGAATAGATTTACAAAATGTGTTTGGCAAACATACAAATGAGGTAAGGACAGTTTAGTCCACATCATGCTTGGCACCTGCTTTCTATGAATCCAGCTAGTTTTGTGATGCAAATCTTTACTGTGTTAGTCATACTTTAATCCCAGCGTTATTTTTTGTTAAAGGATTCCTGTGGAGAATTACAACACACTTGCTATAAATATCTAAAACAATAATATATTCACCTGTTTACGTTGTCAGTGTGATGCTCCAGAAGACAAATAGGTTGACATGGTTGGTTGATTTAAGTAATGTCCGCACACCTTGCTATTTGATTTGGTTCACTCGAGATGAGCTTATAAACATCAGAAATGGCCTCCTTGATAATGTAAAAAATTCAATACTGCTCTTGGTGGTATTTTATTGAATATATTTTTTTTTCAATGTTTACAAATAAAAAAGGCTTACGTTTTTTACAAGATACAAATATCAAGGGTCATTACCCTCCAAAAAAGGACTTCTCTATCATATCAGTCACTGCCCCCAATGATAAAAAGCTGCGCACATGATCGACCGCATTTCAAGATTATTCATAAAAACCTGGCTGAGAAGTGATTGGTGACAGAATAAATGGCTATTCCTACAGATTCTAATCAGATGGCATCTCAATCAGACAAATGATTACAGGTCATGACCTGAGATTAGTCTATTCTGATCGGATGATAGAATGGTGGGCGAGATCCACAGGCAAAACTGGACATCAGAAAAAAGCGGGGGGAGGTGGGCTCCATTTCCCAAAATCCCCCCTAGCCACAGACCCCCCCCCCCCGGGGGGCTTCAGCCCGCCTGGATCCGCCACTGGACATGGTGGTCCAGATTTCAAATAACGTCAAAAATAGGGCAATGACAGGAGAAGTGGTGTGAACTTCCGATGTTATGCAACATTGAGTGCCATCTGATTGTGCCATTATCTCATCACATAAACACAAGATTTTATGAAAGATCGATTTGGCATAGGTCAATATTTGTTCAATAAAAGCTGTACAAAGTGTAGTAAATAGAGAATCAAAAGGGGATTATGAGATGAAATGACCCGCAAAAAATCATTTGGAATCCAGTCAACAGGCCGTGGCGCAGTTGGTTAGGGCGTCAGCTTATTAGCACCAGTTTTTTTCTGTGGGGATCCGGGTCTAATAAAAGTTAAAAATACTATCAATTCTGTACTTTTGATTATGTTAGTCATCAGGTAATATTATGATGTGTGCTTCCTTAAAGAGAAATCAAGCATTCTCAACCAGCATTCAGCCAACTTGATTTCTGTTATGAGTGAACTCAGTACATATCTTGCATTAGAAAACTTATAAAGACGACTGATAAAGAAGATGACTATTTGTGTGATTTATCAGTGCGAAGGTCAAATCATACTTTTTAACATGGCTCAGTGGGTAACACATCTGTCTCTCATGCTAAAGGTCTAGGGTTCAATTCCTGGTTGGGACAAGAATTGTTATTTATTTATTTATTTTTTTCATGCTGAAGATGATATCTTGATTTTGAAGTTTTATCTTAGTAATGTACGCATCACAAAATATAGAATTGAAATATTTTTTTTGGATTGGCAGAAAGTATAAAAAAATAATGACTTTATAAAAAAAACAAAGGTGAAATTTTCATGTTAGGATCTTATTTGAAAAAGTCAGAACATATAAGTTTTTTTGTTTAATTTTTTGATATGGAGAAATATACCAAAAAAATTATATATCTTTACACAGAAAACAAAGATGGCATCAACATATTTGGGTTTATTTTGAGCAATGACACATGAGCAAAGAAACTGTAACTTAATTAAGTTCATTTCAAATTTTATGCAATGCTGCGACCCTTAACTTTATACAACACTGCCATGGGGTGATACATGGCTCAGTGGTAAAGATGTCTGTCTTCTATGCTAAAGGTCATGCTGAAGGTGAAATCTTCATATTGGGTTCTGTTTGAGTGATATGCATGTCAGAACATCGATTTGTTTCTTGCAAATATAGAAGAATATAAAATATTAGAAATGACTTAATAACAATAAAAATATTTATGAAATCTTTATATTGCTGTTCTAAATGAGCAATATGCATGTCGGAAGAATTCCATTATTTTATTTTTGCAGAGTTAATATATATTTTCTTTTGTTTTTATTGTTGTTTTGGTAATAACGAATTCAAACAGAAAACCAATATGAAATCTTCATATTGGGGTAATGTTTGAGTTCTAATCTTTTCAGAACATATAGAATAGAATATGTTTTTTTATTTTCATATTTGATTTTATTTGAGCTCAGACATGTTTACAAAGAAACTATAGCATGGAGCCAATTTCAAATTTTTATCATTGAGTAAGTTGATCATGAGGCCAACCTTGAGCATGTATGAATATATCCAGTGCAATGCAATTGTTCCAAATGTTTCAGTATTAGCATGTGTCTCACAGGTCTGATGATATGATTTGACCTTTTTCCATGGCTTTATTGCTCACTCAACATTTTGCCTGGATCCACATTTCAATACGGACATGACTGTACCTATTCAACAGGTTATGACAATTCATCAACCGTTAACACATACCTTGCTCATACTTAAATACATTCCACCAGATTGGGATATTATTTATTCCAAAAAACATTCGAAATCTTCAAAATGTGGAATTGTCAATATTTGACCATGTCAGTCAAAATGGAAATCAACAGTTCACATATCACCTGTATTTCTCTGTTTTACAGTGAGATCAGCCAATAATGCATGTTTTCACATGTGCAAAGAATTTCTATATTTAAAATAAATTCAAATATTGCAATCATTATTTTAATTGTCAAATAAAACCACAGTTTGAATGAAGAAATATGTGTAGCAGATGTGTGTGCAGTGATTTGCCCACTATTTTAGACACATGAAAGTGACCACACACCCCACTAATCTGAGTACTAATCTCAGGAAGCAAGTGTTCTCAGCAGGACGCCAGCTCATATTTTTAATCTCTGCTGCTGGTGCCCTGACCTGAGACTTTCCTCTTTTTGTCAGGTATGTTTTCTTCAGGGAAGAGCATGTAATGTGTTCGATTAAGTAGGATTTGTCTGGTTAGGCCACATTGATATATTTGAATGCTCTGGAGAATTCATGCTGGAAGTCATTTTGTAAAAGCATAGTAAGTGTAGGACAAAGTTTCTGATTTTCTGGCTATTGTTCATTTTTCACTCTGTGAAACCTTTTAAATACACGATACATGATAATTTGAGTTTTAGTTTAAAGTGTATACAGGCCTATATATGAAAGAAACATATGGTGATTTTACAATAAGTTCCAGAAGTAATGGGGTTGAACCTGGAAGCTTTTACATTGGTTATCTATGCATGTTGATCCTTTTTGATGATCTTATTCAGTTTTATGCAATGTGTGTTTATTATATATGTTGGGATTTATGCCAGTGTATTGATATTTTGTACATGAGAATCCACGCTTTTGTCGTGACTTGGACTGGTCAACTTTCCGAGTAGGGAAGTCTAACTCATGGTTCATAAATATTGGTTCAGTCCATCTGTTTAACTTGCAATATTCATTAATATGAGCTTTTATTTGATATTTTTATATTAATGTACGTTGATTCACCTAGAATTACAGGTATTGTAACTAAAACTAAGTTTATTTATTTTTAAGGTTGATTTTGATATGAAACCAATGGCGCAAGCTAATATTTTTATGCAAAATTGTTTTACTTTAATATGACCTTGGATTGACCTTGAGCAACAAAATCAATGAAGCAACATATATTTTGACCATATTGATAGAACATATTGATAATCATAACAACAAAATCAGAACACCAAAAATCACCTGAAAAATGCCCAAAATGCATGAGAAAAAACTCTTGTTTATTCTCATAACCAGAACAGTATAGTGATTTCATAGTGCATCAACCTTTGTTGTAAGGCCGTTACACAAATTGCCTGGGGCACTTAAACGTAATAAATAAATTTCAAAATATTTGGTACAATTGAATATACTGCAAATTAACTACATTTAACTGAAATGTATCGAAAAGGCTTGATAAAAAATGTTTTCAATCCAATATGTCATATAAAGTTATTTTATTCATCCCCCAAACGACATTATTTGCATCCTCGCATGCAATAATATGGTAGCTTAGTTCGTTCTTTGGAATGACATCTTTGAAAGGAGATATGTTGACAGCAAATGTGCTGGACTGGACCTTGTGTCACCCCAGACTTAATGGATTTTAGAGTAGGCCTGTGTGTACCCACTTCAACACACTGGTTCCTGTCTATTAGGTGTGACCTAATCCAATTTAGGGCATGACCTGTTATTATCTGTTTTTAAAAAGATGAAAACTAAACTTCTTTTTATAATCTGTGAACATGATAAAACCCCCATGAAACACGATATACAAAGTTAGATTCATAAAATTGTGGCTACGTGTTGTGACTACAACATTCATTGCTTAAGGTACAAAAAGACATTATAAGGGACCGGGCCAATAGGAAGTCAGTAATACTAATGTTTCCAGATCTATCAAAATGTAAAGTCACTGGTTATGTACTTGAGTGGATCATGGCATACTAAATGAATAAGAAACAGTGTGTCAGAGTTGGTACACATAGATCTACATTTAAATCCATTAGTTATTATAATAGTGTCCCACAAGGATCTGTCTTGGACCCATTCTTTTCACACTATATATGTATTTTCTTGTTAACATCACAGCAAAAAGTAAGGACTAGAGTTATGCTGATGATACTCAGATCTACGTCTCTATGGGTCATATAAATTAACAGCATCCACATTGAGACTTGAATCAGCATATATGATGTAAGAACCTTCTTGTTTATGAAAAAAGGATGACATTTAATGATAACAATACTGAAATGCTGACTTGTGCTTACAGTAATCATGGTACTGCTGTTAGACAAGGTATTTTCACCATTAAAGAAGGTGATGCTGCCATCACACTGAGTGAGACTGTTGTTGACCTTGTCATCACTTTAATACAAATATGGACATGTTGGTGCATGTCAGAAAGATGCGCAAAAAAGGATACTACTATTTCGGTAAAATTGCTGTTATCAGACAGTGTCTAGATATAATGTATTATTATTATTATTATTATTATTATTATTATTATTATTATTATTATTATTATTATTATTATTATTATTATTATTATTATTATTATTATTATTATTATTATTATTATTATTATTATTATAATTATTATTATTATTATTATTATTATTATTATTATTATTATTGTTATTGTTGTTGTTGTTATGATTATTATTATGATTATTATTATTATTATTATTATTATTATTATTATTATTATTATTATTATTATTATTATTATTATTATTATTGTTATTGTTATTATTATCGTCATCATCATCATTATCATTACATTTTATACTCAGAAGAGGACTGATTAGTACCGAAAATATATCAAAACTGAAGGAAGTGTTTGTAATTTGGTATAGATCCACCACTTTATGTATATGGACTAAGATCTAGATAGTTCTATCTTATTGCAATAAAGGGATAATGGTAACAACGTTTAGCTATTTTATTACCTAACAATACTGTGTATTTCTGTTTAACTAATATTGTCTTTTCTCGTCTATCAAAAGGATACAGATAGATATTGATTACAAATTTACCCTTTGAAAACTCCTTACAGGATTCAAGGAGATATATCCTTATCGTCAATATTTCTCCATATTCATTTTTGCATATAGTCGTAGAGAATAACGATATATTAACTGTTAACATTATATACACAATACAGCGTTAATCTGTACGTATGTCATCTGGGCATATGTCCTTCATCCTGATTGGTTCAAATATGTGTTATGAGAGTCTTATGATCACGTGTGCCCAGGGAACCAAGTGGAATGTCTTTATTGAGCAGGAAGATATAATGAAAAGAGATAAAAACATTGTACATCCATCACAATACAATTTCATCATTCAGTGCATAGAAATAGAAAGTTGATAGGAACTGATTCACCCTTCGACTTGTTGCTGCTTTCTGAACATATTTAAGTCAACTGTGACATTGAACCTTTTTAATTAATCTGACCAACTTGACAAGATATCCTCTTGATCATTTGGAACATAAAATGGCTTTAAAATAAGAATACACTAAGCAAGAACTGCAAGAAATCTACCACTGTGGTTACTATATAGTTACAGAAATCACCTATTGAAAGGTTAGTTCGAAATTCTATTTATTTGTGATGCTTAACCAGTTACTGCACTTTTTTTTTACTGACTTCTGTCAGGCTTAGAAAGGCTTCCATTTGCGTCACTTTCATTTAGGAGTTAACCAGTTACTGCATTTTTTCATACTGACTTCTGTCAGGCTTAGAAAGGCTTCCATTTGCGTCACTTTCATTTAGGAGTTAACCAGTTACTGCATTTGTTCATACTGACTTCTGTCAGGCTTAGAAAGGCTTCCATTTGCGTCACTTTCATTTAGGAGTTAACCAGTTACTGCATTTTTTCATACTGACTTCTGTCAGGCTTAGAAAGGCTTCCATTTGCATCACTTTCATTTAGGAGTTGCAGGAGATTGTTAGACGTGGTCTCTGCAGTGCTCTGCTTCCGGTTTCCATTTGCAGCTCCATATGAAGACATTAGTTTGTGATGGATAGATCCTGCTTTTTCTCCCTTTTGAATAAAATCTTCTGGAACATTCCACCATGGTGTATCATCAAATACTAAATCACCTTCCGGTTGTTCCCAAATAGACAATTTTAATAATAAACCTGCAATAAAAAAATTATAAGTTAGGTTTGCATTTGTTTGGCTGTTACCGTCCCTTATGTACCTTTTTATGCTGTGAGGGTCCATTTAAAATCATGAAAATCAATATTTTATTCTAACTGCCCCAGATATATTTTCCTGTTTGTTTTAGGTTACAGAAAGAAGGAAAGTGGTTTACCGGTAAGATGGCCAAAGATAACAGCCGTGGTAAAAGTAACCACCAGGGCAATGAACTGGTAGAGGCCCTGGACATGCGCAGAGCGGCCCTCGCCGGGGACTACCGTAGGAAGATGTGCCTGGATCTCCAACAGCTCCGTAGTATTGGCTGCCGGGGCCATGGCTGGGAAAACCTCATACAAGCTGAAAGGACAAAATATATCAACACCATTAACGGTATCTATCTTAGCTTCTGGAACTTATGGAAACAAAAATTAACATTCAATCCCGATTATTTCATATTTTCTGGGGGGGGGGGGGTGACATATTTACTAGGATATTTGCTCAAACAGAAATACATAAAATAGGACATAAAATCTGAAAATAGGCTGAGATAGGTGCCCGTTGGGTTGTTGTTGCTACAAAAAAGGATGGAGCTTGCATACCCGTAGCCATAATCTGCTGTGGAGGCCATCACGGCCGTCACCGAGGCACATATTCCGGACATTATTCCCGGCAGACCATGCAGGTTGTGAACGCCACACGTATCATGTACCTTCAGCTTGGAGGACATCCAGGGCTGTACAAACAACACATAAGATTAGGACCTTGGAGGACATCCAGGGCTATGCAAATCACATATAAAATCAGAACCCTGGAGGACATCCAGGGCTGTCCAAATAACACATGACCCTGGAGGACATCCAGGGCTGTACAAATAACACATCAAATCATGACCCTGGAGGATATCCAGGTCTGTATAAATAACACATCAGACCATGACCCTGGAGGACATCCTGGGCTGTATAAATAACACATCAGACCATGACCCTGGAGGACATCCAGGGCTGTATAAATAACACATCAGACCATGACCCTGGAGGACATCCATGGCTGTATAAATAACACATCAGACCGTGACCCTGGAGGACATCCAGGGCTGTACCACCAAGGTATATATAACACATACGATCACTAGCACAATAGACCAGTAAAGTGTACCAGTTCAGTACAAGCGTTGAAAACTTTGTCTTCAATGCAATGTGAACTGATTAGTTGAATATTAGGTACTCAGTGCAATATGTTGTGTGAATCTAATTCAGAATGAAAATGTGGCACATTGTCTTAGTTCATTGTGCAATGCGGCCCTGGCTCAGAGGGAACATTAAACTCTTCATAGTGCAATGTGTACTGGGTTCAGCAAGTGCAGTAGGCTTTAAGTTCATTGTGAAATGGGAGCCTGGTTTAGCAGGTGCAGTAGGTTGATTGTTTTATGTGAGCGTGGCTCAGAAGGGACATGCATAAGACACTGAGGTCGTTGTTACAATATAAGACTGGTTTATTATAAGCATTAGACAGATAGTCCAACGTGCCGAGATTGAGCTCATGATACAATTTCCCATATGAGCTGAGGCCCATGCCTGAAGGGTTAACCCGTTGTCCTTGTAAATCCGTGACCAGGTGGGTTGTCATGTCAAGGGCCTGCGACATGACAATTCAGTGAGGCACCACTATATCTGCTACAAGTCTCACCACGAAATGATCGAAATAATGTTGAAAGTGATGTAAAACCCCAAACAAACAAAACAAACAATGTGTAAACTCTGGTCTACACATTGTTGATTGGATATTTACCGTGATGTATGTGAATCCTACCACGCTAACTACGGCTGCCAGCATCCCGATGAGGACCGCTCCCCACATGTTGATGACCATGTCTGCTGATGTCCCGACTGCCACGCCCCCTGCCAGCGTGGCGTTCTGGATATGAATCTGAAGAGAATGATAAGTGAACAGTTGTGGTAACTAGAACTCATACACTGTAATGTGTGTGTAATATACATATGGAACTGTGAATAGGTATCAACATAATGAAACCACTCTAAGCTATTTCTGAGGATAGATAACACCCATAATGCTCTAGTTATATTTCTTTGAGAAAGCGAAACAAGTAAGAATAAAAATTTCTGACAAATTTAAAGAGGAATTGGAATGAAGAATGAAAAAGTATTTTGTACGTGTTCAATCTTATCTACGAAAGTCTTGTCCTGCACTGGCACATAAGGATCCTGATAAACTCAGAACATGACAACATTTTTTCTCAATCTCTCCTCTGTCATATACAACTAAAGGGATGAATGCTGAAATCACAACCTTTGATGAGTACATTTTTAATCCAAGTATAGAATTAGTAATCTCTCTTTCATGACCTTAAAGTGTGGATATTTCTGTTGTGTACCATTCAATCTTGCTCATATAATAGATAGTATTCACTGCTTACCATAATTAGTTTATTGTCCTTTGAGACCAAAGATGACAGTGCAAATGTGATGAGAACGCAGGATGTCAAAGCCAGATATGTGTTGAGGATAGCTCGGTACTGACCATCTCCGGCAGGGGACAGCACTGCATTAAAGCTAGGCCAGAACATCCATAAAAATAGTGTTCCTGTAACATATATAGAAGGCAAGTTAGTTTTTAGTTCATAATTGCAAAATAACTGTGGTATACAAGAGGAGTAACGTTCGCTCATAGCCATATTACATACAGAACAAAATGGAAGTAATTTGTAGATGAGGACCTAATCGTTATAAATTGCATCTACGATTATGTACAAAAGATCAGATATTGGGCTCCACGTCAAGCCGATAAAGATGCCTGAAGGATTTAAGATTCTCCAATATAGCGTACAGGTATAATTCAAACCACAATGGACCATGTTTTAAGAAATCATATCTTTTCTTAATGCTTCTTATTACCCTGCATTATATAGGTAGTATTCAATTACTACCTCTGCAGTCATTGCCCTGTTTTTTATCTCATTCAAAGTTTGGAATTCCCCGAGTCATAAATATTTGCCTTGCTCACAAAATATCATCAAAACTGAATTGACCAACATCAGGTCATAAACTGTGACCAGGTGTCTGGCACATAAACTGACTAATCAGTACAACTGCCAGTACAAAACAAATCTATTTATATTCTTTCACCAATGAGTGGACAGCCAGATTTATATGAATACTGATGAATTGCGCTCGATTCTGTGCGCACCTTTACACCTTTGGTGGCAGGGACTGATATGATAGAGATGCCCTGCTGTGGAGGGTAGATCAATCACATATTTATTAATATATTGACAGGCCACACTTTTGCCTTGTTAGTTGGCTAAAGGTTTGTAGCAACTCACCCATCATAGAAGATATATCTGACCGATACTCTGATACCTCTTTGCTGGATCCAACACAGTCTTTATTCCACAGCATCCTTGCCACACTTAACCCAAAGTATGTCCCAAACACGTGCACAAATACAGACACCCCAACATCCACCGCCTGCAATGTAACACACATATTTATAATAAGAGAAGTAAGAACTATTTTCATATCATATATATTTATTATAAGTAAGAAACACAAACATTACCAATTGCACATTCGTCACGCATATAAGTGAAGTTTATTTTTAAAAGTCTTAATAGTCATTACGGCATATATTTAAGACACTTGAAGTGTGTGTTTTTTCCCTTAAGACAGTCCACCTCACCATATTTTTGATGGGATGACGCCAGTATATAAGTATCATGGAAAAACAACATGGCAAGCATGTGGAAAAAGTGAATGTCCACGGCCACTTAATGATATGGGACAATGTCTTAATCTTTCCAAAATTGCGATGTCCATTGGACAGTTTTCGATTAATAAACATTTCAAATGGTTTGAATATAGATCTTAGAGTATGCGTCCCATCTCGCATGCGCTAAGATTACTATGACAACCAAAAGTATCTAATATGTCAAGAGATACCAGTCCATGCATATCTGACATACCTTATAACATACCTTAAATCAATATAGGAAATCACTTCCATAGATGTACACCTAAAAGGCATATTTAGTCTTTAAACTTACCTGGAGCAATCTGACGCACACATTTTGGTTGATGGTGAAGACGATGATTTCTATGAAGGCCATGATGAGAAGTTGGATGGGGCTGATCTTACCAAGCAATGCTGAATGACTAATAAGGATTGCATCCGCCGAGAAGTCTGAACCCAATATTCTGCAAAAATGTCAAAGGTGAATATATGAGAATTTCTATGTCCATTAAAGTGTATAAATATATAATATATGAGACCTTGTGTGTCCATTATAGTGCTTAAATATATAATATATGAGACCTTGTATGTCCATTCTAGTGCATATATACATCATATTTGATACCTCGTATGCCCATATCAATATATCAATTTTTGATATATTACACCTGTGCATGCACATACTGGTATACAAGAAAGTCATTTGTGAGACTTCTCATACCAATACTCTATGTTTACCTCACAGCCTTGACCTGTATCATCAGAAATAGTCAAATATACCACAAGACGTATTTTTCATATTTATAAATATATTTCTTACTGTAAATCAGATCGTACTTACTCTATAATAGTGACACGTATTTTCCCACTCACTAAGTTCAGTAAGCCATTGAAAAGCATGAACCATTGCAATACAAAGGCAATAGCCACCATGTTGAGACCAACTGCACCAAAGCCATAGCGCTTTAGATAGGTCATCAGAAACCCAAATCCCACAAAGAGCATCACGTGGACATCCTGAAACACTGGCAGAGGAAGCTTATCATTAGAACAGTAAAAAGGGTAAAGGAAAGCTGGACGACGATCACAGTCCCAAGCCAACACCAACAATGGTTTCGATCTGAGTCGATCTCTTTAGTTGTATGGGGACTGAAGCTTATAATTAGACTTTTTTGTTTTTTCATATTCTGTTATATACAATTTTTTAATTAGTTAATGTTATATGTTGGATACAATTTTTAAAAACACACGTGTGGACTTGATTGTGTATCTGTGTGTCTGAAAAATGTTGATCAAATAAAAGTTTTAAAAAATGGCTTGGGTGAATTCACCACGTCCAAGTCCTTTTGATCTGATATGATAAAATCTAATAGTGACATAATGTTATATTAGCCTAGACCAAAAATTGGCTGTACATGTATAATATTAATATAATATCTAGTGCTCCTATGAAGTTTATTCAAATAAAAGAAATCACCATCCATGGTGAATGTTATTATACACTCAGTTTGGAGATGACCAGTTTGGGTATAATAGGGCTGACAAGTTATGGTGCAATGACCCGGATGTGACATATACGCCACACCGAGAACGTTGCCATTGACACCATACTGATACCACCTGCTAGTGGATGAATTTATGTTCAGATTTTGATCTTGGAATATAACTATAATGTATTTAATTTAATCAAGATGATTTTTACTTTATTTCTTTGAAATGACAAAATAGATATGGCGATATCCATTTCACTGCTGGTAAACTACCTCTGGAAGTCACGAATTGATTGTTATCATAACTTTAAAATCAATTTTAAAGTTTTCCTTCTAATGTGATATATGATAGTTCTATACGGATAATAATGGAGATCTTTCAGTGCTTGCTTCACAATTCTCTTTGATTCTATCACAAATTCAATTGGGATGCTGGCATTAAGGTATTTTTGGGTGTTGGTAGTGAGTGTCCTCTGGTGGCAGATTTTCTGAGGGAACTACTTTCTTTTTACGCCAAAATGGAACGTTTTAAAAAAAGTGCGGGAGAAATGCTCAACTGTCAAAAAGAGTTCCTTTTTCATTAAAACTTTCAAGTCATCAAATGACATTTTATGGTATTCATTTTTGTAATGATATTATTTTATTTATTATTTGCAAATCACAATGGAATTCCTTTGATTATATTGAAAGCTTCATATTGAAAGCTTCATATCTTTCTTGATTATTTAAAAGAGTCAAGTTGTCAGTCACTCAGCTTTTGGGCACTTTTATCATGACTGAGTTTAGCTTTGTATACATCCATTTGAGTGATGCAGAAATACATAGTTAACTAACAGATCATAGACCCCAACTTGGGTGATGTGTGTAAGAGCAGAGAGAAGGACAAAGGGTATTTATGGGTACCCCAGAGGGGCATGCAGCCTCAATAAGTACATACAGGACATGTAAAATCCAGACTATGAGAATATGGGCTATTCAGACAAGTAAATTCTTTTAAAAGAATGTGGAGGTTGGACATGTGCCATGCGTTGTTTGAAATTATGTCTGACACACTTGCGCTTTGCCATCCCAGTTTATGACCTGAGTTTTACATATCAAAGATTTATAAAAAGGTCTCATCGAAAAACCTATGTATAAATAGCCCAGGGGCCTTTCTATTTCAGTTGTTAATGGTTGATTTGACCAATATAACCCTTGCTTCAATGTTTTCCAACAATTCAAATCACTGAACTAAGTTCTCTAAGATATCTATCCTTGATGTTGATGTACTTTCACAAATGATGAAATGAATAATATTGGATGTTCTTGGAGACGCACCATTAATTTATCAGGGAGATTTTGGGAAAAAATGCCCCAAATATTTCTCCATGTGAGGCAATCTCAATGTTATATTTTATAACCGATGCATATCTCCATATTTTTTGCAATATTGAGCTAAACAGTTTTACCAATTGCATGCATGCTTATATTCATTTGCAAATGTATGCTTTTGCTTTTCTTACCAGGCATAATATGCTCTTGCATAATAATATGTTGTGAGTAGTATCACACATAATATGCTCTTACTTGGATATAGTAATTTTAGTATATATATAGTGTGCTCTTAGTTCAGTAGTACTATTCATATTGGTTTTTTCTTATTAATACAGTATTAGGTTTATATTCTTAAAAAAACAAAGATCTGCCAGAAGTTATGTAACTGACCACAACCAACAGGGTTTCCATATTGTTGGACGGGGATGGACTAAAAAATGTCCAAATCCTGGCCAAAATAGATTTACCGCGCAGGCATTCATTCTCCCCAAAGGGGCGCGTTCAGGCTGGAAGTGTTTCGTGTTTTTTACTTGGTTTAGTGAGTAAATAGATAAACTATATTATTTTTGTGAATTAAAAAAATGGCATGCGTATAGTATTTGGCATGATCTCTACTTACTTGGGTAGTATTGCATTAAACCATCTGGATCTGAATTATTCTCTTTATCAGCATTTACAGAGTAGTCGTATTCTCCAAAGACGGCAAAAAGAACCAAAAATATTACTTGAAAAATTATCAGAGCCAAGCTAAACATTCCTATTTTCAACGCCATAATTGCTTTTTGCTGAATGTATATATTGGATGATGTTGTAATACTGCTGTTGTTATTGTTTAGAACGATGGGGTTCTTGACGCGTTTTCCCTGTTATATCCATCAATGGTAAATTATGAATAATACTGAATTGTTTGTACAAATATTTAAATGACTGTTTAATCCAAATGATTTTGCATTTGGTGTGTGACCATCTTGGTCAACCAAGGAGGGTGTTTGATTTTAGCTAGCGTCCGATACTGTGGCCTTGAAGTTCGAAAATAGAATAAACTAGAATCTAATTAGAGAATGTTGAGTGTATTTGGTAAACTTAAGGACTGTGGACGAACCATGATTATATTGGTGTCTTGAACAAAAATATCCATTGAACGGATAGTGATAGCTTACTAATACAGATTATATAAACAATATATTGTGCATTAAGACTGAATCATACAGATCTCAGAGCAATATAACAGCATTATAACTGAGAGCAATATAACAGCATTATAACAGCATCAGTGGATGATGTGGCCAAAGTGTTATATCGTTTTATCATTTGCCTCTCCAGAAACAAAATCCATTTGCTTCAAAGAAACTATGTCAAAATACTGTTTTATCATTATTTTATTATATCATTTCATTTTTCTGAAATGCTAAAACGGTAAAACAGAATGACATAATATTATGTAATACTGTTATATCGTTTTAGCATTTCATGCATTACTGCACAAGCCTCAGTCTCGGGCCCTGAGTGTGTGCAAATTGTAAATTTTTTTCAAATTTGTCAAATTTTTTCAAAATTGTCAAATTCCTTCAAAATTTTCAAATTCCTTCAAAATTTTCAAATTCCTTCAAAATTTTCAAATTCCTTCAAATTTGATAAATTTCTTCAAAATTGTCTTCAAAAGGTTTGGATGGGAGAAAATGTTAATTACTTAATCTAACTGAAAAGCCTGCCTGCAATAAGGTCTGCTGAAATAAATATTTTACAAAATCCCTTCAAATTTGTCAAATGTCTTCACTGGTCAATGCTATCAAAACTTTCAAAACTTTCGACTTCAAAATTGTCAATTTTTCTCAAAATTGTAAATTTATTCTTCAAAATTGTCATTTTTTTTTCCAGAATTGTCATTTTTTCCCAAAATTGTCAATTTTTTCCAAAATAGTTAAATCTCTTTAAAACTTTTTTCAAATTTCTTCAAAATTTTTTTCAAAATTGTCAACATTTTTTTTGTCTTTAAATTCTTCAGATTTGTCAAATTTCTTAACAAATCTCAATTCTTCAAAATTGTCAAATCTCTTTCAAATTTGTCAATTTTTTTTTTCTAAATTGTCAAATCTCTTTCAAAATTGTCAATTTTTTTTCTTCAAAATTGTCAATTTTTTTTCAAAATTGTCAATTTTTTTTGTCAAAATTGTCAATTTTTTTTCTCGAATTTGTCAATTTTGTTTCAAATTTGTCAATTTTTTTTCAAAATTGTCAATTATTTTTCAAAATTGTCAATTTTTTTCTTCAAAATTGTCAATTTTTTTTTCAAAATTGTCAATTTTTTTTCAAAATTGTCAATTCTTTTTTCAAATTGTCAATTTTTTTTTTCAAATTTGTCAATTTTTTTTGCAAATTTGTCAATTTTTTTCAAAATTGTCAATTTTTCTCAAAATTGTAAATTTATTCTTCAAAATTGTCATTTTTTTTTCCAGAATTGTCATTTTTTCCCAAAATTGTCAATTTTTTCCAAAATAGTTAAATCTCTTTAAAACTTTTTTCAAATTTCTTCAAAACTTTTTTCAAAATTGTCAACATTTTTTTTGTCTTTAAATTCTTCAGATTTGTCAAATTTCTTAACAAATCTCAATTCTTCAAAATTGTCAAATCTCTTTCAAATTTGTCAATTTTTTTTTTCTAAATTGTCAAATCTCTTTCAAAATTGTCAATTTTTTTTCTTCAAAATTGTCAATTTTTTTTCTTCAAAATTGTCAATTTTTTTTCAAAATTGTCAATTTCTTTTGTCAAAATTGTCACATTTTTTTTCGAATTTGTCAATTTTTTTTCTCGAATTTGTCAATTTTGTTTCAAATTTGTCAATTATTTTTCAAAATTGTCAATTATTTTTCAAAATTGTCAATTTTTTTTTCAAAATTGTCAATTTTTTTTTCAAAATTGTCAATTTTTTTTCAAAATTGTCAATTCTTTTTTCAAATTGTCAATTTTTTTTTTCAAATTTGTCAATTTTTTTTGCAAATTTGTCAATTTTTTTCAAAATTGTCAATTTTTCTCAAAATTGTAAATTTATTCTTCAAAATTGTCATTTTTTTTTCCAGAATTGTCATTTTTTCCCAAAATTGTCAATTTTTTCCAAAATAGTTAAATCTCTTTAAAACTTTTTTCAAATTTCTTCAAAACTTTTTTCAAAATTGTCAACATTTTTTTTGTCTTTAAATTCTTCAGATTTGTCAAATTTCTTAACAAATCTCAATTCTTCAAAATTGTCAAATCTCTTTCAAATTTGTCAATTTTTTTTTTCTAAATTGTCAAATCTCTTTCAAAATTGTCAATTTTTTTTCTTCAAAATTGTCAATTTTTTTTCAAAATTGTCAATTTCTTTTGTCAAAATTGTCACATTTTTTTTCGAATTTGTCAATTTTTTTGGTCAAAATTGTCAATTTTTTTTCTCGAATTTGTCAATTTTGTTTCAAATTTGTCAATTTTTTTTCAAAATTGTCAATTTTTTTTCAAAATTGTCAATTTTTTTTCAAAATTGTCAATTTTATTTTCAAAATTGTCAATTTTTTTTCAAAATTGTCAATTCTTTTTTCAAATTGTCAATTTTTTTTTTCAAATTTGTCAATTTTTTTTGCAAATTTGTCAATTTTTTTCAAAATTGTCAATTTTATTTCCAAAATTGTCAATTATATTTCCAAAATTGTCAATTTTATTTCCAAAGTTGTCAATTTTATTTCCAAAGTTGTCAATTTTATTTTCAAAATTGTCAATTTTATTTTCAAAATTGTCAATTTTATTTTCAAAATTGTCAATTTTATATTCAAAATTGTCAATTTTATTTTCAAAATTGTCATTTTTATAAATGATAATTTTTAAAATTTGATAATTTTGAAAATTTGATTATTTTGTAGGAATTTGAAAATTTTGAAAAAATTGATAATTTTAAAGGAATTTGACAACTTTGAAAAACAAAAATACAATTTAAACTAAAAAATTGACAATTTAGAAAAAAATCTGACAATTGAGAAAAAAAAATTGACAATTTAGAAAAAAAATTGATAATTTAGAAAAAAATTGACAATTTAGAAAAAAATTGACAATTTAGAAAAAAATTGACAATTTAGAAAAAAATTGACAATTTAGAAAAAAATTGACAATTTAGAAAAAAATTGACAATTTAGAAAAAAATTGACAATTTAGAAATAAATTGACAATTTAGAAAAAATTTGACAATTTAGAAAAAAATTGACAATTTAGAAAACAATTGACAATTTAGAAAAAAATTGACAATTTAGAAAAAAATTGACAATTTAGAAAAAAATTGACAATTTAGAAAAAAATTGACAATTTAGAAGAAAAAAAATGACAATTTAGAAGAAAAAAAATGACAATTTAGAAAAATTATCAGTAAGATTTGAAGAAATTTGACAAGTTGGATGAAACTTTTTGAAGAAATTTGACAATTTTGAAGTATTTTCACAGTTTTGAAAGCGTAAACCCTTGTGAAGAAATTTGACAAATTTGAAGAAATTTAACAAATCTCTCAGTAGTGCCACATCTCTCGGTAGTGCCACATCTCTCAGTAGTTCTACATCTCTCAGTAGTGAAACATCTCTCAGTAGTGCCACATCTCTCAGTAGTGCCACATCTCTCAGTAGTGCCACATCTCTCAGTAGTTCTACATCTCTCAGTAGTTCTACATCTCTCAGTAGTGCCACATCTCTCAGTAGTGCCACATCTCTCTGCCATGTGTTTTTGGTATCTTTCATACACCAATTATGCCAACAAAGAAAGTTCTTTGTCTCCCAGGGATATTCAAATGTATATCGCAATTAGATAAAAGCAATTTCAAACATGCGCCTATTATCATTTCCACAATCACCAGTTCCTCTGTAGTGATCCAAAGGTTGTGGGTTCGATCCCCGGCCATGCTGAAATTGAACTCATGATACATTTCCACACATGAGCTGAGGCCTGTGCCTGAATGGTTGACCCGCTGTCCTGTAAATCTGTGACTGTGTGGGTTGTCATGTCAAGGACCTGTGACATGACAATTCAGTGAGGCAGCACTATATCTGCCACAAGTAAGTCTCATCATGAAATGACTGAAATAATGTTGAAAGTGATTTAAAAACCCCAAACAAACAAATACAGGTGTTAAAATGATATAGCATATTCCTGTGGAACTCCCATCTCCCGATCTGAAAAATAAGGAAATGGTGTGCCTTCACATATCATAAAATGACTGAGTGACAGAAAGCTTTGAATAAAGAGGGTAATATACTCCTTGATCCACTGTGTCATAAACTTTACTCATTATGTTACATTTCCATGTTGGACATCATGAGCTTTTTCTAAGTCGAATAATAAAATTACAACATAACTATCCGTTTAATGTATATCTCTCTTACGAATGTTTCCAAATGCACCTGATGGGAACTAGTACATTTAGGTATTTACAATTGCAAATTATAAGTAGAAACCTCAACCTTTTTTATCATTTATGGGCATTTTTTCATTATCCATTGATTTTTTACCACCATTTAAGCAATAAACAGGTCAACATTTAACCATGTGATAGTACCCCTGTCGGCAGTGAGAGTGGAATCTACCACATTTCCTTCTTCACTTACATATGCAAACTTTAAGGTAATTCTCACTTCTCGTCTTGGCCATGCTACTACCTGGTGTGTTAAAATCATTCATGCATGGTGGAATTCTGTTTAAATGCAAGTTTGGCTCATAGCTGGAAAAATGTGGATTAACATTTCATTTCATTTCAATCAATTTATTACTTTGCCATCTCTATTTTTTTTCAAAGATTTCCAAACTGATTTTTGGTGTGTACATTTGTTGCCAAAATACTAATGTATTCCCTTCAGAGGATTCAAAATGGTAGTAATAAAATCAGCTGTCATGTCTCCAGAAATACAACATATATTGTACATGACACAAGAGACACCTGGTGGACCAAAAATGTTGAAACTCGAGCAGTAAGAATTTGAAAAGTTGAATTGACATTGGATTCATTCTAATCATGCAATGT
This sequence comes from Amphiduros pacificus, assembly GCA_949316495.1. Lineage (NCBI taxonomy): Eukaryota > Metazoa > Annelida > Polychaeta > Phyllodocida > Hesionidae > Amphiduros > Amphiduros pacificus. The sequence continues at coordinate 36,634,702 of OX439001.1, read as the reverse complement.
TTAATTGAGATTTAAACAAAATTAAACTAAATTAGAAGCTGCAATCCTAACTAATATCTGAATATGATTGAATGACACTAAAAGAAATATATACCTCAAGTCATTTTTAGTGTATCAAGTTTCTGTTGAAAGTTCTTCTCTGAAATGACACAGATTTTATTATATTGAAACGTTTGATGCAAACAGATGCTCAGTCCATTTACTTTACATTTCACACCTACCAAACCAATATAATTTTTTGGGATATTACAAATTAATTGAAAATATTTCCTACAGTTAAACACTTTTCATTGATCTCGTGCCAGTAAGAATTTATGAATTCATTCAGATCAGTAATTAGAATATAGCGTACCAACATATTATTATTTGTTGTTTGAAGTTGATGCAACTTAAATTGAACTTAACATTTATACATAATGTGGAAGGAATTATTTATCATTTGAAAGTATCAATCTGAATTAACAATATCATTTTATGTTGTCAAATATTTATCATAATCATTTATATTTATCATAAGACAATGATTTATTTACAAAGCTTCCTGAAAGGATATCTGTATTATCACCATTGCCTGGTATGGCTATCGCAGAATACAATGCGTATTAGATATGATAGATTAACAAATATTTATCATATCTAAAACATCCGGACTATGGAAATAGTATCGAAAATATTTTGATAAGAACTGATTTAGAGAGAAATAAAAATTATTGCAATTATAAAGAAGCTTAAGTGTGCCTCAATTAACTACAAATATTTAAACTATAAATAGTTGGTTCTTTGTCCAGCCAGGACTTTATTCCTGATAATGCTGACCTCGGTCCTCTGGTGACACCTTGTCAGCCTATAGTTTTCTTATAAGCCTTAATCAATTATTTGATTATATCAAAGCATTTTATCACAATTTCTAATCATATGTAATCTATCTGATTTCAACAAAATGTATATCTCTTTCATGGGCTGAATATCCGTGTAGAATAGTATAAAAATCTCCTAATAATGCCAGGTTGTTGTGGCATTATACTGACCATATCTTGGAGATGAGAGGGTCTACAATTGTCAGCCTTCTATGCTTGGCCTTCCTCATTGTGCCAGGCAGTGCCAGAGACGAATATGTGGATAATGACTGGGGAGATGGAATGGACAAAAGGGAAGAGGACTTTGATAAGAGAGGGGGAAATGATGACCAAAGGTCAGCTGGACACCCTGAGACAAGAGCAATAGATGCCAGTGTGGATCGGATTCCCACAAAAGAGGAATGCACCAAAGTTCTTATGCAAGGCATCGATAATGGAGGCTGGCCAACCAAGGATGACTGCAAGGACGTGTTCCTCAAAGCTCTCTTATATGATACGATAACAGACCAACAATCAGTGAGTACTATCTTTATTAAATATTTCAGTCTAAGATGTATTATAAATAAATTATCCCTGCCATTCATTGTGATCACAATGCAACTGTCTCCAGCTGTCTCTAGAAATAGGAATCTTGCACAATGTAGAAACGATTCCTGTAATGCATTAATTCCCTGTACTAATGCGCATTCCCTGTGATAATGCATTGATTCCCAATGCTAACGCAGTAATTCTCTGTAACAATGCATTGATTCTTTGCGCTAATGCCTTTCCCTGTACTCCCTGTGATGATACATTGCATGCATTAATTCCCTGTGATAATGCATCAATTCCCTGTAATAATGCATTAATTCCCTGTGACAATGCATTAATTCCCTGTGACAATGCATTATTAATGTCATGTGATAATGCATTAATTCCCTGTGGCAATGCATTAATGTCATGTGATAATGCATTACTGTCATGTGATAATGCATTAATTCCCTGTGATAATGCATTTATGTCATGTGATAATGCATTAATTCCCTGTGATAATGCATGAATTTACATTGACCTGGTCAGGCTAAGATTGGAATGACATAGCATCCTAATGCTAAGAGAGTGCAAGGAAATATGTTACCTATTTAGTTGGATTTGGTATATTATTATAATAATGGTGCACCCTTTCATGTCGTTGAAAGAGCAATGACAACTTAATGGTAATGACATCGTAATAGTACATTTATCAATGAAATAATGCCATCATGCTTATAAGTATCTCTGCAATGTTTAACGATTCAAAATATAGTCTGTACCTGTTCCCCATATTTGGAAAGAGACTTTTAAGACCACATTTTTCCATACAGCTGCAATCCTTTATGTCCCAGTTCCACTAACGTTAAATGGAATTAAAATCACAGAATGATATTCATAGTTTGAGTTTTACAAACGCAGGCCAATTTCCAGTTGGCCTCATTTCCTGTGAGGCAGAGAACATAAATTAATTTCATGTATATTTTTTTCCATTACAATTGAAAGGCACTGCCCTGAACTTTAGGATTAATAACATTTGTAAAACTTAAGAACAAATGTTCAAGAAGAAAAAAAACCAGCGCAGGTCAATTTCTATTATAAGGCTTTATGAAGTTACCTAATGTTGATTATACAAGATTGAACCAATTTTACAGTATTTTTCACAATTAATTTTTCTAAATAATTTGATTACACTTTTTCCAGAATAAACCTCAATCATCAGTGTCTGGAAATAAGGATGACATTGTGGAGAGAGATATTGTCAAGAGGGCTCGCCGAGGTGGCAGACGTCGATCCAGGCGGTGGAGGGATGATATAGACACTGTTGGTACTGCAGTGCAGACTGCTGATACTGTTCGGGGATGGTTGGGATAAGCCTAAGCAAAGCCTGATCTGCAGTAATTAGCTCTGTGGCTGTTCTTAGATGGATAACAATTATCATGATGACTGATCTGTGTAGTCCCAGTCCTTCCAGTAGCTTCTGTGCTTCTGCATATGATATAACCTGGTGTCTTTTGTCTTAAATTTTGATTAAAAGATCTAAGATTTTTTGTTATAATTTGTAAGTTCGGCCCAAGTTAGATAAGTCGTGATCATATATAAGCATTAACCACAGTCTCGCACAATCAAGTTATGCTACCTTGCAATATATAATCTCTATTCCTTGTATTAACATTGTGGGCATGATTGTGGCAAACGTTTTTACTGGCAAGATATTCAAATCAAATTCAATTTGAAAGAACAAATTGACAAATTTGAAGAAAATTGACACATTTGAAAAAAAAATTGACAAATTTGAAAAAAAAAATTACAAATTTGAAAAAAAAGAATTGACAAATTTGAAAATAAAATGACAAATTTGAAATAGTTAAGTATTTATATCAGCAGACTTTATTCCAGGCTGGCTTTAACTTTTTCTGCCACCCAAACCTTGTACACACACATGCACACTGGCCCCTGATGCCCCAAATGCAATTAGCACGGCTCATGACCTGAGACTGAGGCTTGTGCGGTAATGCATGAAATGATAAAACAAAATAACAGTATTACATAATATTATGTCATTCTGTTTTTTCGTTTTACCGTTTCAGAAAAATTAAATGATATAATGAAATAATGATAAAACAGCATTTACACATAGTTTCTTTAAAGCAAATGGATTTTTGTTTCTGGAGAGGCAAATAATGATAAAACGATATAACACTTTGGTCACATCATCCACTGACCCAAAACGGTTGACCCAAAACTTGTTCCCAAAATGATTTAAAAGTAATATAGTGTTTCATGAGAATTAAAGATCGACTTAAATTTGAGAAAATCTTTGCCATAGCTCATGCGCATTCTCGTCGATATACTCGTCTCTGGTCTTAATGTGGTATTGGTAAAAAAATGGAATGTTGCTGGTAGAAAGCTTTGTTAGCCGGTCTAACAGCTAACTCCGTCTAGCGGCAGATGAGTCTGTGCGAGGGTTGAACACTTCCAGTTGGTTTCCAAGTTAATAATAATAATTCTCATTTCTTCTCGTGTCATATTCATGACTGAGATTCGCGCAAAATATTTTGTTTATAACACTGATACTTTAAAAGCGGAGAATTGGTGTCAAAGATTAGAATTTTATTATCTAACGACATAATCGAATATTCTTTCTGAACATTTTGATATAAGATATAATATATATCAAATGTACTTAAACGAAGAAAATGTTGATACAAGATATAATATATATTAAATGTTATAGATGTCCATATTTTGGCATACTTATTCTACTTTAGAGTTCATATTTCATTTTCAAAGTAAATTATATTTATTCACACACATGATAGTTAGTTAACTGACACATGACGTACTTTTCCTTATAAGAACATACCTTTGTACGTATGAAACACTGGATAACGAACAGGCATGGGGGAATAAAAAGTCCATTTAGAGATATTATGTTTGTGATTGTGGTAGCCAAGCCTTGAAACCACAGAAATCAAGATGGCCGGAGGTTGATTGAAAATTGCCTCAAAATCACTTTAAGGGCATAACACGTCATGACCTTCTTTTCAATATTCATTTGTTCCATTTTACAACAGAACAAACACACATACACATATCATGATCGCCACAGACGACCTATCGCAAAATTCCCTGACATTTCCCTGACAAAACTTGAATTTTCACTAACAACAATTTCAGTGACCAGTGGGAAGCCTGAATATCAGAGGAAATTAATCAAAAATGTTTTGCTAAAAGATGCCATAGCCATTTCCTTTTCATATATTTCACATGATAAGTGTTGCAGTATGAAATGATTTAAATTCTTTCTGACAAAACTTAGTTTTCCCTGACAAATTAAAAATTTCTAATTTCCCTGACAAATCTTTAAATTCCCTGACAATTCCCTGACCTTGAAAAGATTTATTTTTCCCTGACTTTTTCCTGACCTGTGGCAACCATGACATATTCACATATTTGTATGTTTGCCATCGTTGCATTTATAAAACATGTATTATCAAGGATACTTTAGTTAATGAACTTGAGGTAGTGTTTTATCGATGCAAGACATGTCCTACCAATCATGTTGAATCAATTAATGGCATCAAATAGTGGCTCATGATGAGAGTTTATATTGTACTTCCATCAGATATCTTGTGTATATCAGTTTCATAAGCACAGACAACTTCTAAATGGCATGATTCGTGCATTGGCTGACGCAGACTGAATTAAAACCTAAACGACCCTCTGACTTTCACTGGGCATGTATTTTAACACAGTAACATTGTACCAATCCCCATGCGTACATATTTTGGCTATCGTTTTCTCTGCCACTAGGAGGCACTCATTGATGCCATAAATACCATTAAAATACTAACAAATACATCACGGCCGGTAAAAACTATCAAACGAAGTCATTTTAAAGGCTTCATATGCATTATCAGAAGAATGTTGTTGTTGTGCCATCTTAAATAGCTTAACCAAAATACTATATATAATATTTTATTTACAGTTTTAAAAACACTTTACAAAAACACGCAGCAGTCACACTTGAGAACATACCAGGAGAGGGAGTTGTGTAATTATTGGCATATTACAAGCACAAGTGTCTTTTATTCAGTGTCCACGGGATCTTTCCAACCCAATTCTGATGATTCTGATGAATCAGGCATTATTTTAGAAATCCGACTCCACATCGACCTGACCGGGTATGAGTATCTGTCTGTCTCCCCAGCTGTCCGTGCCGTACGATGTACTCTGCCTGGTCGGACCGGAGTGGGAAATGCTTCTGACGCAGTTCTGGATTTTTCTTCTTGTGTCACTTCTCGCTGTTGAGTAAGAGCTGTCCGACTGGACGGAAGTACGGAATGATAAAGATTTCCCAGAGCAGGAAAATAAAGTACTGGACACCTAAGTTAAACATAAAAAAGAGAGGTATATGTATTATTTTGTTTAAACAATAAAATAGAGGAGGTTGAAATCAAAGCATTCATGAAAGGTCACGGGCAATTTTACAGAGGTTTGGGGTATCCTTAAATGATATGTGGCCGCGTAACTGTGATACAAGCAAGCTATCTAAAATCAACCAAATTACACAGACCATGGTTATTGTGTTTTGCTGAAAGTGCCAAGTAGGCCTGTACCATTGGACAAACAGGGCTCTGTAAGCCAGACCACCTCATTGTCCCATTCTAAAGATGCCCCATTGTTAGCATGACTTCACTTAGCAGGTGTTTGCACAAGATCACTGGTCAGCTAAACAAAGTTTGTTGGCAAAGTGTCCAATGGATGATTTGGATTTTAGAAGAAGACTCATCCACTTTCAAATTTATATTATGCAGGAAAAAGGGCTTGAAAACCTCATTTCATGAATGCCTAAAGTTATGGAGCAAAACGTTCTTTTTTTTTGGGGGGGGGGGGTTAAACCAATGACTATATTGTTATCTATAAACCGGTTTCAGAAGAAAAGAAAATAATACTTTTCACACGTATCACAACTTTGCCATTATTCACGTGCACACTATTAACGTGGTTTCATGTTATTTACTCATCAGACTTCATCCTGTGGAGCACATATGCAGAGATCTGATTCTGCTTAAAGCTTAATGTATTACAATAGATCTAAATCTATTTTTTAAATTTAGTTTACATACAGAAAACATACAAATATATTAGTGTTGAAGAGGCTTTTGTCCAAGGTACCTTGGTAACTTTTTTTTTTTTATAAAATTATACTGATAAGAATTAATTGCATTTCGGTTCAGTTTGGGTAGTTATTCAAAATATAGATCATCATTTGGTAATTTAAGAAAACATAACGGGTTGAATGATATAAAATCTAATCAAACAAAGGCCAATAGCCTTAGAACTGTGCTGCCCATTGCTTTTGTAATGTTTGTGAACATTCTCTGGAAATGCCTGCAATTGCTTCATATTTGGAGTATTTAACCCAGCTTTGTAGGTTGGGAACAGACAATGTGATAACAAATAATGTACCCAATATTGGGGCTGACTCCACTTTATTATCAATTGAGCGTTTCAAACGGAGGCTATTTTCGCTCGCGTTTGTTTTGACTTTAGGTCTGAATTTTCGAGGTTTTGATATGATTAAGCTGTAAGTCTATAGAGCATACCCCGATTATCGGTCAATGGCGGCCATGTTTTGGCTCAATAATTCTGCTTACACCGTCAGATGTCACTTTTGTTTGAGAAGTGATTTGTGAGTGCGTGGTAGAGTAAGAAGATTTTGTCTTGGGTTTTTTTGCCTTGGGATTTTGCAAACTTACGCGAGCTTGATTTTTTTAAATCAACACTTGTTTAGAATAGCAGGAAGAGACACTGAATGTCTAGATATACATGCGTGTGCATGCGTGTACACGCGTGTGTGAAAAGATGTACATGCTTGCGTGAAAAAAAATCACTGATAGAATTTATCTCCTAAAAATACTCCATCTTACTTTTCGATATCTATAAGTAACAATTCACCCAGTAGTCTAAGAGAAGACAGACGATTATTTGTTAAACTGATCACAAATTTCCTTAAATTCTTATTAGTTGTCATAAATCAATATAGCTATAATAAGACTACAAGAATGAGGCACTGGATGTTCTAGTTGTCTGATATTTTCAATGCTCGGTTTAGTCGACTTGACAATGTAGTGAAACTTTCTTTCAATCATAAGAAATGCAAATAAAACTGGGTCTTATGAAAAATATACGGAAATGGTCGCATGAAAATACAATGTCTTACCTACGAAGAGTTATGAACTCCACCAAGTAGTTTCAGAGGAGAAGATTAACCGACCATCACTAGAAATGACAGACATTGGCCTGTAACGTTTTTACAATTTGGGATAAATCAACAAATGATATAAAATCGAATGTGAGCCTATGTAGACTATTTTTATCAAATATTGTTGGAAACTTTGAAGTGACCTTTAAATGACTTTGAAAATGATAATCCTATTTCCCCAAACTTTACTGTATATTTCAGTATCCCGTTATCTGCCCTTTCGTAAGTTCTTTTTCAACCATATCTGCTTGTAATTAACAAAAGTAGAGCAATTTATGGATTTGAGATCTGAGGGAAATAATAGCGTGTTGATCTTTTGTGAAATAGTATCTGCAATGTTAGCATTAACTGTTAGGTCCTTTACATTTTGCATTAATGGTCAGGTCCTTTGGGAGACTTTGATCATGTCATGATACTGCCTATTATGCATGATACTACATATTATGCAAGATACTGCCTATTATGCATGATACTGCCTATTATGCATGATACTACCTATTATGCATTATACTGCCTATTATGCATGATACTGCCTATTATGCATGATACTACCTATTATGCATGATACTGCCTATTTTACATGATACTACATATTATGCAAGATACTGCCGATTATGCATGATACTACATATTATGCAAGATACTACCTATTATGCATGATACTGCCTATTATGCATGATACTACCTATTATGCATTATACTGCCTATTATGCATGATACTGCCTTTTATGCATGATACTACCTATTATGCATGATACTGCCTATTTTACATGATAATAACAAGATGAAGATGAGAGGAAACACCAATTGAATTGCGATGGTTTCAATGGGGCATTGCAATAGTTTTCAGAGACCTTATGTTCCATCTATACTGACAACTGCAATAAGTCTACCAGTTTCACCGGCCACGGGCCGTGGCGCAGTTGGTTAGAGCGCCAGTTTATTAGCACCAGTTCCTCTGTGGTGATCCAAAGGTCGTGGGTTCGAATCCCGGCCGTGCCGAGATTGAACTCATGATACAATTCCACACATGAGCTGAGGCCCGTGCCTAAAGGGTTAACCCGTTGTCCTTGTAAATCTGTGACCGGGCGGGTTGTCATGTCAAGGACCTGCGACATGACAATTCAGTGAGGCAGCACTATATCTGCTACAAGTAGGTCTCATCACGAAATGACTGAAATAATGTTGAAAGTGATGTAAAACCCTAAACAAACAAACAAACAAACCAGTTTCACCCCACACTCACCCTCAACACCCCCCCTCCCACACACACACACACACCCCACACACCCCACGCATGTCGCTGCAGAGCCTAGGCATTAAAAAATGATGGTAAGCACAATGGTACTGTGATATATCTTGGAATACTTATGAATAATTACTCCAAGGATATATTAATCACTTATAGGCATACCTGAGAGAGTCTGGACGCCAAATATCCGAGTGAGAAGGATCTGGGGAGGTTGGAGCTGTCTGTGCTGGACTTGGTGTCGTTCCAATCAGCCATGTTGGCATTCTTGTTCAGAACATCGTAGCTGTCATCTTTTGACCAGCGGCGAGAACCATTGCGAATCCGGGCAAGCGCATAGCCATCCATTCCCGGAACCATATGTGGAGCCAGAGTCTGGAAGAGTGACATAAAATGAAAAACAACATCTAACAAATAATATTTAATATTTTGATTTTTAATTTGATATTTCAAATACTTGAGGAACTGACATCAGTGGTATGCTTCCTGTCCTGTGTAATTGAATTATTTGTGCCGCGTGTGTCCTTTCTGGAAATGGCAGTGGAGGTGGAATATCTGGAAGAATTATCCGCACACGGCGAGGACTCTCTCCCGCTGTCATCCGTGTGCTTCCGGCGTGTCCGGAACATCATTTTGCTGTGATGTCGCCCCCTCTTATTGTAGCTTTGCCGTCTGCAAATTTTAAATTGATTTTTTAAATGTACTTGCTCTTTTAACCTTTGGGTCCATGTTAATTTTATTTTGAAATTATGTTTGTGTTATAGAATTGCTGTGTTCTAATCTAATCTAATCTATTCTAATATAATCTAGTCTATTCTAACCTAATCTAATCTAGTCTATTCTAACCTAATCTAATCTAATCTAATCTAATCTAATCTAGTCTAATCCAATCCAATCTAATCTAATCCAATCTGTTCTAGTGACAATTGCCAATCTTCTAGTGAGGTTTCACCATGAGAAAATGCTGTTGTTTAACATCAGATTTGCACTTGGGAGAATGATTGAATTAATGGTTTTTTTCCTGCCAGTATTATTTTCCACAAAAATAAATTATATACATACATAAGTATGATTAGATTACGAGGTTGGATACAGCAAATTAAAAAATAGCAGATGCTTCAAGTTCAGGTAAAAAAACTGTTTTAACTCGTGCATCAGCATTTTTCAGTTTGCCCTTCCCTTTGTGGGGTAAGCACTTGCATGTGTTTGTTTTCTTGACCAGTCTTGATAAATTGAGCACCCAGCTTCAGATAATTGTGTGTGAAGTTACTTATTTATTCACTCTTCGAAATTCATTATTAGGATTTTTTTCTGAAAATTATAGATAAGGTTGTCAACATGTCATACATGCAATAAGTAACAAACTTAACAGATTTATTGTGTGTTGCACTATGATGATGTGTAAAAGAGAAACGTGCCTGATGGGTTGTGATGATTAATTAAAGAGTCCTCTCACCTGTATGATACACGCCTTGTGGGCCTGTACCTCTTCTTCCATTGTTGTTCCTGCTTAAAATCATTTTTATCTTGATGTAATCCGTCAACTTGAACTGTGACCTTGCGCTCCTCAACCTCCCGGATGGTAGCTGTGCTGGCCACGCTCAAACTCTCGCCATTTCTCACATGAGAGTACCCGGATGTCACCTGACAAAATAAACGGCAATTAATATATATTTGGAGAAGAATTTTTGTGTGTAGTATGTTTAATAGAATTGAGTTAAGGTCTTCTCCATTGAACATCTCTATTGTATAAAATTGATGTCCAAGTAAGTGTAGTTTAAAACACAATTTACAGAACGCATGCTGTTTTAATAAATGTACAAAATGGAAACATTTTGTTTGCGGTTAAATGTGGAATGTTTGCTATACATACGTGAGGAGTTTCTTCCATGTTTTCCTGGAGTGGATTGACTCTGGAGTTCTCGCATTTGCAGAAAATCGCCTGTTTAAACATGGTTCTGCTTTTTTTGGAAAGCACGCCCTCACAGAGTGGGAAGATGATGAGGAAACAAAAGAGAAGGATATCAGACAAGCCAAACAGGCCTGCCCGGGGCTGGAGTATGGCAAGCAGAGAAACTATGAGATACACTGGCCAAATAGTCAGGACAGGCACAAAGAAATGCATCGGGGGCACCTTGGGCCTCCGCGGTGAAGAACCAGGTCCGACACGCATGTCAAAATCGCCGTAGCTTTCAAAGCCATAACACCAGTGAGTTGCACTCACGACTGCATAGATGACGGGTGCCATGTGAACGATTGCAATACAGAAGAAGAAAAAGTAGGGCTTGATATTTGGATCAGGATTAAGGATATACAACCCACAACGAATCCAGTTCATCTCAGCTATGTTGCAGAGGAATGGAATGAGAGATAACAGACTTGACAAGGGTATTGTCAAGGTCATTGCTAGGAGACCATGACTTCTAAGTGTCTTCTTCGAATGCCTTGTCATATCAACAAAAGAGGATTCTCTCATTTCAATTCCTTGAAAATAACACTGCCAGCAAAGAGCCATTCCCAGAAAGAAAATCAACGCCCGCTTCACAATGGCTGCAAAAAATGATATTATAATATGACAAATATAAATATATCAAATAAAAGCATATCTTGTCTGACAGAGGTAAAACATACACAATTGCATTAATTTGAAACGTGGTCATATTGCACACGGCAGAATGTAGAAAACCCTATTAAACAGAATGTCGATTATCTACAAAGGTGGATGATCGACTACCACTGTTTAGCAGAGTATGTATAGAACGAATACTGCGAAAAGTTTTTTGCATTTAACAGAAGAAAAAAAATCATCTAATAACATCACAAATACAACTAACCAAATTTAATTGTTGTCTCTATGCAACCGTCATATCAGTAAATATTTTGTGAAAAAATAATTTGAAAATTATATCAGAAGAAAGATTTTTTTCAAAGGAAAAAATGCTACATTGTATAGGCTTGCCAATGAGTGCGTTGCTAGTGTAATCTAAATGTTAACGTTGTAAGAGTTGACATAATTGCCTATCGTTTTAGAAGAATCAATACGTTTGTATTGAGCTCTTTATAAAATTGCCATATGATGCGGAAATCACTGACATGGACGTTTCTAAAACGTTTTAGAATCGTGTACATTTGGAGTATATGAAAAAAATATATATCTGGATAATCAGTGAAAAGAGTAGAAAATGTCACTCGCAATATGTCTTGGTCTAAATACTGTCTATTGTGAGTCAAAATTGTCACAAAGTTGAATAAAGTTTTCGGGCGATATGGCGTCACAGGACAACAATGGATTATTGTCGGTAACGCACATTGCACTTTTGATCTTATGACATCACAACTCCATTCATTATACTCCAAGGTTGTACTTAATTCGATTTTGAAGTTAGTGAAATTCAAAATACAATTTACAGAATGTATGCTGTGCTTAATAAATGTACAAAATATAAACATTTGGTTTATTTGCGATTAATCAACTTGCGATTAATAAAAAAAATGTACCATTTCCTGAAAATTGTAAGATTTTAGAAAAATACTTTAAAACAATATGAAATCATTCAAATATTAGGGAAAAAGAAAAAGTAGGCCTTACCGAGGAGGAAGTAAGCAGTGATGCAGATAACGCCTGCTGGGGTGGAGAGCTTCCAGTAAGTTTCTATGAGAATGACAAAAGACAGACAGCAAGCGGCCAGGGAGAGGAATCGCGAGATGACCGTCTCCGGCCTCCTGGGCTGCAGGTAACTGAAGGCAAACTGCAGGCAGTTGAGAAACACGCTCAGCACAGTCAAACACGGGGTGATCGCTTTCTCTATGCCGATATAATGATCTGTCACATTACATTCTGCATTTGCTGCTGCCACTGATGCATTTTCCATGGTGGATGAAGATATAGTGAAGAGTGAAAGATAACAGCAAGAAGAACAAGTCGATGTCGGCGACCTGCCTTCCCTGACCAAATGCAAGATCCAAACGTGTAATTCAAAAAGTGTAATTATAATCAAAGAATAAAATTGGATGTTCTCTTGGTGTTTTTTTTTTCAGTACATATTCAGGTTTCTATGCCGAAATTATTGTCCTTAACGTTTCCTTCTCTTTCTCGATATGGTGAGTGCTGTTTGAGAGTTAACTGTGTGAATGGTTGAATATCTTTGCTTCCAGCGCATAGAAACACATATATGAATGTGTAAATTAGGATAAGTTATGATGCAGATGCACCAGATCAAATCTGTGTGGTATTTGATATGTTACCAAGCATCTAAATAGATTTTGTTTCCTTCACAGGATGTGGTTCAAGGAATTCTAATTAATGAGCGGGTGTGACGTCATACTGCATTTTCACTGAAAACTGCAATGGCTACCACTCGGAGACGGTAACTCACTTTAACCGTGCTCTGCCGTACTCAGTGGTGGAGGGTGTAAGGGCCTTCCCAGTAATTAGAAAGATTTTAAACTTGACTCCGGTCTAAACTGATCGGAGCCAATGCAATTCCTTTAGTTTGGCAGAAATATGATCAAACATGTCGAAAGCCAAATATGTATGGTTACCAGGTAAATAAAACACATCTATCAAGACGATAAATGCTTTTATGGGAGTGACGAGCACGCATACCCTTTTGGTGGCAGCCATTGGCGGGAGTGTCGGTGAATGCGTGCGCAGCCCGGCAGAGGGCGCAAAAGATCTGCACTGCACTCGCATCTCACGAATCTGCCTTCCCTCCAAGCACTATCTTTGCCGAACTTCACCGGGAACTCATGAAAGCTCAAACAGCCATGGCAAGCTCAATTTCTAAGCAATTCAACAGGCATACTCAAGCCCTGTTTCGCCCCGACCTGGCCTCTTCCAGGGTGCAACACACATCCCCATGGGACTGTCACCATGACTACGAACAACTGACCCTGGTTATCACTGGTTACAAGTGCATCTAAGAATAGCTAATTCCTAGGTATAGATTCTCAGAAGACCATGCAATTTCTCAGAGGCAAACCTTTTGTTACAAAACTTATCAAAACACACTTATCATAAGTCTGTACAGGCTCTGTGTGTGTTGGGGGGGGGGGGGGGGGAGTAGATTACATGATTCCAGACCAGAAAGCGTGAAGGTCGAGACAATTCTTACACTGGAAAGAGAATGAGAAAGGACCAAAAGAGACTGTCTGACAGAGTCAAGATAAAAATCGATCTCACGCCAAATGACCAAAGACCGACACATCATAAATCAGACTTTTTTTTAACCCCTACGTCCCCAATGTCCGAGAAAACATATTAAGGAGAAAACATTTTTTTTTTAAGTATACTTTTGAAGCTGAAAACATATAGCTCCTGTATATGTGTATGTGGGACATGCAAAGTATTCTTATGAGGTATTGATAAAATGTAAATCAGGGAGCCGTAAGTCAAAACTGACCTCACATCACGAGTTGCTCTCATGTTGCAAACTGACCTCACACTAGGTGAGCTCATTTCATGAATCGACTCCATATAAAACTTACCACATCAATACTTAATATCATGCTAAACACTACATAATTATTTTCAAGATGCTACCACATCCTGATCACTTGAAGGTATAATTGACACCCCTAAAAATGAGTGACCTCACTCTGTCCACTTTATTTATGTACTTTGCTGTCCTCATATGTATGTGCAGTTTTACAAGGCATAATATGTGGACCCAACAGTGACAAACACAGATGAACAGACTACGTTTTGCCGAATATCAATAATAAATGTCACCTGTCACCTGTCTGTCACCAAAACTTGTTGTTCTTGTTGGTCACCCCCATAAGGAGGAGGATAAACACATGAAATATTGTAGTTTATTCAGTAGGAATAGATCATGATTTGGATCCGGTGCAAGACCATTCCCAAACAGACGCGTGTTCTCCCTCTGAAAGACAGGAACTTTGAACAGTGTATTTCCTCTTTGAGAGTCGTTCCTCTATCTATCACTGCTTTCATCATCCTTAATAGTGCCCAGAGTTTGTCACAGAACACGAACAATGGTGTCACCAAGCCCGTGTAAGGATCCGGGTGCAATCCCGCGCTGATTTAATGTGAACAGTGCCAACTAATAGAATTTGTTTTCCTTCCTCTTTATTGGCCGATTGCAGGTCGCCAAACTGGCTCATTGAAAACAACACACCGGAACTGCACAGACAAAATCGGAAGCGCACAAAAAACTCTCTAAAATCTTATCATAAAAAAAGCAAAATGATGACCTGGTATTAGTTTTTGATCAGGTTAGAACTGAAGGAAATTTGAGAATCGTATAGTTTGATTTCTTCAACACTTCCGGTATGTTGGTTCTGAGAGCAATAATAATAGTTATATTGCTCTCAGGTTGGTTTAAATCATAGAGAAAAAATATGCTTATACTTTTTCTATGTTTAAATGGAGAAAGAGAGCAAACCGCAGTAGGCCTATGTATAAGATAATTGTTCAGATAGCTGAGTGATAATCCTATGCTCATGTCAATAGTTTGGTTTGTTTCTTATTCATCTTTAAAAATAAACAAAAAGAGACCAATGACACAAAATGTTGGGAGGAGCTTGGCGATGTACAATGTGCAAAGAAATACATGTTTCTGTATGGAGTGAAAGGCATATCTTTTTGGAATGTATATGTTTGGAATAAGTTCCTGATAGTAACATGCAAAAACAATGCTTTTGTCTCAACAACCACTGACCATATATGGCAACCCGTTTGATGTAGTGGTTTTCATGGTAGGATTTAGCTGTATCTGTTGTCCCAAAATACCTATAGTTAATGATTGCACTCCGATACAAGAGGATGTTAAATTAAATATTTATTCCGGGACATTTCTTACTGGGCATGTTTGGTCCAGTTTTACACCTGGATTCTCCCGACCGTGACGTTGCCCGCGACGTGCGTCACGACACCATTATTTTTGTCCTATTTATGGACCAGGGTACATGATCACGGGAGATTTCATTGTTGCCAAAAAGCTGTACAAAGTGGCCAATATCCCATGCGTCATCAATGCTAAACACGATCTTGGCCTTTGGATCGCCCCTTTTCACAAGTGTATCAATTTTGCTAAAAGCAAACACCGAGGAAAGTGGCCCAGTTTTATTCTATGTGAATACAAGAACGATTTACACCAAATCTTGTATATTTTACGTTAAATATCAGTGTATCGTTTGCCTGAATCAGAAATAGGTACATTTCCAGGATTGAGTTTTGGCTCAGCATCTAAGATTGAAGTAGAGATTGTTACTGGCACAGAGTGAATATTGTGAGAGGTCTTGTGAGATGAAGGTCATTGTGCTGTTGCTGGTATGTGTCGCGGTGAGGACCTCGGTGGCCCTGGAATATTATGCGGATTATTATTACGATGATCACCTTATCTATGAAAACGAAATCTCTGAACAACTCTCAGGGTAAGTATAGAGAATATTTTAATATTTTGTTTAGGCGGCATGAACGCGTTTATTTCATTTTTTTACTTAAATTTTACTATTATTCCACATGTCAGTCTCAATGATAGTGATGTACAGTTCTCCTTCCGGTAAAAAAGGAGATTTTTTTCTCCTTCTTGTGAAAAAAGGTCGTATCAAGTTGTATAATTCGTGTTGACTCACGGTTTTCTGCATCACATTATTTGTAATTGACCGAATTGGACTCGGTTTTTTAAATACATTTGCTTTTTTAAACATCAATGTTTGATGCAGAATGTAAACTTCTATAATGAATTTATTTAGAGGATTTGTGCAATTCAACTTCCGGTAAAGTTGTAAAAAACGATTGGCAATTGGACTCATTTCCACAATTAGTGACATTTCTTTGCATCAATCAATAGTTGTTCAGTTTTCAATAATTCTAATAATTGAAAATTGAATAAAAACATGAAAGCAGACTTTTTGAGCGAAATAGTGATATAGAGACAATTTAAACATGTTTTTTATTTATTTTTCAGTGCCCATGTGTGCAGCAGAGACGTGTTAAGGACGAGTTATCACTACGAGAATGTCACCTTCCCCTGTTGGGAAAGCCAATGGGATCCCGACTGTAACTGCCGCTCCCGAGACAGGCGACGGTGCAGAAGAGGAAAACACGGATGCAACCGACGCCAGTACGTATTTTATATTTTATATTAATATAAACATGCAAATACCAGTTTATCGTGTAATTCAATTCTCCTATAGAAAGGGTTTTATTTTAATTGATGTGTCACGCCTTACCAGACCGTCATCAGCCGGCGGAGAAGTGGGGTTTAAGTAATGATCACTTTATGCTCTGTGATCTAAACTCAATTTTGAATACCTTTGTAAAGTTGATAGATAATTGAAGTCGATCCGATATCGACTACCTGTGTTTTTCCAGCGCATTCTGTATTACTGTATATCACATATTACTAAGGTCAGGTTGTGTTGACTGGCACATTTTTTGATTAGATACAATAGCGAGCCGTCGAGAATGATTGCCCAACTTTCTAAGAGTTGTTTATATATATATATATATATATATATATATATATATATATATATATATATATATATATATATATATATATATATATATATATATATATATAAACAACTCTTAGAAAGTTGGGCAATCATTCTCGACGGCTCGCTATTGTATCTAATCAAAAAATGTGACACACACATAAAGACACACACAATGATCAATGATCGGATTATGGTAGTGTTAACATTTCAAAGAAATTAGGAGTGCACATCCTTGACTCACTTCAGGATTGAGGATTTGGAGTTCATGAAAAGGTTGTCATGTTCATTTTCATGACTAAACGCAGCGCTTATAACTCCTTGAAGACATTTGCAAGTAAACTTCCTTTAACGCAAGAAAGAAAAGTATGTCCGAGGCACACACAATTAACTTAAACTTATTCTTCGTAAAATGTGCTCAATGATATGAAGAATTAAAGCAAAATAATGATTGTCATAATGTGGGAAAAATAAAACATCATATTACAACGGTACTTCTGTCGTCCTTGCACTGCATTGACGATGTTTGATATATGTTGTTTTCCCGAATGGCACAAGATGGCCTATAATGATGAATCTAAAGTCGTTATTATTAGGATATAAATCATATTTTGTTAAATATTAATATTCACAATCTGAATCACACCGACTTAAAATCGTGCATTAATGTATGTATTTGAAGAAACTCTATGTGATTCATTAACATGTGTTTTACAAGTCACTCTTAAAAAATAATATCATGTTTTATTTTATTCTAACATAATCAAAGAACACAATGGATTCAACATTCCAAATACACAAAATTAGTTACAGAAAAGCAGAAATACTTAATGATCACATGTTAAAATGATAGTTAAATTGGAAGAGCAATTCGTTTATTCTGGTTAACAAGTGTTTCTTCCTCTAGAGTTATATATATATATATATATATATATATATATATATATATATATATATATATATATATATATATATATATATATATATATATATATATATATATATATATATGTAATGTATCATTTTAGACGCACTACCTGTCATGATATGGAAAGAAAATGCACAATAAGGTGGGAGACAGAGAAATACTGCTGTGCTGGGTATGAAAGCAATGGACAGGGAGAATGTGTCTGTAAGTTTAAAATAGGATACCTTGATTTTGTTTCACAGAAGTAAAGTTATTCTTGTACATCTTAATGATGTGTACTTCATTTTACAGATAGCTTAGTCATTGTACCATTTACAATGATGAATCTGCGTAAACAACATTTTGCTCATTGATAATATTTTAAAATAGAAAGAAAATCCATGATTTTTGTGTTAATTGATTTTACTAAAAATACTGAGTTGATAATGTGATTATTTTGTTGTTGTTTGGTTAGCTGTGGACTCATGTAGGGAGAACAATGGTGGGTGTGAGCACAGGTGCCTAGGAGATGGCCAGGGAGGACACAAATGTGAATGTTTCCATGGTTACGCACCACCACAATACAGACAACCAACAGATCACTGTTATGGTGAGTTGGAATTAATTTGAAAAAAAAATGTACTTAATTTCACATATTAAATAGGAAATAAGATAGAATTAACTAAGTGTTGCCATTTTGATAAAAACAAATTGTACTGTTATCCCAGTGAAACCTATTTTTATTGTAAAAGAAAGTTTGGCCATCAGATTTACAAAGAAACTTAATAAGTTTCGCTTGGATAACAGTAAATATGATTTAGGCTGGTTGCCCAAGTTAATTGAAAGTCATTTTCATTCTCTGATGTTCCAACATGATGAATCACGTTTGTGCCACACTACAACACATCTTTGTTTGAAATAAAAAGAGTGTTGTGCAATCATATAAATGAAGAGAGTTCAGAATTCATAAAATTGCTTAGGTACAAACATAGATTAAAAATGAGAAAAAATAAGTTCTTTTTCACAGGGTAAATATCAATAAGGACAATTTTCTAAAATGTTTAAAATCCTTTTTTTTGTTTTATCTGCGGGACATTTGTCCCCCTAACTCTATGACACAGTGAAATACATTTTGTTCCCAATTTATTAAAGCATTCATGAAACCTGACTTTCAGACACATTTTCTTTACATGAAATGAATATTTATACCCTAAACAGTGCTTTTATGTAGTATTACCCCAAATATTCACTGTTTGCAACTTTCTGTGGCACTTGAAAGTTGATCAGTTGTCTGCTTAAACCTACACCAGCAATTGAACACTTTGTCAACAAGCTTTGTTTAGCTGGTCTGTGATCTTGTGTAAACACCTAATAAGTTACCAGTTGGGCACCTGTCCAGCTTGGGAAACAGGGTGGAGATATTTTGTACAATTAATTGCCTGAAGTATACTTCAGAACAACAAAAGATTATTTTAATATTATTTGAATCAATGATATAACTATTTTACGGTTGTGACAAATATCTTATGTTTGTGAAAGATATATCATTTATGGGAAAAATATACTATTTATTTGAAAAGTATCTTATGCATGTGAAAACCTTTCTGTCAAAAAGGGAAGACATGACTCAAAGGCTGCATGGAATCCCCCTTAATTTAAAGGCCAAGATATGGAAAAAGTGACATAAAACCCTTTGATCACTGGTTTGGCCTTAAATTACAAGGACTTTGAATGGCAAAACTGTGAATGCTGATAATTGGTATCAGTGAAATTTATGATTTGACCCTCTTTGATGGAATTTGGGGTTTTTCACACCACTGAATAGGAAGACATCAAAGGCTGCATCGATTCCCCCTTAAAGGCTGGGCTGTATAGAATTGATTTTTTTTGTTTACTTTTTTTTGCAAACATATATATAAAAAATAATGATTTTGTATAGAAAACAAAGATGAAATCTTCATAATGGGGTTCTATTTGATAGAAATACACATCAGAACATATAGAATTGAATTATTTTTTGCAAACGTAGAAAATATTAAGAATATATAGAAGACAAAGATGAAATCTTCCTATTGGGGTTCTATTTAAGCGATATACACATCAGAACTTATAAAACTGAATTATCAATTTCTGCAAAATCTTCTTGGACATTTGTACTCAGAATCTCATAAATATTCATCTGTTTTTAATAATTTTACCACCAAAAGAAAGCCAAGAAAAGGCACTATCATCATGATAAGTGTTCTCTAAATAGTGAAAAAATTGGCCAAAAATGTGTTGTACCAATTTTGACAATTGGTAAACAACACCTCCTGTGACTTACGGAGCCCCCTGACAGTTCAAAGGTCAAGGTCACACAGCACACTTCCTGTCCAGTACTGGCAGTACTTGGTGGTCACAAAAAATCATAATTCTCAGGGCAGATGTTCTTTTGTGGATTTCAGACAGATAGCCTATATGTATGTCAATTTTAAGACCATATATTGTTTTCAGATACCTTAAACCACTGTAAAATCGCCTGGAACCTCCCAGGTTTCATGAATGCTTTAAGTATTTCACCACCTTGTTTGAAAGAAATCAACATATTGCAATATTAAATAAGATTTATATTAAGATTGTAAACATCTTGTTATGATCATTGTCGTGGTCCAGTGGTTAGCCTAATTAGATTTAAACGTCACGAATTAATCTTCTTAAATAATCGTTTTAGGAAATATGTATTTTCATAATTTAAGTTTATAATAACTGAAATGTTAAGTGTGGGGACCAGTAAGTAAGAGTGTCCCATAGAATATTGTCAAACATTGGATTGGACCTTAATTGTTGTAGATGTTGATGAGTGTGCAGTGAATAATGGGGGATGCAGTGCAAACAGCACATGTCACAACGTGGAAGGCGGCTACTATTGTTCCTGTAACCGTGGATTCCAGTTAATATCGCCACATCAATGCAGAGGTAATAAACTCACAACAGGCTTCTTCTATGTGTTTGAGAGGGTGAAATACACCTGAAATAAAACCATCTAAAAAATGGTCCAATCCATTTAGAAATCACACTGAAAAAAGGTCAACATCAACGTAAATCAAAATTTTGATCACATCAAAAATCAAAATTTTGATCACATCAAAATTCAAAATCTCAAAACGATTATCAAAAATTGCATGTTTCAAAGCTTTCTCTTGAATTTTTAGAAATTGATGAATGCGCCCTTGGCAATGGCGGTTGTGAACAGATCTGTATCAACACAGTGGGAGCTTTCTATTGTGAATGTGAACCGGGCTATCGAAGGGTGGAAGGATACATGTGTGAAGGTATGTTCCTATAAAAGACACATTCTACTGGGTTAAAGGCAGTATAACATTACGTGCCCTTGAGAGATTTTGATATAACATACAAGCAGCTCTCACAACACAAAATATATGATGAATCACTAGCACAACTGATTTTTCCGGTAATACAATAAGAGCGAATGCATTCGCCACTTTCCGAAATTCAACTTTATAATCTCCTAAGACTTGTTCCTGTTTCACCTCCAAAGTCATTTATATTTGCTTAAGGAAAAATAACGAATCGCCATAATTAAATAGCTTTACACCATAAAAAGAAGCCTCACATTAATATAAAAAGGACGCTTAAAAGAATTGATATATACTTCCATTACAAGATATAATCAGCTTGTCATATTCCATCGCTGTGGACAATATCACGTCCAAAAAGGGCAACACTATCCATAGTTTATCTGAGAGCAACATACCGAAAATATTATTTCATTTACATCGGATAAGTTTAAATATCAACGTAAGACCTCATTTTATATGCATGTAAATATTTCCTTTTTTTCATTTCCTTTTTACTCTTTGTAGCTCTTGATGAAGATACTGAAGATCCAATCGAGTCTGTTACAGAGGGGCACACTTCTGAGGCAAGGTCAGCGTCCTTGGCCCCTCTTGTAGCAGGGCCTGTCATTGGCTTACTGATCATCATTGCTGTCATTGTTCTAACATGGATTTTGATTCGTCGGTTTGGTAGCTGTCGTTGCTGCTGTTCAAACCCAAAAGGAAGCACTGAAGCCCTAGACGCTGTGGTTGCCCAAAACAATGACCCTGTCAAGGACGATGCTAATGCTTATGAGCCTATGGGAGTTGTTGGAAATGGTGTCAAATTACCCTATACCCAGTTACAAGGGTACAGTAATAATGCTTATGATGACTTAAATAAAAGTATTGTCAAGGGAATAGCTGAACATGCTGTAAAACAAAAGGAAATGAACCCTGCAAAAACTAGCTCAAAAGGTATGGAGAAAATGAATGGGGAAGAATTAAAGGACGCCGCTCAGAAGGAAATGTATTATTCCAAGACATATGCTTATGATATAGCCAATAGTGTTAGGCCCACCTCAGAAGCATATTATTCTAATATAGAGTACACTATGGCTTCAAGTGAGGGTTATTTAAAACCCACAGCTCCTACACTTCCGGGATATGAGAATGATGAGGACCCTCCCAAATATGAGGACATTGCCTATGTAGACGGCGCTGCAGTCTCTGGCATGGCTGCACCCGCCTATTATAACAATGGTGCCTACGAGAAAGCACTTCCGGTTACATCTGGAAGTCTCCACAATGAAATCCTCAATGCTAAAAACGCCCTGAGGAAGACCAATCCCGAGAACATTAGTAAAGCCAGTGGGTTCCAGTCAGTCAGGAAGTTTTTTAAGAAAAAGTGAACGAGTTCCTGAAGTTAAATTAACATTTTATCCCCTACCATGGTCTCCAACTGTGATTGAATTTGCGTAATGATTTTTAATAATATTTCCTGTCCAAAATGAGTTTCCTGTCGGACGAACATTGATTTCCTGCTTGAGGTTTTTGACACTCAAATGAAATTTAGATACAATCAAGGATTACAAGCTGTCCCCACCGTTTGTAAAACTTGAAGCAGACAACAGACCACCTCCATTCCTTTCGGTGACTGGATGTTTCGACCATTAGTTACATATTCGACCGTTTCCTTGACCATAATCTGTTTGACCATGCCTGTTCAACAGTATTTAAATTAAATTACCAACTTTCTTCTTTCTTTTTTTGCAGTATAAGTTTAGCATTTAAGGTTCTCGGGAGATTTGAGCCGTTACAGAATGACTAAAGCAGCAATCTTCTTTTCGCACTTTCGCTTCGGGGGGAGGGGGGGGGAATAAATATTCAGGAATTTTGAAATGGAGCAGAACCACCCCCCTCCCCTAGTTGTGGAACCCCGACTTGCGCGAGCAGAGCTCTGGAGGCTACGTCGGTCATATTGCTCCGACCAGCCCAGCTAGAAAAGAACAAGGAGGACCAAATGCCGTTTCTCTTAAACTACCCCTCCCCCCAACATTCTCGACATTTAATGTCTTGCATCAATTTCAAGTCGTGTGAAAAGACGTAATCGGACGTAGATTAGCGGATCCCAGTAAATTGGGTTTTAAATGATAATTTGAACGTATTTACCGTATTTACCCCCAAATCATGCCTCGTTTCGTGTAGTAGTCATCTTTGCTGGACGAGAAGATTTTATTATTGTCCAACAAATATTCTCTTCCTGCAATGTGAAGAACTCGAGGCAACAAAGTCATTAAATTTCAAAAATTCTGCCTTTTATTATTATTCATGAGTCATAATAGCCTGCCGAAGTATTTTAAATGTAAGTTACTGACAAGTTGTACAGTCGATGTTTATCACACTATTTGACTTTGTTTGCAAACGCAAGTGTCAGAAAACAACTTGGTGTGAATATTTTCAAGAGTGCAGACGCACTTAAAAGGCTTTGAAAATGAAACCGCAGCTCTGTTGTCGTCCGCAGCTCTGTTGTCGTCGGCTGTAGACAAATAGCATTAATCAAAGCCAAACCACACAGATGGAAAGACATTGCCGCCATTATGGAAACCAGATGAGGCTACAGATAAATGCTCAGGAATTTTGAAATGGTGATGTGTTGTGCTTTTTTCCGGGTAGAATATGTGTTATGATTTACATTTTTGAAGGAAATACTAAACAAATGTATAGAGTGCAATGGCTTCCCACAAATTTGATCATTCCTTTGAGAATATCGTCATTATAGCCTCTGATTTAGCTAATAATTAAGTGGTTTAAACGAGAAAGAAAACTTCTCACATCACCATGTCTTTAAACTATGAATATATCAAACAACTTTTTACTTTTTTGAATGATGACGATGTTGTTCACCACTCTTTCAGCATTTATGTTAGTTATTAACATAACAAATTGTCAAATCCTTTTTGGAATCCACTTTTCTGTATAACCAGATATTAGCGCCATTTACTTTTAAATGTTAATCCCAGTATTTAGTTGGTATTCCAGTTAATGGCCTGACTATTTTAATTGATTGAAGGTTTGTTTGCAACAATAATAAACCAGTTGCCAAGTTATGTAAATAAATATATAACATTGTAAATTGTAAATAAAATAATTGACTGTAAATTATACTGGCATTTGTTGTTGTTTTACCAGTTTTTTAGTATACAGGGTTCAAAGACCAAGAATGAAGTCTATGTTATAGGAAAGGCTTTGTTCTGAGAGACCTAGTATACTATAAGCGAACGGAGGCGACGAGGAACAATGTGTAAATACATTTTCGTCACACAGCCCACATGTGTAGTGACAGTGTACATGTGAAAAATTTATAGCAGTTTTGAATTTCAACACCTCAGGGGGGTAGATACAGGGTGAAGGTTTGGGAAGTGGGTCACACATGTCTCTCGACCTCCACCACAGGCAGCCAGGGCGATATCACTTACTTTTATATAGGTTAATACTAAGCATGCTAAGAGAGTGGTTGGGACTTTCTCTTGTGCATGAAAACAAATAAACACATTTAACATTTTGAAAGACAGTGGAATTACAAGATGACATGTAAGACACAACATTCAGCTCAAGTGCAATTAGTGGTGGGTATTATAACACATAATTTTGGAGCTATATGTTCTTCTGAGGGGCCTGCAGATCTCAGACCTGGCTGTCAGTGTCACAGACCAGACTGGCGGACATCTCAACTGCATAAATAAACATAGAATTGAAATTTTTCAAACGTAGAATATATTCCAGTCAGTGTAGTCTACATTTACAACAACTTCTACAGTCCACCTTCATTTATCTGACACTCTCGGTCGCACAAAATTATGTCGGATTAATGGGATTGTCGGTATTCTGAAACTCCATAATCTGACACATACACAGGGGGACACTGCCGACAGGGGCAGAGATTGGGCAATGTATCATTGTACATGTAGGACTGCTATATGTAATATGTTAAATTCGAGACTTGCATCACATCTTTATTAATGAGAAAAAAAGACTTTATTCAAATGTTTTGGTTTAAATTTTATTTAAACATTTATTAAAACATTTATAACATGTCAACAAAAAAGCATCTTTAAATCAATATTAAAAGTGCTGTTGATTATAGAGTTCGTCAATTGTTCTTGCACATATTGCATTCAAGTGTCACCATATTTCACTGTTTCTTTTTGTTTGTGTTTAACTTCTGTTAAAAAAGTCTGAAATGGTAGTCTGCTTTGCACGCTGTCTGCCAATTTCCTCAGCTTGGCAAAGCAGGGTGGACACTTCTGCAACAGACTCGTACTGGCCCTTTTCCTCAAAGTAGGCCAGTGCAGAGTGCCTAATTGAATCCTACTGGTGACAAGAGTTAATCTTACAATGAAAAGAACTCATCCCTATGACACTTTGGTTCTAATGAATGGGATGGTTGATTTAATCCCTTAGCTTTTTAACACTTGCCAGCTTGTTATGACAGCCCTGTGAGGGAAGAGATTAGACTAGCTCTTGTTGGGCCAAATGCAATTAACACCTGTATTGTGGGTCTGTCACCTGTCTGCAGTTGAGAGTTAATTGTTGTGTTGATGACAATCAGCTTGCAAATCAGTATTTCTGAACAATTAGCAAATGTTTGACTTTCTTTAATGTCGGATATATGAACCCAAAAACAATAGATTATGCAGTTTTGTGTTCAAAAAGGATTGTCGGTGTCTGAAACTGAAATTGTCAGATAGTTGAGTACAAATATAGAGAAAAACAGTTGGTCGCCAATAAAATATGGTCGGAAGGTGAAATGTCTGATTAATGAAGTGTCAGAAAGTGAGGGTGGACTGTACTTCCATCACTACTTTTATATAGGTTAATATTTAATATATAAGACTAAGACAGAGAGGGGCTGGGGACTTTCACTCTCTGGCAACCTGTGATATTAACTACCTTGGTCATCATGGCTTCCGGCACATCACTTGTGCAGTGAAAACAAATAAACACTTTTAACATTTTGAAAGACAGTGGAATTACAAGATAACATGTGAGACACAACATTCAGCTCAATTGCAATTAGTGGTGGGTATTATAACACAGAATTTTGGAGCGATATGTACTTCTGAGGGGCCTGCAGATCACAAACCTGCCTGTCAGTGTCACAGACTGCATGAATCTTAAATTCCAACAATGTTAGAAAATGACAGGAATTTCATGATTATTTTGCAAAATATATATTATTCTAAGCTAGAACATACAATCAAACATCATGATGTTTCACCTTGTGCTGATCCCCTTCTGCACCCATTGTGGCTTCTGACCGCATTAACCACATGTGGTACGACAATTAGCCATGTGTGTTACATCCTGTCACGTTCCCAACAAGGGAAAGCTAACCCATACTGGACTTGCAAGGTATTCTTATGAGGTATTGAAGAAAAGCATGCTTGAAAATCTCATTTCATGAAAGCTTTAAGCTGTCTTACTGCCCAACCCCTTATCTGCAACTCTGGGCTCACACTTTGGTGAACCTGTCAATGCTAATATAAATATATCATGTAAATATAAGTATTAATGGTGGCCGAAGAGTTCATATCTTATATATTTAAATAATATATCACAATTTTTATCACATTCATGCGGATTACTATTGTTTGTAAATATCTGAACTATGGCTATTTGACCATATATTTTTTATTGACTATATCACATTATTTATTTATTTTTTTCAGTAGGCAGGTTTTTGTATTTTTAGGGGTCAAATTCTATTTTCCATTTAGCTCAGTTCTTTTTCCATTGAAGTACTTTTTTAATAGTGGAGATGTTGCAGATTTGGTATTTTAAGAAATGTTAATGACTTTTTATCTTGCTTTGTAACATATGGAAACAAGTACAGATATTATTTCTAATCCATTTAAAGTCACAAAAACACAGTTGTTTTGTTATTGTGGAACTTCCTTAATAATATAACAAAACATACCGAGTCGGGAAGCTGGGTGAGCGGATTCAGTGAGTTGGTGATTGCGGACGGATACCCTGAGCCGAAGGCGAAGGGTATCCGTCCGCCATCACCAACGAACTGAATCCGCTCACACAGCTGACCGACGAGTGTATGTTTTGTTTTTATACCTCAGACAACTACTGTATTTTTAAAAAATGATACATGAAACAAGATATTTATCGTTACAAACATTTGTAAACAAAGCGCACCTCATTTGACCCCGTCACGTGACCCGAAAATGGCGCGTACAGCCATAGACTGGTTGCCGCCATCTGTGTATATACACGATGTTCTTGACACTCGATGGGGAACCAGTCTAAAGATGGCTAATCAATACTTTACAAATAATTGACATGCGCGTATTCATTCGAAATCGCATAAATACGCGCATCACTGAGGTATAACACCTCAGTCACATTGGTGCTGATTTCGAAAAACAATGGCCAATGGCCACAGAGCTATGCTGAGCAGTTTTCTCGTCATGCTTGTGAACATTTCTGGATGACTGCAAATTGCTTCATGATTATGAAAATCCTTTCCCAGAGAACAGAAGCAGAGGTAAAAGAGGTTTCTTTCCACCAAAAAATTGACCATTTATTTACCTTTGGAACATGAAATATCAACATATAGTGAAGTTTCTTGAATTCTTGGGTTGTTATTTTCAATCAATTACTCAGTTACCACAGCCTTCTCTTTTCTGAAAGTCTCAAATATAAGTTATATTGAGCTTATAAGAATAAGGCACTGGATGTTCCAGGTGTTTGCTATTACACATAGGTGGAGCCACAGTATTCAGACTTGAAAACTCACTGAAACCTAGTGATTTTTTTTTCTTCTAAATTACGAAAAATAGAACTGGTTGCCTAAAATATAAAATCTTACCTACTAATAGCTAAGAACTTCATCCAGGAGTTTCAGAAAAGATCAAAGTTGATGGATAGAAAATCCCCCATCGTCAGCAGAGCTAAAAAGTGCTGGGGCAATGGTTTGTTTTTTTATTTTGTTTTGTCAAAGCAGCCACATGAATCGCCAGAACTTTTAGGTACAAGTTGCCCACTTTTCCACAAAATTTGCAGAAAGGAGATCCTCATACAGGCATCATACAGTGAAAATATAACTGTATAGGCATCTACCTTCAGCAGATAGCTTTAAGGTATCCCAGCCATAATACAACAGTAATAATAATTGCTACAGTGTACATTCAAAGAAAACAGACAGAATTTCTTATGTTTTGGTATAGCATATATTTGAGAACATGTTCTAATTGATATGGACATGTTATTAACATTTCAATTGTTATAATCAAACATATTCATTCAGTTCCATTTGTTACTTTAAATTTGTCCTTGATCTTGAAACAAACATCACGTTTGGAATCAGAATGTTTTGATTGTCCACAGTGTATCATTAATTATCAGGGCCTGGAAGCCATTTTGCAGGTATAAATAATATGACATGGCTTTATGGGTGTCACTGGTCTGGATTGAGCTGTCTAGTAGAGAGCTGCACTTTCTCTCCCGGCTTGAAAGCTGGCATGCCAAGGTATGGACAACTGGCACAACGGAATGCATCACCCAGGTAACACTGCAAAACAAAGGCACAAACTCCATTAAACATTGGTAATACTATTATGTTTCTGTCTATAGATATCTCTGCAAGGATGACAAAGATGTGAGCCAAAGGACTGTTGCAATAGTATCTGACATTGCTATATAAAATCATAATTTTTTTTTTAACAAAAAAACAAAACAAACATCAACAACCATAAACAACCAAATAACTAGATACCTTGTGATGAATGTCACATCAGTACTGTAATAATCTGTGGTGTCAACAATAATAGTATACATGGCCTAATTCGAAATACATTGCACCGGTTGATATCGGACCTAATGACATAGATCTTTTCCTCTGTGATTCAGGCTGTTAAGTGCACTTACACTCTGCTCTCTGATCTAATACATAGACCCTGTTAAATAACAAGACCCCTGTCCCATCCCCATGCCAGTGGCTTGAATACAGATAACAACATAATCTGCTGTGTGCCTTGTATAACACCTCATTTCTTCCCAGTTTGTTATTGTCTTCATTGTGCATTATGGGGGGGGG
Organism: Amphiduros pacificus; assembly: GCA_949316495.1. NCBI lineage: Eukaryota > Metazoa > Annelida > Polychaeta > Phyllodocida > Hesionidae > Amphiduros > Amphiduros pacificus. Next base: position 36,605,018 of record OX439001.1, on the reverse strand, counting down.
GGGGGGGGAACACACTGCCTTTACTTTACACAACAATCCCAGCAGCAGCTAAGTCAGAGGTTAGTTTAGCACTGGTTCAAATGTAGGTCAAAAATAGAGAGGATAGAGTGCTGTAGAAGTGATAAGGCAGCTAGTTGGCAGCTTGCCAAAAGATCAAAGAACCATGCCCCCTGATGTTATATCAGGTTATGTAACCTGGGACCAAAGATCAAAAGACAATCCCCCCTATGTCCTAGATATTATATAACCTTATATAACTTGCAGGGGACAAATGTATATTACAAATAGATGAAAAATAGGTTACATTGTATTATTCCAGATTATGAGGTTCTCTATTTTAAACCTTTCAGAGGTAGTTTGGCTGATTATTATCACAAGTGAATCGACAATAATATGAAATGAAACATCAGTGAAATAGTTTTTTTAAGGGATACATCCATTTTAATTACGGTATATATCCTTATATCCTAGTAAGGAATACACATTTTTGTATATTTTACAAAAAACCTCAAATGTCCAATATCCAAGGTTAAACGAACCTTGACGTTGCGAACAAGTTAAACACAGTTGTGTGAGGCTAGGAGATGCATATTTCTTTCCACTGATTATTACACATACAAACGGCCACAGTTTCATCAATAATTGGAGTAGAAAGATGATTTAACCTGGAGTGAAGTCCTCTTGACATTGCGAGCAGGGTAAACACATTTCTTTCAACATTGAATATTAGGTTTACCTCAGACCACAGTTTCGTTAGTATTTGGAGTAGAAAGGTGATTTTCCTTGTTCTATAACTGTATTGACGTTGTGAGCAAGATAAACAGGGTGACGTCACACAGGAAAGTGTCATCATAGTGACGTCAGACAAGAAAGTGTTGTCATAGTGACATCAAACAAGAACGTGTCATCATAGTGGCGTCATGGTAACATCATAAATTATGTTAATATGATCATTTGGAAACTATGCTATTACCTTTGATAAAACTCCTCCCTCTGTTCTTATTGAAATACCAGTTTTTGGCTATTTTGACTAATAATAAAAGGAATGTATGCTATGTCCCTTCCATCTTTCCTAATATTTCATCTTTTTCGTTAAAATGAGCTCAAGATCAAGCCAATTGGTTCAGCGGTTGCTCTGTTTGAATTAATTAATGACTTTCTCATTCCTATGCATATTATTGATAATTATTATTATTATATCATTTTAAAACTTTTGAATTGTACTGTTAATGGTCAATATCATCTTAAATAATACATTCTTAGAAAAGCCAATTCTATTAACCAGAAATTGAAGATGAAAAGCATTAAAAATATATTTTAAATGTCAAAAACAATTATCAGTTTTGAGAAAGAAAACAGGCAGCTGACAGTCTGTTGGGTCCGTGCCTTGGCAACATGATTGGTTAATCTGTCCTATACAGATGAGACCTGTTTCATATCCTGTGAGTTAATAATACATTACTGTTGATGATACTGAGATGGTAAATTTCATAAACATAACCCCATGGGTTGATAGCATAGAGAACAGCGTTAGCTTCCAGCACTTCACGGCACATGAACCACTGCACATGCAGGGCTACCAATGCATACACAAATATGGTATAAACCAAGAGAGATAACAAAAATCTCAGCAATTCCTAACCTTTGAAGTCAAAATGAATTTTCTTGTGTTCCATGATTTGTAATATTCCAAAATGTTTTTTGGAAAAATTAATTTGTTCCAAAATCAGATGTAGGGCTTTAAAAATAAATTCAGATCACTTTGGTGCCTGGCAGTAATTGGTTGCTTGAGGAGTTATAATATCACAATACATTTTCATGTGAGGTCATTCAAAAAAATACTGAAGGCTTTACACTAACCAATCAACATTTAGCAATCATGAGAATCTATTTACTTCAGGGCACAAAAGTGATCTGAATTTTCTGCAGCCAAAAAAGTTTCCAAAAACATGCAATATATTTGATATTTTGGAATATTTTTCTCTGGAATTATTCTATCATTGCTTTCTGTATATGCTGTCCAAAGTGCACCATTCATAATGATCTGTATGCTTTATGGTGAGAAAAAAACTTGTTTCATTTCTTGAAGTGCATCATATTTTAGTTACGTGCCATAAGACTGACAGGCAGTGAGGCTGTAATTACGTCAACACCTCGTGCACATGCCGTGAAAGGCTGGAAGCTAACGCGGTTCTCTATGGTGTGAAGGCATCGCCACTTTTCTCAAACAGATCATAATGGCCAGGTCACCTACCAGTAGATTATAACATGTACTGTGTTTGTGGTAAACAATAAAAATGATACAGATATTCTCAGATAATTTGTTTTTGCTGTTAATTTGCAATACTGGTACATTTATAACTTTATGATTCATTGGTACTATTGTAATCCCCTTGACAAGATGGCTGCCACATAAAAATGATGAGTAAAATGTTCTTGGCCACACACACATATTTTCTGTGGTTGGTCAATCTATCAAAACATACCGGAAATTATCAGCATTCGTTTATTCATACATAGATTGCCACTAACTTTCAAATGAATGCTGATAGTATTTCAATCAAGAATCAGCTAGAATCTTTAACATATCATAATAATTGCATCCACAGTTTTACAAGTTTGAAATGCAGGCAGATCTTATTTGCCATCTTCTGCCATTGTAGCTATTTGCTAGTTGCTCTCCCGATTGTTTGGAAAAACCACTCTTCAACCCTACCATTGTTTCGGTCGGTGAGCTAGATATGTTTACATCAGTCTCAATATAATTATATCAGGATGATTAGAGGCAACAAGATCCAATATTAAACAAACCTATTTTATATTGCTCAGAATAGTGATATATCTCAAACTGAGCATCATTCCCCTCCCTGTATCTGTGGCCCCTCGGGACAATATAAATAAAGGATTTTAGCAATAACTGTAAGGATGATAACAAGTAAAACATCTGTTTTAACTGTATATCCAAAACTGTATACCCAATATTTTACGGAATATTTACAAAAGTAAATATTGAAGCAATATACTTAATCAATGGACTTTAATTTATCCCTTTAAAAAATTGAATGCTTACGCTCCCACAGGAAGAAGTGACATTTTTGGTGGAAGGTTTTTGGTTGCTGCCGGCCTCTTGATCCAGCTCCTCTGCTAAGCCACATGTGCAGTTCTTACAGGCCTTCTTCTTGCCACCAGCTCCAGTTCCACAGTCCACTAAAAAATAAATGGCCAAGATTGATATTAAAAATTGACCTATATATTTCAGCAGTTGTCAGAAAGTATGCCTGTAGTCATCAACAGTCTCTAAGTCCCATTTGTTATAATGCACTATATTACTGAATTCACATTTGCTGACTTGAACATTTGAGATACACAAAGCAGATTGATTGCTCACTGAAAAACTGAAAGTAATGGTGAAATTGGAGCTTTTCCTCAAATATTCAACTAATATATTAGAGTATAATCTAAATGTTATCAACGTTAAGTAGAACAGGTGAAGACAATTTTTTGAGTTGTTGAACATTACTAAGATACCAACAAAAAAGATGTCACAGCACCAAGACATCATATATTAATCTTTGATGACCATTAGCCAGGAGCCGCTGCATTAGACCTATTCAACGCTTATAATACAAAATATTGAACAAAATATACAGTTTCTCAAGATTTTCCATGACTTTTGGGAGAAAATAAGAATATTTGTATTTTCAATGGACAGTTTCATATTACAATTCTACTACAAATGCCCTTTTTTGAAGTTCAAATACAGCAAAAATGATTTTTAAACAGGGAAGACACGTTTCCACCTAGTAACATTAATAAATTATATCAAACTATTGAAAGTAATTTCCTTGATATTCATTGTTAACATTTCACACTGAACGAAATGAGGTCAAACTTCAAGATCATCCATTTTTTAATAATATCTAATAAATGTGGATCTGATATTTTAATATAGTGGATCTAATATTTTAATATAATATCTAATCTAATATTTTTTTTGATACAACAGCCACAAGTATGATGGCTAGATATGGTGACACTCATTGTGCCATAATATGAATTAGTTGATTATGTTAACAGATGACTTACATTTGAGGGAGTTTGGGTCTGGTTTCTTGAGGTCATCTTCATCCAGAAGTTCATCATCATCCATAAGTTCCACATCATCATCCAGCATATCACTGCCAGACAGCGACCACACCGCCGCCACCTTAGAATCCACTTTGGACTCTAAAACATATTTCACACAAAACAACATTTTAATATATATGATCTACCGTATTTACTCGAATATAGGATGAGAAATTAGAAATCAAACCTTTAGGCAATGTTGGGGGGGGGGGGGTCGTCTTATACACAAGGGCAACCTGTGGAGGGTGATTTACAGCACCTCCGGGCGTAATAAACTTCACTCTGTCCAGATACAAACTCCCCCGACGGCAATAGTAAAGTAAAAAAGTAAAGCTGACATTTATATACCGCTGATACCAGACAATGTCTGCTCATAGCGGTTGATAGTAACTGGCCAGGATTCGAACCTAGAACCCCTGGATCTCAAGGCGAATACTCTACCAATAGTTTTGGCTTATAATACACAAAGAAAGATTTTACCACCTGTCAACAGTAGTCTGCCTCCATTTAATAAATGTATATCCTGCACAAGCGGAGAAAATGTTAGTTTAACACTGCTTAAATATTCTTATGCAACATGAGGTTGCCATTTTGAAAACGGAAGAGATGGGAGAAGCTCTTATTTTTGGCCAAAGCGTATTCATTCCCATTGAAACATTAATATTGCACAATGATGGATCCCAGAGTCTTCATATTTACTTGACCTATAATCGGAAATAATCTTTCAAGCAAAATAACATCAATTTGGGGAGCCGTCTTATACACAGGGTCATCCTATTTTCGAGTAAATATGGTACTTTCTCAAAGAAATTGAAGGTTGTATCAAGAACACCAATAAGATCTCACTCACTCATTCATTATTCATACTTATTTTCAAACTGTGCTGAGAATCTTACCAGTTGCCTTCTTTGCCCAAGGTAGAGAGAGTTGCACACTTGCTCCTACTTCATAGTCTGGCTTTTTGCATGAGAACTCTACAAGGGTTATATCCACATCAGACGTCAATGCTGACTTCAAGGCTTGCTTCTCATCATCACTCAAATTCACAGTTTGTGTCTAAAAGGAGCAAAAGGTTTACATTAATATTAACTATTTATGACTCAGTTTACTTTTACTTATATATTTACATGTATATCTTAGTACCACATTTATGTCTCAGTTACATATTTACATGTATATCTTAGTTACACAATTATGTCTCAGTTATATATTTACATGTATATCTTGGTTACACAATTATGTCTCAGTTATATATTTACATGTATATGTTAGCTACACATTTATGTCTCAGCTAAAAATCAGATAACGATGAGACCTGTGTAAATTTAAGACCCACAAATGGTGACCACATAATGTGCTAAAGAGATACTTTCTACTGAAATAAATTATATAAATTACATGATTAAATTATCATAGATGCAAAAATTTGATTGAAAATCAGAGACAAAAAAATATATTAGTAACCACGGAAACACAACCATCATTTAAAGCTCATCTTGCAACCCCCATAAAATATGATCATTTATTGCAGTCACTGTCAATGACGTCATCATGAGGAATTTAATTTGTGTGCAAATAAAGCTGCAAGGATCTTCAATTTTCATAAAACGTATCATGACTTTGCTAATACTGGTCCGATTGTCATGCTATTTACACGAAAATGTCACATTTTTCACATATTTCCAAACCAGTGTACCAATATACAGTGGACCATATCTAAAATCTAAAATCACAACAGTTACTTTGATATTTAGCTCCGTTTTTGTTTGTTTACAAAGTAGTTATGTAAGTAGGTTATTATCCCAAGATGACGGCATTACCAAAGTGTATCAGAGAAGTGAAATTTCCCCTTTAATAAATTTAAAGGCATATCTTAAAATTGTTCCCTTTGAAAAAACAAATAAGAAACACATCAAATACTTGAATAAATCTGACTCTCACCTGGACAACATTTACTAGTCCTGCTAGTTTGAGTGCAGACTGAAGTTTCTCAGGCGACCTGAGCACACCATTGCTGGTGGAAGTTGGTTCACGAATACAGAGGGCACCACCAGGCTTGAGTATTCTATTTGACTCTGCGAGGACCTCTGGTGTGTGAATTGTAGCTGCCGGAGATATGTGCCCTGATACTATCACATCAAAGGTGGAGTGCTTGTGATTAGCTGTAAAATTATATCCCTCTAATGTAGTACACACGATAAAGATACAAATGGTGCTATTAATAAGTAAAAAGTCTTATTTAAACAAAGGAGGTGCAGATTGGAAAGCTGTCAGATAACAAGATATCTGGTGCACTTTGTTTCAATTGATTATTCAATCATAAATTCCAACTGAGCAAACAAGATACATACATAATGCCAATCTTTCAATGTGTTCCACTTGCACCTTTCCTGTACTGCCAACTGTTTTGCTGATTTGTTCCACGACATCTTTCACTGATTCTGGGGAATTTGATGCTCCCCATAATAAGAGTACTTGCTGACCCTCACTGTACATTGTGGTGTGAAACTGAAATAAAGAAGATAACATGTCATAAATACAATTGTCTCAGTCATTTCCTGTCAGTGAAATGTACATATACCGGTACATTCAAACTGGATAGTTAACCCTCCCAGTGAAATTTGCTTGTTGTTCCCTTTGAATTTTCATCACATTTATTGTGAGAATAATTTCCTATTTTTCAAAACCAAAATCATCCAGTAATATATTCACTTAATTTTCACACATTTCTTAAAACATATATTTGAAGTTATAAATCTGGATATTCTGCACTGCATTAGTTATGATCTGTCATTTACAATGTTGTCATTTGTCATATTCCATGCTGAAAACTTGCTCTATATATTTTGGTCCATTTACTTACATAACTAAAACTTGTATAACCTCTAATTCAGATTCTATGATATTTATTTAGAAAATGTTAGTGTATGAATGAATTCCCTGTAATTCATCATGTTTAAAGTAATAAATAATTGTACCTTTGGGAGGCAGAATATAAATGTGTGTCCCCATCCCATAGTCTCAGACTAGTAGAAACACTATCAGACTAGTATGCCTTCCCCTGATGCTAGCCCGACTTTGTAGTACTATAGCTAATCATGATTTTTCAATTATTGGTAAAAATATCCTTTTGTTATTTGATTCATCTCTCTGAATATGAATTGCCCTAATCAAGTAAAGTAATGGTCCGGGAGAGTACACTTTGATTCAGGATAGTGCAAATCTCCACTTTCAAGCCCAACTGTCTTGTAGCCTAAACATTATTTGGCCCATACTGCAAAACACAAAATCTGAGTGCAATTGCCTTGAATTGGTTTAGACTTCAAAGCCTAAACCCAGGCAATAATTCAAGGGTAATTTTAACATTACAAGTGCCTCCGGCTGGGATGTGTAGCTGTCTTACACACCTGTTCCTATCTCTCACTGGTGTAGCTGTCTGTCGTTTGAGTACCTATCTCTCAATTTTGTAGATGTATCACACTTGTGTTGCTATCTTTCAATTGTATCTTACTTTTGTCTCACACTCATGGAGCTGTCTCAGCATTGTCTGCATTTCACCCATGTGGGCCCCTTTGTACAAAACCTAGTGGGACTTCAATAATTAGGTGAAATTACTGATATTGTAAAACTGAGGCCTAATACAGAAATGTGTGCTTATTATAATCAAAATTTCATATCTTGAGTAATTCTCAGAACAAATAAGTGAAAACTACTCTATTCATTATATGCATATTATGCAACCCATCACATAAACTTGCAAACTAAAAGTGAAGCGGAGAATGGTCAAGCATCAATAAATTCCACCAGATGGCAGGCAACGTGTTGACGGAACAGTGAGATCACACGTTCTTTTCAGTGGCAAATTTTATTGCAGCCCATGCCTCACACACCACCTTTTTTTCAAATCTTGTCACACTTCCTCTCTGATCACATTCATACTTTTTTATATAGTATGAAATAAAAACTAAAAAAAATAATAGCCAACTCTATTTCCCTATAAATAATCACTTAAGAATGTCATAGCAATATTGACCTAATTCAATGATCTATTTTAGAGACAATACGACATCTCTCATGCTTGTTTTTTGTTTGTTTGTTTGTTTGTTTTGGGGGTAGGGGGTGGGGTTGTTTTTGCTTTTGTTTGTTTTTGTTTATTTTCAGTATCCATTCTTTAACCTCTTCTCTGACAAATTAATAATACTGTTTTGGATTTTGGAAAAGATGGAAAGGATGTCAGCATAAACCTCTCTGTTCTTTTGAGTGTCATGAATCACTTAAATGACATAATTTTATGACATTCTCTGAAGCTGCAATCTGTTACAATGTAATCCTGGTGATGACATAATCATAGATCATGAACTTTTGACCTTCATAACTTGTTAGCTTATTGAATAATCATGGTAATAAATTATAGTAATTAAGACTAGTCCAGAAAAAAAGGTTAGTCCTGGAGAATCATCACCAACAAGGAGCTTCATCAACAGAAATCGTTATGACTGTGACAAAGTGGTTAAGTTCACTGGTATTCCTACAAAGTTTCATCTAAACATATATACCCGGTACATGACAACATTATCACGATTCTTCTCCGACTTAAGACACCTCACAAATAATAAGCATTGCCAAAAAATAAATTTGTGAAATGTATCCCCAATTGCCCTTGCTTGAACACATGCATTTCTGATTTTTGAAGTTTTGACTTTTGTCCCAACAACTTTAAATTGTGGCCCAGATAATTGTAAAAATCAATACTCCCCAAAATAATACATAGGAGACATGGATGGAGGGTAGTTGTGGCATCTATGTGAATGTATGTGGTATGATAAAATGACAGTGTCCAGAATGTTCTGAATTTAAGTGATGATCTGACAGTGACATTCATTCTTGTCCAGTGTGCGTTGATTCAATCATTTACAACATCGCACATGCACATAATCACGTTCGGTTCTTTGTATCTATCACCAGCACACCTTTTTTTGTATTTAACTCCATGTATTCTAGAGATATGTAGTATTGGAATTTTCTTAGGAACTGGACTGAACTTGGAACTTACCTTGAAAATTTTTAACAAAAATCGGAGATTTGATGATATGACTGTGCACTTCAGTCTGAAATGTTCAACTCATCAACAATGTGTGATGATACAATTGCAACATAAAGAGTATCTCAGTGATTCACAATCTCAGCTATTGAAAACCGCTTACAACAACGATAAATGATTTTCCATGTGTGATATCAAACAACCAATCACAAGCCTGTTGACATCCTACGTCTTGACCTACTTTTTTGTCACCGCAATTCTGATTGGATACTGAAAAGTGTGGGTACTTTGAACAGAAACGGTTGACAGCCAGGAAAGAGGAAGGAAGGTTTGTGGAGAAACAAGTTTAAATTGTAAATTTATTATGTATAGATGACATACTCAGTATATGTTATTGTTTTTAAATGAAAGGCTCATTTGTTTTCTAGCGAAAATGGCAAATAAGGAGCCATTCGACCCAACTTACGAGTACAATGCACCCCAATTTGTTGACTTCACAAGTCAGCAGGATCTCCAAGATCATGATGTGGAAGACTATTTTAGTAAGTTGACTTATTTTTTAAAACAAAATTTAAAACACGCGATTGAAAAAATTTAAACAACAAAAAGGCTCCAACTTATGAAATGAGCATGGCATGCAACCTGTCGTTTTATGTTCTTGTGAAGTCTTCAGCTTTTGTTTATGATTTGAACTTTGGGTTTCTGGTTATTGCAGTTTAATTTCATTTCTCCCTCTTTTTCCTAACTTATCCAACTCAGCAACTATCATGGACCCTAACTGGCCCTAGCCTCAAGGTTTTTAAAGGGTTTCTAAATTGACTAAAACTAGTAAAAGCAGATAAGTGATGGTAAAAATCCACTTGTTATCTGGAATGTTCCTGTACCTGGACATGTGGATTTGGCTCACAGCCACTTCTCAACTCCATCCAAAGAAACTTGACTTATGATATATTTTTTATGTTAAATTACTAAAATTTTGAATATGTTTAATATTGTCGAGATGAAAAACAAACAATCATTTTATTTTTATATCACCAACATTTATTTTGTTGAATAAACATTATAAAGTCACTTGTAAGTGATTGAAAGCTGGTACAAAAAAGAGAAATTAAAGCCCCACTTCTCGGTAGAGGGGTACCGAGAATCTGGGGCGGGGCCTAATCTTATCTCTTCCTGGGGGCTGCTGGGAAGGGCTGCTAAAAATACCCCAAGGTAGCCTACACACAGGCACAACCACATGGCCAGATTGACCATTCTGACAGCTCTCAAATACACTAGCTTTGTAATTTCAAAGCCACAAAGAAATGTTTTTATTTCATGTAATGCTATACACACTCATACCTTTTTTTTTTCATTGGACTCACCCAAAGAGGTAATGCAGAACTGACCAATTATTCTCTGACTGGGTGTCAAATTGCTATCTACCTATTTGCATAAGTGTATCTGGTATTTTTTATCAGTTTTTAAATCACTTATCTATACTAGATTCCTCTTGTATATCCTTTTCTCAGCATGTCCTTCCCCTGGTACAGAAGCAGGGGGCCATGGTAATGTAGCATTTTGATAAGAAATAATTACTTGGCATGTCCAAACCAATGGAAATTGGTTGGGCAGAGACTATGTAAGATAACATAATATTAAATACTTGAATACATTGTTGATAGCAGACCATTTTCTTTTACCCCACATTTAAATAGGGTTCCTCCAACCATTCTTTAGCATGTGGCCAGTGATAAAATCTGTGCAGAGGACACATGGCCCTGCACTACAGGTCATTCAAGCTCAGTCTCCGGGCCAGAGTACAACCAAACATTGGTGTGAATATATCACGAACTACACCAAAATGTATCAAAATTGTCAGACTAAGGCTAACACAAAAGCAGGAATGCACAATAAGACAGTTATATGCAGAAAGAGGATGGAAATATGATGTTTTGGAAGAGCAGGTAATGCCTGTGTTGAGCTTTCCTGGAGTAAGCAGATTGGTGATTGGGATTACAATTTTAGGAAAAACACAGCACTGGTGAAGACAACACTAATTATTACAAGTTTAGATATCATTATATAATTAATAGTCATACAATGTATCCAAGTAAATTGGAATTATAACTTTTCATGCAGTCCCAGTGAGCAAGGGGATTATGTCAGTTGGAGCAGGCATGCATCCATGCAGCCTAGCCATGTGCTTCTGTGTTTACAAACACTAACCACACACACAAATGTATAAACAACACAGCTTCAGCTGTCACTCAAACTTGAAAATAACTGTCAAATCTTAATTCTTTCCAAACTTTGTGGTAGGAAATGTACATTATGCATCTATATTTCTGTACTTTGACTACAGGAATAAATTCCCAAAGTATTCATGTTTAGTACTGGTAATTATTATATTTAACAATCATATATTAACTTTGATAGCAGTAATTATTATTGAAAATTGGGCTCAGCTCAGATCAGATTCAAATCCATTCACAAGCTGGCCATCACTCTCACAGGCCTGTTTATATAGTGGCAGTGGGGCTTTAAGATCACCATTTAAGCTTTTTTTTTCATATTTAAAGATATATTTTTCATCAGGTCTACAGCTAACCTTTTAAACCAATTAAAGAAACTAAATTTACTTTTCAACCAATTATTGTGGCCTGAACATGTTAACATTTATTTTCTGGATGTGGATTAAATGGTTGTGAGTTGCTTATCCATAAATTAAAGAGGGGGGTCCAGTACCCCTGAAAAGCCGTACGGTCAGTCAGCCCCGCCCCAGATTTGGCCCCAGCTGCTGATTGGTTCTGCCCCACACCACACAGTTGCCTGGCCAAGTTGACCGTTGGTCAAGCTATCCACTCATAGCCCACCGGATGCTGCTGGTAGCAAGCCAGGCTGTTTGTAAACACAACACACATGGCAGGAAAAACCATCCAATCCACCTGTCTCTCTGCCCAGCTCATTCATTCCTAACTTCTTTCAGTGACTATAAAAGATGAATATTTTAACTTACCAATAATAAATGCACACATTCTATGTTTATATATAAACAATATATACACATCCATAACACATGATGCTCATCACTGGAATATATGGTCCATATATCTTCTCCATACATTTAACCTGTATGTATAAGATGGGTCCTTATAATTCTTTCTCTTATTGGACCCTCTGGTACCAGCCCTGTTGACATGAGCTTCCCAAATAGATGTATGCTCTCTTCCCACATTTTCATTCCAGTGTAGAACAGCTATGTGAGAACGTATATTGTATTCCAGGTCACTATAGAATATCCTTTTATCATGGAACATGTTCATAGTGTTATTGAAGCTTTCAACATGAGCTGTTTCCCTGCCCAGAACAAATTTAGGTGAATATTTAAATAGCATGGACCTTCTGATAGCACCAGAGAGAAGCTCCTCTGCTTTCCGTTGTGTTATCACAATTCTTGAGGGCTGATAATTTGGGTCAGTCTTGCATCTTGAGGTTGGATGACAGTCAGTGTGAATGTTCTTATAATGCTGAACAGCATTTAGCAGGTGACCTTTCAAAATATTTCCATTTCCACCACAGTTATCAATAGCATAGTAAGCATGAGTACTGAGTGGCTCCAATTTGTCTTCCAGTTCTGGATGCCAACTTTTCCCCATGCTTTTTTTCGTGCCACTTACTACCTTTGCCACTTGTTTCTTTAAGCCTTTGATGCCATGCCACCTTTCATTTTGGTTCTGTACCTGTGGTCTTTCTCTCTGCAGCCACCCATTAACACCCATGTTCATATCATGTGTGTGAACATCCACATTTATGTCCTTGTTGTCGAGGTGGTCATACACCTTGACAGTGCCGATGATTTCATGTCGCTGAGTGACTGCATCATCTGCTTTGGTGACATGGACATGCATTATGACCTTGTTTGTTCTTTCTCCTAAACAAACAACACTTGTGTCTTTGGCATTTCTCCGATGTCCATGCCTAGCATCAGTCTGAATGTCTATAGCGTTTCTAGGCTGGTCCTCTGGCTCTAACAGTACATTTGCTGCCTGTTCTTCCATCAGAGCCGTGTCAATACTGTCCTCATACTCTGCCCTAACCAATGGGGCAACTGTTTGTACATAGTCCCTTCTTCTCCTCTTGTGGATAAAGCCCAATCCAGAACCCTTTACAAATCTAGTGTAATGACTTGGCCTCATTCCACTCAACATCATTCCATGTTTGATACGTTCGTTAGCAAGATAACTGCCATTTGGTAGTTTTTGCGATGATGACCAACTGTAGTTGTGACCCTTTTTCCTTCCACATTTCAGTTTGAAGATTGCAATATGGCCTGACTTGAGCACATTTTTTATTGCTAGATTTGAATTGCAATATCTCCTGTGCCCCTGACATATTGCCATCAGTCTGCTGATGGAATCTCTGCATGTCACAAACATATCCTGCTCAGTATTTTGTCTACTGACATGTTCTGCATGTATAGTGTGTGAAGCTGGCCGAGACTGAGAACGTCTTCTACTACTTGATGCTGGTTCACTTGTATCTTCTCTGTCCAACCATGCCTCCAGAGCTGTTTCCAAGACATCAGCATTGTTTGCACTTTTTTGCAATTTCTGAGAGAGAATGTCTTTGATTTGTATCAACTTATTCCTTATACTTTCTTTCACAGTGTCATCCCCTGGTATTTCTAATTTGAAGCATGGGGCTCTTGTCCTAGGAGACCTTCCTTCAGCCATTGTACATATATAAATGTCTGCTTGCAACTCAGAGGGCATGAAACATTACCTAATAATTAATAGACTTTCAATCTAGCAAGCAATCATTCACCAATATTGATGCTATACATAAATCTCCAAGACAGGAAGTAGTCCATGTGCTCTCACAAGAAGATTGAGACTGACTGTATTTTCCCATGTTCTTCCTTTATGTGATGCACAATGCATGGGCAAATCCAGATATTATCTATTACAACAGATCATTTACACATTATGACCAATTTTTTTTTACATAGTTATCCAAACAATATTTGTCTTTCTATGAAACGATGTGAATGATCCATTTTTACCACAAAAAAGATTTTCAATACAAGTTTTTTGCAATACAAAATGCAAATATGTATAATATTTTGGATTTGCCCTTGTCATAGGATGTAACCAATTATGCATCTAAAATAACAGATCACCAGTACTGAGACAACTGGGGTTCAAGAGATAACATAGAATCATCTTACAAGATAGTGGTAATTAGGTCACTTGTGGTGGGAAAAAAGGCCAGTTGAGGGCATTTATAACAGAGACCACTACACTGCAGTTCCCTACCATGGCTACTAAAGAAGAGAGGTCAGTCTTATCTTTGACTGTAACTGAGGAACAAAGGGAATATATATACAGAAGTTGGCTTATAAATGACTGGCCACTAGAGTTTGTTAGTTCAGGTGATGCTAACGACCATGAAGACAGTGAATTTGTAGATCGTGACATCTCGCTCTCATCTGATTCTGAATCAGAAGCTGCAGAGACATGTGATCAATGTGGAGCTATAGTTCAAGACAGGTGTGAGGACAATGGTGATTCAACAGATCACAGTAACTATGGGTTCCGGGTTGTGGAGAATTCTGATGATGAAGAATGCCCTTGGTGTCTGTGTCACCCCTGTATCACAGACAACAGCAATAGGCAGATGTGGTGGGAGCAAGGACCACATCCTGCATCACAGGCCAATAGCAGGGTCAGGAAAAACCACTACCAGAGATTTTGGGTGATGCTCCTTCATCATGGTGCATTTGACAAACAGTCCTACCAAGACAAGAAAGCTGCTGCACTTCGAAATCGTGCTGTGTATACATGGTCAGGACCAAACCCAAAGCACCCAAGGGATATAATGCCAGATTGTGTACTGTCGTTAGTGAGAAAGTGGTTACCAAACTTGCCAACCATTCCATACATGGGACACAAATGGTCATAAACTGACCTCACAAACACTAGCTGAATATTGACAAAGGATGCTGTTGTTTTATTATCATGTCAGTGACTAGAATATTGAAAGCATTATTTTTTATTAATTTGGCTTATGTAACATATCATTCTCCTATTAAAAGTAAGTAACAAAGTTATGTGTTTATATATCTTTCTTTTTTGGTACATATGATATGGGCTGCACACTTGGCGTAGTTATAATCTTTCTGCTAAGTTATGTTGACAGTGGCTGGACAGTGGTCAGCAACACTAGTGCCGCAGGACTGCCATGTGTGTATGTTTATAAACAAAGTGGGCCACCAACCAGCAGCAGTGTGATTGGCGGTTGCTCTGGCGTGTTATGAGTGGTGCTGCTGTAGTGAACTGTCAATCAAATTTGAAAATTTAATGAAGATTCAACTCTTTGGTGTCTAAAATATCACTTCCACAAAATCATATTTTATATCTTTGAGCAGCATATGGAAAGGGTTACATTCACAAATACATTGGCAAATTTTGGAACTAAAATTCAAATTTATACTAATGCTTTACAAGGATTTTGAAAAATTGGTGGCTGAGATGAGTATCGGTAAACAGCCAAAGTTAAATGACATAGGCCACGCCCAGCTCAATTTATAGTATATCCCCCCTCTTTAACAGAGATACAACCCAGACCTTACTTGCCACTCAGTCCACAAATACAGGTCAGGAGAATGCTCTGAACCATTTATTTTACTGCAAAATTATAGAAGATAGCACTTGATAAGAAACAAAATATTTGTAATACGGATGGTTCCTTTGTTGACATGCATTACTTACAGGCATAGTATGTCAAAAGTGAGACTATCTGTGATCAGTATGACCATAAGGAAGGTGTAGTTATTTCCTGTGGGTTGTAAGTTATTTTTCTCTGTGGTTAAAATGGTTTGAACATTTGCCACTCTGGAGTGTGCGTCTGAGGCCATGTATTATTCTAATTAGATTTAATTAGTGCATGCCTCATTGCCTATGAATATAGCCCTATATCATGTAAACAAAGAAAAAGCAGTCATGACATCATCACGTGATGGCATCATCATTGACAAAACAGAAAGTTCAATATGATAATATTGAATATCACTAATCAATGAGTGAAATTTTTGTTTTGTTTGATGTAAGTTTTGTTTTATTTGTTGATTTCCGGAACCCAAAATAACTCCACTGATAGATTTGATAGAATTGTCAATTTTGGGACTGTGGGAGATCATGAAGGCCCTTCAAGCTATTCAGACAGGAGCTTATGTATTGTATGCAGCAAAGTTACTCCCCAACATTGTTACTATTCACTGGTTAAATGTCATCACAGATGGTCTGGGAAGGTTTGGCTTCAGTTTATCATCATGACATTATTAAAGACACGGATCTGTGTGACAGGGAATAGTGCTAACAGTTACCATCACATGTGGTTCAAGCTTTACCAATCTTTACCAATTCAGTTTTTAGCTCTGCTGAGACTTCAGCTCGCAGAGCTTTAGGAGTGGGGAAAATGTCTGTCCGTCTGTCAATATTTCTTTAAAAATCTTCTCCAAAACTACCAGTTTTATATCTTTCATATTTTATATAGAGGTAAAGATTCAGATTCCTTCAATTCTTATTGATGTCACCATTGACCTTAGTGCAGTGACCTTGAGGTCACAAATTTGGTACTGAGCATATCTCAGCAACCACTTATTGGAGGAAATTAAAACTTGGTATACAGAAATGTCTTATGTCAAAGCTGTACCTTGTCATACAATTTTAGTCATGTGACCTTTGCCCTTGACACATTGGCCTTGAATTCAAAATTTATGTGCATGCAAAATCTCACAACCATTAAAAGTGAATAAACATCTTTGCTTTTTAAATGTTTCTGAACATTTCTTCCTAAATGATCATTTAAGCCCTTTTCAAGAGCAGACTTGAGCAGATGATGATTTTGACCAATCAAAATGCATGTTACATATCACATTTGGCCCCAACTTGCTATCTTGATTCTCATTGGCTATATTATTCAAAATCGCAGCCTCCTTGACAACTTAGTGATAGCTATTAGATTTTTGAAAAAGTCAAAACAAAATGGAAAAAGAACAGAGTATTGAAAAATAGATAAAATTAGACCTTTGAAAATACATCTTGCCTACTTTGGGATCTTGTATGGAAAATCATAACCTAGTTGCTTGTTGCGCTTTATCTCAGTTCATGTGTCTTCATTCAAGTCAGCAGAGCTATCAACCCATGGGGGTATGATTACCAATTTAGCTATATTGGTGCTGCAGCAGAGCTATCTGTAAACGGTTTGATTTTCATGTTATCTAACTTTTCTTTTGTTTATTTTATATTGAAATTACTTTATTGTAGTATAATGTAAATTCACCAGCATGGCAACTATATCCTAGTGTTGTACATTTGTGTATAATACTTTCAAAGTAGAGGGTAACATACAAATAACACAATCATACATACCTTCTAATCATCAGCAAGGGGATCACCGATTAGTGCAATGCACTGAATACTTCTCTGTTTTGAAGAATAACCGAGTAAAGCATAATTTGGATGCCCTTGTTTAAGTCAATCACATGTATTCTCCAATAATGGTTATGCTTGATTCATATGTTTTAAGCATAGCATTATCTCTTTGACAAAAATGATGAGAAGTCAGTCCAATGAAAGATAGTTCTGGATTTTTAATAAAGCAATTAGATTTTGAACCCATATTCCATTTCATAATGTGAAGCCAGTATGAAAATGATGGTTCAGATTTTGTAGTAAAATATAGTTTCATTGATTTAATAAAACATATTACAACATGCTTAATTGAAAGGAAATCCAAAGTCTAAATATTATCCCTGTTTTCATTGCAGATTTTGACCACGAGGCTGGTGGGAAGCCACTTATGGAATGGACTCCAGCCGAAGAGGACACCAGCGTGTATGAAGATGCCAAAACTCAGCCACCCACTCCCGCCCCAGAGAAAACTGCCACTCCCTCCAGCAGTAGGCGGTCTGTACGGAGAGGCTCCTACACTGTGGAGACCCCCACTCAGGTCACGCCAAATGTGGTGAGGTCGGCCTCCGTTAATAGATGCACACCTCGCAGTAGTTCACGCGTGAAAAGGAGTGCCTCAGCAGCAGCTGATATTGTCAGACAGGAGAGGCACACTCCACAAGCCAGGAGGAGTGTGGCCGCTGATACCGAGGAATCTGCACCAAGGTCTGCCACCCGTCGCACCCCGAGGGCTAGGAGGAGCGTCCCTGCTGTTGTGGATACCGAGGAATCTGCCCCCAGTTCTGCCACCCGTCGTACCCCGAGGGCAAGAAGAAGTGCAGCCGCCACAGTACCAGTAGCTCAGACCAATGAAGAAAATGGTAAAATTAGAATTATTGAAAACAATGTTGACTTAAGGGTATTTATGGGTGTTGGTAGTGAGTGTCCTCTGGTGGCAGATTTTCTGAGGGAACTACTTTCTTTTTACGCCAAAATGGAATGTTTTATAAAAAGTACGGGAAAAATGCTCAACTGTCAAAAAGAGTTCCCTTTTCATTAAAACTTTCAAGTCATGAAATGACATTTTATGGTATTCATTTTTGTAATAAAATTATTGATTTATTATTAAAAAATCACAATGGAATTTCTTGGATTATGTTGAAAGCTCCATATCTTTTTAACTAAAAAAATGTGGCGTAGTAATATGTCACTGCTCCAAAATTTATTTTGTCATGTCAAAATGTTAAAGAGAAAAAGTTCTGCAGATTGTGGGACCATGAAAAAGTGGATTTCCAAACAACTTTGTAAAAGTGATCTTAACAATATTTACTGTGATCCTAGTGAAACAGATTTTCTATTTTTCAAAAACATTAAGAGGAAAATAGAGGTAAAGTATGCACTTGATCATTTCAAAAATATGAATTTTTTCACCTCCTTTCACATATCTGATTGCCAAACTTCCTTTATATTTCCAAATTATACAAATCAAAATGAGAAAATCTGTTTCACTAGGATCACAGTGAATTTTCTTCCCAATGAAATGAAATAAACGCAGCCAAAAACAAGCCTACTCCTGTTGTGTAATCTGCAGAACTTATTTGCTTGTCTTCTTCATTTCTCATCAAAACTATCGTCAAGGAAAATTAGGACAAAATACTAATTTGAAAGAAATAAACTTGTAATCATACCTTATAGTTCAAATATTGTAGTGTTTAAATATTGATTCATGTTGTGAATGCTTTTAATTTAATAGGATTGTATTTTTACACCGTAAATGTACTGATTCCCATAAAGTACAGTATTTTGGTAATTTACTCCTCTGCCACTAGGGGGCACTCACTACCAACACCCATAAATACCCTTAAATAGTGTGTATATTTCTTTCTTCCTGGGTGAAATAATAAAGATCCTCTGGTCCATTTGTGCATGCATACATGTGTCTGTCCCATATTTTTAGTCTTTGATATATCAACTTTCATTCAAGCTGTAGTGTTGCATGGTTATTTGTTACTCAGACTGGGGTACATGTTCATCACCCAATCCTTAACAATATCCCAGGAAATGCACAAACCAAGCTTCCACCTTCCCACTCTGTCCTCACCTTCATTTTCGATACTTTCCTTCCCATTTGTCCTTTATCTCCCCTCCATTCCTTTATTATAATCATTTTTTTCTCTTTCCCACTGTCCTCACCTTCCCAATCGGCCCTCAACTGGCACTTAGCAAGCAGCTTGCCATCATTTTGTGGTTTGGTGCCTCTAGATATGATCTGGTGTACCTAAAAATAGGAGCTTTGATAATAATCTTTTGCCAGTAATTCTAAAGTATTTCTTGAGGAATAGATATTTACATAGTGTCTTCCAAGCCTAAAATATTTGGTAAAAATTATCTTTCAGAAGCCCCAAAAAAACCTCAAGTGGTAAGCTCATCACCACCTGAAGGTGTAAGCCAGGACTCTGGAGTGATTAAAATGCAAGTTCCAGCCAATTTATGTACATCCCTGTCTGCCTGGAGGAGCCGGACCAAATCTGTCGTCACCAACGGAGGAACAAGCAAATCTACCAGGTGAGAATATCACATCACCTTATGTTTTCTTTTATTCATAACCTGCCTGAATCAATGTGATATTTTAAATACTTATAATAAGTAATACTTCTCAGGAGTGGGAGAGCTCTGAACAGTGCTGGACTGTAATCACAATATCAGGGGTGGGAGAGCTCTGAACAGTGCTGGACTGTAATCACAATATCAGGGGTGGGAGAGCTCTGAACAGTGCCGGACTGTAATCACAATATCAGGGGTGGGAGAGCTCTGAACAGTGCTGGACTGTAATCACAATATCAGGGGTGGGAGAGCTCTGAACAGTGCCGGACTGTAATCACAATATCAGGGGTGGGAGAGCTCTGAACAGTGCTGGACTGTAATCACAATATCAGGGGTGGGAGAGCTCTGAACAGTGCTGGACTGTAATCACAATATCAGGGGTGGGAGAGCTCTGAACAGTGCTGGACTGTAATCACAATATCAGGGGTGGGAGAGCTCTGAACAGTGCTGGACTGTAATCACAATATCAGGGGTGGGAGAGCTCTGAACAGTGCTGGACTGTAATCACAATATCAGGGGTGGGAGAGCTCTGAACAGTGCTGGACTGTAATCACAATATCAGGGGTGGGAGAGCTCTGAACAGTGCTGGACTGTAATCACAATATCAGGGGTGGGAGAGCTCTGAACAGTGCTGGACTGTAATCACAATATCAGGGGTGGGAGAGCTCTGAACAGTGCCGGACTGTAATCACAATATCAGGGGTGGGAGAGCTCTGAACAGTGCCGGACTGTAATCACAATATCAGGGGTGGGAGAGCTCTGAACAGTGCCGGACTGTAATCACAATATCAGGGGTGGGAGAGCTCTGAACAGTGCCGGACTGTAATCACAATATCAGGGGTGGGAGAGCTCTGAACAGTGCCGGACTGTAATCACAATATCAGGGGTGGGAGAGCTCTGAACAGTGCCGGACTGTAATCACAATATCAGGGGTGGGAGAGCTCTGAACAGTGCCGGACTGTAATCACAATATCAGGGGTGGGAGAGCTCTGAACAGTGCTGGACTGTAATCACAATATCAGGGGTGGGAGAGCTCTGAACAGTGCTGGACTGTAATCACAATATCAGGGGTGGGAGAGCTCTGAACAGTGCTGGACTGTAATCACAATATCAGGGGTGGGAGAGCTCTGAACAGTGCTGGACTGTAATCACAATATCAGGGGTGGGAGAGCTCTGAACAGTGCTGGACTGTAATCACAATATCAGGGGTGGGAGAGCTCTGAACAGTGCTGGACTGTAATCACAATATCAGGGGTGGGAGAGCTCTGAACAGTGCTGGACTGTAATCACAATATCAGGGGTGGGAGAGCTCTGAACAGTGCTGGACTGTAATCACAATATCAGGGGTGGGAGAGCTCTGAACAGTGCTGGACTGTAATCACAATATCAGGGGTGGGAGAGCTCTGAACAGTGCTGGACTGTAATCACAATATCAGGGGTGGGAGAGCTCTGAACAGTGCCGGACTGTAATCACAATATCAGGGGTGGGAGAGCTCTGAACAGTGCTGGACTGTAATCACAATATCAGGGGTGGGAGAGCTCTGAACAGTGCTGGACTGTAATCACAATATCAGGGGTGGGAGAGCTCTGAACAGTGCTGGACTGTAATCACAATATCAGGGGTGGGAGAGCTCTGAACAGTGCTGGACTGTAATCACAATATCAGGGGTGGGAGAGCTCTGAACAGTGCTGGACTGTAATCACAATATCAGGGGTGGGAGAGCTCTGAACAGTGCTGGACTGTAATCACAATATCAGGGGTGGGAGAGCTCTGAACAGTGCTGGACTGTAATCACAATATCAGGGGTGGGAGAGCTCTGAACAGTGCCGGACTGTAATCACAATATCAGGGGTGGGAGAGCTCTGAACAGTGCCGGACTGTAATCACAATATCAGGGGTGGGAGAGCTCTGAACAGTGCTGGACTGTAATCACAATATCAGGGGTGGGAGAGCTCTGAACAGTGCTGGACTGTAATCACAATATCAGGGGTGGGAGAGCTCTGAACAGTGCTGGACTAATCACAATATCAGGGGTGGGAGAGCTCTGAACAGTGCTGGACTGTAATCACAATATCAGGGGTGGGAGAGCTCTGAACAGTGCTGGACTGTAATCACAATATCAGGGGTGGGAGAGCTCTGAACAGTGCTGGACTGTAATCACAATATCAGGGGTGGGAGAGCTCTGAACAGTGCCGGACTGTAATCACAATATCAGGGGTGGGAGAGCTCTGAACAGTGCCGGACTGTAATCACAATATCAGGGGTGGGAGAGCTCTGAACAGTGCCGGACTGTAATCACAATATCAGGGGTGGGAGAGCTCTGAACAGTGCCGGACTGTAATCACAATATCAGGGGTGGGAGAGCTCTGAACAGTGCCGGACTGTAATCACAATATCAGGGGTGGGAGAGCTCTGAACAGTGCTGGACTGTAATCACAATATCAGGGGTGGGAGAGCTCTGAACAGTGCTGGACTGTAATCACAATATCAGGGGTGGGAGAGCTCTGAACAGTGCCGGACTGTAATCGCAACATAGCGGAGTTGTGTAACACCATAACATTGTTCTACACCGATTATGAATGAATCCAAGTAATTCTGTTATGTGATGACTTTTTGACTTCACAAAAGGCACCAAAATCATCACAAATTGTAACAAATTCCATAATAATGAATAATAGTGTCTGGATCGTGAAAGTGTAGATTTTCTTGTAAATCTGTAATGATTTAAGGGTATATTTTGTCCCCATCAAGTCTGGATTACGTCTCATTGTGCAATCTTAAAATGGGGCAAATTTCTCTGTTAAAATTGGGCAAATATCTCATTAAAATTCAGTTTCGGGTCATCACGTACTTATATATGTAACTTATGATAATGTTGTTATCTTTAAAATTTGGAAATTATAATTGATATATATAAAGCTCAAAGAAAACAACTTTTTAATTCTGGCCATTGTCCACTGTACGGCACCGCTCAAGATGTCACTTGGATCAGCTACAATTTAGCGTCTTGCTTTGTTGTGAACTTCCAAAATAGCGTGAAATGTACAGATTTGTTCAGATTTTTAGTCCGGCACCACTCAGAGCTCACCCACTCCTGTTTATGTTTTGATATTTTATCGACAATATATCAGGCCTTGACATAAAACGAAAAATGTTGGTTGTCCGGTTGGGCCACCAGAGCATGAGAAATGGTGGCCCAAAGTCTCTAAAGGACAAGAGGATGTGTGTTACAATACGGACCATTATACATAAGGCTGTAGTGACTAGTGTCTGAGTGGGGGTTACTTGTCCCGATCAAAATTTACATGTCCATTGATCATGATCTGATACAAATATCTATCAAGGATTAGAATAAAAGCAAGATAGTTTGGTCATCTAAAAGACCAAAAATATGGTTGCCCAACTGGCCACAACAACATACCATTCACTTGCCCAAACAGAGGATCTGGTGGCCCTGGGCCACTGGGCCAGCACATATGTCAAGGCCTGTATATGTTGTGTTTTTTTGTCATTGAATAACTTATGGATATATATTACACAGGAGGAGTCCCAGGGTGGCACCAGCTCCCAGCAACAACATGGCGGTTTCTAGGGAACTGGGGTAAAGCATTTTATTCATTTTTGAAACCCTTTATTGGAATAAGTGTCATTTAGAGGTAGATTATACAAATATGGTATTGGGTTTATTGATTCAATAATAAGATAACCCAGAAGAAAAGAATGTGATATTTTTTATAAGATGATAAAGAAAGGATTTGAACTGCTTCATGCAATCTCTAAATCTCCTCTCAAATTGCTTGAACATGACATGAAGAGTCTGTCGCTTTCACAGGAGATCTTTAAGAAGTACTAAAGATCATCATGGTCTTTTTCCTCACAGCTTATTGAAAAGGCTGGAGATCACACTGAAAATACAGACCTTAGATTCATTTAATGGTTTAAACCATCAAAAACAAGTTTAAGAGAGTTTTGCTCAACCTTTACATTGTTGTACAGAAACTTAAGAAACTTTCCCTTTATAGTTATGGTTGAAGATAATATTAAAAGATTTCTTTAGTCGGTAATTGTGAAAAATATGTGATATGTTATTCATTGCTCGGGGATAAGGACAGGAGGGGGCTACCCTTTTTTGTCCTCCACATTCTTCGCAACACGAAAAGCAGGAGACATTAAATTGAGCTGTGTCCGTGCATGCGTCCACGGTAAATTACTTGAGTGCACGATACAGTCAAAACAGTTTGACATTTAGCTTAGATATTGCACACATGCACTCCTGGACACTTCCCCAATCTGATTAGGTTATGGCAGTTATTGGTTGTTTTTTGTTGCCATGGCCACCATTCGAAAGTGTGCAGGACTTAGAGTCAATGCTCTTGTTTTGATTGAGATATACTATATTACAATTCCAAAAAGGCTCTTTTCTCTTATTTTATTATCTATCTTTACCATCTTAGGAGAAGACATAAAACATTATGGAGGACTTACTATAAAGTCTTCACGTCCATGTTAAAATGAACAAATTTCAAACTTGTATTCTAAATATGATCTTTTCGGTTAATGGTGCAAAGTGCATAATATTGTGAATACCTGTTATATATATATTTTTTTTCCTTGTAGGAAATCTCCTGCAACAAAACGCATACGCACAATGACAACAGGGACACCAATCAAACAGACCAAGTCCTCGGCCCGCAGTCGTGCTCGCACCCTCTCAAATAACAAAACATTGAAAATATCTGTGGCCCGGGACACCTCCCGAGATAAGAAACCGCTCATACCCGCAGCTCCACGTGGCCGCACACGCACTACTTCAAGCAAGAAAGGAGGCGTGTTCTCATTCCTTAACTGCTCAAGTACGTCCACCACTAGCAGCAGCAGTCTGGATGGGACCCGGAGGAGCCAGGGAAGTTCCAGGAGCCAGTCACCCTCAGCCAAGCCTAAACTCACCATGCCACTCACACCCTCATTCCTCAAGTAGGTCACTCACTTTTTTTTTTGGATTTGTTAATTTTGATTTCATAATTTTGGAAACTGGTTCACCCTTGTTTTCTGTTAACCTTTTAATAAAGAAAAGAAGGAGTACTATTTATATGCCCTTTACCGTTATAAATTAAAAGTGTATCTGCCAGGCCGAGATTTTGTCTAAATTTTCTAAGATGCTGAGATCTTCTCACATCTGGAAGACTTTTTGACCAATTTACAGAATTTTAAAAACATTGGCATAAACTGTGCTACAGGTTCATCAAAGTGAAGTGGAAGTTGACTGCAGGATTAAATACCTTTTTTGGTAATCTTGTTTCAGGCGCAAAGCAGCCACGGCTATGCAAATAAAGTCAAGTGAACAACAAGAAATGGATACCATCTCAAAAATGAGACAAGAGCTGGCAAAGAAAAGGAAAATAGCAGAAGAGAGTTTCAAGAAAATGCAAACGTCCTCAGCGTATGTGCCAATTCGCTCCCATCAGCCTCTGACCAAACCTGCAGAGTTTGATTTCAAGACTGACACCCGCATCTCAAAAACCCACGAAATGCACACTCGTGGAGATGATAAGGACTTTGTGTCCCGTTTGAGAGAGCAGACCTCATCGCAGGTATGAAATCCTTGGAAATAAAGTATCTAATATAAAGTATTGAAACAATAAAGTAGTTCCCATTTAAAGTGGCCCGTGATCTCATATCCCAACACTGACCTTGAGACAGTGATCTTGATCAACCATATTTAATTATATTGGTTAAAAATAAATTTTCATCCCACACCCAACATATGATTTTTACACAACCCTCCAAAAATTAAGCTTCTCAAAATAAAATGGCATCATGGGTAAGCACATTTCCCTCCCTCCTGTCTCCTTATTTATGGAGTAATATATAAATCTCTCCTATGATAATCATAATTTTAAAGTTTCAATTACTTTATATGTATAGGCAGCCAAACCCTTGCCAAGAATGACGATTCCACAGCCTTTCAATCTTCACGAGCGCAAGAGGAAGAGAACAGGAGAAGTGGAGCCTTCGTCAGACAAGTTTATGTCCATGGCAGAAAGAGTTAATAAATTTTCGAAGCAGACTCCAGACAGATTTCGTTCCAAACCCAAAAATCAACAAGGTATGTACATCTATTTTTAAAATATAAATGAGCTTAAATTTAAACATTGATTGCCCATTAAATGAAATTTGGTTGAATTAAAAATATTAAAAGCATTTGTAACAGTAGTGAAGCACATAAAAGTGAACATGGATATTTTTAAATTATAAAGATTTTTGCATTGATTTTTATTGATCACACATATGATGGTCCCAAATTATTCATGAATATTTCTCTGGTATTTGGTATCAGGGTTTCTCTCCTTTCTTTCGGATGATCACAGTGGTGCGAAACGTCACAAGAAAGATGAGTTGACTGTCCCAAAGACGCCACAGTTGATGACAAGAGGGCGCCACCGTGAGACGACCGCTGTCAGTCACCAAGAAATGGAGGAGAAGGAAATAGAGGAAATGAAGAGGTAATTAGGCCAAAAAACTTATATTCTTGTTTCCGATAGCGGGCCCTGAAAAGTTCAGAGTGGGGTTTATTTTTGATTTTTTTGTTTATTTATTTTTGATTTTTTTTGTCAACAAATATAATTACATTGAGAATTATATACATGTGATATATACGTGAAATTAAGTTTTTTCACTTGGAAAGTAAAAAAAAAAACTAGTGTTGCTGGTGTGAAGTAGGTAGGTTGGGAAATCAGGATCAAGCTTTTTTTTAAATCTTGTTTAGGCCTTAGCAAAGACTCAACAAAAACAAAAATTATCCACAAACACACTTAGCTTCATTCAAATAGACCATATTGGCTAAAAGACAGTTTTCTGTAATGTCAGGAAAGTGCGGTTATATAAATTGTTGTTACTTTTTAGGTATCACTTCCATGCTAATCCTGTAAACAAGAGGATCATGAAGTTTGCCAACACTGGAGTACCCAAGGTGGCTCCCAAAGAGGCCACGCGGCCGGTAGAGTTTGAGCTGGAGACGGACAGACGCAGGGAACAGTGGAATGTAGATAAGAAGGAGGAAGAGGAAGCCTACGAGTTCCATGCCAGACCTGCTCCCACCGCCATCTTTAAGAGGCCACAGGTATGTACTGATTGGTGAAAACACAGGATATAAGATTAGACATATTTGAATAAATATCAAGACACTTTTATTGCCAAAAAATTTGAAATTATTTTATGATGACATTTAGACTAAAAGGGCTGTCAGTTCATATTTCCTGATGAGATGGTTTGTTTGTTTTTTAATAGGGAATGCCTCCAGCCAAGGAAATCCCACTGACTATACCTGAGTCACCTGCTTTTGCACTGAAAAACCGACTCAGGCCCAAGTCCAGGACACCAGAAGAAAAGGTATTTTAGTTAATGTAGACAGAAATGAATAGTCAATACCGAGATCATAGAATATTTTTTTGTAAAAGCTTTATGGTTATTTGTGCTTATCCTCTCGATCCATCACCAATCAAGATTCAATATTCAAATTATTGAAATAAAAATTATATTACTGACTTCAAATGTGGAAATTACTTTGTACTTTATATAGTGTAATGGTAGCTTTTTAAGCATTTCGTATATTTATATGGAAAATGTGCATCTTTTTTCTTTTCCTTCAGAATGAAAATAGGCCAGCCCTTCGTGCCAATCCAGTACCTCATGTAGGAATACCCTTCCAGCCAAAATTGAACCACAGAGTCACAGATGTCCAGCCGTTCTCATTTGAACAGCGTGACAGACACATGATGTCACGCAAGGAGCAGAAAATACAACAAATATATGAAGAGGAAAGAAGGGTAGGAGACATGCACATTTAAGATAATTGTCTCAACTGAATTTTTTTTTTTTTGCAAACCACTTCACTTTTCAAATTTGGTGAGTGATCCTTGTAAAAAAAACTACTTTTGAATATCTAAATAACCTTTAAGGTCATCCAATCTTGAGGATCTTCGCCATTTCTATCGTAACCTTTGAGGTACGATTGTTTTGTGCAACTCTCTTATGTGATTGGAATGTTTTCTGTGTTTAATGGTGTCTGAACATGTGTTTTGAGCAGGCTCGTGAATTCAAAGCCCAGCCGTTATATGACCTCTCACCGGAGCTTCCCCCCAAGAGGACCAAGCCAATCACGGTCCCACAACCTTTCAATCTGGAGATTGATCACCGAGGAGCAAAGATTGCTGAGGAATGGAGTCATAAGGTACATAGAACATTAAAGCAAAAAGTTGTTTTACATGATGTCCAGAACTTTTTTTTTTTTTTTCATGGCTTTGTTTTGATTT
This sequence comes from Amphiduros pacificus, assembly GCA_949316495.1. NCBI lineage: Eukaryota > Metazoa > Annelida > Polychaeta > Phyllodocida > Hesionidae > Amphiduros > Amphiduros pacificus. The sequence goes on along the minus strand of OX439001.1, from coordinate 36,576,497 downwards.
GATTTGTTTCCCCTTGGATTCAAATGAAGAAATCTTTTTACATTTTATACCATAGATATTGATGAATGATTTCTTTTTAAGGTTGAGGAGGAATTGAGACAACAGCGAGCCATGGCAAAGTTTAAAGCAAGGCCTGCCACAGTCGTCCAAAGAGAACCGTTCAAGCCAAAAAGATCATTGAAACCCCTTACAGGTGAGATTTAATCAAATCAAAAAGTTAATTATTTCTTACAAACTTATGATAAATTTAATATTTATATTTATCTTCCTTTTTAAACATGAATTTAAAAGCTAGGGGAGAACAATTTGTAATACTACTTTTATTTCAGATGCGAACGATTTTGAATAAGTTTAATATGTTTTTAGCCTTTAATATGTATTTAGCCTTTAAAGTAACATTGTTAAAAAATATTCAAATTCACATGTCACTTTATGAAGAAAAAAATCCTTTAGTTCCAAATTAGACACCAGGACCAAAATTGGCTCTGGGCATCCTACATTGATACAAACCCTTAAGATGTAACCTTGAGAGCTAAGGGAGAACAGTTTATAATTGCAACTTAACTTTTATTTCAGATGTGAACGATTTTGAACTGCACACAGACAAGCGTTCAGAGCAGCGTCAGGAGTGGGAGATGTACAAGCACATGAAGGAGATGGAAGTAGCGGCGGAGAAGGAGGCTGCTGAGCGGCGCAGACAGGAAGAGGAGGACCAGGAAGTGAGACGTCAGAGGAGGGACGCAGTCCACAAGGCAAACCCAGTCAAATACTACAGGAGTGTGGACATCCAGTCCAGCGATAAACCCCTCACCGTGCCTCACACCCCTCGCTTCTCAGAAAGACTCCGAAACAGAACTGTGCGAATGTAAATGTGAATTCAGGAAATGTTTTATCAGGTTCTTGATGTAGCATTCATTGAAGTAGAGGTGGTGTGTTATGGAAGCTGGCTGAAAGAGGTGACAGTTATGTACAGTGCCTTGGTTATATAAATTTTATATCACATCATCAGACATACTTTGATGAGTGTATTTGCAAAATTTAAGGCAAAAAAAATTTATAAAATAACAATCAAGAAAATCATTTTAATATATCAGGTGAAATTGTATAACATAGCCATTAATTAGTGGTTTTATTAAACATCCATTTCTGAATACTGTTTGCAAACATGATAAAAATTTATAAATTTTGAGTGAGGTTGCACATTTAATTATCGATATTTGTATAGGAACAATAGAATATAACAGTTGTAATATTTTAGAAAAGTACCATGTGTTTGAGATTTTAAATGGTAGCCCTCATATCAGGCAGAAACTCAGAAGGTTGACACTCTATCCGGTCCAAATTTGTGTGATTATTTTAATTTATCTCACAAATTGTATGTGTTGGAATAGATGTATGACAGAAACATTTAACAAAACCTTGCAAAACCAATTGTGAAATATTTTCGTCTTTAACCAGGACTTTTATATTATTTCCTTAATGTTAAAAATGACATCATTTGGAAATTGAAAACATACTTATATAGCTATTATTGAATGTAGAGTGAGTGACAGAATATATGTGACATAAATGTGGAAATGATTGTAACAAAACTACCACTAATATAGTATTGACAAAAGTTGTGATATGATTTAATGAACGTTGAGAAATATTTTATTGTCTGTACACTTTATTTTAATGCTTGATGCTTGATTTTAGAATGTTCACAGCAATATATTGATTAACAGTTTAGGAAATAGTTGCAAATCAATTTGTTCTCCTACAAAAGACTTTGGTTTGATGTTCTAGAATTAAAAAAAATATTTGTGTTTGATTATATTGTAAATATGGGTACAATCTGCAGAAAACTAACATACCATCACCAAGAAATGGGATAGTGCATATAGCAGTGTGTTTGGTGTCTGGTTCTGTTGCCTTAAACGGTTGCCACCAGGTGACATAAGAATGAATGTGTAAATATGAGAATATGTAATTTCTGAGCTATTATTTTATCATTGTCTGATCACTAACATAACTGGTATTACTTTCTGTGCAAACATTTCTATGGATATTTTTTGTTTTATTTCTTGTCCAGGACAATGTTATTTTTTTTTTGTATATAATGTACATGTATCTCTTCTGAGAGAAATTTTAAATTCAGATTATAATTTAAATTAGTCAATAATCAGGTCTAGGGTAGAGGAAATTTTCTATTACAGCAGGACTTGCTTAAAACATGAAATATTGGATAAACAATTTGTAATAAATCTTCAGATGTGTGAGGATTTAAGAAAAAAAAGACAAAATTCCAACCCTTATTAGAGATATTTAAATGAATAGGATACAAGGCTTGATATATCTACTCTACATTTTCAAGCTCAGTATTTATAATTTTTTGGACAGGGTTTAATGCTAATAAATGACAATTCTTTAAGGTGACATTGATAGTGCCAAACTATCACATTTGATTTAAAGCATTGTTACTAAATACTAACTACAAGACAAACCACTTGCTCCTGAGGGGCAAAAAAGCTGTTGTATGTATAAACGATCTGACACCCAACTTAAAATGGCAGTCTTTTTATTAGGTTAATGGAACTTATATATAACTGTGTATTTATATATTTTCATATCATGAGAAATAAAATGTTTGAAATTATATACCTATATATATTTTTTTGAGTTTCAAAAAGAGTGAATGTGGCATATTTTATCAAATCAGAACATGTTTTAGCTCCCACCATATGGTATCAACTCTGTCAAGTGTGTGCATCTGTTTGTCAAAAAAAAAACTGCTCTTTCCTATCACTTGTTTTGGTTACATGGTCATCTCCTTAAGCACACATAGGCCTAAAATTGATACTCTCAAAAACATGACCATAATCTGTTATTTTCATTGTCATAGACAAAAGAAATTTACAAAAGAATTCAGCAGGACCTCTGCGCTGTTAGCAATTTGAGATTTGTTCTCAGATTATCAACCAGTGATAATCTGTTACGCGTGCAATATGGTGATACAGTGCCATAATTCCAGCTCCAAGATATCTTTAAGAAAGTTATTGGTTTGAAATCGCTCAAACTGATAATGTGGATGAAGTTTCCAAGTATTCCTCATGTTTCTTGATGCCACATTAAATATGTGAAATTTGTTCAGCTTGTGTCTCTTACAAAACCATATATTGCTGTCCCTGGTTGATGCGCTGATCCTGAAATTCCTTTTTTTTTCACCCTGTCAACATTAACCAGCACATTCTCAATTTACATTTGCATCTTTTATTCCAAATTTTAACACATTTGGAAGTTCAATAGCATTATCAAACAAATATATCTGAAAAATTGAAAGTATTGGCAGTCTCTGTTATTGCCTTCATCACATCTGCAATTCCCAATTTTAATTTTAGACTACATATTCTGCAACCTTCGAGTCATCATGATGTTTATGAGTTGGAGATAAATCACAACCCAGTTTATTCCAATTATAATACCAAATCAGACAGTGCTGACATGCAGTGACAAGGCGTAAGACAGTGCCATCTATGGTAAACTGGTAAATAGTGCCACCTACAGTCAAAATTAAGCATCATTCTACACTCGAAATCGACGTTTTGGAAAAGTGATCAAAATGGTTTTGTTTTGTTTGCTCTTATTTATTTGGTGAATTCTGTTGATGCACTGTCATGGCGTAGCAGTAAGTCATTGCAAATTTGTGCAATTAGAGTTCTAAGACTTTGAATTATTCATAAGTTTGCAATCCAAAAAGTGAATTTTTGGTTTGCACAGTCAAGTACTGAGAAAGGTACGTCCATTAAACGTACTTCAGTAGCGATGCTGACTATTTTGTAGCCGATAAATGCACATGAAATGGACTTTATAAATCATATATACACGAAAATAATTATGTTATTTGAGTATTAGTGCCTGATGATGAATAATATCAAAGATCTAGAGGAATTCAGGAAACAATGGAAAGAAGAAGTGAGCCAAAAAAGGGGTGAAAAGTTTGATTCACCTCCCAAAGATGAAAAAGAAAAAAAGGCCAGTGTGAACAAATACTTTGGTTCTGATGACCAGGCTGGACCGTCTAATAAGCCTCCTACTCCTAGTGCATGGGACAATGCTGACCGTGCCAGGACAGAACCAAACACTCTAGGCTCCTTCTTGTTGGCTGAAAACCTCCTGAAGGAAAGCAACACAGGAGAAAATTCTGGGGAAACCATTTTGTTTACTATCAGAGGAGATGGGCCTCCAAGGAAAAAGACAAAAGTGGAACATGAGATTGAGAATAAAGAAATGAAGAAAACATCTGGTACAGAAAGATTCCTTGATATATTTTTGGCAGATTTGGTAAGAATGTAATTTTGCTACATGAAATTTATAGAGAAATCCACAGCAAAATTTCTGCACTTAATCAATTAATGACTTAATATTCTTGATATTAGGTTTTCATGGTAATTTATTAAGTAATACTTCAGGATAAGGTCATTGTAAAAACCAGGATTTTTTCAATATTTAATGAATCATTTCAACATCTAAACAATCTTTTATAGTTTCTTTTGTGTCGAGGCAGTTACCTTGTTACTAGTTGCTGTTATATATTTTCTCATCAGCAAAAATAATATAATACAGTGACATTTCATTACTTTAATGATATGCTTCTTTTCAGGATGAAATAAATGAGATCCCATTCTTTGACATTGAGCTTCCCAGAGAACTTGCCTTTAAGATATTCAAGCATCTGGATGTATCAGATCTGTGCAGCTGTGCCAGGGTACGGATCTTACCTTTATAGTGTTCATTTTGATCTGATATTGCAATAATAATTTGGCCAGTCAACACAGTGGTGCCATGTTTGAGAATATCTTCCAGGATAATCACAGTTATTACGGTCTTCTTTTACCTGTATTCATCAACAAAATATACTTGAAATCCACTGTTTCCAGAAACACCACGCACTGCCCATCATATTGAAGTTTTCCCACTATATGAACTCGACCTCCGGCGATAAACTGCTGTATGCTGTACTTACTTACTGCGTCATTATCTGTCCTGGTCACAATGTTTCTAAATACAGAAACGGGTGTTATCTGTAGTGTCTTTTCTTCATTGTTTTACCTGACTTTATGCTTGACAATGTGAAATGGCATTCAGAAGAGCCCAAATCATGACGTCATAGCTACAAACAGAGAGAAACATTGTGTGACGTCAGAAGCACCGCTGCATTGTGGAGCTTCTGATCGTTGCTGTTACTCCTATAATTAGACTGACACACTTTGACCTGATTGAGCAAACTCGTAAACAATGGCGAAATGATGCTGAGATCAAGAAAAAACAGAGACATTTGTCAGACAGCACTGACATCATATGTTAAGTTAAAGGGTACATACTAGTAATTGTTTGATTGCTAGTTGCTATAAGTCGAGTTGTACTGGAGTCGTGATTTAAATTGGATGGGCAGTGCGTGGTGTTTCTGGAAACAGTGGATTTCGAGTCTATTTTGACGATGATTATGGGTATAATTGTGTATTCCTTGCTATGCATATGTCAAATAAAGGGTTGGTTGCTGGCATTTTTTATCATTCTCCTGTTCAACCGTGAGGTGTTAGACCATGAGAAGAATTCTGTCCCCCAATTCAACCATTGGTAGAAGAAGCAGACACCACAAGAAGTTGGTCACGTTCATTCTGTTACAGCTCAAAACTCATGATATATATTTCTAGAAGGCTAATTGACCCAGAATGCCAAACTTTTGGTGAAAAGAAAAGGTAGAAATTAAGAAAGCTGACAAACAGACACGGTTGAACAGGGGAACAGTCAAAACAGCCAGTCACCTTCCTGTCAGCATAATATGGATGTCATTTGCTATTTTCAACCTATTAGAGTTATTCATATAACACTCCAACCATTTGCTGTTTTTCTAATGTTAATTTTTGTGTTCAGGTGAGCAGAGCATGGAAGAGTTTGGCTGAAGATGACTTGTTGTGGTCCATGGTCTGTAAGAAGCTGGGTTATGAGCAGGACATTTTGACACTTGAAAAGACACAATGGAAGGAAGTTGTGCGCGACCATCTAGTCAACAATAGGCAGCTCAACAATAACTGGAGAGTAAGTATATATATCTTAATAATAATGCTAAGAACGCCACACAAACATCCTGTTTGCTGACCAATCACAGCAGTTGAGACAATGGTGGCAGGCAATGACAATTATTTCAACCAACCAGAGATCAGCTAACTAACGATGACATGAAGTGTCCACAGAAACAATGTGGGGAAGTGGCAATCATCAAGCTTTTACATTTCAATATCGCATAGATGGTTTTTTCTGAATAAATAATAGGGGCAAATTAAATTCAACAACTGAGAGAAAAATATCCATATTGACTGTCAACAGGGTCATTTGGGGCAGCTACAGATGGTCTGGTATATATATGTATAAAAATCTTGTGAAAATTAAACATTTTCTGAATTTCTGTCAATTTGATTAAGCTGAGTTTAGAAATAAAAGATGAACTTTGAGTAGGCTGAGTTAAGAAATATAAGATGTACTTTTCAGTATATATAACTGTTGAGAATTATAATCAATAGATATATGTTTATGTGCTCTTGTTGAATTTCAGAACAGGACTGGTGCAATTTACCGCATGCATTATGCGAGAGGGGGCATTCTCTGTGCCTGTAGCTCTCACGATCTCAAGGTGGTTGCTGGGTAAGTACAGAGTTCATAGTGCGATTGCGGGTTCCATCTGGGTTTTTTTTAATAGATCAGATTTTAGAGTTTTTTTGTGCACTTCCGATTTTAATTGTGCAGTTCAGGTGTGTTATTTTCAATGGGGCAGTATAGTAACCCGCAATCGGCCTATTGCAGGAAAATTCAATGAGTACCATCCTAAGTAATAATTTTGAATTCACAATTATTTAAATAACAGATAATTTGTTTTCTTCAGGACATTTTATCAAATAAGCATTCTTGATGTCAGAGATGGCATATTGACTTACTGAATGCAGTTTTGGGAGTTTTTTCTCATTCATGTGTATTGAATACTTCCAGGTTTACAAATGGTCAGGTAAAATTCTGGGACATTGAGGCTGATGAGGACTGTGTTTTCCAGCCCAGCAATGTTGCACTCACCCTGGATGACGAAGGAGAAGCAACACTGAGTAACTATGTCACAACAGTCAACATGAACAGTGACATCACAGCAGCAGGCTACAGCCAAGGTGAGATTGCAAGTTTGATTTTCTAGAAAAATCAATTATGCAGTCACTGTTACTTCAATAATGCTTTAATTTATATTTACCTCAGTTTTAACCTTTTTTCATGTCAGTTACAAAGAAAACATTTCCGAGAAAATTTTAGATTGAGCTGTATTTTGACAATGTATACCAATGATATTCCAGGCCCCTTGTTGTTATTATGAGATTATTAACACATAAATTCAAACATCTCTTGAACTGTTGCTCAGTTTACAAAAGAGATTACACAAAAGAGTTTTTTTTTGTATGCAAAATATGTTTTGGAATTGCTATTGCTGTTTAAGAAAATGAAGCATGATATTAGGTTACGATTGATTTCATAGATAGTTATTAATGGGAGTTATATTACAGGTTATGTAGATATTTGGAGCAATACAAAAGGCACAGAACCAATACATTCCTTTAGGGGTCCAGGAGAGGTCAGTGCCCTCTGTCTGTCACAAAAGGAACCTTTGGTGGTGGCAACTTTTGGGAATCATGTACGTGTGGAACATGTTCAAGACGCAAAATTTAAACGGCTAGAAAGTATAGACTTTCCTGACAAGGCAAGGAATTTTACTTTTATTCTCCTCATTGGTTTAATAGTATTTTATTCAAACTTTGCGGTTGTCTTTTTTAAATGGTAATGATATGTAGGCTTTCCTCAGATTGAGGTCTCTCAATGTCAGAAAATTGACCATTAAATTACTCTTGAATTATTATACAAATACTGAATTGTAGGTTTCTAATACCCTGCTGATACCTCGATGGGCATCAACCTGTAAGTCTGATCAGCTGCTGGTGACCTCATATCTGGACTGTGTCAAAGGTCACATCCCAGGTGACGACCAATCAGGGATGGCGACCTTACATCATGTGATAGGGCATTTTGTGTCCTGCCTGGACTACCAGGATGGAAACTTAGCAGTGGGCATCTCTAGCTATGATGGACCTCTTTCTGCTCTCAATAGAGTGAGATATAAACTTTACATTCAAATACTTTAAATATTTGGTGATTTAACAAGGGAACTTTCACTTCTCTGATACACTTTTGAAAAGAAAACAGCCAATTATATTTGAAAGTTACCAGGGCTGAGTGTTGGTGCATCTCTGATGCCTGTGATTTGTCTATGATTTCAATGTATTTATGCATCTTTGATCAATTAATCATGTAGTTTATAGAATTTATTTCACTAGAAAGTATCTCTTTAACTGTATTATGAGTATATGATTTAAAAACTGCTAAATATTTTTTTTACATGAAAATTTTCACCTGTAAGAAATATGTTTCCTTTATATCTTTCTCTGTAACATTAATGTATATACCGATAATCATATATCATTATTTACGCTCTCAGCTATACTCATTGTTTTTTATTTGATGAAACATATAAGGAAGAAAATTCTTTTTAAATCCTCTTGCATACCCTATAAAATATGATCACCTGCTGCAAAATTCTTTGCAATGATATAAGCATGAGGCAGTTAATTTGTGACCAACTCCAGCTGCAATTATCCTTAGTTTTCAGAAATTATTTCAATTTTCATGACTTAAATATCCAAAGTTTATAATTCTAGCATTAGTATTTGGTTGCTACATTTCACAAATTCAACTGTTGAATTGTCCCAAGGCTAAAGTCAACATATTTTGCCCTATTTCACCCAAATCCATGATACTTGACTTACATTTTTCAATAAAAAATGCAAATAATATCCAGATTATCACTGTTATAAAACTGAAAGTGTCATTTTCATAATCTCATATCATCTTTGAGATCCTCATATACTTTTGGAGGGTTAAGCATTACTATTGATATTATATTTCAGATTAACATTCAGTGCATAGAGACATGTAAGGAGATTAATATATTATTGGGTCTGACAAGTCGAGTGTCCTGCATCAACTACAGAAATGCTCCTCAGAATATGATGGCAGTCGGCAGCACGGACCGGGCGTAAGCATTCCTTCAAAATTATTTCCTGTTCCTGTATATTTAAATAATTGTCATATTGCATAGATATACAGTGTTTAGATTTTTAAAATTTATACCATTTGTTTTCTAAAACAGCCAATAATGACTCTGATGCATTTCCAAAAATAATCTCAAGTAGTTTAATATGATTGTCTCATATCGAAAAATAGTATATACTAGACGATCCGTAGCTGCCCCAAATAACCCTATTGTCAGTTAACATTTTTTCTCAGATATTTATTCAGAGAAAGCCATCTGTGGAAATGTAGCTATGTGTTGATCTGTGAACACCTCTTGTAATTGTCTGTTAGCTGCTCTCTGATTGGTCAAAATTATTGTCTCGACTGCTGTGATTGGTCTCAAACCGGATGTGCATTCAGACATCATCAGATTATTCTTAAGATAGAGAGTGAAATCAAGTACTACTGTGTTGTGCAGGGTGCGGGTGTATGACGTGAGAGTCTGCCAGCCGATGCTGGTCCTACGCGGCCACAACGCGGCCGTCACTCACGTCCAGCTGGACTCGTGGAAGGTGGTGTCTGGCAGCAGCGACGGACTGGTGTGTGTATGGGATCAACGCATGGCAACCAAACTCTGGGACTTCCATAACAGGTACATCTATCTTATGGAAGAATTATATACACTTAGCTAGAGTTGAATCCAGAGGCTCAGTGTTGCTCTTTAAGAGGGCATAGTATTTTAAGAGTAACTTTGACTTTGAAGTACAGCTTGCTCCTACAAGAATATCTTTCCTTTCAGAAGTTAAGCATGCCCCTACTAGAGTATCTTTGACTGTATAGGTACGGCATGCCCCTACTAGAGTATCTTTGCCTGTATAGGTACAGCATGCCCCACTAGAGTATCTTTGACTGTATAGGTACAGCATGAACCTACTAGAGTATCTTTGACTGTACAGGTACGGCATGCCCCTACTAGAGTATCTTTGACTGTATAGGTACAGCATGCCCCTAATAGAGTATCTTTGACTGTATAGGTACAGCATGCCCCTACTAGAGTATCTTTGACTGTATAGAATGAATGAATGAATGAATGAATGTTTTTATTTATCATTTTCTACAACATTAAGATATATAATACATGTTTACATTTTACTTACATATAGATCAGTATAGGTACAGCATGCCCCTACTAGAGTATCTTTGACTGTAGAGGTACAACATGAAACTACGAGAGTATCTTTGCCTGTATAGGTACAGCATGCCCCACTAGAGTATCTTTGACTGTATAGGTACAGCATGCCCCTACTAGAGTATCTTTGACTGTACAGGTACGGCATGCCCCTACTAGAGTATCTTTGTCTGTAGAGGTACAGCATGCCCCTACTAGAGTACCTTTGACTGTAGAGGTACAGCATGCCCCTACTATAGTATTTTTGACTGTATAGATACAGCATGAACTTACTAGAGTATCTTTGACTGTAGAGGTATAGCATGCCCCTACTAGAGTATCTTTGACTGTATAGGTACAGCATGCCCCTACTAGAGTATCTTTGACTGTATAGGTACAGCATGCCCCACTAGAGTATCTTTGACTGTATAGGTACAGCATGCCCCTACTAGAGTATCTTTGACTGTATAGGTACAGCATGCCCCTACTAGAGTACCTTTGACTGTAGAGGTACAGCATGCCCCTACTATAGTATTTTTGACTGTATAGATACAGCATGAACTTACTAGAGTATCTTTGACTGTAGAGGTATAGCATGCCCCTACTAGAGTATCTTTGTATAGGTACAGCATGCCCCTACTAGGATATCTTTGACTGTATAGATACAGCATGCCCCAACTAGAGTATCTTTGACTGTATAGATACAGCATGAACCTACGAGAGTATCTTTGACTGTAGAGGTACAGCATGCCCCTACTAGAGTATCTTTGACTGTATAGGTACAGCATGCCCCTACTAGAGTATCTTTGTATAGGTACAGCATGCCCCTACTAGGATATCTTTGACTGTATAGATACAGCATGCCCCAACTAGAGTATCTTTGACTGTATAGATACAGCATGAACCTACGAGAGTATCTTATCCTGTATAGGTACAGCATGCCCCACTAGAGTATCTTTGACTGTATAGGTACAGCATGCCCCTACTAGAGTATCTTTGACTGTATAGGTACAGCATGAACCTACTAGAGTATCTTTGACTGTACAGGTACGGCATGCCCCTGCTAGAGTATCTTTGACAGTACAGGTACAGCATGCCCCTACTAGAGTATCTTTGCCCATATAATTACAGCATGCCCCTACTAGAGTATCCTTGACTGTATAAGTACAGCATGCCCCTACTAGAGTATCTTTGACTGTAGAGGTACAGCATGCCCCTACTAGAGTATCTGACTGTAGAGGTACATCATGCCCCAACTAAAGTAACTTTTATTTTATAGATACTCAGTATAAAATTCTATCTCGATTTTTCCTTTTTTATCATTGAAAATTCATTTAGATTTGCCTTGCATAAATTTTCAATCTGAAATGTAATTACATATTTAACAAACTTATATAATATTAACAATATAAGTCAATAGTATAGTATAAGACTTTCAATCACAAATCATTTCTGTGAACATCAATGATTAATATATTTACAGACATCCTGTTGGCTACCTTAGCTTCACCGAGGGCTATCTTGTGACAGCGAATATCCCATCCAACAAGTTCCCAGTAACAGAGGACCAAGATGATTCTCTGCATCATATTAGGTACTCTATTCTAAAATGTTTTTGGAAAATATTTCATGAACATATCTGCACTTCATACCATCACAAAAAGGTCACTGAGAATCATAGGGTAACTTTAAGGAACAAAAAATAATTGTTGTGTAGCAGTTGTGACATATTTGGGGAGTAATATTGAAAGAAAAGATTGTACTTTTTCTTTTCATACTCTTTTTTATTAGCTATGCATATCATATCTTCTACAATGATAATGGGGAAGTTCTCTGTCAATCTGTCCTTCAAATTTGATCTTCTCTGAAACTACTGGTCAGAGTTCTTCATAATATGCAGGGAAGATGTTGTATTTTCAGGGGACCAAATCTATTAATTTTCAAAATTATCATCTGCTCAGGTCTGATGATTTAACTGCTCATTTATGGGGCAATTTCTAGAATATGTTTACAAACATTAAAAAAAAACAACGATCAGCATAGCTCTAAGGTCTATGTTTAACATGAGAGCTACACGCAGTTATTATTATTCCATACTTGTTATTTTATTGTGATCTCAACAATTTACCTTCAATTGTAGATATAGAGGAAGTGTACAGATGTATGACTTCTCAGTGAACCAGGAGACTCGGGGAGTGCCCAGTATTTGCCTATCTTCCTATGATGAGCCTGAGGGATACAATTATAACATTAACCTAGCCATGCCTTATGACACTATATGAGCACATTAACTCACATCCGACCATCCAGAACTCTGTTTAATCTCACTGCCATATTATGAAGGGTTAATTAGTTTTAAAATACAACATATTCATCTGGAATATCCGTATGAAGATATTCAGCCTTGGATTAGTGTTGTAAATATATTTTATCTATTTTTTTAATGAATCGTGAATGTGTGTTGAAAAAAGAAGACTGATGGAATTAGAAGGAGTAAAGGACCTTAAAACTACACCAAAGTTTGATAAAGACAGACAGTACTTTTAGGATCTTTTGAGTTTGAAAGATAGAATAAAAATTAATACTATTTCATATAACTAACAATACAGTAAATATTTTATTTTCGCAAAACTTAAGGCTGTGATATTTATAAAATAAACATTTTATGAAAAAAAGAAGATTATTTTAATCAGATATTGTAAATATATTCTTTTTCCGAATGAATTCAATAAAGATTTTATGTAATTCAAGTGTTGTTTCCATGGTAAAATGACATTTTATAAATATTAGCAATTAGGGAATTGATAGCTTCAAATTGATCCCAAAAACAACTTTCTGAAATAGAGTTCACCTGATGGCCTAGTTTCACATACGGTACCTGTAACTATATTTGGCAGAAGGTGGGGAGTGATCTGTGGACTTAACTAATTTACATATACAGTGTACAGAAATGTGTGCAAGTTTCCTTGATCGTTTTGAACACTTTAACATCCCTACTTATGAGCTGCATCCCAAGTGATCCCTTACTTTACATTGAACAACTTAAGCATTTAGTTTAGATGATCTGACATTCAATTTATCAATCTTAAGTTGCTATTGTTTTTAATTGTGCATAGCAACTAAAATATTTCAGGATGTCTTCTTGATTGTACTGAATTTAATAAATAATTCTTATTTTTTAAAAGAAGAATGTTTTCCCAGTGTCCTCCCCAGTCTAACAAAGTTGAGGGACATCATACTGACATCTCATGACCTTCTTGACCTCTGAAATATATATAAAAATCAATATTGTCAACAGTGGCAGCACTGAATGGGAAATATTTGTTTCACTTGTGAGCCATTCACCGTCACAATGAAAATCATATTAGTGTTAATTATTGGCCACCAGGTAGCAGCAGTAGACTGTGTAAGGTTTTAAGAAATGCTCCAGGAACTGTAATAATCTGTGGAATGATCTAGAAGAATTTGCAGGGCATGTGTATAGCCAATATAGCCATTACTTTACGGTTCACTTCATTCAAGAAACCATGTGTCAAATCTTCCTAGATTTAAAAAATATTTTTGATATTTTAGAGTTGACTTCATTCAAGAAACCATGTGTCAAATCTTCCTAGATTTTTAAAATATTTTTTAATTTTTTAGGGTTGACTTCATTCAAGAAACCATGTGTCAAGTCTTCCTAGATTTTAAAAATATTTTTGATATTTTAGAGTTGACTTCATTCAAGAAACCATGTGTCAAATCTTCCTAGATTTTTATAGCCTCACTTTATTTTCAGTCAGATATGTTTCCGGGTGGGTATAATGCAATTTGTAAACTATGTTGAATCATAGAGAAAAACATGATATTTACACTTTCTCTATGGTTGAATTTCATTCAATTAAGTCCAATTTTTACCTATTAGTTCAATAATGATCAATATTGTTATTCCAATTCAAGTGAAATTTGAATTGGAATGGCTAAAAAGTTTTTTTTAAAGGTAAATATGGATCTGTCTTTTGGATTATCACATAGGCTTAGTAACTAAAAATACAGCCTTTGACAACCAGTTGAAGCATTTCATATTTGCAATATTAACAATACAGAATGTTGATAACAAACACATGGACTTTGAATTCAGACAGTGCTCACCAATACTGATAAGGTTACCAACACATCAGGGATTATCATAATTATCTGATACTGGATAAATAGGATCCTAGAAGATTCTAAACCTTTGATACTTGATTATCTGTCCATCAATAATTTGGGATGATAATTTATCATATAAAAAAAATACTTTATCTGTGCTTTAAGCCACTTTTCCATACTAAGGTGTTCCAAGTTATTGCTGGCATTTTAACTTCTGAATTAGTTAAGTCTTGTTTACAATCATGAAAGTTCATAATATTGGTTCTTTGGAATAATCTACAATTTGAGACAATGGAAGGTAACTTGCAGTGCCTTGTTTACACTCCCAATGATGTATAAATATTAAATGTTTTCCAAATGCTATTTAAATATTTTCTTGTCTCCTCTTGTGTCAACAAACCACTTTCTTCTAAAAGGACAACTCCATATCAATTGTATGTTGTGTATGATCCAATGAAATACAGACTGAAAGAAAGGTATCAGTTTTAACTGTTATAAACCTTTACAATGCATATGTACCAAATTTCAAGTCAATCCTTGCATTATAAGGCAAAAATGCCCTTCAATAAATTATTACAAAAAATGTGATAACATTGATTTTTTTTTAAATTGTCCCAGGTTTTTAGTTAGTAACTATAATTATTGGTATCATTAATACACAGGGCGTAATTATAGCGGATTTTTTTTATATTTTGGGCCAATTCCCACTCAGATCATGGTATTGTCCTGAATTACACTAAACATTAGTATACAAGAGTCAAAACCACATGTGCAGTTAAGCAAGTATTGTAGTTGTATGTCTTGTTCCATATGTCACCTGTCCTCAGCTCAGGTGAAGTGCATGTCCTCAGGTAACCAGGTCATTAACCTAACAAGGTGCTAATGAAATGTAACCACCGGCCTCACCTCAGTTCATCTCTGGTTATGTCATAACCTATATCATTTACATGAATATTACAAAGACGTTATTTTCATACTTTTTATTTCACTTTCTAAATTTAGAATGCCCTATTTTTAAAACATTTAACATGATCTGAAGTTGTGTCATATATTAAATTTTAAACTGTCATATTCTGTTATGTAATAAACCATTTTTTAAATATTATTATCTTATTGTTTGTATTCAAAAGTTGCTATTGTGATTATAGAATTTAGAATGCCTCAATTTACAATATTTTACATGGTATGAACTTTGTAGTGTAATCTATTTTAATTTCAAAGTGCTGTATCTGAGAATGAAAGAAAAGAATGCATCAAAAATAATTTGACCATATGAAAAATGTGTGATCTTTGTGTAAAATTAATCCCTCTCCTTACAATATGAGAATGTTGAGGAAAATATCGGAAAAATTACAAAATATATCATCCCCAGAAAGTGCCGTAGATGTCTGAAATTTGTTAAAGATTTCAAACCAATTTTTTAAAAGTAATTATTCCTTGTTCTATTGTGTAAATCACAACCTGACCGAGAAGAGGAACCTGGTATCCCGTAGGAATGTTTGGGTTGGAGGTGAGTAATAATGGTGTCCTTGGATACAAGGTAGCCTGCAGTATCATTCCAGCTATTACCCATACACACCTCAAGTATCCAAAGGTCATGCTGAGGACGAATAAAACATGACACACAGTGGTATGCATGAGGAAATTATATTGCGTAATAATTCATAACCATATGGATAGGATTGGAAATACCCCTATAATTTTCCTCTTTCAAGAAATATTGATAGTGGTATGTCAAATGGTGGCTATTCTTATCTCTATTTTTTATCAGTTATTTTTTAACCAAGAGCACGACTGCTCCTGTGTCAGTTGCTGACTGTTACAATTCGTAACATAACTCTAATATGATGCAATGTCTAAACCTCATTATATTTATATCACATTTATGCATGGTTGAAGTTGATGCATTGTTGCTCATAAATTATGTATTTCAGATGTTAAGGTGTTCGATATTGTGCCAATATTTTTTTTTTCCTGAGATGGATTGTTTCTGCCAGTGTTTGTTGTATCAGTAACAGCATAACAGCGCTAAGATTGAGCACATGGGGTTTGTTTGTAAACATTGGCCATGTGCCAGGTCATGTGACTAAAGATAAGCCAATCAGTGACAGTGTGAGGTCAGCATCCAGCATGGCACAGAGCAGGCCATGTAGTGGAGAACTTAGAGAGACTGCTGGGTTTATTTGGTGTCATAAGTGTGAAAGATGTCACAAACCAATATTACAAAGTGTATATAAAGGACTCATTCTACCAGGAGCTTCAATCAACTTTGAATTTTGACTCTGAAACACCAGAGATTGTTCTATTGTAATATAAGGATAACAAAAATAATTATGGCTTCCAATATTGAATATCATACTCCAAAAAGTGAAGAACTTCAGGAGATTGGTCAATACCTTCAGAAAATGGGTGATGCCCTAGAAACTAAATATCAGAGTCGTCGGGATCGGCAGAGACTTCAAGCAGTGCTGGAGGATGGGGCTTGGCGGGCTTGGACAAGATACCGGACATTCCTGTCCCACAGTAGAACCTTCATCTTGCTCCACATGGCCATCACTGTAGTCATATTCAACCACAGATGAGAAACCAATGGCTTGACAAGTTAGTTCCACTTTTAATATTACAGCTTTAATTTTTAAGGTATAACTGTTATTCACTTAAATTTCAAAGATATGACTGTTCCTCACTTCAAATTCAAAGCTATAACTGTTCCTCACTTTAATTTCAAAGATGACTGTTCCTCACTTTAATCTCAAAGATATGATTGTTCCTCACTTTATAACTTTTCCTCACTTTAATTTCAAAACAATGACAGCTTTAATTTCAAAGCTGTAACTGTTCCTCACTTTTTTTTACATTTTTTCACAAGATTATAAAAAAAATAATTGCATCCAATTTAAATGCAATAGCTACAGAGATATTTTAAATGAACCATTTTTTTTATCACAGTTTGCGAAAAAATAATACAACACCAATTACATTGTCTTGTGGATATTTTGATTGAATCATCAGATTCCAAAATATTCAATTAGATTAAATATTACGATAGAACACGTTATTACACTGGCGGTGTTTAATAGACCTGTTTGGACAAAAGCTATTGCTGAATCATTGAGATATATATATCCGGCCAATTTAACGAGACTGGACCAGATCCAGAATTTAAGGAAATTCCAATATACGTGTTCAGTCATCCATGTTACCCAGAAAAAAAACAGGTGCGAAATTTATCTGATGCCTGTCAAATACTGATTATTATTAGTTCAATATACCTTTAAATAATTAAGATGACCTCGAATTGTTTATTTAAGTTGCTGATATTTGAAATCTGTTGCTATTTTCAAACAACATTTGATCAATAATATATAGCGGATATAAATGTTAGCTTGGTACAAAATAATTAAGGTTCACATATATGAGTCATATATTAATGTTTCTGAACTCTTGTGTACTCTTAGGGCGTAACGTTGTGGTTTGCTGTCTGGTCATCAATGATCCAGGAAAGACAAGCGAGCTGATGTCATCACACCAGACTGTTCTAGAGAGTGATGGGTCAGAGTTGACAAGCTGCAACAGGTGTTATCACCGGGGCCAGCGGACAAAGAGATCCCTCGTAATCACTGCCTTGGCAATTGCATCACGCATGGATGGCAGAGCAAACAAAATCTCCCAAGAAATGGCGTGTGAAATTACGATATTATAGCCAATTATTGTATACCTTTGCATGCAGATCTTAAGTGGAGTATGTTATTAGACCCTGGGAGCCTCGAGGTGAATATATCAAACTGTAAACAGTACGGACAGGTGCAGTGTTATGGATAACCTTTGGACTCTGACAAGGATGGATCGGACGATGGTTAGAATGATTGAGATCAAACTATGGCCAGTACCTGTAGTGAAGTGAGAATCTGGCCATCTGCCAGCTGATATGGGCCACGTACTTACTAGTAGACTACGCAGGCTCAGTGTTATGACTGGACAACCAGACATATCCTGTAGTATCACATTCATCATCCAAACCACTTTGCTGATCCGACATATATAAATAGAACACTTCCCAAGACGGGACTAATATGTCAACACACTGATAACTTCTATTTCGTCATAAAATGAATATTAATGAGGAAGCCCTATCTAATCATTCCAATCACGAGAAGCTTTGTACTTGTTTATTATGAAATCTGCTGTTAACTAACAAGATTAGCATAATGATTATGAAATCCATGACCCGCAGGTCATTTGATTCAGTTTTGTGAGAAAATTAATTAAAATCACATTTATTTTTTCAAATGTCTGTTGGTTTACATAATTTTACATTTCAATCAATAAATGCCTTTGCAAATAAAATAATATGAGCAATTGATCTGAGATCATAAAGTCCTTATATATCCCAAATATCACTTTCACATTTATGAATATATTGTGGCTCTGGTAATACCGGTAAATATTTATTACTCTTTATTTTTCATGGAATTTGATATCAGTAAAAGATAACATAAATGCAGGATATACAGAGTCCAGTCTTTATTACAAGGGTATATCAATCATACATGCACAAAGCAGGGCATCATTTTGATTTGTTCAGTTTCCTTCACACTATCTGGATGGGAAGAAGACCATTTGTACACTGTTACCAAAGCACTGGTATATAACGAACAGTACTCCCATACACACTCATTTGAAACAACACACAAATTATATATTGAAAGCCAATGCCGGTCATTTTGAGGAACATTTTAACTAATTTGGTGCATTTAGATATTTGTTCTTGCTAACATGTAGCTAAGGACTAGTCTTATGGCATGTTAAATTTACAAGCAGGTCACAGTATTTATGAGCAATCATGACAATCTTCTGGTCACCAAATGAAGTTAATAAATGGATTTTTGAACTAGTTGGGCAACATCTGGTTCTTTATATTCAAAAATAGTTAAATAAAAAATGGTGTTTTACTTTGAAAAACTCGCAAATTACAACCTATCACACTTTCTACCAAACACTCCATAACAATGTTGGAAAGACTTGATATTTCCAAACGACAAATCACATATTCTACTTACACGAGAGAAAGCTTTGATAAGTAAAACAATATCCCTTTAAAACTAATCTTCTTGCAAATTCAGACACATCTGATGAGGACTTGAGAGAAATTACTCCCCAGAGATGATCATAATGGGATGGTTAGGACTTAATTTAGCAAAATTAAGACATGATCATAAGTTAAAAGATAAGTGTAACTTCACACTCACTACTTATCAAAGTATCAACTCCCTAAACAATGATATAACACAAGTGAACCAGAACTCAAATGTGTTGGGATGTGGCCTGTCATTCACATGACATACAAGTGACCTAGAATATTATATGAAGAATATACACTATCATTCACAAGATATATTCTTTTATTCTCAGGATGATTCCATTTGTTCACTCGATACTTTTGTCTTTCTTTCGTGCTTTATTACATTGAATCCACTCTCAAAACTAGTTACTCACACGCATGCTTGTACCAGGCAAACAAGGAAACTATAAAAAACGTATTCTCTATTTACATCATTATATAAATGGATTGTGTTTGGTAAACTAACACTTCATAATAACAATTCACACTGATGCCTGACAACACAATTTTCAACATTCTCCATTTGGAATGAAACTCTCTACACAGGGAAATTAATCTATGTACAGATATATTGGGTAAAATATATCAATTAATTATAATAATGTTAATATCACGTCGAGTGTTATCACACTGCAACCAAACATATCCATCTTCATACATGCTCTCATTTAGATCAATGGCACAAACACATTATGTCCACAAATGCATTTCCAATTAATACTTTATTCCATTCAGCTTTGTTCTAAACATGCTAGTTATTTTTCAAGAATTACTAGACTTGCTTTTATCACTGTGTTAATAAGAGCAACTATTCTTGGCTATTCTTGGGTTCTTGTACGTTATTATAAATGTAAGTTTAAATCAAAGGTCATTCCACATGAAAAAAAAGATGAATTTGATTGTATTTTCTCACAATAAATCACAAATATGTTGATAACATGATTGAAATCATTATCATTAAAACATAACTTTATTCCATTTGAAACTCTAATCATTAAATTAATATACTGAAAACATATTAACATCATAATTATCAGTGTAATTAGATAATTTTTGTCACTAAATTTATATCCGTAACAACAGTCAATAACATGGATATCTATAATCAAACTATACACAACTGAATATGATTAAGAACTGATTATTGATAAATTATCCCAAAAGTTCTCCTGTTCTAAAATATTGTCATAAACCAGATATGCTCATAGTATCCTTATAAGGTAGTTGTTCACAGCTGTCCAAAAGGCAAAACGTGCTTTTCAGAGGTTCAAGTGTAACTCTTCCTATCACTACCGCTGTTCATTGTTTTGTTTTTTTTTACTGGAAAAATTGACCAATCACAAGCTAGCGAAGGCCGTCATTATCGCCCGGCGACCTCTGCCTCGGTGTCCTTGGTGGTTTGGTTATTATTGTCGACAGGAGCCTCTTGACTCTCACTTCCTGGTCCAGCCTCAGAAGTTTCCGTGACGTCCTTGCTCTTGCCAGCTGTGGCCTGCTGTTGCCTTCTCAACATCTCCTCCCGGAATTTCTCGATGTCTTCTTGACTGAAAAACACCAGACACCGATCTGTCATATTTCTGCCATTTCTGCCAAGGAGTGTTTAAAATACTATGCAAAGCCCAAAAACTGTTCAGCTTTGCATTTTATCTTTTGACTGTGTAAAGTTGGTTAAGGTGACTATTTACATGGAACAAATTGGACAAATATGGTCCCCTACTGTTTAAAGTTTATATGTCTTGTATAGATTGATACATGGATAGGCCCATGATGACAATGAAATCTGTTGTCAAAATTTGGCCAAGGGTAAAATTGCCATTACATTGACTATACAAGTATTCATGAAAGTTATATTATTCAGTAAACAATTTGAAATTAACACCTTTTTGGAGAATATGAAAACTTTAAAATCAGTAAATATAAGTAACATTATTTGAAGTTGTCAATTCAAGAAATGTCTAATTTCAATAAGAAGCCAAAGTAAACACATGAAATAAATTAACAAGTTAATTTTGTTTAAATTTAGAAATCTATAAGACATATTGGAATCTGTTCCTAATGAGCACATCATCACTGTGCAAGGAAATAGGTCAATTAAAGCTGGTTGATAGAATGTGTTTTGTAACTCTGAACAATATAGAATTATTATCTTTTTGACCTATTCTGTAGAAGTGATTGGTGATACGAAATAAATGTTAATCTACTTCATATCTCCTGTTAGGATTTTATCTGAAAATTCATCATTTTTGCATTCCACATCTTGAAAAAATAAATCTAGAGCTGATAAGGTTGAAAACAGACAAAATCCCCCATCATCGACCTATCCGAGCCCCTCTATAGAGTGACCAGTGTGCCTAGTGTGAAAGCATTCCATTCACTTCATAAAAAGTTATCACATAAACAGCTTCGGGATTCTCAAATGATAACATAATGTAGAGTGAACAGACAGACACAATAGGCGACACCAATACCCTGGCCCATTAGTGATAACTGGGGGTAAAAACATATCATTGTAAGAGCAATTAATCAGTATGATTTACACAAGAATCCGATTGAAGACATGTGGAGCCTAACTGTAGATAATAATATTGCCATACCTGATATGTACAAAGACAATGCCGTTGATAAGATTGAGTGTTTCTAGTACGTTGGCGAGGGTTGGAGTCTGGATCTGTAGAGGGGGGATGCTGACTGAGGTATCCCCTTTGTAGATCTCATTCATTGTCTTCTGGAACTTGACTGCCTGCTGCGTCAGGTGCTTCAGACATTCTGAACTCTCTTTGGTTCTCTCGTGTTCCTCTCCAAGCTACAATACGCAGTATACACCATAATAGTTTTAGTTACTCTTATACTTTTATGCCTCACTAGACTCAATTTTTCATTAATCCTAAAATATATCTTGTAATTAAGTCACATTTTTTCTGCTTAAACTGCAGCAATACACAAAGAATCTCCATATTTTACACTAGTTTTAAAATTTTAGATCTATTAATTTTGTACATCATTCAAATGGAGTCAAACAGGAAAACGGTTTGTATAAACTTACTGATGATTTATAGATGGTGTAGGATTCCTTCTCGTTATTGAGTGCGGTACGGAAGTCTCCCTTACAGGAGTAAGCTCTGGCCACCAGGTGGTGACTCATGGCCACCTTCAGACTCCGAGGGCCAAAGAACTGAGTGTGCAACTCTAGGGCCTTCTGCAGGAATCGTAAGGAGAGGTCAAACTCTCCCACCGCCTGCAGGATGAGGCCGATATTACTGTCAAACAGCGCCACCTCTGGGTGGTTTTCGCCGTGACACAGGAGGGCCAGGTAGCGAGCTCTGTACATGAGCCTGAGGGCGCTCGATACTTGATTGTTTGCAAAGCAGTAGAGTGCCATGTGTGCATACTCCGTGATAGTGTTAGGGTGGTCAATGCCCAACACTCTCTCGCTCATAAGTACTGCCCTCTGCTGGTAGGCCAATGCCTGAAACAGAGCAGCAATAAATAAAATTACAAACTCAATCATATCATTATATATTTCTTTTGCAGTATTTATTCAATCACCCCAATTGTCTGTAAAATATCATTAAATCATATCAGAATTTTCATCTATTACAATGTTATTTGGAAGTTAAGCCTTGCAAAATATTGTTTCATATTTGTTACCTCGCCATAATCTCCCATGATATAGTTGAGTCTGGCCAGAAGACGAGCACATGCAGCGATCTCGGGGTGCATGGCCCCGTACACATTATTGAGCAGGTTGAGAGCCTCAGAGATCAGCTCGTATCCATCCCGTAGCAAGCCTTGCTGGATCTTCTGCTGACCGCTGGTAAACACATGGTATGCATCTGTAGCCTATAAACACATACAAACCATCACATTACAATCCATAGCTCTAAATATACTTCTACTGCTGCCATCTGGTGGCTGCTTACAGAAGACAGGAAACAACGTCTTTAACTCATCACCAAATCAAGAGATCTAACTTCTGTTTTGTTCAACTTGCTTACATAAAAGTGGAATATGGAATATAAATATGGAAAGAAACCATGACAAAAGAACAAGGCAGTTATGATAATAGTATGTACCTTGGGATGGATATGTTTGACGACGGGGAATATGTTGATGATGTCTTCTTCCTGGAATGGCTGCTTACTCTTGCTGTCGAGGATGTACTCTCTCAGCACCACCTGGAGACCCAGCCTCTTGCAAAGGGACCGCATCAGAGACACCTTCTGAACGTTGTGCTTCTCACATAATGTGTCCAAGGACTCACTGAAACATAAACCTTACAAATCAATCCTCTGCTTCGACGGAGTCATTTTGGTCCAATTTCGCAATCAAAGTTGGTGACCGAGAGAAACAGGTGTTTTTTTTTGTTACATTTTATCAGTTACTAGGATGTCATTATAACAAATCCTTTAATTAATGTATGCATGGCTACACTCTGGAAACGAATATTTTTCTCACCCCATCAATCTACCAAGAGGTTTCATAACAATCTTCCATCAAACTTCAGTATTGTATTTTCCTCAGCGACCAGCCTGGCAGGTTACAATAACACAGCCTTTATAATGTTACACAGCAAGGCCCTTACCTGTCTACTTTGAAGCTGTAGTAATTGTGCATCTCATCTACCAACTTCTTCCAGAGTGACTTTGGAGTTTCATTTGCCCACTCCTGGGAATCTTCAACAAGGACAACATATTCCATTAAAGCAAAACATTGTGCAAACAAAATATTTCACTGCTATAAGACTCGAGTATGATTCTGAATGAGGTGAAGAACACATACCACTTCCACCTGGAGCAAGACCTTTGTTCTTTTTCTTGTTTCTCTTCCGCGATCTTTGACTTTGCAGCTGAAAACAAAACAGTGATGGCATCATAAACCCAAAGTGCTGCATTCTCCAGTTGTCTGGGAATGGGAGGGAGACATAATATAATAAAATAAAATATCTTTTACCATAATCTAAATTTCTATATTCTTATAAGAGACAAAATATCTCAATTTGCACACTTATAAGTGTTGGTCATAAATATTTGGCATAAATTGAAATAATTTTTAATCTAACATTTCAATAATTGTGTCTATATTAACCAGTGATGAAAGTCAGCATTCAGGAAAAAACTTGAAACCTTTAAAAATTAACCTGAAGATACCCCTTTCAGAAATGTCATTTTTGGATGTTTCAGACTGAGTTCAAACCATTTTGAATTTCAAATTTCAAGAAAGAAAAAAGAGTTATTTCCTGAAGACTTTCATCACTGATTAACTTATCATGTGGTCTAAATTCTATTAACTTTGGTAGCATCATTGCCTTCAATACAGGTGATATTTACCTCGTCCATGGCCACCTGTGTGTGGGGCGTTGGGTAGGATCCCAGCATACAGTTAAGGAAGTGGCTGACTGCTGAGGATATGCTCATAACCTCCACTCCCTGCATGTAGGTCTTGAACAGATGCTTGCCACTTCTCACTATTAACTCTGTTATACATATAGTCTGCAAAACATAAATCACTCTCAGTCACTTTCAAAGCAATATCTCCAGCTGAAATAATACTTTTTTCCTAGAAGACCGTTTACCATATATTTTATTAATCCCCAAATAAATATTGAAAATGTTCACTCACATGTAAATATGATAGTTGCGCATATTTTCCCACTAGTTCTGTAACTTTTCCTAAGTATCTAATATTTATACCACTGAAAAAAAGGACACATAAAATATTATTAAAGACAGTTACATCATTCATTAAATATTTAGAAATTATTCATTCAATAATTTTGAAAATTTACATATTTCAACTAGCATGACAGAAAGGCAACCACAGTGTTGTGAGAGCAAAAGTACCAGTAAAATATTGACAGCAAGTATACTTTAAAAATTGTAATGATGGTCAAGGTTAAGGTTTTGAGCAATTTCCAAGCCAGAGCAAAGTTAACATTTTCAATACAATTTACCTATGAAACAGTAAAATAAGCCTATAACTTTGCATTCTTAGACATGACAAGTATAAATTTGGACTATTTACTTGTGATGCATAGCTTCTGACAGTGTGTAGCCATCTATGGGGGATGATGTGTGCTCCAAACAATCTCTGGCCTGTCAAATACAGCAAACATTTGTAACGTGTAAAATAAAATAATATAAAATAAAATAATATAAAATAAAATATAGTTTACTATAAACTAGAATCCTGTTATCACAAGAGACAATATAATGAATTTGCACACTTACTAATATAAATATTTGGCATAACTTTAATTAATTTTTGGATCACATTTCCATAATTTGCTTTGACTTAAGTGTATAATCTCAGTGTATTAATTTTGTGAACATTAATGCCTATAGTACAGAGTTGGTTCGGAAAATCAATATTTATAAGGAACCCAATTATTGCACTGTGTAGATTGAGACTTACAAAGCTTGGAATCTGATGAGTCAGGAGGAACTCAGCTGCCTGCTTCACCAAGCCCTTCTCTTTTTTTAATATATCATTCTACAATATAAAAAATGGTACAATGATTCACAGTGATAGAGAACAAGTATTGTTGGTATTCTTTATAAAATGGCATTTTTTGATAATATACTATCTTATTATTGAATATATTCATGCTCTAAAATGGCATTTTTTAAAGAATTTAAAAGCTAAGATCATATAAGTCCATGTATCATTCATTGTTTAACCTACCTGAGAATTGGCGTGCGTGACATGGGGCTGGAAGACATCTGGGTTAAATGTAATGCTGAATTCTGTATCACTGAGCGAGCTCACTACCTCGGCCGCCTTGCGAACTATCTCCTTACTATTCTCTTCCACTAAAACACACAAAATGTACAGAATGTAATTACATAAAGCTCATATCAGCCATCACAATGGTTGATTGATGAAGTGACAACTAAAATATCGGTCGCCTTAAAAGGATGTCAATTTCACAAGTTAAATCATAACATTCTCCAATAACAAACATTGATAGTGTTATACTTACAAGCATCAGCAGTGTTATCTGTGAGAGCCTCGACTATCTTCTTTGCTTCATCTGTCTCCAATTCTCCATCCTTCTTCTCACCATCCTTTTTGGAATCCTTTTCCTCATCCTTCTTTTCACTCTCATCCCCGGCTGTAATCTCTTTATCCTTCTTTGCTTCTGATTCCTGCAAATTTCAATAAATGGTACAATCTATTATACATTCTCTTCCCTTGTAAGTTAAAAACATCTGTGGTTTTGTATTATTCTGGATAAATATCCTCATTAATAATCTTAATACAAAGTAATCCTAAATGTACTGACCTTATTCTCGGCTGCTTCTTGTAATTTCTTGAATCTCAACTGTTGAAACTGAAGTGCTGCATGCTTCACGAATGCTACATATCGCGTTCTGGAATAATTAAAAAATAATAAAATTCTAACTCCTCTTAACTCTTTTCATTGCAAGTATTTGCATTTGTTTTTTTAGTAAATGATAATAATACTATCTTATTATTGAATATATTCATGCTCTAAAAAAAA
This sequence comes from Amphiduros pacificus, assembly GCA_949316495.1. Lineage (NCBI taxonomy): Eukaryota > Metazoa > Annelida > Polychaeta > Phyllodocida > Hesionidae > Amphiduros > Amphiduros pacificus. The sequence goes on along the minus strand of OX439001.1, from coordinate 36,549,431 downwards.
GATAACATTTTGGCTGAATCAAATTAAATTACGTACTCAACAAAAGATTCCACAAGTTCATGCCGCAAGCAGACTAATTTATGCTGGAAGGGTTTGGGGTAGCCCATGGCTTGTACCTCCTCACTCAGAACTTCATCTTCCACTGAAACAAGCACATAAGTAAAATTAACAAAGTGAATATGGCATCTCTCCTCAGAATGAAGGTCTTGTTTCCTGTCCTCTAAATACACCTGCAACTTTATCCAACAGACAGGTGAGATTTCATATTGCAATAAATTTGCACAATGTACAAATGAGAATAAGGAAAACTTTTTAGAGGACAATTTTGTTATTGGTATTTGTGAAAGTTTTTCCCCACCTTCAGAGTTAATTATTACATTGATGCGACTCAAAATTGCCTGATTTGAAAGGGTCTGTCCAATGTCCTATGATAATTATATATGTGAAATAAAAACTACTTTGGGAAAGTCATCCTCTATTCAACAAAGAATGCACTATCTTTTCACATTAACGAACAATCGCCTGATATATATGAGCCATATTTACCAGGTAAGTAGTTCATATCTGGAGGAAATGTCCGCAACATATCCAGCACATAATGTCTCCCATCATTACCCACGATGCCTTTACACTCAACGGAGGAAAATATTTCTACTTCCTCGCCTTTCTCATTTACCACTCTGTAAGAAAATATAATAAACAGTCAAAAACTAAGATATAAATTCTCTTGACATTTTTTTCTTTGATTCAATTCAATCCAATACAGATGTTGAGAAACATGTTAAATTAGTTAATGATAATAACATTTAGGGAAGGACCATTACAAAACATATACTCACTTGTGGGGCCTGATTTTCAAATTTGTGGAAGTTTTCTTAAGCTGCAATATAACAGATAAATTTGAATTTAGGAATCAATCTATAAAATGAATTCAAAATTTTAGATGTTTAATACTGAGTATCACCCTAATTTTTTTGGTTATTTTCAAATTTCAAGTTTTCCTATTAATAGTAAAGACACCAGTTATTATAAAATAATAAAAAAGTGGAAAATTGTTGACATATAAAATAAAAATTGAATAGGAAAAGTGGAATATTGTAGCCATATGAAATAAAGATTCACATACCAGTTCTTTGTATTTGTCATTACTGACCACAGTCTTGCCAAAGTCGACTGACCCGTACACGACGGACTGTTCCTGTTCTCTCTCCAGTATTCCAGGTATGATGGACTGAGCTGTGACCCGGTATCCCCGGTAGTCTACTACCACAGTTCCCAGTGTATACAAACCCTCCGTGTCCACACTGGCATACGCTCTCACACCTTGAAGGTCACTGTTCTGTTGGCAGAAAATTCAATGTTAAACATGTAGTAAATTTGGAGTTATTTTTATTATTTTATTCATTCTCACTGCTCAAGTGGGCCATGCTGCCACCTGGTGTGTTAAAATCTATTTGGCATGAGGGAACTTTGTAGATATGCATGCCTGGCTAATAGCTGTTATGCATGTTGAATAATATCATGTAATTTTATTTATTGCACCTGTAACAATCTCTCTTTACTTCCCAAGATTCCAAAGCTGATTTTCTTTTATACATAAATTTGTTGACAAAAGATTAATGTATTTCCTTCACAGCACATAGATTTGTAGTCATCATATTCTCTGTCATGTCTGTAAACCTATCCAAGCATGCACTGCACATGACACAAGAGACACCTGGTGGATCAAAATGTTGAAACTTGAGTGGTGACAATTAAATATCTCTTAGTATAATGTTATAAAATCTGGTATGATACAATAGCTATAAAGCTGTTCCTCCCACCTGCAGCAGATAATATAATGACCACTCACCGGTGCAGCAAGGGCAGCAGCATCACCCCCAAAGTCTTTATAATGATCCTTCACATCAAAACCAAGACTGAAGAAAATATTGTTCCACAAAAACATCTGCATTCTGAAATAAAATCACAAAGTGAAATTACTCATACCGTTTATAAAAATACATCATGTATATTAATAATAATTAAAAGAAATTATATAGCAGGCACCAGACAGGTCTGTTCATAGCACCATTAAAGGTAATGCTTCCAAAATAGGTCTTTTGTCATAACTTTTAGCTGAGGCACTAGTCCTAATATCATTAGGAAGGTCATTAGCGTGGATTGTAAATACATCATTCTTGATACAATTAAATATAAATATAGTGAACTGAGATTTGAATCATGGGGTGTTGATGTGGAGGATGTTGAGATACTAACTTTGCATCTTCGCCTGGGTTGATAGCCATTATGTTGCCATCTATTACAGCCATGGCACCACGTGTTGCTGCCACCACAAAGTCACTATGCACCTAGCACGCAAACAAAACAAAAATCAGTTTTGTAAACGAGAGTTAAACATATTATCGCAACAATCTTATCAGATAAAAATTCAAAAGTTTTTGTTTTACAAGTTCAGAAACAGTATGTTTAATTAAGGTATGTAGTGAAAAGAGTCCAATTTTAACCACTGTCGCATCTGATATGTATTTCAATAAAGAAGATGATACCTTGAAGATTGCTCTCTCCCGTATAAGTCTCTCTGGTAAGTTCTTTCTTGGCAGCTCTCGGGTGGTCTGAAGCTCTTCATTCCAGTCTCTGGTCTGACCAGGAATGTGCTCCTCATAACCAAGCCGAGATGAAAAGGCTGCAACATTCCAGAGTTTCCATGATAATAAGAACATCACCCCTCACCAACATCACACAATCAGTTTGGGTTTATTGCTATGGGATGAATGGAACTGCTTTAAAGCCAAGTTTATGACAAGAATGCCTACCATCCTCTGCCCGGATTGAGTCTATTGTGTGCTCCATCTGTGGGGACATCCAGCTGTACACCTGGTACGGGGTCGCCACTCTTTCAAATGGATGCTTGCTTGCCCTAAAAAAAACATTGTCAAATATATGTATATAAATGTCTGTCAATCCTATTTTCAACATATTTGTATATAGGTAATCCTAAAAAATGTAGCATTTATGTCATCTTGTGGAGCATAGATTATATACCATGCCATAAAATACATCATAACTTATCCTATATTCATACAAATATCAATAAGTATAAAGTATTTCAAGTTGAATGCGCTTAAACATTTATCTTTTGCTACTGGGCCATGCTGCCACCTGGTGTGTTAAAATCTGCAACCAGAAACTCATTCTGCCATGTACCTTTTCTTGAGGAGAGCAGCGAGGTTTCTCTTGAAAGCTGGGCTGATCTGGTTGAGGAGGTCTATGAGGGAGTGGGAGAGATGATGCTGTGGGGCGGCTTTAGGGTTGAACACATCCTGGGTGGACCTGTTCACATAGAACCCCCTGGTGGAGGACGTGATGTGGTACTTGGTGTCCTCCAGCGTCACAACGTACAAGTACAACACATCACCTGGAATATTTGAAAACTAAATATTACTTTAAGCAAAGCAATGTTTGGCCGTCTCATTAAATATTATATCTTTAACACTTTTACTTGCGAGCAAAATTAATTTTCTAATAACTTGTATACATTTACCATGCATTTTTCTGTTGCCTGGCGGTGGATTCCATCCACTGTATGTGAGAACTTTAAGGCACTGAAGAGCCTAGATGTAAAAGAAACCCAAATAAATCTTTAGATATCACTCCAAAAAATATGGAACAAAACAGGTTCGATATAGATGATCTACCATGGTTTTGTGCAAAGTATGAACATGGACACAAACCTTGATATCTTTAACACATGGATGAAGTGGCATCATGGGTCTTTCCTTACTCCCAGGCATAATATAGTCAGGTGGTGTGCAGTCCAACTGCTCAGCCTTTCTGCTCTTCTTGTCTATGAATAAAACACAATTTCACTCTTAATCCTTTAATTATAAAATCAATTACAAACAATCCCAGTTTGCAGTGTTTCATTCAATATAATTTGTTTAATCTGACAATAATCCACTTGATTTTTAATGCAATATTAATATTCTCCTTTACCATAAGGTTAATAAACATCAAGCTTCAGATCAATATCACCTTTTAAATCAAATCTATGGTGGAAACTCACCGAGGACGTCCCCTGAAGTGACCACATTGAGGAAGGAGAGGGAGTTGCAGTCAAGGCCATTGTATGCATCGTCCAGGTCTACAGACTTTAGAAGATCTCGTACATGTCTCACATGGATACGTGCCTCACGCACTGTGTAGGGCTCTGGGTAATCATAAAGACAATATTAATACCAAGACAATCCAATAATTTGGTATATTTATAAGAAACACACATATGAATATTATGGATTCTTTAAAATTGGGACTAATAATTAAAAAAATTGTTGAAATAGGTTAAACAGACATTTATTGCATGCGTCAATCATAAAGGAAATACAGTAGATATGAAAGGCAAATAACTATATTTCTCCCATTTTTCAAAAAGTATACATAAAACCTTTAATTCTGGATAATAAGTATAGCACTGACAAGGGGATTAACAGTGTCTTATCATGAAGGAGGCAGTGGCAACCAGACCCTTCCTTTTGAAGATTGTTATAAGTTTTTGTTTTTAAATCTTGAGCAGCCGGTGGAAAGCTCACCTTCTACTACTTTCAATATGGAGCCTTCTTGGAGCCCTTCTACATTCTTGAGTTCTGAGAAGTTGTCGAGGGTGACGCCATCTAGCTGTAGAGAGAAGCATGTGCGATGACATGTATCTTCCCGATCCACCAGCACCTGATAGATCTCCTGGACCAACTCCATGGAGCTCACCTGCAATCAACAGTTAAAACCTATAAAATTCCCTTTTATCAATTTCAATTTTATCAATCCTTGATAGATATTTGTCTCATATCATGATCAATGGACTTGTAAATTTGATTGTCCGACAGTCTCCAAAATGTTATTTATCGTTCTTTCACAGTGTTAAAAAAAAAAAAAAAAGGACGGTGAATAATCTTTGAATTATTCACTGTAAAGGGAAACATATTGGTGCTTTTTTGTTTGACAAATTAAAAATAAAGACATGATTCACCAATTCCCTTTTCAAGTTTCCATCCACCATGCTCCACAAACTTAAAATTGGTCAAATCATTCATAAATATTGTCACTGAATGGACTTCACTAATACGAAGTCTGACCTGCTCTACAGCCAGATCAGTTACACCATCCTGAATACCTTGGGAATCATTATAATCATACCATCAGCATTGGATTGACCAGTCTGGTATTATATAACACAGTATAGGTACTGCTCATGCATCCACTACATTTCTCCTGATGTTTCTTAAACATGCAACTTCAGCAAAACTATCAATTCTACAGATCTAAAATCATCTCAATTCATTGAATAAAGTGATGAGATATTTATAATTAAAATGTGAAGAAAAAAGTAGCCCTTATAATTTTTAGCCAGCAATGGGCAGTTATTTTAAAACTTTACTAGCCCAGATTTTCAGGAAATAATTCTTATATTTTCATCGGTCATGCTATGGACAATTGGATCTGACAAGATGTCCAAGAAATCTGAGAACAACTCAGCCATTTGGCCATGTAAAGGTCTGTAAGTGCTATGCACATACTATGAACAAAGTCAAACAGTACCAATTCATCTCCAGTCTTTAAAAGTACATAAGTACAACCATTAAAATCAGTTATCTTAAACTTGGTGCTTCAAGCACCTATTAAATAATTTTTGAAGGTCAGCTGGGTTAACCCTATGCTGACCTTTTCTTTGCAGATACTTTGTAGATCTTATAACTTTGACATCTGAAATTATTGTACAACTAATGCCATCTTCCTAAAATACCAAGCCAACACAATCAAAAATCAATTTAGATCAGGTAATTACAGTTCAGAATTTTGTCAGAATAATTACGGAAATGAAGACCTTAAAATTTATCACACATGACAATAAAACCAAGACAGCAACTTCAGTTGTGCAGGTAGTTAAAGGTGATTCTTGAACTTTTAAAGGGCAGATTATACTTTCTCTGTTTTTTAAATAATTTATATGTTGTCCTGATTCAGGTGGACTGAATCAGTGTTTCTACATGGCTAAACTGCTAGAAGATTTTATATTCAAGTTTCAAGGTGATATTTTGAACTCATTTTAATACAACCTTCATGCGGTCCAGTTGTAAATCAAAGGTTAAATGCTCAATATATGTTTACAACACACTATATATCAATGGGTTGTTTCTGAGATATGAGGAAAATAGCAAATGCTTGTTTGAAGTTAATGAAAGATAGCATATCTTGTGACCTCTCCAGCACAGCTTTAGTTATGTTGATATAAGGCAGATTAAGGATAAAAAAATAGCAAAGGTGGTGTCATACTATGTCACAGCACTGAGTTAACAGGTGAAATTAATACAAGTTTAACATTTTTATGGTGTAAAATTAGACATATAAAAAGTATAGGAGAATATTTTTACCAGGATACCGGTAAGAGATACTACTGAATACAAAGTGCGAGAGGGTAGCCAAAAAACAGGATTTGGGATAGAGTTTTATTTTTGTTGTTATTAAAATTGAGGAAATATATTAAAAACAGATAAATCTACTTCAACTTAGAAAGAACAGATAAATCTACCTTTCACTTAGAAAGTCAAAAAAAAAGATTCAAGGTAGCTGGTTTGAACTAGGTTTGGTGGGGAAAATGGAAACAAGCTTCTTTTTTATGTCCAACATTGTAGTCAAGAGAGTAATTAATACGCTTATAAGAAAAGAGCTGTTCCTGTCTTGCAAACTTCACAAATCATATTACCTCATATGTTAGTCAAGTTTATGCAAGAGAATCAATGGTAAGAAAATAATTGTGACTAACAGATATAAGACAGAGGGTCAATTAGCCGTCTCGCATTGATTCTTCTCTGATTCAATGTCATGAAATAAACAAATTATTGCTGCTTCCATTTAGTGTTTATCATCATGATATAAATTTTGGCTATCAAGAAATTACCGGTTCTTTTGCACTATCTCAATCTTTTGAAATCTGTTTTATTCTTTATGAAAGATCTCTATCATTGAAGGCATTCTGTTTTTTCATCATACATGTGCACAAAAACTGATGGTGAAAGATTTAAGCGACAACCTTGAGAGGCATGTTTTTATTGAGCGCCATGATCAGACCATCTCTGATATAGTGCTATAGCAGCATCTCATTATCATTATTTCTTTTATTTTTGTTTTATTTTTTGGCAGTAGATAATATATGCATTTAATCTCCACCCCAAGAAATGCATATCATGCTATGAACTAAATGAACATTTTGGCATGAACATTTAATTTCTTTTTATTTAAACCCCTTGTTATTAAATCCTTTAACACCACATACCGGGAGTTCGAAGGGGTCCAGTCCTGGTGCCTGTATGTTGATGGTAAAGCCGGTATCTTGAATCAGGATGACGTCCTGATTGGGTGTCTCATCTTTAGCATCTCCTGCTGTCTTCTCATCATCCTTAATGCTCTCCATGGTCTCTTCCTCGGATGCGGAGGCTGCTACGGGCTCCCTACTGCCTTCCACGTGCTTCACATTACCGTTAGCCACAAGTTTCTCTTCTTCCCCATTCAAATGATCTCCAGCACCTGTTTCATTTAAAGAAAACAAATCTGCACTAAGTCATGGGTCAAAATTTACTTGTTACACCTCATGCTGTGAAATTAATTAATGAAGAATTAACAGCTTTTTAGCCTTTATATTCTTTAATACTAGCATTAGTCTTGTAAAAAAATGAAAAGAGTATTTATAAAGCAACACATCAGAAGAGTGACAATCTTCAGGCAGCACCATAAGATGCCTCAGTCCGCCCGTCACAAGCTCATCACACGAAGCTTTACCCAGAATGAACAGCTCTTAAAAGACATGTGCAATCTTAAATTCCACGAATGGAATACTGTTCATGTATTTTCATTGTGAATAAAATTTTTTTCTCCAATTATTTCAATAAAAATGCAAATAATGATAACACGTTTAAACAAGATTATTGCCATTTACTTGATATAATGGAAAGTTATGTCTTACAGGTCTTGACATTAAGGAGTCTTGCTAATAGCCCAAGATGTTCCAGATCCACTCAACTTATTAACAAATCTACTAAACTTAACTTCCAACCAATTCAAATATGGGAAACATTCACTTAAATCTAGGGCAGTTGAACAGTCTTCCTGATAACCGCCGGTCCAGACCGATATTTTTTGCCACGGTCCGGCATATTTTCTGTCGTAGTCGGACCTCATGTCCGACATGTATTTTTGTGAAAATTCTAACTTTTCTCAAAATTTATCCCTCGAGATGATCGGCGGTCATTTTAAAAGTAAAACGTAAATACGAAGTGTCAGGGATCCATCATTGCGCAATACATTAATATTTTCAATGCGAATGAATAGCGTCCCATCATTTTCGCACCAAAAATATGAGCCTGTCCCCATCACTTCCGGTTTTCAAAATGACGACCTCGTGTCTTATATGCGTATTTAAGCATTGTTAAACTCGCATTTTCTCTGACTTGTGCATACTTTAAACTGATAAAATGAAGGCGGACTATTGCTGACACCTGTCAGAATATTTTTATGTGCAAAATAAAACAAAGATTTTAATTATATCGCCGTTTGGGAAGCTTGTACCTGGCTTGTTTACTTTTCACGATGATATTCTTTCTTTTTTTTACGGTCCGGTAAAAATGCTTTCGGTCCAGCGAAAATGTCAACTTTGTCGGACCAAATGTCTGTTGAAGGTCTGGTGACTACTATCGGGAAGACTGGTTGAATCATTAAAACCACTGACCACACTGGCCTGGAGGCCCTAAAACCCTTCAGGGCAACCAAGGCTAAATGTATTAAGCCTTGTACTATAAGACAAAATATCTTGATGCATTCTTTTACATGTTCATAATAAACTCTTGGGTAGAAAACTACTACATATTTCCTTAGAATTCCTCTTGATTTTATTTGGACTAAATGTTATTACAAACTTCAGAAGTCTTTTTCATCTTTTCTGAATGGCTCAGAATGGGTCAAATAGAATGCTAATTACTCTATGGGAACATTAGCAATGATTTGCCTCATTTTATGGGTGGGTGGGGTAAAATGAAGTATGAATGCCATATTTGTTGAGGGCACATTTTGAGACGGACTGCAGGTTTTAAAAAACTGAATAAATTCAATCTAATAAATGGTGCAATTCATTAAAAGCGACTTAAACTAAAACATAAAATTATATATATGATGTCAATATGTGAGAAATGCAATTTGAGGACAAAGCATCAGCAGTGTGACATTCTACAGCGGCACCAGATGGCGCCTCAGTCCGCCCGTCACAGACTCATCATCTGCTATGATCACTCTATCTTTATCACTGGCCTAAAATTAGTGGAAGCCTCTACAACTCCTGTGAGACAATATGAAATGTCAATTTGGTGAAAAGAAAGTCGAAATATAGGAATTTCCTATTTTTTGTTATAGAGCGTTGGAACTATTGAAAAATTGTGACCAACCAATATTTTGTTAAATAAGCCTTATGAAAGCATGATTTATCACTAAATGATCATGTTCCTCTATCTTTTAAACAAGCCTAGCAACTATCCAACAGTCTATGACATCTGGTAATCTTGTCATATGATTAGCATTACTAAAATATATTTGCAAGAAAGATGAAGACAAGATAGAATACGACATGAAGCAAGTTTATACTTCATCAGATTAATTATAAATAACCTCCAATTTCAACAAGCATTTTGGTGTGGCCTAAAAAACAAAGCAAACTTTTTTTCATGTGTGGTCACTTGTTACTTTCATATATTGAGTGAATTATTTTAAGAACTAGTTGTAATTTTTATCAATGTTGCCAACTGCATGTCTGCCGTCTTTTATTTGTTTAAGCCTCTAAAGATTGTAACTTTTGGAGCAATTTTTCTTTCAACAATTATTCAATAATAGATTTGTGGCTTTCACAGAACCTAAATGGTTTTGAATTAGATCTTTACTGATTCACACTGAAGATAGGTTGTTTGGGTATACTAGAATCAGAGACATTTAAATATCTGCTAGAATTCAAAACATGAATCTGGAAGTAGAAAATTTCTAACAGCTTTCATTATCAAGCATCAGCAGTGTGACATTCTACAGCTGGCACCAGATGGCGCCTCAGTCCGCCCGTCACAGACTCATCATCTGCTCACCCTATTCCTATTACTACCCACAATTTATGATTTGCAAGTTGGTTTACCGTTACAATTATTCAGTCAGTTCCGACCCTAGGTGATGGGGAAATAACAAAATTCCTTTATTTCAACTTTCTTTTCACCAAGTTGATTTTAGATATTGCCTCACAGGGGTTGACATTTCAACTTTGGAATCCCCTAATGTGGTGCTGTATTGGCAACATGTCTCGTTGAAAATAAACATTATGAAAACATTATTTATCAACCAAATGATCTCAATACTCTATTTGTTTGGCTTCAAAGTAGCTATCCAACATTCTGTGACATCTTTTCTTTATTCAATGACATCTGGTTATGTTCATATGATTAGTTTCACCAAAATATATTTGCAAGAAAGATGAAGACAAGATACATATGACATGAAGCAACATCCCATGACATTACATCATATGCGATGATATGATCTACTCTGGATCTCAAAATAATGGGGTAGTCCTTATTTATTGTACACACATTTCCTTGGTAATTTTGTTTGAAGGATAAACAGATTTGTAAACCTGTTTTCATTCACTCAAATTCAAATCAAGATAGTTTGCACTTCACCAGGTTAATTATAGATGACATTTTCTTCCAATTTCAAGAGGCATTTTGGCATGGTCTGCTAAAAGTACTCTTTCGTCTTGAATTCAGGTCTAATATTTCTCATATACTATTATCTATAAAATTCTCTGCCAAAATACAAGTGGATCATTTAGCCTTTATGAAACAGCTGACTCCAAATTCTGAAACGATCAGACACTCGTTATGCCTCGGAACTATAAAGGGAAACATGCTTGACCTGCAAGCTACCCTTCTTCAACCTTGCATACAAAACAAATATTTTGCGTGTGTTATCACTTGAAAGCCACCCAAATGTTAATTTCATATATTAAATGAATCATTTAAAGAAGTACTTGCAAATTCTAGTAGATCTACGATTCGCTTTCTGGTGTAGTCTTCGAGGGATTTATGAATGAACAGTTTGGATCATTGTGGGACAGGGTGATAGAGTCTATCATTTCAGAACTTTGCCAAGGTCGAAGGAACACATGCCCTATATAATCATGTTTGCATAGATACTTTCATGTTTTAAGTTTCATAAAACAATGCACTAAGACGTGATGATTTGCCTGTGAAATCTTTTTATTAATGCAATGCTGCATAATTTTTCTGAGAGATTATCTGTGTGGGACTTGTTATTTTTGTTCCACTATCTTGAGACACAATGAATGACTGTGAGTGTTCAAGGGCAAGCTCTTACACAAAATCTGCACGTTTTCTACTCACCATTTCCGTTAACATGAGGTTTGACATCATCAGCTGTCTTCACTGGCATCTTAGATGTGTTCTGGGAAGTATTGTCTTGTTGTTGCTCGGTGTCCGTGTCCTTTACACCGGCCATTCTTTCTTGCACTTCTGCTTGATCCCTACAAGCACGTGTAAACTCAACCTGGAGCAGCCAGACTACTTTCCATATAAGGAAATATACTCTCTAAATATTACGTCACATTCAAACAATACAAAATCAATCATTTTCAAAGAATAAATTACAAAACAGTTAAATAATTCTACACAAAGGGAGCAAGAAGATAATTTTATCATTTTCATGAAAAGAAATAGTTTTACCGATGATGTTATCGTTTGCTTGGAGGGTATAAATGAAAATAAAATGGCGGCCTCCTGTGCTTGCGCCGGATTTCGCTTTTAATTGCAATTTTTCTTGGATTATTTCGAATTTACAGTAAAATGACGGATTTAAAGAGGACACTCGATGCCCTCAAGAATACAAGCAAAGGTCAATTGAAATATGACCGAAATCGATTGGAAGAAAGTGGAATAGAGGTAAGTGAACTTGTACTTTTGTCATGTGCTCTATTATCGCCTTTATTTTTAAATCTTGGGCCTGGCTCGTTTTGTGCAAAGACCCCCTGCCAATCTCTCCAATCAATGATTAAATATGGAGGAGTTGAACAGTTCTGGTTCCGGTTAAGTTGTACAGTTCCGGTGTGTACTTTTCAATGGGGAAAAAACAACAACACGGAGATCGGCAATCGGCAAACACGCCATGTATGCCGATCTCCATAGGCCCCCTGCCAATGGGTGCTGGACGTTCCGACTCATGGCGTTCCGCCTCAGACGTTCCGCCTCACAACCTGTCCGCCTCACTACCTGTCCGCCTCACATTGCTTGTAATACTACTAGACCGAATTTGACTATCTTTTTTTTAAAGACATCTACATTTCACAAAGAATATGAATCCTTGTCATATAAAGCTGTATTTTCAAGAAGAGGTTAGTAAAACATCGTCATTCGTATATCGCGAGTGATCTGTCAAAGGCTGTACATGTACATGATTGGGTCTAGTCATGGCATCCACTCCCTAAATAACAAGCCCTTCCAAAGAGATTTTTCTTGTCATTTTTTATTTTCATTTTACACATTTGAGAGCACATAGGGGCCGTTTTTAAATGGCCGCCGGACCCAAAATAAACAAAAGGCAAATTCACTGCTAGAGATACTCGAGCTATAGATTGGGTCTGACAAGTTAGCCCGGGTTATCCCGTTTCTCCTTGATTGAGCCGGCGAATACCCTAGGCGAATTCGGCGGAACAAAATATAGAATTGACGTATTTGAACTTACTTTTTTTTTAAAACACATCTACATTTTACAAGGAATATAAATATATGATAATATATGAAGCTGTAAATATTCAAGAGGTTGTTTAAAAGGTAGGTGATTGTGGACTTATGAATCTATGGGCCAGTGAGGCGCACGAGTAGTGAGGCGGACAGGTCGTGAGGCGGACAGGTAATGAGTCGCTGGTAGCGTGAGGCGGATCGTCTAGCATTCCTGCCAATCTCTCCGACCAATGATTAAATATAGTGGAGTTGTACAGATCTGGTTCCGGTAAAGTTGTACAGTTCCGGTGTGTACTTTTCAATGGGGGAAAAAAAACAACATGGAGATCGGAAATCGGCCTATGTAACCGAATTATGGTCAAAATAGCCGCGATTCCAAGTGGACCGCGGTATTGAACTGTCACATTGAACCGTGGTCAAGCTGCTCAATCTGCGCAATTTATCAATGTACATTATCTACAATTGTAAATAGGCCGATTGCGGGTCGCCATAATGCCCCATTGAAAACAACACACCGGAACTGCACAATTGTAATCGGAAGTGCACAAAAAACTCTCTAAAATCTAATCATTAAACAAGAAAAAGTGGTGATCCACATGTAACACGGATGAGAAAAAAAATTAACTAACCAAAACTGTCAACAAACAAAACAAAAATTAAAATAAACAAAACAAAAATTACAACAACCAAAACAAAAATTAAAATAAACCAAAAAAAAACACAAAATGAAATGTCATCTTGATTCAACTTTTAAAATCATTTAATTTGGTATATGAACGATTTTTTTAGCACATCTGTATGAAAAGATGTGCCTTTCCAAGCTCGATTACTTAAGTTGCTCTATTATCGCCCAGGCGCTATCGTAAGTCATCGATCAGAGACTTTTGCATGTTATTTCTGTTCTAATTGTCCGATTTACACCAAATTTGAATTAAACTTACTGATAATTCCTTGTTCTAGCGATTGGGAAGCATTTCCATGCAATTTAAAGGGATAATTTTGTACAGCGATGGGCGATGACGATGTTGTCATTTCAGCGGGATGCCTATTGGCTTTGCCGAGCCGGTAAACTGTAGATGAGCATTTCGTCATCACGCACTTCGTTATGTTTGTTTGCGAGTTATAGGAACGCATATTATCGATCAGCATTTCATGCTCTATCGATTGGATAAGATTTCCAAGCAATGTGAATTGATAATTTCGCACATCGATGGGTAGATGGGAGATGACGGTAGATGGGCGATTACGATATTGCCGTCTTCAAAATTTTGTCATCACGCACTTCTTTTCTTTTGTTTACTTCTTTTATTTAAGTATTCATACGCCCGGGCGCATACGCAAATTGGAATCTTGCATGCACACGGACGAACACTCCACAGTGGCGTAAGTTGCTTGAACAATAATGACCACAGAATAAACCGAATTACAACCCACAGGAAACGACTACCCATTTCCCACGATCGTACCAATCACAGAATAACACAGATAGTCCCTTTTTGATATCCACTGCCTGTCGGCAGTGGATATCAGAAAAGGACCATCCGTGTTACAAAAAAACAAGATGGAAACCCACAATCGCACTATTAGAGAATATTTGAGCCAATATGAACAATATGCAAAAAACAATATGGAGATCAGCAATAGGCCTATGGAGCAAGGAAGCTGCCAACCAAAACTATGGTACAATGTATAAGTTTTCCCTACATTTAAAAGCATGTTTATGCTATTGACAGCTCCCCTACCAAAATGAGTGATAATAGATAGTTCTTACTTCTAAAGCAGAACGCAAGACCTGGCTCATTTTGCACCAAAACAGGAATACTACTGGGCGTACTTCCACGTGACAGGGCTTACTGACCGGAGAAAGGTAAATCACATGATCGGGATCCCGATCCGCCAGCCCAGCTTGGCATAGGGACGATACTCGATAGAGTGGCCTGGCGGGAGAATTTTGGATTGGCACACAATGGCCCGAAAACAAAATGAACGCCAAGAGTTCTCCCTTTTCCAGGAATTATGGTCAAGCTGCTCAATCTTGGCAATTTATCAATGTACATTACCTACAATTGTAAATTAGAGAATATGTGAGCCTTATCTTTGCTTAGAAATGCATTTTATTTACGTTTTGGAAGATTAAATGGCCGCCAAACTTGAATGCGTAGTTCTAATTTTGGGCCTGGGTGATCTCCATATTGTTTTTTTTTTTACCATTGAAAAGTACACACAGAAAGTGTACAAGTTTACAATCATTATATTATCCAACAAAGGACAGTCAATAAATTATGTGTGCTATAGTGGGGTGTCCCTACCAGTAATAATTGACATTACTTAATCTTATAAAGCAATGATTTTATGTTATATTCTTGCAAGATTTACAAGTCAGAGTCATGCCTTTGTGCATACGATCATAGCCTTTGTGCACTGATCTCTCTTCTATGCTAAAATATGAAAATTATTATATCGATCATCTGACTTACATATTTGAAGAGAAGTGCCCAAAGCTCAATTTTGAGTTGTCAATGATGTTAATCGGCCAAGAACTGACAGAGCAGGGCCAAATTGTATATTTTTATAAGAAGCTGGTACTTATGCATGTGCACATTGTGGGTGTAGTTTTCATAACAATTTATTTTACCATTCAAATAAAGTTTTCTCTCCCAAAAAATTCAATGTTCTATTTGTTTTACTTATGCAAGACAATTTCGTAATTATCTACTAATGCTATAATTGCGTGAATACTATCTATACTATTACTGTCTAATGGCAGTAGATCTCCAGAGAGGGACCATCGATGTTACAAAACATGAAAAAGTGGTGCTCCACATGTAACACAGATCGGAAAAAAATAACAACAAAAATTACAACAAACAGAACAAAAATTATGTACAATAAACAAAACAAAAATTACAACAAACAAAACAAAAATTAAAATAAACCAAAAAAATTACATAAATAAACACAAAATGAAACATTCAATGCAAACTAATGGGGTAGTTGAAATTATCTTTATTCATCTTTTAAAAATATTCAATTTGGTTTATGAATGAATTTTTCAGCACAACCATATGCTAAGTTGTGCCTTTTCAGTCTCGATTATAAATGTAAGTTCCTCTAATATCACTCAGGCGCTAACACAAATCACCGATCAGATCTTTTGTTTGTCTTTCTGTTCACATAGACTGATTTATGCCAAATTTGAATTAAACTTACTTAAAATTCCTTGTTCTATCGATTGGGAAGCATTTCCAAGCAATTTAAAGTGATAATTTTATGCTATGATGGGCTACCATAATGATATCATTTTGAAGTTCTGCTTTGTTTACATCACGCACTTCTTTTCCTTTGTTTACCTATTTCAGAAATGAATTGATACACAGATGCATGCGCAAATTGGAATCTATTACATGCACACTGACGAACACTCCACAGTGGCGTCAGTTGCTTGAACCACAGATAAAGGCAAATTACAACCCACAGGAAATGATTACATGTTCCCCATGATCATACCGATCACAGAATAACACAGATAGTTCCTTTTTTGACAATGATTGCCTGTCTGCATGTGTATGAGTGTGTGAATTTGTTAGTGTGTGGTTTTTACCTCTTTTCCTCTAATTTCATTTTTGTGTTTGTTTGTCAAGTTATATGGGTACATGATATCTGGGAAAGGGGGGAATGATCCTTTGATCCTTGGTCGCTGGTTACATACACTTATGTAACATCAGGGGGCATGATTATTTGATCTTTTGGCTTGAGAGTGGGGGATGATCCTTGGTTGTGCTGGTTACATAATATTATGTTATATCAGGGGGCAGGATTCTTTGATCTTTTGGCTGGGGGATGATCCTGGGTAACATAGGGGACATGCATGACTCGTTTGGGTTGCCGGCGACTGTGACTAAGTTGGGCAGTGATCAGATACAAAGCACTATGGGTAATTGATAAGGAAAGATATATAAGATATATAAAAGCACTCATGTGTTGTGTCACAGGAAATGTAAGTAATTCTCATCATAGACATGGGCAGGTCCCAGCAAGAAGGTGGGAGGACTGTTGTCTGGTAGTCAGAAGCCAGGGTTGTTGTAAAGGGCAAGGAGAGAGGTGTCTACCTTGTACCAGGTACCTGCTTGTATGGTGACCATTTATCAGCCAGGTCGAGTTGTCTGGCAGTTTGCTGGTTCTTTGCCCAGGATTTGAGGGTTAGCTGTAGACGACCAGGGGCTTCATAACAAACAGGAGTTCTTGGAATTCTGGTGTTGCTATGGCTTGCAAGACAGTGGTTGCAGCAGTGGACTGTGTCTTCTCGTTCTACCTCAAAGTCCTGGTCTGTCAGGTGTAGGCAAGCTCATCTGAAAGGTCTTTCCACTCATTTTCAGTTGAGTCAGTGATAAGACCTGGTAGGGAGCAACTATGACTCATGTTGATCGCAAGAATAATTTTTTTTGTAATTTCACCTCAATTCAGATTTTAATATTGCTGTATTTTTTGGGGAGGGAGAGAGTTCTCCAGACAGAGAAATGGAAACAAAGAAAACTCATGGAGTTTGTCACGGGCTTTCTAAGCAAATTCATACTGTAAAGTTTGAGAGAGTGTGCATTTTTCTAGCACCAGCTATAGTGTGACTGTAGTTTACCATCTTGTTTTTGACTTGTGTTTGTTTTGCCTTTAGAGCTGGATGATTAAGGTTTCAAGTCAGTAGGCTGTAAGTCTATGAATTATCACTGTATTTTTACTGCATGTCATAAGTTTCGTGGACATCTGTATGCTTTTCTGCCACTTGATATTTTTGAAAGTGTGAAAAGGAAATAATGGTGTGTGACTGAACATTTTGGCATAGTATTGGAAAATCTCATGCATGGTTTGCAAGATTTTTGCACACGTAAATGGGAGGTTGCCATTTTATTTCATTAAAAACAACATATCAGAAGTGCACAAAAAAAATGGAAGTGCATAGAAATGCGTGGCTCCAGGATTTGATGTGTCCAACTGGCACGCCTCCCTACTGATATTGCATATATATGTATAGAGAAGGCATGATCTGAATCTGATTTCTAATTTATCTTAGTTAGGGATCTCTCTTGTCAATATAATCCCAGACCGCATCTGCCAAGCAGATCTTTCAGTTTCCTGTGTGTAAAAAATGATATTTTAACATTTCAGCACTATTTTATTGTGCCCAATAATAATAACATAATAATAATATATAAAGTTGAGCTGAATGTGAAAATCATTAATGTTTCAAAGCTTTCTAAACCTTCTCTCTTTACTGAATAAAAACTCTAATAATGCCATTCATTTACAGTCAAATCCATGCTTTTCTGGCCTTGCCATATACTGTACCTGTCAACTCTTTGACTCCATGGAGGGATGTGATCCAGAATGTACACCCTGCTCACTGTCTTGTTTAGTCTCTGAGAATGGTGATTATGATACTGAGAATTATGAATGTTACGTGATTAAAATAAATCACTGGTATTGAGTGCAGTGTAGAAAAGCATATATGCTTCTGACTTCTGTCTGCCAACATGGTATGGCCCCTGTGTTTTTACTGGCACCCTACATCAACCCCCCACCCTACACCAACCCCCCACCCTTCTTCCCTTCCAAACCACACTCACTAACCCTGTCATCATACAGGTGATTGGTCTCCAATGGAGTTAAAATAAATTTTTCATCCTGACAATAATTTTTTTTAAAGAGGGGCTTGTTTCATTGGTTCACAATCTATATTTGTTTGCTGAACTGCCTTTGATTGAAATTGAAGTGTGTCCTTTTGGAATGATAGTCAGGTTTGACCGTTTGCCATGATACTTTTAAAAGTTTGACTGTTTGCCACAATGCCACAATGCTGTAGGGTAGTCACAACAACATGAAAATGGTGCTTACTCTATCACAATTCACAAATATAGTGTTTCTACTTGATTGACTTCCATCTTATCAGATGCCAGTGAAAGGCATATATACCCATTTCATATGGTGATTGGACAAATAAATAAATAAAATTTATCGTGCCCTAAATATTGTCTCAACCTTTTTCTTATATTTATATTCTAGGATTCATGTAGAATATAGTTCAACCTTCAATTTCCTAATCAATTACCAAAGTTCCATACTCCCTGTTTCTGCTTTTGGATTATTACAGCAGCCAAGCAACAGAGACTTGTGTATACAGATTGACAATGTTTGTTTTCTCAATTGTAAACTCCAGATATATAGAATTTTAGCCAAAGTTTAGTTGTCTCCATGGGGGTGGGGACCGCTTGTACATAATTGACTTAGTTACAGGGAAAGTAGCTTCAGGTTTTTGTGCAAATCACATTTTTAACAGGTTAACTATAACAAATCATTTGTAAATGACAATTACTTCTTAAATATGGCTGCAATTAACAGGTTAAAACAACAAAAAGGAGAAGTCACCACATTCAAGATTCCAAATGGGCCAGTTCCAATGAATATGCATAAAACACATTGTTGGGGAATAAGGAATAATATCAAAAATATAGCCAACCTAAATAAATGTTCAGTTATCATAAATGTAGATATTGCAGTGAGTTAACATTTATATCAGGCCAAAGTAAAGGTCTATATTCAATCAAAGTTTATGGATGTTTCCCCAGGAAATTCCATATAGGCCAAAAATCCTGTATTTGAGAGGAAATTAGGAAATTGATATCATGTTGTCAGTTTTTCAAGTGATGACATTATCACAAATATATTTTTTTTACATGACATAGGAATATATTCACAAACAATAGGGCATGTGCACATTAGAGTCTTGTTCATATTCTAAGATGAAGACTCTATAGTGGCATCAATTGTTCAAAATATTTTGACAACTTAAAAAAAACAAATTACAACTGTTAAATGACGACTCATTCCCCAGTACCATAATGATCACAGAGTAACACAGGTTGTCCCCATTTTTTTAGATACCTGCCTCTCGACATTGAATCTCAAAAAAGTGGACAAACCATGTTACCAAAAAATGATAAAAATTACATGATGAAAATATTTTTTGTTTCAGAGTATTATAGAGCAGTGCACATCACCACCAAAAATAAGAAATTTCTCACCACAGTCATCAAAAATTTCAAGAAACAGTTCAAAGAAAAGATCACCATCACCAAACAGGTAAATACATTTGATATCTTAAGTCTAAATACAGTTCAGCATCTTTATTCCAGTGTGGAATATCTACCATTTGGGTTAATTCAGGAGTAAAATATCTAAAAACTAAGGTATTGTGTTAAGTATACTTTTAAGATTATATGGCGATCAAGCTGTTGGGTTAATTATGTCAATTAAGAACAGTTTGAGTGTATATATGCATGTTGAGAGTATTTTTTATGTTAATTTGGCAATGAGAATGTACTGACCTTGACTGAGTGCTTCCCATGTCCCTGGCTATCCTAGCAAACTACAGACACCTCACACCCAGCACACGCTAACCTCCATTCACTCACTAAAATATCCAGCCTCGCGGTTATTTCACCTTCCACTGCAAATTTAACAAATTCGCGTGGTGTGTTGATGAATTGCTAGGATGCTAAAAGATTAATTGACAGTTATTTTTACAGATTGTTTCTTTTGAGAAAATATATATAGTTTAGTTGGGTGTGCCTGATATATTTAGTTATAATGTGTAAAAATGAATATTGATAAGGTTATTATCTGCATTAAGATTATTTAGAAATAACATTTAGATTGAACATATTTTAAATGAGATATAATTTTATTTTCAACAGAATTATGAATACTGCAACAAATAATTCCATTAAAATTAATGTTCACATGAAAATCTTATAGTGACATTAAGGTTATCATGAAGTTTTGTAACAAATAGGTTGTAGCTATGGAAACAGAACAAATGTAGGACAACAGGTGAAATGAATGTATGATTGAAGAGAACACAAACTTAGTAGGGTTCAACCTTCGCTGAAGGGCAGACATGTATGTTCTGAATGAAAAAATCTGCAGCCATGTTTATAAATGTCTTTCCTGGAATAATAATACAACGGTTAGTAAACAATATGAATTTGTCCTACCTCAATAATTATATTCTAAATTGAAGTCAGAATACACCTTATGTAGAAATAGAATCAGTTCCAAGTACCATGCTTTTACTTGAAGCTTGTGAAATCTTGGAGGCCCATACAGGGTTATTTTATGGCTAAGAAATAGAAGTAAATATTTCTGTCTGTGATCAAACTGTTAAGCAGCTGCTCTTGAGAGTATAGCAATCAAAGGCATCGGATACCAGGCCTTGACATAAAGAGAAAAATGTTGGTGGTCCGGAAAGGCCACCAAAGCATGAGAAGTGGTGGCCCACTTCTAAGGTGGACCAAGTTTCTAAGTATAATAGTATGCTTGATACAATAAAGAGCATTGTATATAAGGCTGTATAGTGACTAGTGTCTTAGTGGATGTCACTTGTCCCAATCAAAATGGACAAGTCCATTGATTGTGATAAAAGGCAAATATCTATCAAGGATTTAAATAAAATCAAGATTTGGGCCACTAAAAGAACAAAAATATGGTTGCCCAACTGGGTCACTGAGCATTCACTGGCCCAAACAGAGATAGGGCATCACACCGGTACGCGATAATATCGAAACACCGGTATACAGACATCGATACGATAACCGGTATTGGCATGCTGGTGCCTCGATATATTCGATATATATCGAAATTGTCCCTCAAATCATCATAATAACGCTTTAAAATGAACAAATTTGTCAAAATAAACCTTCGTGGAGTTTCGTTTGAGTGCTGCATGACCTGGATGTTCAGGTCGATTCTGATTGGTCGAGAGCGTTATACAACCGATCAGATGACTATTCGAGCATATTGTACTACAGCTTATGATAGAAAAGTGCTCGAAATGTCTCTTTTCTGATCGGTTGGATATTGCCACATTTTCCTTGTAACAAACAGTCCAATCTTAATTAAAGTTTTGATATCAGATTATACAATATAGAAGAAATAAAGTGTAAATCTGGATATTGTGAACTATAATATCTGCTACAAAAACAAAAATCTCCTCTCTTATAATTAACTATTAATAAAAAATGTAATTTATATATATCTTACTATAATTTAAGGACCTCTTAAATTATAGCAATACATTTATATATTTATTGCTATAATTTATTTTTTTCTCGTTTGCTGATTACATAAAACAAGCTAGAACATACAATCAATCATTATGATGTTTCACCTTGTGCTAATCCCCTTCTGTACCCCATTGTGGCTGTTGACTGCATAAACCACATGTGGTATGATAATTAGCCATGTGTGTTACATCCTGCCTCAATCCTGATTTTTTTGAAGAAGAACTTAGAAGGTCCACTAACTTAATGTTGCAGCACAAATGTAAATATGTACATAAATAAAAGCGCAGAGAGAGAAAATGTTAAATGTGATACTGGTTTGTATTATTTATTAAAAATGGCAAACGCGACGCGAATCGTGTGGAATGATAATTTATTGATACGTATCGATACATATCGATACGTATTGAATATCGATAAATCATCGATACGTATCGTATCGTATCGATGAAATCCAACGATATGATGCCCTAAACAGAGAATCTGGTGGTCCCCGGCTATTGGGCCAGTGTGTATGTCAAGGACTGGGATACATATAGGTATTGAAAATAGATTACATAGATTAGAAAATAGATTATGAAGATGAGAATAATTTCCCTACCTGGGCTTTGGAATATTGCCATTAAAACCAGAATCATTCAGGAATTATACAAGCTTCTTATCATTATGTTAAAACAGTGGTCAGCTGGGGTCATTTTGATATTTCCATTATGATCACTGATTTATGGTGTCAAATATGACACAATGACTAAGGATCAAACTACTCAACTTAAATTAAATTGCAAGTCGAAGTGGAATATTTTACAATTTTTAAAATGTTAAAAATTAGTTGACAATTTGATGAAAATTAGTTGACAATTTGATAAAGTCATAAATATCTTATAACAGATGTACATTTTGATTAAGCTTACCCCATGGCTAATGAAGGTCCTCTTCTGTGATTGTCTATTTAAAGGTTGTTCGAACTCCAGTTTTATTGGTATCTATTCTCAGAGATATTGAAAGGTTATTCATGAATGATACAATACTTGAATTTTTGGACCAGTTGTCTGTTTGTTTTTTTTATATAAAATCTTGGTCCATGAAATTTTCAAATTTCAAAGGTTTTTTTTTTAAAGGAAAGTGTTAATAGAACATATTTTTATAGGAAATTGTCAAATGAATTGATTATAATTCTCTTGCATATAAATCTCTTGCATCTAGTTTCAGGAGAGATGAAATATACAACAACAAAGGCTCCAATTCTGTTTCACCAAAGGACAGCAAGGATTTGGAGAACAACCTGAAAATGGTGGACGTTTCTCCAAAAATAAACAATGGGGATCAAAGCTGTGAACAAAAGCAAATTATCCCAGACAGAAAAAGAGAAAGTCAGCCTGGATCATCTCCAAAATTTAGAGATTCTCCGCCCAGACTTCCAGAGTCAGAGGACAACAAGATGGTGTCTGCAGAAGCGAGAGAAGAGGTTGTTGTGTCACCAGATGTCACCCGTGTAGATGTGGCGCTCAAATCATGCGAGGATGAATGGGCACATCAGTCTAATGTAAGTGTCATGCCAAAATATGTAAATAATGAATATGGAATGAGTAATGCTTATATTGTTATCACATGCATTTATGGCAATTTCCTGACAAATTTTATATAACTCACAAATATAATTTTTGGCTCAAAATTGAGTATGTGTCCTTCTTTCTGTCTTTCCATTATGTAGCTTTCTGAATGCAATATTTTCTTAGTTATTTATTTCTTAGCCTCCAAACTTAAATCAATCACTAATCATTGAGCCTGACCTGATATGGAGATGGTTTTTTAAAAAGAAAGATCAAGCCAAAGTTCAACATTTTACATTGGTGTAAGATGAATTAGAATCTTCTTTTCCGTACCGTTGGTCGTCCAAAAAACTCAGATGAATTTGACAATGGGCAACATAGAGTCCTCTGATCCATCAAAATGTCAATATCACATAATCCAACTATTTCACTGCAGAGTATTAAACAAGAATACAATATTCACTGGCATTGGATGACCTTTGATAAAAATGGGGGTCAAAGGTCAAAGATAGGAGAGTAGTCTGGGCTTTTTAAGGTGGTTGATAATAATATAATAATAATATGAGAAGTTGATGTGATAATCAACATATTAGCCTTGATATTCTGATTAATGACTCACACCCTTTTGCATTTTAACCAAAATAATTTAGAAATTAATATTGATAATTAGACAATTTGTAAATGTACTGATATATTGACATTGTATATGAGCAGATGGCATTAGCTGAGCGTCGCAAATTGTACGAGAAGCAGACAAAGATGCTGGCTCGGGGAGCGGAGATCAGAGTGACCGAACTATACCTGCGCAAGGAACATGAGGCCAAGCAACAGCTTCACAGGGCTCAGCAACAAAATATATCCGGGTAGGTTTGGCTTGATAGTCCAGAATATGAAATATAGCACATTTCAGCACTCAACTGGGAACAAATTACAACAGAATTTTATCACCATAATGCATTTTTTTACCCAAATCAGCTCAAAACCTATATTCCTGATTTATATGCATGTATTAGAACTTGGTATCAACTTAAGCACCTTTACCTTACTTTTAGTCAGTCCCTTTATTAATGCATTAAGAGGTCCAACTTTGCACAGAGCCTCTTAGTGGTATACAATTTAAAAGGTTGTAAATATAATCCCTTTCTCCTTTAGCCCTACTCGGCTAACCTGATTCAATTTAATGCAGATATTCATCTGAAATATTAAAATTTATTCAGTGAAGATTGTGATATTTTGTTATCATTTATATCAATTGGGAGGTGGGACCAGTCATGTGAAATCCATTAATCTAACAAGAAATTATATAGGGCTTATTAAAGATGGTTTGTCAGATACAAGCCTGCTGTTTTACTCTGTGATGGAGATGGAGGATTGTTATTTTTGTAGAGTTGAGGAGGTGAAGGTTAAGCAGCAGCGTCTGCGGGAGAGTCACAAGCAGCATGCACGCATGCTGGACGTCAAGATGCGAGAGGCCGAGGCCAAGAGAATACAGGAAGAAAACGAACAAAAGAAAAGGTCATAGTTTACACCAGTTATCTCCTTCGGAATGAAATAATGCGAGGAAATATTTTTTCATGTTAAAATTCACACCAGTTATCTCCTCCAGAATAAAATAATATGAGGAAATACTATTTATATTAACCCCTAAAGGACTAGGCTATCTAAATTTTGTTGATTGGCTGGACTAACCAATTTTTGTCTGGACTAGTGTATCCACATACTAATTTTATAAAATTCATAACCATGGTTACTAAATTTGCTTAATGAAGTGCTGGGGTCAAAAGTTCATGATCCAGTCAGTCTGACGTCATTATCATGATTACATTGTAACAAGTTGCAGCCCCTCAGAATGTTACAAATGACGTCATCAAGCCAGAACAATGGGGACGTCAACGTCCCTCCCGTCCGTTACCGGTGGTGGACGTTGCCGTCCTTCCAGTCCATTAGGGGTTAAACAAATCAAAAATATTTTTTTCAGATATAGTTTACTTAACGTATGTCCTTCAGAATGCAATAATATTAGGAAATATGTATCATAAAACCAAGCCACAAATCAAACTTGTGCCAGGAAGGATTTTTGCTTGACTTGTATCTGAAGGACTTGTATCATTTGAAAATTCATTATTTTCTTAAAATTTTGACCTTTCTGGAAAGATCTAAACTTCTTTTTTAAAGCTTTTTTTTAAGCTTCTTTATTAAGAAAAAACGCATCATGTGACAAAAAGCTTTTTGTTCTCTTGTCCATATCTCAGAATTCAATAGTAATTAATAGTTATTTTTACCCAAATGTATGAAAACTCAAGTTGTTTTCCACATTTGACATTTTGCAGTAAGTATATAACATTCTATGCAAGTATGGAAAGAAGAGGTATATGCTTGAATTAATGTAGACAAAGACCTAATCTTGTTTTAACAATTAGAATTTTGAATGCACAAAAAGTTGTTAAGATGCAGACAAGACAAAATACTTTTTTTCCAAATTTAACTTATGACCTTGCCACATGCACACAGACATGACCTTCGGATTTATGTGTGGGCAGGCTAGTCTTTCCATCACTCATAGCATATCATTACTTTATTTGTATATTCTAAATAATTGCTATTTCTTGGAATTCAAATTTGTTTTTTCCATATTAGCTTATAAAAAATAAAAATATTATGTGCTACAGAGCCCAGAGGAATTGTATTTAATTGTATTTTAAAGAAAATCTTTTGTTGGCATTGTAGAAATGAAGAGATAGCACAGAGGCTGGCTGCTATGGTGAAAGTTCACCAGGACATCGAGGTCCTTAAACAGAAGGCAACAGATATCATATCTGGCTGTCCTCATCTGCAGCACATCGGGGACCTATCAAACAAATGTGTCGGGGTCATGTCACAGATCCTCACCAAGGTCAGTTTAACTTTGTTCTTGTGTTGGGCAACAAGACAGTCGGAACACTGAAAATTTATAGATGCTTAATTCAATACCTGATAGCTGTTGACTTTGAAAATAATTTAGACTCATTAATCAGTATATTAATTAGAATACTGAAACTTCTTTCTGAAATATTTCAAGAGTTATCTCAGGTTTACATAAATAAGATATGTATGTATACTTAAATACACAAACAGCCGGGATTCTGAGTCAGCTAATATTTCCTTGCAGGTTACATCCATCATAGAGGAAGCTAAGATATCCTCACCTAATGCTGTGCAAATACAACTACTCGCTGACCTCCACCAAAAAGCTAAAAATGCTGTAGATTTTGCTAATAATATTGTTGGTATGTACAACCCATTCAATATTGAGTGGGTTTTTTTTTCACTTAACTGCTTAATAAAGGGTACAAGATCCTTATCATTTTGTAGGATTAGATTTTCACTGAATTAATATTTTGCATCTATTTAGTCATATAATACAGATATATAGATTAGATAAATATATAATATTATGAACATCAAATTTGAAAATTGTTGAATTGCCTTAATCACAAGGTTAAAAAAACATGTTGTAGTTGTGTGTGTATAAATTACTGTACCTAAAAATGTATATTTTAGAAATGGCTGGCAAAAAAGCAAAGGAAGAAGAAGTAAAAGCAGCAGCAGCAGCAGCAACTCAGGCAGCAGCAGCTACAGCAGCAACTCAGGCAGCAGCAGCTACAGCAGCAACTCAGGCAGCAGCAGCTACAGCAGCAACTCAGGCAGCAGCAGCTACAGCTGCAGCAGCTTCGGTCAGTCTTAGCACTAAATAGGAATTGTATAAACCCTGGGCTAGTTCTGCTTCGGTACAAGTTTTCAATGTCAAATAAATAATACTTTGTATTATTAAATGCTTCAGATACCTATTTCAAGTATATCTCAAGGTCCACCAGCTGGACAAAAAGGTAGGATATGCAATATCTTATTATTTATTCTCTCCAGTATTGTTGATAAAAGAAGATCATGTGTCACAAGAAAAAGTAAACCTAAACAAAGACAATTCTCTGCACCATGGTATCTTTGAATAGAAAAGCATGTTTACATTAGTTTTAATTTTCTGCAAAATATGTGTATTTTCAGATGAAATAAAGTTT
Source organism: Amphiduros pacificus (assembly GCA_949316495.1). Lineage (NCBI taxonomy): Eukaryota > Metazoa > Annelida > Polychaeta > Phyllodocida > Hesionidae > Amphiduros > Amphiduros pacificus. Next base: position 36,521,886 of record OX439001.1, on the reverse strand, counting down.
GTGCAGGAAGATATGTTTAAGGAGTATGAGAGACTTCAGAATCAGCAGAAGCAGGTTGAAGCTGCATGCCAACCCATCATCACAGACCCTAATGTAGGTGGCACTCTGCATATCATCAATCTCACACTATTAGATTTTGGCATTTTAGTATTTAAGAGAGATGAGTATTGAAACTTAGCTTATAGATCTGCTTCATCATCTGAAGGCAGCCCACTATTTACATTAATTCCAATCAATAGAGGAGGATTTTGCAGGGATGTTGTTTGGAGGGAGATATGAGACAATGGCTCATAAAAGTCACAAATGTCTCATTCAGACATGGACCCATTTAAGTTTTGAACATAAGTCTTTGTGTTCTTAATGATATTATAATAAAATAGTAACAATAGACAATATTGACAGCGTTTTATGAAAAATTTGTTATAAAACAGTAACGAAAATCATCTTCATAGCATTCATTTTATTTTCTTCCCAGCTGAAAAAGTACAAGTTTGACCTGCAGAAGGCAGTGAATATACCAGTGAATGCCATCTCGCCGACGAACGGAGCTCACCTTCGAGACAAGCTGACCCGTCTGAGGGCCCTGCTCTCTGGGCAGCATGTAGATGTTGCTGGAAAGAGAGTGTCTGCCACGGACCACCCAGCTGGCACTGCCTTTGTCAAAGACTTATTTGCCCGGAAAATTGTGGTAAGAGTCCTGGCCTTTGATCAAATTTTAAATGTTTTGAGATATATAACAAAATACATTTTTTTATTTCAAAGAATATACAAATGGAAAAGTTTTTCAATCTTTTCAATGTTATTCAAGATAATCTGATTTTTTTTTTAATATTAAATAAAATTTACACATTAGGGATGTGTTTTAATCACCATTGAAAGTTAAAATTAAGATCAAATGCAATCACTCCTTGGGAATTTGATAAATACCGTAAATACTCGTGTATAAGACGAGTTTTTTTTACAAAAACTCTTAGTTAATGTTAGGGGGGTCGTCTTATACACGAGAGCAACCTGTGGATGAGGATTTACGCCCAAAAATTACGGCACTATGAGTTTTCATTACGAACATTCTTATTTTCGAAATAACGAATATCGGACATAGCAGATCGATTTAACAGTCTTATACATGAGTATATACGGTAAAATGTAAATACGATGTTCATATTTTCGAAATAACGAATATCAGACGTAGCAGATTGATTTTAATTGCGTTTTAAATGATAAATAAAGGTATTTACCCAATATTATTCGAGAACAGAACAAAACCATCAATCCATTTAAAACGCAATTAAAATCGATCCACGTGTGAAAGCATTTCTGTCAAAAAGGATTTGCCACAGAATTTACGGATCGATTTTAATTGCATTTAAACGATAAATAAAGGTATTTACCCAATATATTTGGTCTATTATTTCGAAACGCTTTGTTTTGACTTTGTTCTCACTGATTCCAATTATCAGCGTTCACAGTTTTGATCAAGGACGTCACGTACATCGTGTGACGTTTTTGATGTGCGGAACACGGTAAATTTGATGTGCGGCAACATGAAGAGAAGCCAGGGATCCATCGTTGCGCAATATATTAAATTTTTCAATGCCAGTTGATACACTCCATTTGTTTTCGCGCCAAAAATAAGAGCTTGTCCCCGTCACTCCCGCTTTTTAAAATGACGACCTTGTATTGCGTAATGCATGTTAAATGGATGAATGCTTTTGTTCTGTTCTCGACCTGCAAAGCGTATTTTGTGTTAATATTGGGTATATACTTTTATTTATCATTTAAAACGCAATTAAAATCGATCCACGTGTGAAGGCATTTCTGTCAAAAAGGGAAGACACGACTCAACGCAACACGTGGTCACAATTTTGAAAGGCGGAAGTGACGGGAAGAGGCTCTTGTTTTTAGCGCGAAAACGAATGATAACTCGCATTGAAATATTAATATATTGCGCAATAATGGACGGTTTTGTTCTGTTCTTGACCTGCAAAGCGAATTTGTGATAATATTGGGTAAATACCTTTATTTATCATTTAAAATGCAATTAACACCTTCCATTCATTTAACATGCATTACGCAATACTAGTGTGAAAGCATTTCTGTCCAAACGGGAAGACACGACTCAAAGCAGTGGAAACAAAGACGAATTGCAAAACTGTGAAGGCTGATAATTGGAATCAGTGAAAACAAAGTCAGAACAAAGCGTTTCGAAATAATAGACCGGACGTATTTACCCCTCTCCCGCCTTTCAAAATGGGATCTTGAGAAATTGACAGAAATGCTCTTACACGTGGATCGATTTTAATTGCGTTTTAAATGATAAATAAAGGTATTTACTTAATATTATCACAATTACGCTTCTCAGGTCGAGAATAACAAAGCGTTTTCATTATTTATCATTTAAAACGCAATTAAAATCGACCCACGTGTGCAAGCACTTCTGTCAACAGGGAAGACATGACTCAAAGCAGTGGAGACAATGACGAAATGCAAAACTGTGAACGCTGATAATTGGAATCAGTGAGAACAAAGTCAAAACAAAGTGTTTCGAAATAATATTGGGTAAATACCTTTATTTATCATTTAAAACGTAATTAAAATCGATCCGCTACGTCACTCCCGCTTTTTAAAATGACGACCTCGTATTGCGTAATGCATGTTAAATGAATGGATGGTTTTGTTCTGTTCTTGACCTGCAAAGCGAATTTGTGATAATATTGGGTAAATACCTTTATTTATCATTTAAAACGCAATTGAAATCGACCCGCTACGTCTGATATCCGTTATTTCGAAAATACGAACATCGTATTTACGTTTTACCGTATTTACTCGTGTATAAGACCGCTAAGATCTTATATCGTAAGCATATTTAAGTTTCACTTTTAAAATGACCGCCAAGCTTCAGCTGAAGCTTGAATGGTAGCAGAGCCGATATGTCAAGAAAAACCAACTCGTCTTATATTCGGAAATTGGTTTTTTTCAAGCAAAATAACCTCAATTTTGGGGGTTCGTCTTATACACGAGTCGTCTTATACACGAGTAAATACGGTAACTAATAAAGTGCATTTTTCAGAAACAAGGGGATGAGCAAGTTTCATCAAACTTTGAGTCCGCATTTGCCATAGCAGCTGTAACTGCAGGTCTGTGTGTGGAGTTTGGTGATGTGACACAGTTACTTTTGAGCCACTTTCATGCCAAGTGTCCATATCTTGTGCCGTATTATAAACCTAAACTACAAAACCAGACTGAGGAAGACTACTACAAGTAAGGACTCATTTATTGATGTAGTATTAAAGAATTTAGGATAAATTTAAATGAAATTATGTCAGTGTTATATTGGTTGAATAACTCAAGAAAAAGCTGTCATATTGTTCTTCAATCATATAGTCTAAATTTAATTAGATTTAAGTAGATGTAAACATTCGTGATTTTAAATGTTCTTCCTCTGAGAGATCTATGACCCAACAGAATTTGAAAAAAAATAATTGATATATTAATTTTTATATATTAATTTTTTGTCAGATCTCTAGGTTATTCTTATAAGGATGGTGTCAGGGAAAAACAAGACAAGTTCCTTAAGCGAATGTCTGGAATGATGCGTCTGTATGCCTCCATCATGGTGGCAGTCCCACCCCAAGGACCCAACCACCCCCACCCACATGGCCTGGAGAACGCGTGGATGTGGCTCACTCGCACCATGAACCTTCACCCACGCCCCGATATCACCGCCACTCTCCTCTATGACCTCCTGCAGGTCACAGGTCATGCTCTCATAAAGACTTATAACAAGCAGGCTCTCAAACTGTTGCATCTTATCGTGGCAGACTTCATGCCCAGGGTCAAGCAGGTCACGCCTCAAGGTGCCGGCGGTCCCGTTGTTCGGCTTGAGAACTATCTGCAGAAGTGTATAGCTCAGGCAAATATACCTCCACCAGATGGCATTCTGTCACAAAATTTCTGGTATACATAACATATTTCTGTCTCCTGTGTTACCCATTTTAAAACAATATGATCTATGTTTTTATGCACTGGCCTTGCCTAACGGTGCATAAACTAAGCCCAGCCATATCAAATTTCTGCTTCTGTCTGCAGTTTCTGGATATCCAGAAGACATTGATCACATGCCTAAGCAAAAAACAATTTAAATGTGAGAAGGACATTAGAACATGCCATCATTTTGCCCAGAAACAATTTTCCATCAATTTTATCCTCCATTAACAGTGTGCAAAACTATCTTTTAAAAGTCATCTTGACATCTCGCTTAACACATTCAACTGGAAAGCTAAATATTTATTCACAAAGTTTAAAAACAACTATATTTATATACAATTCTGCATGATTAAAAGGGAATAAAAATAATATTTACATATGTATTGGCTAATAATAATGATGATAAAATTGGAAATTTCCCAAAGGAATAATGTGAGCATTTGGAAAGTACATTTCCCACATTACCCCCGTAAACTGATATACATTTCCTCAACTTTTTATATCAAATAACAAGTATTGAAGTGGTATATTTTTGTACAGGAAAGTTAAATAGGTATGATGATGATGAAATAAATTGATTTGAAAGAGTGGGGTTGTGTTCCTTTTTTGTTCAAGATTACATTTTTGAAACTGATAACAGAGGGAGGTGTATTGAAAAAAAAGATAATATATTGCTAAATCACCTGAGCCAGACAGTCATTGTTACTGTAGGGAAATTGGTCATATTGATTATGTTTTGTGGTGACTCCCCGTAGGTGCCCCTTTTACAGATTTGGTTGTCAAGGACTCCCAGTCACAATGACCACTGACCATTGTGTCTGTAGTCAAGTGGCGTCATACAGGGCCTGTGACTCTAAATTAATATCTAAAACATATCAGGATTAGTATTTTGGTTTATAATTTGGTTACGTTGATTGTTAAATGTTAATCGGTGAAATATGCTGTTCACAGTGTCTCACCGTGTCAGTCATATTTACTCTGGGAGGGTCCCATGGTCACCATGACCAATAAAATGTTCACTTTTTCAATTATATGATAAAGATAATTGAGGGAAGACAATAGTGTAAAGGACCACTTAACATGAATTAGTTTTAACATGAATTAGTATTATAAACAACTGCACTAATAATCCACACAAACTTATGTGGCAGCAATGACACTGACATGCCTAACACAGTGTTTTCATTTTGCAAACTGGCTTCATTTAAAATATATTAAGGAACAGTTGCAAGTACGAAGTAATTGATATCAAAATGTCAGATTCATTGGTCAATACTATTAAATGCATCTGGACGTGAGTTGGAAAGGCATGGTAAAAGGTTTGAAGAGTAGCTTAAAATGGAGGGGCTTTTGTTTGTCAAATGCAAAGATTGATTTTGATCTGCTGGACATAGGTTTTGAATTAAGTACTCGCCAATTAAAACTTAAATTGATGTTTCTCAATTAAATTGATTTTCAAAAATAATTTTTTTATTTGAATTCAGATACATTTGCTGTGGCCATCAGGAGTAGCACCAGATACGTCTCCATTATTTTTTGTTTTCAATGTTCATTGAGCTGAATAAGAAAGGGCTTTGGTTATCTGGTCTGGTTGGGGATAGTTATTTAGTCATCTAGTCAGTAGAATGGCAGGTCGTTGGCATTAATCTCGAAGTCTAGTCCTCTGTCTTCCACTAAATCTTCATATTTCATATTGATCTCCTTCAGAGCTGCCATTTCTGCCCCAGAAAGATTTTCCAAAGTCATGTGACATCGTTCTAGTCCTGAAATGTACAGAAAATTTAGCATATGTGCAAAATAAACTCAGCAATAATGTTCTGTTCATGTTATTCTATAAAGAAAGATATTTTATGTTTGTCATAAATGCAGTGCAATCGTGACTCAAAAGTACGTTTTAGATTGACAGTCAAATTGACGTTTTGTCATGACATACTTTGTGAATTGTAGTCACAAATGTCATAATCTTTCTGCATTTATTATCTACCATTTCAGTTTAAACTAATAAGTAAATATATTGATGGTTGGTGAATAAAAATTCAATATCCAGGCCCCAATATACTGTGCTAAACAGACGTAGTCAATTCTCAACACGAGTACCGATCAACTATCTCTGTTAAAGCAGAGAAAGGCCTAAACAAAGGTTTCCCTGATCAAAGTGGCCAATAATATTATTTGCATATTATCTAATTCCATTCATCGCCCATTATAGTGTAGTTTTATTTAAAGAAAGCATTTTATCACCAATCTTATATTGCTCCTGCATCTCATACAAGGTTTCCACAGTGGATAGGGCGAGCACGGCCTGAAGGTCCAAGTACTCCAGCCGGCGACACTTCTCTAACATCAACACAAAGCCTTGATCAATGGTCTCGTGGTTGTTCTCCAGCGATAAACACATTTCTTCTGCAAACAATAGTGTGACAACAAATTGTAAGAAATATTTAAAGTAAAATAAGGAGAACCCAGCAAACACACTACGTATTAACTACGTATTTCTGGCGTAGTGATTGGTCCCATTTTGATCCAGTCCCATTTTTACATAGAATCTACGTAGTAAGTACGAAGTGAATACATGTAAGGAATTTTACATCCAGAATACATATCAACACTACGTAGATATATGGTAGTTTTTTGGTAGTATTTAGGTAATGTCAAACATTTGGTAGTATTTGCGTATTTTCTACATACTGAAATTACAAAGTTGTACTACGTAGTACATACGTAGTTACTACGCGTCCATAATATGTAGTTATTTGGTAGTACTTTGGTAAGGTCTACTTTTTGGTAGTATTTACGCATTTTCTACGTAGTGAAATTACGCAGTTGTACTACGTATTGAATGCGTATTTACTATGCATCCATAACATGTAGTTATTTGGTAGTACTTTGGTAAGGCCTACCTCTTGGTAGTATTTACGTATTTTCTATGTTGTGAAATTACGCAGTTGTACTATGTATTAAATACGTTGTTACTACACATCCATAATATGTAGTTATTTGGTAGTACTATGGTAAGGTCTACCTTCTGTTAGTATTTACGTATTTTCTATGTAGTGAAATTACGCAGTTGTACAATGTATTAGATACGTGGTTACTACGCATTCATTATGTAGGTCTAGTTATTTGGTAAGGTCTCAGGCCCAGGGGTATACCTTTTCGCTCGCGTTTGTTTTGACTTTAGGTCTGAATGTTCAAGAATTGACATGATAAGCTGGAAGTGTATGGAGCATACCCCGATTATCGGTCCATGGCGGCCATGTTTTGGCACATTTATTATGCTTACACCGTCAGATGGCGCTTTTGTTTCAGAAGTGATTTGTGAGTGCGTAGTAGAGTAAGAAGATTTTCTCGGATTTTATCAAGGATTTTGGATTTTGCATTGGGATTTTGCAAACTTACGCGAGCTTGATTTTTTAAAATCAACACTTGTTGGTAGTATTTACATATTTTCTTCTGCATATTAAATATACAAGATATGTAGTAATTTGGTAGTATTTTGGTAAGGTTTACAAAAGAAAGTATTTACGTATTTTATAATTCCTGGGTTCCACTTAATGAAACCACAATGACTACTACAGCAGGTTTTCTACAGTGTGTGCGTCGTCTGCTAGCTCTACTAAGCTGCTTCTATTTCAGATTGTTTTCGTATAAAATAGTGATGATAATATACAAGGACAAGGAGTTAATAAATAAATGTTGAGTTAATATTTTGATTTTATAATAATAGTTATTTTTTATGAACTATTGTTAATATTGAACAATTTAATTTAGAAGCAAAGATACGACAATACATTTCCAGTGCTAACTCTGCGAGCTCTATTTGGCACAGTGATCAACAAACTGTTTGCAGATAAATTGACGAATTTAGCATCATAAGTCTTATTGCATAAGGTTTGTATACGCAAGGCTAGTTGCATGTAAGTTTAAAGAACATGTTTAATGCAGTTTTATAGAAAATATCCACACAAAACGTGAAATATTCATAACTTTAGTCAGACTGGATGTGCACGTGTTAGAGAAGCATGCATGCATGTTTGAAATTTGATCAGCACTCACATTGTTCACAGTTCAGGACAATTTAGTCAGTTTATCACCACCTGATATGATCTAGGTTGATGTACTAAGTACGCATCTTTCCTTCATGAAAATAATATAGCATGCTTATGTTTCTTGGACAAACTTCAAATTCTAAAAATAACTGCCACACATGTACATGCCCTGCCATAGATCTGGTGTCACAAAGAACCTGCCATACATGCCCTGCCATCTGGTGTCACATGTAGTGATTGGTCCAATTTTGCTCTGGTCAGATTTTACGTAGTATCTACGTGGTATGTATGTAGTGAAAATATGTATTGAATTCTCTACATCTACATTGAAGAGGAGAAAAAAAAATCAAAGATTGGCTAATACAAGACGTAAGCGAATACTCAAGTATATACAGTACACAAATAACTAATAAACAATTTGTAATGCATCTGAATGCAAAATTAAAACTTTGATTGACCCTCTATAATATTAAAAAAATTAAGATAAAATGTTATGGCATGCACTAACAAATTTGTACTAAAATTTATTTTATAGCCACCCTTGTTATTATTGAGGTATGGATGAAGAAAAGAGAAATCAACGTAAGTTATACAAGAGAGAATGGATGAGGAATTTCCGGACCAAAAAGCAAAAAATGCAAAATATGCCATCCTCTTTCTCATATGAATCTGACAGTGATGAATTCTCAGATAATGAACACAGAGAAAATACTCTTACTTTAGATTATGCAGAAATTGGACACGAAACTTCAGATAGTGATGGTTCTTCCCAAATAACTGATAATAACTCAGTTACACAACAAACCTGTGATGAAAGTGCTGAAGCAGCTGAACCTAATCTAGAGGATAGTGTCTGGGATTGGGACATGATAGATAACCATGTCATTGTATTGTCTGAATCAGATAGTGAATACAGTTCTGGTTCTGAAGATAAAAATAGTGAACAGCCATTTTCAGTGCAATTGGCAAAGTGGGCTAATCAGTTTGATGTTAAACAGAACTGTTTAGATGGACTTCTCAAAGTACTTAGATCAAATGGCCATGACGATCTTCCTTCTACTGCCAGAACTCTATTAAATACAGCCAGGTCTGTTGATACTGAAACTAAATCAGGCATGGAATATAGTTATCTTGGATTAAAAGAAGGATTATTAAAATGTATCAGAAAACATGAACCAGAAATGAGAGCAACACTAGTTAAGCTAGAGTTGGCATTTAATATTGATGGACTACCAATTTACAAAAGTACCAGCAGTTCTCTTTGGCCTTTCCTTTGTGCAGTCATGAACCTAAAACCTGTCAAAGTGTTTCCCGTGGCCCTTTGTTATGGCAAGTCAAAGCCAAACAATTTGGATTTTTTATCAGACACAATACAAGACATGAACAGATTGCTGACATATGGTTTAGTAGATACAGAAGAGGGCAGAAGGTATGATGTAACACTGCAGTGTGTCATATGTGATGCCCCAGCTAGGGCTATGGTGAAATCTGTGAAGTTGTACTCTGGCTACTATGGTTGTGAAAGGTGTTCACAGAGAGGAGCTTGGTTAGGAAGACTGATATTCCCTGAAGTTGAAGATATTGAACTCAGGACAGATGAATCATTTAGGGCTCAAAGCAACAAAGAGCATCACCATGGTCGGACACCATTTTGTGACATGCAAATAGACATGATAAAAAGGTTTCCAGTAGATTACATGCATCAGGTATGCCTTGGAGTACAAAAGCGCCTCCTCTTAGCATGGATAAGGGGAAAAAAAGAAGTTAGAATGTGCTCAAGGCAAATTACACAAATCAGTGAGCGACTTATTGACTTGAAAGGATCTATTCCTGATGTTTTTGCGCGGAAACCCCGTAGCCTAAATGAAGTGGACCGCTGGAAGGCTACAGAGTACAGGCAATTTCTGCTGTATACTGGGAAGATTGTGCTGAAAGGCATTCTCAGGAATGACCTGTATGAGCATTTCGTGACTCTGAGTGTGGCAATGTGCATTCTGGTATGTCCCAGCCTGCTTGAAGCGAATAATGGCCAGAATGCTCAATATGCTCACCAGCTGTTGAAGTACTTCGTCCAGAAAAGCAAGGAACTCTATGGGGAAGAATTTGTTGTGTACAATGTACACAGTTTGATACATCTTGCATCAGATGCAACAGAATTCAAGGGTCTGGATGTGTGCTCAGCCTTTCGATTTGAAAATTACTTACAAAAAGTGAAAAGAATGGTCCACTCAACAAAGAATCCACTAGCACAAATCATAAAAAGACTAAGAGAAGCAGAAAACTTAGCTGATAACATCACTCCCAAAACCATCAAGATATCAGTGAAAA